>CM054119.1:11519622-12139622 GCA_028673005.1 Tanypteryx hageni | reverse complement strand
GAGTGTGTGGGGGGGGGGGGGGGAGTAAAGAGCATTTTGAAAGATTGTGTTTCTTTTTGAAAAGATATTATTAAAGTAGAGAGGGAGAGAAGAATGGGGTAGGCAAAAAGGAAAGAAAACGAAAGAAAGAAATAGAAGGGGAAAACGGAAAATAAAGAGCGAGAAAGAGGAAGAGGCAATATCAAGATAAACAGAAAGATTAAAAGGAAGAGAGAGGTAAAAAGAGAAAGGAATATAAAGACTAAGGTATGGAGAACAAGATAGATAAAGAGGAAGGGAGAGGATGATGGAAAGAAAGGAAGGGAAAGAGGGAGTAGTTATAGGAGGAAGGAAGAATGACGGGAAGACGATGGGAAATTTAAAAAATCTGATGTGGCCACCACATGGCTTTCACCGTACCTGTAACATTTCTAAAAAATTCCAAATAGGTTTTCATAATAATAAACGTTTTAACTGAAAGAAAACTTTAGACATTACAGAGGACAGAAATAAACTGAAACCATAGCCCTCTGATATTGGATATAGCCACAAGGCATCAACAATTAAGAAAAGAAAAGGGAGCGTTACTAAGACGTAACCAAGCGCCAATTGTTAACAGTAGTCGTCGGCAGGTGGCAGCTAAAAAATATAAGATATCTCTTAAAAGGTGCATTATCTCGAAAAATGTTTCAAACAAAGGTTGTAGACAATGACATTTGATACAACTTTTATTCTGGTACATTTTTACGTTTATCAAATATTAAAGAAAATATTTCACAATAACTGATAAGTGACAAGAGTGAACACCCGCTTCCGGTTCACCGATTTTCACCAAAATCAAATCCGTTCTTACGACTTTCATAAAAATATTAAATATAATATTTCCGGTTGATATGATTAATAGTTTTTGAGTTAGAGCACCCACAAAAAGCTATCACATACACAGACATCAACGAGAAAATTATTTTTTATATATATTTCATGAATACAATACTTTCCCCTATACTACGTATGTGGAGAAAGTAAAAAGGACGAGGAAGACGCAATAGTAATAATAGAAATAATTAACCTTTACACGGGCAAACGGGGTCATATTTGACCCCACACACCTGTTTCCCTTGATTTCATTCAAAATTCTTCAGCGTATAACCTTCACCATTTTTGTATTTGCCTATTTACCCCTCAGTTCATGGCGGATAACGGAAAAAAATAACATTTTTTTTTATTTGAACGTCGGATGCAATAATTTTAGTCGTAATGGGGTAACTTTTGACCCCACATGCCAACCAATGAGAGCAATACCTGATGTGGGGCTCTAGTAATTACATTTAATTTATTCGCTCTATTCTTCCATCAGGACAGGTGATTCTGCGCGTGTACAAAACACGAAAATACATTTTAAATATTTTTTCTAGCGACCGACACAGCGAGACTTGTGAGGCCTGCATACCCGCAGTTTACCCGACCCGCGGGTACCGGCAGCGATGGTTGCGGGCCGGGTCGGGTATAGAGGGCTTCCATTCGGGTTAAGGGTAGGGTTCGGACACGAAAGGCGCTGTTGCGGGTACGAAAATTACTTTCAATTCCAATTCAATTTGCCTCGCCAATGTAGTAAAGCCCACCCTCGCGTAGGGATACGAAAAAAGTATCGATACTTTACTCACATCGGTAATTTCCTTTCGATACCAAGTACTTCTGTACTCGATTCTTTTCTTTCGATTTATCTAGTGACATCGGTACTTTCGGTCCGATACTTTTGTGGTATCGATACTTTTCATTCGGCATAACATATGAGTAAGGTATCGATACTTTCGATTCGATTTCGTATCCTTAGACACGGAAAAAGTATCGATACTTTACTCACATCGGTAATTTCCTTTCGATACCAAGTACTTCTGCACTCGATTCTTTTCTTTTGATTTTCTAGTGACATCGGTACTTTCGGCCCGATACTTTTGTGGTATCGATACTTTTCATTCGATGCATCGTATGATTACGGTATCGATACTTTCGTTTCGATATCGTATCCCTACCCACAGCCCACACGCAGCTTACTGAATAATAATAATCTTTAATTATGAACGTCGCAATCTGTTAAGTTTGACGTTGCTACAACTACAATTTCGATGCTTCATAAACAGCGCGAAGCGAATAACGATATTCTTCCGTCTATTTGAAGGCTTAATAACATACGCTGATTGAATCGGAGGCGACAATGCGGGTCGCCTTGGCAACACCCGGAAAGAGTACGAAAAAGCCATGAAATTTCGAAAAGAAATGCGTTTTTCTAACAAATACTTCCGCGTAACATCTAAACATCGCTAGAATAAGGTATTTTATAGTTTTAGCCGTCGAATAACGCAAAAACCGAGAAATTCGGTATATATTTAAGTATTTTAATGAACGAAAGAAATAAACCCTGCAGCATGAAAAATGGACACTCCAGCGTAAACATACGGAAAAATATAATCGTCTCCCGGAGACGAATCCGGGACACTTCCGTAAACGAAAATGGTTTTCCCGGGGTCTTCCTAGTTGGCAGAAACGAAATGGCGCTCACAGTTTTACAGTTGAGAGAACGGCAGGCAGAAGTAGAGAACTCAGTGGCAAACGTAAGAATGTTTGGTATACAAGTAGTAAGGATTTTGATAGTACATTTAGTTTCGTTAATTAAAATACTGACTTATCCATTCACATTGCTTAAAATCAACGAAAATATACCGCTAGTTCAGAGTAATTCAGCTTTAGATACTGGTAGGAGTGAAACTGTTGATCACCAACGAGGTTTTCAATAGCCTTTTCATAGGGAAAACAGTTTTCAGAATAATATTAAATGAATAAATATAAAAGGTTTTTACGATAAATAAAAACTTACTATCGATAATAATCACGATAAACTTACAATTATTAGCAGAAATATGCTATCGAAAATCGTAGGAATGCTCGTATCGTTACAAATCCACATTGAAATAAAGATACTTCCATTTCACCAATAACAATGGCAATGTTCAGATTCCCTTCGGCGATATAAATACAGAAAAGGAAAGCTGGGGTTATATATAGCACAAATAATGTGACATCTGTTGCCAAAATAATGAAATTATTAAAATGAACAACCAAAACGAAAATAATTTTAAAAATAAATAAATGGGAAAAATGCCACTAATGCTGAGTATATATCTATCTTCCCTCGCGAATTTAAATTAACATTCGTCGCAGCGCCAACGCGTAGATCTGGTTGCCAAGGAAACTAAATCGCTCGTCTTACCGGATGATTATCTAAGGTGTATATATATATATATATATATATATATATATATATATATATATATATAGTAGCTGATGAAGGAATAACTCCGAAAGCTTCTACGTTTGTGATGTTTATGTGTTTTAGTGTTCTTTTACGTGTGTCGCTTCGACATCCCCGGGGCCTCGCCAACCTGAAGTCGTCCGATTGCTGAGTGTTCACTGGGTTTCCTCATCCCAACACCTTGTTGTCATCCATATATATATATATATATATACACACACACACACACAAGGGAGATGCCTGTTAAAACGGGAAAGGTTTAAAATGAACATAGATATACTTAGACTTTCTTTGGATGGCAATAAACAAACTTTCTTTTTTAAGGCTTTCGTTGTTTCAAGTTTCGAACTCCTGCGATGATTCCAAGTACCTAATTTTAATTTGCGAATGATTAATGTTCTACATTCAAACGTATTTCTTCTCGTGAATAACGCAACGAAAGTTGTTTACATTGGTTGCTATGAAAAGAATTTCTCTCTCTTTCTCTCTCTCTCTCTCATGCTAATTGTAAGAGCATTCAAAGCACGCTCTCTCCCATTAATATTGAAATAACAATAGGATTCCGAGGTTTAACAATGTAATGGTTCGGCATGGCAACATCCCGTTAAAATGGCAAGATTTCCCCAAAATATGTGAATTAAACATTTAACATGAGGAATTTCGAACTGTAGGCGGGAAAAGATGAACAGAATAAGAAACGTCATAGTTTTTTCTTTAAAATGGGCTAGACCCGAAGATCATATGTGAATTCTTTCTAATTTAGATCTCAAAAAGAATAAAAGTCTGCAAATCCAAAAATCGATTTTTACGCGTTATCATATGGGAAATGGAAAGGCCTACCTCGGAGTCGAACCTAGGACTTTTTTAGAGGTTTCTTTTCGTCATCATCTTAAAATACGTGAGCCGATCATTCCTGCCCAATATCAAAAATGAATCTCGTTCCATTATCGAGTTATTCACATTTTTATAGCGTGACAGAGGGACAAAGGGACAGGAGTAGCCTTTTATTATTCTTAGGTATATATATATATATATATATATATATATATATATATATATATAAAGCGAAGTTAATATAAAAGTTGGTAATAACCCATTTCTTCAAGCCGAGTTCGATAATAATAGTCCCCATGGCAACTATCCCATAAAATGCGATTTCAAACGCTAGGTTTTAGTATAATTTCAAGAAAATGCGATAAATTATGGATATTCGGTGATAAGAATTAGAATTTTCATTCTTTTCCCCTTAGAACAGCACAAACCTCCCTCCGATAACATAATTTTAAGATATTTTAATGCGTTAAAGAAAGCGTCTCCGCGCGATGGATTTGAGACTTCCCGTGTAAAACAATTAGCGGAAAAACGTTCCCGGAATCGTACCCGGGGCTTCTATCTTCGCCAAATAATATACAGCCCGGAGGTGGGCCCTATCAGCACGAGCCTCATACGAAGTTTCGCGAAAATCGGTACATTGGCGCAAAAGTTATTAGCGGGAGACACACACGCACAGACAGAACCATTTCATATTGGAAATTGACATAAAAAGGAGGAAAAGAAGGAGAGAACGAGAGGAAGAGTTAAATGAAGAGACGAGGGAGTAAGATAGGAGGAATAGATACGAATAGAGATAGGCGTGACGCATATGAAACAAGAACAAGACACGAGTTGGGACAACAAGAAGCGTAATAAATCTCTTTCTGTTCTAAGAGAGATTTCCATATTTCTCTACTCCCTTCATACATGCACACACACCTTCCTCCCTCCCCCCCCTCTCTCTCTCTCTCTCCCTCCCTCCCTCTCTCCCGCCCTCTCTCCCCCGCCATCTTTAAAGAGAAACTATCCTTCCTTAATGTAGGCCGAGCAGAGGGCAGAATATTTCCGCCTCGACATTTGAATGTGTGTTCACGTATGTAAAAATCCTCTTAACAAGAAAAGCACCGCATTATTAATTACAGCCTACCATCTATTATGATTATGGAATATATATTATTATTATCATCATTATTATTACCAATCAGAGGATATATTAGTTGTAGTAATGTATATATATATATATATATATATATATATATATATGTCAACAAGGTGTTGGGATGAGTTCTCTCTCTGTAGCTGAAGAAGGAGTAGTTCCGAAAGCTTCTACGTCTGTGATGTTTCTGTGTTTTTGTGTTATTTTACGTGTGTCGCTTCGACATCCCCGGGGCCTCGCCAACCTGAAGTCGTCTGATTGGTGAGTGCTCACTGGGTTTCCTCATCCCAACACCTTGTTGACATCCATATATTCATTTTACCTTTCCTTTTCCGTAAGTTGTTATATATATATATACATACATACACACACACACACACACACACACACACACACACATATATATATATATATATATATATATATATATATATATATATATATATATATATATATATATATATATATATATATATATATTAACTTAAGGAAAAGAAAAGGTAGTAATGAGGGTGGCACCAAGGTGTTGAGGTAAACCCAGCGGACACTTACCAAGTTGAGGACCAAGTCAGGCAGGCTGCTAGGGGCGCCGAAGAGACACGTAAAACAAACGAACACACAAAAAAAACACGCAAGCTTATCGGGCCTATGCCATTCTTCAGCGAAAGAGTATCTGAATATATATATATATACACTAGTAGTTGGTGCTTGCATTCTGTAAGCATATCATCTCACCTTGAAAAAGCATTCATTTCTCAGACAGATATTTCATCATTACCAATATTTTTTTATTTCTAAAGTTTTCACCTCCGCAGCGATTTTCGTATTTCCCACATGTAAAAATAATAGATTAAAACAACTCCTTAAACTTCGCAATTTTAAGAATTTTATACTTTCTCCATCGTGGGGTACTAATGCTACACTTTTTTGCCAAATTTTAAAGTTGTAGCGCTTCTAGAAGTGAAATAACATTTATCTAATTGTTTAAAATTTAAATAACTTTTAAAGGCCGCAATAAAATTTCATGGATACATTGAAATGTTTATTCGTTTTTATGGATTAAACTCCAAATAACTTAAAACTTTCAGCTTTCTAACTCGCTTCGTAGTATCTAAACATTTACCTATTTGTTTAAATTTTATGAATTTTTAACTGCCAAACAAATTAAAATATCAAAATTTCTATAATCACTATTTCGTTTTTTTACAAACACTACCTCTAAAAAAAATTTCAGCTCCGTAGCACATTCAGTAATACATAAACCTCTAAAATATGTTTAAACAATTGCGAATTATTAGTGGTCGAATTTTTTAACTTTTTCAAAATTTCATTTTTTTCTATGCATAATTTTCTACAAAATGATTTAAAAAACTCGAACCTATAGCATATAGTTTCCAAGATAAAAATTATTAAACTTTAAAGTTCAAATGGGGTGAAAACAACCCCTAAAAATTAACAATTTTGAAATTTTCGATTTTTATAGTTGGTTATGAGAAAAATTCTATAGACCTGCAAAATGTCAGCTTCCTAAACCTATTAGATGTGTCTATACACTGGGATAACTTTTTCCCATGCTAACTTATGTGATATATTCCGGGGTATCTGGAGTCGAACCCAGGACACTGTAAGCAAAAGTAACAATAATTCTCAATAGATGTTGCGGCCATCTAGCAACACTGAAAATTTCATCTTTCTAGCTTACCGGCAAGTGCCCAAAATAATTTTACAAAAATGGCGCAATGCTTTTCTTACGGGAAAAAACGCAACTTTCGGAATTTATGGAGTCGAACTCATTTCACTTAGGCGAGAAGTCTTATTTTATCTGTAGGTTTCTCCTTCATATCTACGAAAACTGAAACTTTCAGCTCTCTAGCTCTTGTAGTTTGGGCTGGACATTAGTATCCTCCTGTTATATCCTCCTCCTCTGTAAGAAACGTCTATATAGAATGATATGTCACGGTAAATGTGAGCATTTCCCTGTCAATGTGCACATTTACCACCATCTTCTAGCAAAATTAAATTAGAAGTAATTGACGCAGGATCTTCTGATAGTAACCATTTTAAAGGAAATTAAACGAAGATTCTTATTCTTATGGTCGATGTTTGTCTTCGAATCGAATTCGCTCACATTGAGCTGAAATATTCTAATAATTGTCAAAACTTTGCATTTTTATTGAAACGTTCCCTTGGCGATCAACAGCATTGTTGTTCATACAGAAAATCAAAATATCTGGATAGTCCATAACAGCTATTTTTTCTGATTAAAACAATAAAGATGTTGTTAACTTAGTTAAAATCTAACTACATATTAATATTAACAAATATAATAATGCATTAGATTTAGCTCACTTCCTTCCAATACGGTTGAATATATAGAGTTCCAATTACGCTAGTATATATATATATATATAAACTAGGGGCCCTCTGCAGTACTTCCTGCAATCATTTATGAAACTTTGGATGAAGTAGCCCTATGCGATAGTTCCTATGACAGAATATTGTCACAAAGGGTGTGTGTTGTTAGCTCTGGGATCGTTGTCAATATTTACTTCCGGTTGACAAATTAAGAAAAGAAAAAGGAGCGTTACTAAGGCGTAACTAAGCGTCAATTGTTAACAATAGTCTTCGGTGGGTGGCGTGGTGGCGGCAGCTAAAGATATAAGATATCTCTTAAGCAATGCATTATATGGAAAAATGTATCATACAAAGGTCGTAGAAAATGAAAGTTCCTACAACTTTTATTCCAATACATTTTTACATTTAACAAATATTAAAGCAAATATTTCAAAATAACGGATAAGGGACAGTTAGAACAGTTATAATTTCGGAGATAAAAATTCGAAAATCGCCCAATCTTTCGATAGCGTTAAAAGTCAAATGTAATAGTGGACCTTACGGTCTAAATCCGACCGAATAAAGACATCTTACCCATAAATAACTCCCTTGGAATCTCTTGTGTATTCTGTGTATACATTTCCATCTTGCTTTATTAAGCACGAGCAGAGTTACCCGTTGAACATCAACAGAACTTTGTAGTGTGATTAAAATATAACTTCTGAGGTGTGTGTGTGTGTGTAATATATATATATATATATATATATATATATATATATATATATATATATATATATATATATATAGCTGATGAAGGAATAACTCCGAAAGCTTCTACGTT
This sequence comes from Tanypteryx hageni, assembly GCA_028673005.1. NCBI lineage: Eukaryota > Metazoa > Arthropoda > Insecta > Odonata > Petaluridae > Tanypteryx > Tanypteryx hageni. Next base: position 12,131,189 of record CM054119.1, on the reverse strand, counting down.
TGTGATGTTTCTGTGTTTTAGTGTTCTTTTACGTGTGTCGCTTCGACATCCCCGGGGCCTCGCCAACCTGAAGTCGTCTGATTGGTGAGTGTTCACTGGGTTTCCTCATCCCAACACCTTGTTGACATCCATATATATATATATATATATATATATATATATATATATATATATATATATATAATATTACATTTTGGCATCGATATACGACTTGATTTGCAACTCTTTGGCTCCGTTATCCTTTCTCTTAGTATGTTTACTGAATAATAATATTCTTCAATTATAAACGTTGCAATCTATTAAGTTTGAAATTGCGCAAAGCGGAAAACACAAATCTTTCGTCTATTTGAAGGCTTAATAGACTCTAATTCAACCGGAGGCAACAATGTGGGTCGCCTTGACAACACCAGGAAAGAGTACGAAAAAGTTATACAATTTCGAAAACAAATGCGTGTTTCTGACAAATTCTTCCGTTTTACATCTAAACATCGCAAGAATAAGATATTTTATAGTTTTAGCCGTCGAATAAATTAAAAACGGGGAAATTCGGTCCATATTTACATATTTTAATGACCGAATGAAATAAACCTTGCACCTTGAAAAATCGAAAATCCCGTGTAAACTTGTGGGAAAATATAATCGTCTCCCGGAGTCGAATCCGGGACTTTTTCCGGGATGTTTGATTTTTCTAGGGACCACCCCATGGGGGTTTAACGATTGTGAAAGTTTCAGCACTTAATTCCATTGCGAAATGTCCAAAAATACCGGGACAGGCGGACACTTGAGAATTATTATATAAGGATACTTTTGAAGTTGCGACAAAAGTTTTATTTCGGCATTTCTCTACGGTTCAAAGTTTTACATATTAATTTCACATCACAATTTAAGCTCAAACGAAATAAATTCACTTCCGCCCTTGGGCATTTCCTGCCCCTGCCTTAAGGTAAATCCGTTATTGTACACAAGGCGACGCAACTTTTCCTTTTAACACGTAAAACTTTTTTTCTTTCAGGCAATTTTTTTGCCTTTATTTAAGTTTCAATTTTGCGCGGTGTAATGAAATATCATACTATACAATAAATCTTTACAAAACTTTGATTATAAATTTCGCAAGAAAACGCATTTTTAACTCATGTACATTCAACCGTTTATTTAAAATAAATATAAACTGGTGTGGGCAACACATGACTTTTTCCATATTTATATGGCAAATTACATGTTGTTAGCTCTGGTATCGTTGTCAATATTTACTTCCGGTTGACAATTAAGAAAAGAAATAGGAGCGTTACTAAGACGTAACTAAGCGCCAATTGTTAACAATAGTCTTCTGTAGGTGGCGTGGTGGTGGCAGCTAAGAATATAAGATATCTCTTAAACAATGCATTATATGGAAAAATGTATCAAACAAAGGTTGTATGGAATTAAATTTCCTACAACTTTTATTCCAGTACATTTTTACATTTATCAAATATTAAAGCAAACATTTCAAAATAAAGGACAAGTGACGAGAGTAAACACCCACTTCCGTTCCACCGACCTTTACCAAAAACTAATCAGATCTTGTAACATTTATAAAAATGTTAAATATAAAATTTTGCGTTGACCTGATTAATGGTTTTTGAGTTAGAGCGCCCACAAAAAAATCTATCACATACAGACAGACAGACACACAGACATCATCGAGAAACTAGTCAGAACGTGTTCAGGGGACCTCAGATCGTGTGTTTCCGTTGAAATCTCGAATTCGATTTTTTCCATGAATACAATATACTACGTAAATGGAGAAAGTAATGATGGTTAAATGCTAATTAGGCAAGTAATTCTGGAAAGAACTAATCCGATGATTTTCCCCTCAATACAATATAAACATGTAACAAGTAGGGGTGATTAGTTTTCGTAAAACAGTTTAAATTCGAAGTTCGTGCGTCAATTCTTTCTGATTTGAATTTCCAAAAGAACAAAAGCCTAAATTTTAAGAGGTCGCTTTTTAAGTGTTATTTTACGGTAAATGGAAATCGCCCCGCCCCCCCCCCTGAAGTCGAACCCGGTATCTTTTTTCGTATGTATTTTCGCCATTTAATTTTTACATCTGAATCAAACATTCCTGCGAAATTTCAACGTTCCGTTTGTTAAAAACGCGTTAAAATGTGCCATTGATGACGTCAGCGTTATACGCAAACACATCTAGGCTTTTATTATAGACTAGTAGAAGCAGTGTTGCCGTTTTCGCGCTTTTCGCGCTAGATTTAGCGCTTTTTGGGCTCGCCTAGCGCCTTCTTACTCTCTTAAGCGCGATGGCGTTATTTTGGCGTTTTTCACGAATTCTAGCGCCAAATTTGACGCCTTTCTTGATTTTTCTCGAGCATTATCCTACCGAATGTCTTGCATGCCCAAATGTCCAATCCAAAGTTTACGCTTGTTGAAATATGGCCCTATAAAGTGAAAAGGTTTCCCTTACACTACACCGCCAGATGGCTTCTAGCTATCCTGGGCTTGCTTTTGAGAGTGAGGAAGAAACACCTCATTGTCTTCAGAAAGTCACGATTTGTAAACATTTCTGTAGGTTATGGGAGTAACCCCTCGCATAATTAGTTTCTGTTTCGTATCTTCATAGTGGCCGACTTGGACCTACATTTTCATCAGTTCAAGTGGTTGTTTCATTTTTTCGTGGAGTGTTATTGCTTCGCTAGCGGTATCGTTGTCCTTGATGGAATTTTAAGTAACCCAGCGTTCAGTGCATACCGTATCTCTCGTTCTCACTCCTCATTCTAAAGATTTCTTCAGTGAGAAGAAGTCGAGACATCCCCGGTTGCGAAGGAGGTATCTGTGAAGCAGGGATCTCTTTGGCGTAGTTATGCGCGTATTGTGGAAGTAGAGTGAGACAGCGTTTTGCAAAAGAAGTGGAAGACAGTGAATTGCGAGCTGTATTACCCCGTGAAGACTTCCTTGAAGAGTGCTGATTATGCTGTCGAAGATCTTTCCCGAGGCAGCGAGAGCTAAGGCGTAAATCCAGTAAGTCCGAAGGCTCATTTCTTTTGAATTACGGCTGAGAAGAAAATGCAATTAAAAATAATGTAAGGAAAATCACTGGTAAATGTATGCAGAAAGTAATTGATCGGCTTGCAAAGAGTTTAAATAAAAATGTTTAAATTTGTAATATTTTTTTTTCATTTTTAGACGAGATATTTCATGATTATAAATAGCGTAATCACTGTAACTTACCCACCAAATATTTTGACTTGAATTCTTTAAGGTCATATGATCGTGGTTGTCAATGTAGAAGACCTTGAGCAGTATCTTATTGCAATATAATTATTTTTTACTGTCCTTTTTATTTAAAAATTGTTTTCACTGAAATTGATATTTTATAGAGTTATTTAATTTAATAAAATCTCTATTACGGAGAAAACAAATGTAACGATGATGGTATCGTCCCCTCGACAGAAAAATTCCTGATCTGTCGCAAACATCCCCTTCTGCATAAAATCCTGAGAGTGAAGCTGTGGCTGCCAAGAATTATGGAAGCAACCGACCGAAAACATAGGTGCGGTAACTCCAATCGTTTCCACGTGGGATCCATTGTTCCGAATACGTTTAATAGAGTGCTTACGATCATTTCTCCTTTTTGTTTGTGGCAATTCAGATATTTTGAGCATGGGACTATTTTAAAATCTATTATAGTTTATAAGATTAAACAATAGTGTGTAATTTTATCCTTTTGTGAAAATGAGTATAATTGGTTCTCACATTCACCTGTTCGACAGGCTAAATATAAGAAGCTTTATAGTGATTTATGATGGAGTTCCTCCTTTGAAGTTAATTGACAGACAAGATGGATGTCCATTGAAATGACAATTGTGAGACTTCTGCAGCAATGGTGTCAGCTTGAGAATCATTTTGAAATTGTTAGAAGAAACGAACGCTGTTATACAGCAGAAATCTTACATTCAATGTTTAATGATAAGAGAAATTTATTGTTTCTTTTATTTTTGAAACCCATTATTGGAGAAGTGCAAATGGTGAACAAGAAATTTGAAGCTGAAATGAATGACCCTTCAAAGTTGCTGAATGACTTGTTACATCTGATTGATTCTATGAGCTCAAAAGTTGTCATTCCGGGAATAATATTGACTACTGATACTGCAATTGAAAATAATTTAGACCCAAAGCCGTATTTGGGCTATGAATTCGAAAAGGAAATATCTGATTGTAAACTTACAGAAGAAGTCCAAAAAAATATTCGCGTTAGCTGCGTGAAAACAACTTCGTCAGCGTTTGCCAGAAAATGTTAATGTCTTACAGTCAATGTCGTATTTAAGTGCACATCATTGCCTAAATCCCGTAAAGCATGATATTCTGGATCTAGCAAAAATGTTCTACAGCGATTCGGGAAAGCTTAGACGCATTGATTTTCAATGGAAAAAATTACACCAGTGATGATTTCATTTTTGAAAGTGTATCTCAATTTTTATGCGATATTTTTAAGTGAAATAAGGTATTTTCAGTACATTTTTATTTTCTATTGACAAATATCAAACAATTTTATAAATGTATTCTACATGAATTTTTGAATTATTTATGTCTTTATTGAAATGTCAAAAGTTAAACGATTCGTAGATTCTTTCGACGGGTGTTCAAAATTCAGCATGGAAGTGTATTAAATTCCATTCTGCTAAGTCCCACTTTGCTTCAATTTTATGATGATTATAAGTCATTTCAATTGGAATTAAATTGTGTTCCGCGCTAATGTCACCTTTTTTGTAATTTCTTTTTAAACTTAAAGAAAAATCTTAATAAATGCATGTAATAAATTTAAGAGAGTTAAGACGGAAAAATTTCTGCTTTTAGCGCATTATTTAACGCCATTTATTTTGAGTTTAGCTCCTTTCTAGCTCTTTTGAAGGTCGATCTAGCGCGATTTCAAATTTTCAAACGGCAACACTGAGTAGAAGGTGCTTGCATGCTGCAAGCATTTCATCTCATCTTGAAAAAAAATAATTTTTCAGGGAGATATTTCACCATGGGAAATATATATATAGTAAAACAATCACTAATTTTTACAATTTTAGGAATTTTATAAATTTTCCACATTGGGTTAATAATGCCGCACATTTTCGCCACGTTTTAAATTTGTAGCGCAATCAGAAGAAAAATAACATTTATCTAATTGTTTAAAATTAATTAATTTTTAACGGCCGCAATGAAGATTTTATGGATACAATGAAATGTTTATTCGTTTGTATAGACTAAAATCTAAGTAATTTAAAAATTTCAGCTCCCTATCTTGCCCCGTAGTATCTAAACATTTACCAATTTGTTTAAATTTTAGGAATTTTTAACTGCCAAACAAATTAAAATATCAAAATTTGTATAATCCCTATTTCGTTTTTTTACAAATCCTACCTCTAAAAAATATTTCAGCTCCGTGGCACATTCGGAAATACATAAATCTTGAAAATTTGTTTAAACAATTGCGAATTTTTAGCGGCCGCATTGTTGCACTTTTTCAAGATTTTCGTTTTTCCTAGTCGGTTTTGCACAAATGCCTACCTAAGAAAAAAAATTCGAATCTCCAGCTCATCTGGAAGTGCCTAAACATTAGTATCCTCCTATATATATGTTTTATCCTCCTCCTCTGTAAGGAACGTCTATATATATATAATGGTAGGTATTCGATCGATAATTATATTAGAAAAACAAATTCCTTAGCAACGGAAAAATCGTGGGAATTCGCGCTTTCGACATTGATATTCGAGATTTCCACGGTCTTCACGCAATCTTAGCGCCATATCATCATTATATATAGACGTTCCTTACAGAGGAGGAGGAGGATATAACATACAAGTAGTTGGTGCTTGCATTCTGCAAGCATATCATCTCAACATAAAAAACATTCATTTTTCATATTTCATCATTACGAATATGTTTTTAATTCTAAATATTTCACCTCCGGAGCGGTTTTCGTTTTTCCCTTATGTAAAAATAATAGATTAAAACAATCCCAAAACTTTGCAATTTTAAGAATTTTATACCTTCTCCATTTTGGGGCACTAATTCTACACATTTGAGCCAAATTTTAAAGTTGTAGTACTTCTAGAAGTGAAATAATATTTTTCCAATTGTTTAAAATTTAAACATTTTTATCGGCCACCGCAATGTATTTATGGAGAGATTCAAATGTTTATTCGTGCAAATGCACTACTCTGTACATAACTTGAAAATTTCAGCTCCCTAGCTCATGCCGTAATTTTTTAAACTTTAAGAATTTTTAACTGCAAAACAAATTAAAATATCAAAATTTGTATAATCCCTATTTCGTTTTTTTAAGAATTCTACTTATTAAAAAAATTTCAATTCCGCAGCACATGCGGAAATACATAAACCTTGAAAAATTGTATAAGCAATTGCGAATTTTTAGCGTCCGCATTGTTGCACTTTTTCAAGATTTTCGTTTTTTCTGGTCGGTTTTGAACAAAGTCCTACCTAAGGAAAAAAATTCGAATCTCCAGCTCATCTGGAAGTGCCTAAACATTAGTATCCTCCAATATCCTCCTCCTCTGTAAGAAGCGTCGATATATATTGATGATTCCATTTCTTTTTTCATGAAAACAATACTTTCTCTATACTTCGTATACGGAGAAAGTAAAAATGGTCAAAAAACGGGATGTCCCGTGAAACACGGGACATTTGCACAGAGCTTGCAGTAGAACGCGATAAGGAAATAAACAGTTTAAGCCTCGAGTGCCGTCACCTCCAACTAAAAACGCAAATAAATCAAGAGCGGTACGTTCGATTTCGAAATATCTCTCGCCCGAATGCTGGGCGGGAACACTTGCTGGTTTGAAACCGGTAGTCGTCTCCTCAAAAGGCATTGGCACGATATCAGGGAAGTTTTCGTTTTTGCAAATGATTAACGCATAATCGGCTGGAATACGATGCGTAGACCTTTTGGTCTTTAACATTTTAAAATGTCTCACGAGCGAGACTTTCACTCGATATTTACACTATTTCACGTAGAAAAAGATGAGGATTCTTATTCTTACCGCCGATTCTGTTGTTTAATTTGTGTTTTCACATATTTTTTGCTTTCTCCGTATACGTAGTTTAGAGAAAGTATTGTTTTCGTGAAAAAAACATTCAGTTCGAAATTTCAACGGAAATACATGTTTTAAGGTTCCCTGAACACGTTCTGACTAGTTTCGCGATGATGTCTGTGTGACTCTGTCTGTCTGTATGTGATAGATGTTTGTGTAAGCTCTAACTCAAAAACTATTAATCAGGTCAACGCAAAATGTTACATTTTACACTTTTATAAAAGGTAGAAGATCTGAGTAGTTTTTGGTAAAAATCGGTCGACCGGAAGTGGGTGTTTACTCTTGTCACTTATCCGTTATTGTGAAATATTTGCTTTAATATTTGATAAATGTAAAAATGTATATGAATAAAAGTTGTAGGAACTTTCATTTTCTACAACCTTTGTTTGATACATTTTTCCATATAACGCATTGTTTAAGAGATATCTTATATCTTTAGCTGCCACCACCACGCCACCTACCGACGACTATTGTTAACAATTGACGCTTGGTTACGTCTTAGTAACGCTTATTTTTCTTTTCTTCATTGTTGGAGCTTTGTGGCTATATCCAATATCAGAAGGCTATGGTTTGAGTTTATTTCTCTTCTTTGTAAAGTCCAAAATTTTCTCGCAGTTTCTTAAAATATTCATTATTACGTAACTCATTTGGAATTTTTATGCGTTCTTTGCAGGAAGTGAACGCATATAGGGGAGGTCGTTTCCGTCCGTCCAACCGTCCGTCCGTGAGTTAAAACTCGGAAACTGCTTTACACATTGTGATGAAATTTGGCGTTGGGGAGTTTTGTTAAAATTTAATTGACCGATTCCAATTTTGGTTAAAATCGGACAATAATTACGACCACTTTGCGTAAGGACTTTTACGCATGTTGCAACGCAAGTACCTCGCTCGCTTCTCGTTACGCATTCGGAAACTCTTGAGTACTCCGGCACGAAGTACATACATACATACACACCTTTCCAATCTTGTTAGAAATATCGCAGGCACGGAGAAAGTCACGTGGTGACCACTTCAGGTTATTTATAATAAAAAAGTTCTATTTCTTCCAAACTTTGAAATTCCGTAACCATGGGGATATTGTTATTAATAATGCAATGAAAACTTACTTTGTTTACATTCCAAATATTTCTCAAATCCGCCTTGAATTAGTCTGAATTTGATGCCCCATTGCGAAACTTCTCAAAGAAATTTGAAACAATTATAAAAATTATTTATGCAAGCCGCACATTTCTCGCAAAACCTGTTTTCAAGATGGAAGTCAATCCCCAATCCGGATTTAATCTGTTGTTTGACTTAAAAAAAAAACGTTTGCGTTATTTCTTCGTGAAAAACTGAAAACCGGTATTATTATTATCATAAAAGGTTCCATTGTTTTTTTATCTTCTATCGCCAGAGCGGAAGTCTCGTGTTTCTGGAAGGAACGGATAAAAACGAGTCTTTTAAAAATAGCTCTTTCGCGCAAAACAAAAGAATCGCGCCGAGCGTCGCTTCCTCCCTTCAAACCGATAGGTTAATAATCCTGCGATAAGGAAAAAAATAAAAACATTTGAATGACTAAATATCTACTACGCCCATCCTGTTTAAGAAAACGAAACATCCCACGAAAATTGCCGGTTGATCAACGAATCATTAACGCTGCCAAAACCTTAAAAAATTGGCTCGAAATATTATCCCCCTATTGGATGGCAGAAAAATTAAAAATGTCACGTGGCCCAGGGGTTCCCAAATTCACGGAAAAAATAATAAATTTTATGCTCCGCGATTCCATAAAAATAAATAAACCGGAGGAAGTTTTAAAAAAATGACGTTAATACAAATCCATTAGACTATTAATAAAAAGCCTTAATCTGTTGGTTGGTTTGCTGGTTGGAACGCTATATGGGATTTCCAATACATCTCTTTCACACTTGCAGACTTGTATTCTTTTGCAAAATTAAATTAGAAGTAATTGAAGCACGGTCTTCGGATAGGAACCATTTTAAAGGAAATTAAATGAAGATTATTATTCTTATCTTAGATTTTTGTTTTCGAATCGAATTCCCTTACATTAAGCTATAATATTAAAAAAATTGTCAAAATTTCGTATTTTTATTGAATTACGTTCCCTAGGCGATCAACAGCATTGTTGTCCATATATCTGGTGAGTCCATAATAGCTAATTTTTTTTCGGATTAAAACGTTGAAGATGTTGTTAACTTGTTAGTTAAAATCTGACTACATATTAACATATTAGAAAATATAATAATGCATCAGATTTAGCTCACTTCCTTCCTATATAGCTGAATATATTAAGTTCCAATTTTCCCGTTGAAATTCAACGGACAATTACGCTAGTAAGAAAATTAAGAGCGAAATACATTCCAGTAAGAGACACCGCGATTTTAGGGGCTTTGCAAAATTTTCCGCCAAGCATTATGCAGATTGGAGAAGGAATATAGGCGCATAATTGCTGGACGAAGATTGATGAGAGAACTGGGAAGAACTGGGCGGTAGCTAGGCGACGGCTGGGCGTGGAAATCTCTTTAAAACAATGAGCTAAGGAATCCGGCAACGCTCGACTGACATGAACTATTTACATCTGATTAGTGTAATGCTATTTTTGAGAAATGTTAAGAAATATTCCGAGTGGGTACAAGGTTGAAATTTGGTGAGAATGTTTGATCGTTATAGTAAAAGCCGTTTATGGTAAAGATTCCTCAGAAAAACTGGGATTGGACTCAATTGCGTAATTCCCGCTTCCCATTAGATAAGGCGTAAAAATCAATTTTTCGACTTCATAGGCTTTCACTCATTTGCAAATTAAAATTGAAAAGAATTAACCTACAGTCTTCGAACATGTATCGTTTCCAAGAAAAATAACTATCGTTTCTTATTGTCATCGTCAAATTTCGCCCACGATTCGAAATCTCCCAAGTTGTACGTTTGAATCGTATTTACTGGAAATTTTTAAACTTTTTAACTATCTGTTGCCTTGGCGACCGTGTCATTGTTAAACCTAGATATATCATTGTCGTCTGAAGGGGGAGAGGGAGGAAGAGATAGTTAGGAAGAGAGAGAGAGGGAAGGAGACAGAAGGAGGGAGAGGGGGAGAGAAAGATTCCCATCATGAAAAAAAAACTTAGTTACTTCCACAAATTTAATTTTAAACTACCGGTTTCACTATAGGTCGTAGCATCATCATCGTAGTGAAACCGGTTGTTAAAAATTAAATTTGTGGAAGTGACTAAGTTCTTTTTTTCATGATGAGTAATTTCCACGGGGTTGAGTCCGACCTCATTATTGATAGATAATGCTCTTTATTAGGGCGAGATTGCGACTAGGAAGTCTACTTTTTCCGGAGAAGGAGAGAGGAGGAGATAGTGAGGAAGAGAGGGATAAAAGGAGAGGGAGGGAGGGAGACAGTGAAGGAGGGAGAGGGATAGAGATATACAGATAGATAATAGTCTTTATTAAGGCGAGATTCAGATTAGGAAGTCTATTTTTTCCAGAGAAGGAGAGAGGAAGAGATAGTGAGGAAGGGAGGGATATAGGGGGAGAGAGGGATAAAGGGAGAGAGAGGGAGGGAGACAGTGAAGGAGGGAGAGGAATAGAGATATACAGATAGATAATAGTCCTTATTAAGGCGAGATTCAGATTAGGAAGTCTATTTTTCCAGAGAAGTGGAGAGGTAGAGAGAACTAGAGGGAGGGAGAAAAGGAAAAATAATGGTAAGTTCCTTAAATTTAATACTTAACCCACGCATACCCGGGCAATCACGCTAGGCTATACTTAAGTTATAATGTCACTGGACGATACATAGATACTTTCGAGAAGTATGGGTTGTGCGGCATTGTTAATGACGCCATTATGATTAGGAGGAATGTTTAGCCGTTGAAATAAGCGAAGCTGTCATAATTAATAGTCTCTTAATTGCCGTTTAAAAAGCAACAAATCAACGCCACTGCACAACTCAATATGATAATTAATATTTCTTATCTATCACACATATTCGTGTCTCTCTTACTCCGTCTGCGACAGCCTCCAACACGCGCCACCAGACCGCGCCACTGGCCGACTGTAACGCTATTTATAACGAAAAAAATCCCAAATTAAAGACCCGGGTTCGACTCCAGAAGATAAGTTCTATTTCGCAGAAGATAACACGTAATAATAGATTTTTTGCGACTTGGAGGTTTTTTATTCTTTTGCAAATTAAAATTAGAAAGAATCGACCTACGATCTTCGTAACTAGGCGGTTCCAAAGAAAAATAAACAACGTTTTATATTCTCACCGTCGCATTTTGCCTAGGAAACGAAATCGATCAAGTAATACGTTAAAATCATATTTATTTGAAAAATTTAAGCTCTTTAACGATACGTTGCCTTGCCGACCGTGTCATTGTTAAACCTCGAGATTGTATTGTCGCCTTAATCCTTATAATATATGCGTAAGGAATGCGTGCTTTGAATGCTTGAATACGAGAGGGAGAGAAGTAAAGAAATAAGGGTAGAGAAAGACAAAACTCAAAAACTATCAATCAGGTCAACGCAAAATTTTATATTTAAACATTTTTATAAAAGCTGGAAGATCTGAATAGCTTCTGGTAAAAATCGGTCCACCGGAAGTGGGTGTTTACTCATGTCGATTATCCGTTATTTTGAAATATTTGCTTTAATATCTGATAAATGTAAAAACGTACTGGAATAAAAGTTATAGAAAATTTTATTTTCTACAACCTTTGTTTGAAACATTTTTCCATATAATGCATTGTTTAAGAGATATCTTATATCTTTAGCTGCCACCACCACGCCACCTACAGAAGACTATTGTTAACAATTGGCGCTTAGTTACGTCTTAGTAACGCTCCTTTTTCTTTTCTTAATTGTCAACCGGAAGTAAATATTGACAACGATCCCAGAGCTAACAACATGTAATTTGCCGTATAAATATGGAGAAAGTCATGTGTTGCCCACATCAGTTTATTTCTTCTTTAAAATGTGCTAAGCCCGAAGATCAAATTGAAATCGCCCCCTGGAGTCGAACCCGGGACCTTTTTATATAGATTTCTTCGCTCTCGATAATTTTCCCCGCCCCGCACAGCCGTAAAGCTTTCGAATGAGCCCTTTTACGCGTCTCTAAGTGCTGCCGTTCTCTAGCAATTTCAATTATAAAAATTATATATTATATAATTACATAATTAGACTAGCAGATGTGCCCGGCGTCGCTCGGGACATTAAAGCGGCGCAGTATTTATTTCGCTTTTGGGATATTAACCCTCGCAGGATGACTGGGGTCTTTTTCGACCCCAGTTGTATAATTGTCGTTTTTATCGCCAAATTATTTTTTTATAAGCACATTAATGGGAACATTCTCTAAACAATCATTATTTAAAATAAAATGACTCTCGAAACATTTGATTTTTCTCGATGCAGTACATACATAATAGAATTTTCTTTATAGCACAGGTATATTTTAGTACTGCAGTCCAAATGTTTCTATAAAATTCCTGAATGTACGCACGGGTACCATCTATAAAGAAAATATTGTCTAAATAAGTTTTAGTTGCAACCAGGAGGCGGTCAAAAACGAAATATCACTTACAAATATTTTCTCACTTCCACATCTACATGTTACCCTGCAATTCCCCTAAATTGGTGGGTGGCAGGGGGTGCAATGCACCATAACCTACCTAAAGATTGTCTATCGCAGGTTGAAATTTTCTATTGTGATCTCGTATTGTCCTCGGAAAGAACGAGCCTAGATAACGCTCCGTCCTACTGGAGTCAAATGTGACACCATAAGATACGTTTATTAATTTTCAGGCATTATTCTAGAGTTTAAGTATGAAATTCGTCCCGAAGGTGCTAGATAGATTGATGGAGGAATTCCTGAAATTTCAAACAAATATTACAATAATAATATAACGTATCTACCAATTTACGAAGGTTGGGGTCAGAAAAGACCCCAGTCATCCTGCGAGGGTTAAAGCGGCAAAGTATTTATTTCGTTGAAAACTAAAATAACATAACCGGAAAAGAAGTCCTAGAACGAAATAAAACACAGATATCGGAGCCTGTCTGAAAATAATCTAAAACAGTAATACATAATCATACTTTACCTTTCGTTTATAATACTTCCTTGTAAACAATATCTGTTGTTTTTCCTCCAGGTGCTAGGATGGTTAAGTTACGTGAGATAAAATCTAAAATAAAAATCTAACCTGGATTTATTCCTCAACTTTGGCACAAATGTAACGCTCAAAAGGACTGGTGCATTCTGGGGGTTACCGCTTTAACAAATAAACTGATTTGGGCAACACTTGACCTTCTCCATATTTATGTGGCAAATTACATGTTGTTAGCTCTGGGATCGTTGTCAATATTTACTTCCGGTTGACAATTAAGAAAAGAAAAGGGAGCGTTACTAAGACGTAACTAAGGGTCAATTGTTAACAATAGTCTTCGGCAGGTGGCTTGGTGGTAGCAGCTAAAAATATTAGATATCTCTTAAACAATGCACTATATGGAAAAATGTATCTAACAAAGATTGTAGAAAATGAAAGTTTCTACAACTTTTATTCAAATACATTGTTACATTTATCAAATATTAAAGAAGATATTTCAAAATAACGGATAGGTGACAAGAGTAAACACCCACTTCCGGTCGACCGATTTTTACCAAAAAGTAATCAGGTCTTCTAACTTTTATAAAAATATAAAATATAAAATTTTGCGTTGACCTGATTAATAGTTTTTGAGTTAGAGCGCCCAAAAAAATCTATCACATACAGACAGACAGACATCATCGAGAAAATATTCAAAACGTGTTGAGGGGACCTTAAAATATGTATTTCCGTTGAAATCTCGAATTCGATTTTTTTTATGAAAACAATAATACTTTCTCTATACTTCGTATATGGAGGATGTAAAAATCCAAAATTTTCTGCCCGCAATACACACGGGTGAACCATACAATCAAACTTATCTGCAATTGAGTAAGTTGCAATCTATCACGTGTGACGTTGCTACATCAATAATTTCGATGCTTCATAAAATGCGCGAAGAGAATAACACAATTCTTTCGTCTATTCGAAGGCTTAATAGACGCTAATTCAATCGGAGGCAACAATGCGGGTCGCCTTGGCAACACACCCGGAAAGAGTACGAAAAAGTGGTAAAATTTCGAAAAGAAATGCGTGTTTTTGAAAAATTCCTCCGTATAACTTCTAAACATTGCAAGAATAAGATATTTCATTGTTTTAGCCGTCGAATAAAGCAAAAATGGAGAAAATCCGTCGACATTTACGTATTTTGATGAATGAAAGAAATAAACCTTGCACCTTGAAAAATCGAAAATCCCGTGTAAACTTGTGGGAAAATATAATCGTCTCCCGGACTCTTGTCCACTGATAATACTTAGGTTATATCGTAAATTAAAATAAAAATACATTCCGTTTTAAATCTCCCCAGATTTCGTCAAAAAAAACCGCAGAGAAAATTGTCAATAATATCCTGAAACAGATGACTGTCGGAAAGACGGGCGTGACGTCACTGCCCCGATTGATAAAGGGCGTGGGTTATGTATGTATTAATACATCTGCATAAAGAAGAAGAGATAGGAATTATTCAGGGGGACTGTACACGGTTAGGAGCAGTTCCTGGGACTATTTGAGGGAGAGGGAGGGAGGGAGGGAGAGGGAGGGAGGGAGAGAGAGGGAGGGAGAGAGAGAAGAAGGGAGGGAGGAGAAAATCATGGAAGCACTATATAGCTGCTCTGGCTAAGAAAGATATATACACGTTATAATAGAACCTACTTCCAGACCCTCCCTCCGCCCCGTCTAACTCCCCCAACCCTCTTTTCCCGCGGAACTTTCCCGGGTTTAGTTCCAAAGGTCGCCACCATCCACTCGGGCGGCGCTGCGATCGCGCTACGTCGTAATTTTTTTTGCTTCCCCTCCGTATCTCTCTCTGCCTCTCTCTCAACCTCCCTCCATCCTTTTCATAAGACCCATTTTCGTGCTATATGAGTTAGCTGGTTTAAAAAAACCCCTTGGAAAGAATTATAAACTTTTTTATGCCGAGTTTAAAAATTCGGAAAATGTACGACATTATTCCAACTCCTTTACTGTTACTGGCCAATGCTCGTCTCGAATACACGCCTACCATGCAAATGTTTAAAGCGTGGGGTGGGCAGGAGCCGTGTGCAGCCAAAGAGAATATTTTCCGTTATGTGAAAGTGATGCGGATAATTTTACAACTAAAAACATCGAATTTGTCTCGAAATTTTGGAGTTATAACTAGGGATACGAAAAAAGTATCGATATTTACTCACATCGGTAATTTCCTTTCGACACCAAGTACTTTTGTGCTCCATTCTTTTCTTTCGATTTTCTGGTGACATCGGTACTTTCGGTCCGATGCTTTTGTGGCATCGATACTTTTCATTCGATACGTCACATGATTACGGTATCGATACTTTCGTTTCGATATCGTATCCCTAGTTATAACGTTTTATGCTTTTAGGTAGAGGTGGGAATAATGCAAAATTTTCTCGAATCCGAATCCTAAAAGGTTCTCGAATCTCACGAATCTCGAGAATCATTCATATAAGAACAATAATAATAAGAAAAAAGAAAAAAAATTACTTAAAATTAACAGCTTTTAATTAAAGCAAAATTTGAAACCTGCGTTCAATGAAAAATAAATTTAAGAATACGGCTTTTAAAAACACGCCTATATTTATTAAGAAGATACACATGAAATTTTGTTGATGAAGTACGTAATTAAAACTCTTGAATCTTGAGGTTCATTTTCTCGACATAAATCGACAAAAATATTTGAGCATCAGTTCAAATTTTTTTACATTTTTCCAAAACCTTTTCAAATCAAAGCAAATGTAGAGGGGGGAGGATTATTTCGAGGGTTAACATAGATAAACACCGAACATGGAACACTGAATTCTCTCCGGAAAATTAAGAAAAATCAAAAACCTGTTTATTTTAAGAGTTCGTAAAAGTACTGGACACTTTTTTAGGACAATCTAAAAGAGCAGGAATCTTCGATGGAGGTTTTTATTCAAGGAAACTAGCATCCTAACTCGCTCTGGGTCGCCACGAGGCGATATCGGTGATCCGCGTGCCACTGGAATCGCAACAATCGCGTTCTTTTTTAACGAACGCTTCGATTGGACGTCGATAAAACTAATCTTTCCAAAAGTTTCGAGTTAAAATGTTTAACGGATTTTTTAGGTTAGGATTCGAAAGATTCGAATGACGGAAAAAGCGCGAATATTCGAGTTTTCGAATCTTTTTCAAGATTCGAGGAATCGAATGTCCCTACTAGGGATACGATATCGAAACGAAAGTATCGATACCTTACTCATACGATATATCGACTGAAAAGTATCGATGCCACAAAAGTATCGGGCCGAAAGCACCGATGTCACTAGAAAATCGAAAGAAAAGTATCGAGCACAAAAGTACTTGGTATCGAAAGGAAATTACCGATGTGAGTAAAGTATCGATACTTATTTCATATCTAAGGATACGAAATCGAAGCGAAAGTATCGATGCCTTACTCGTATGTTATGTCGAATGAAAAGTATCGATGCCACAAAAGTACCGGACCGAAAGTACCGATGTCACTAGAAAATCGAAAGAAAAGTATCGATGCCACAAAAGTACTCGGTATCGAAAGGAAATTACCGATGTGAGTAAAGTATCGATACTTATTTCATATCTAAGGATACGAAATCGAAGCGAAAGTATCGATGCCTTACTCGTATGTTATGTCGAATGAAAAGTATCGATGCCACAAAAGTACCGGACCGAAAGTACCGATGTCACTAGAAAATCGAAAGAAAAGTATCGATGCCACAAAAGTACTCGGTATCGAAAGGAAATTACCGATGTGAGTAAAGTATCGATACTTTTTTCGTATCCCCACCTGTAAGATAGAGATTTTTCAAATATTCGGATAAGGTACAACATTTTTCGCGAACCAGACCACACGGTTACGAGCTTATGGTTACAAAGATTAAAATTCGAGAGCGTCCATCGCAAAAACGCCGCGTATTTCGTTTACGTGGATCGATACGACTATTCCGCAGGAAAACGACAATTAAAAATCCGCACATATTCCTCTCCAATTCTCCACGCATGCTCCGCGAGGTATAGATCGAAAGATTTTATTCGGACGGAGAACAAACGCTTGCGAAAAGACAGTCCCCCGAAGACCGTGTAATCACCACTTATGGTTTCGGTTATAAAAATTCGAGAACCTCCCAAATCTTCCGATACCGTTTCAAACGTATTTCCCGTTAAGGACGCCATTGAAATCTCTTGTGTATTCCATTTATGGAGTTATACCTTTTCATCTTTCTTTCAACTGCTTTTAGAGTCAGTACTTAAAAGTAGGGATGGGACTGGGGATACGAAAAAAGTACCGATACTTTACTCAAATCGGTAATTTCCTTTCGATACCGAGTACTTTTGTGCTCGATACTTTTCTTTCGATTTTCTCGTGATATCGATACTTTCGGTCCGATACTTTTGTGGTATCGATACTTTTCATTCGATACAACATATGCTTACGGTATCGATACTTTCGTTTCGATATCGTATCCCTACTTACAGGTCATATAAGGGCTTGGGAGAGAAAAAATATAGTTTATCAATTGAAATAATTAAGTAAAGGTGGATACTACGGAGAAATTGATGTTAATCCCCTAGTACGGTCGCCCGGGTGTTTTAGAAATGCAATATTTTTCAACTCGTCCACATTGTTGCATCCAAATCTATAGTAGCTGCGTTTTTAGGCATCTAGAGCATATTGAAAGTAATATTACCACGATTTAATTTTTTCTGCGGGGAAAAAATACGTTTTTTGGAGCCCTGGGTGTCGGACACCCACCGACCGTACTGGCGTGACGAACTTTCTCTCTCCATTAGCCGTGCTCTCAGAGTCCCCTGCGAAAAACGAAAATCGCCGCGGAGGTGAACTCTTTAGGATTAAAAGACTATTTGTAATGATGAAATGTCTGTCTGAAAAAATGAATGTTTTTTCAAGGTGAGATGAAATGCTTGCAGTATGCAGGCACCAACTACTGGTATGTTATATCCTCCACCTCCTCCTCTGTAAGGAACGTCTATATATAATGATGATAGGAGGATACTAACGTTTAGGCACTTCCAGATGAGCTGGAGATTCGAAATTTTTTTAGGTAGGATTTTGTGCAAAACCGACAAAAAAACCTAAAATCATGAAAAAGTGCAGCAATGCGGCCGCTAAAAATTCGCAATTGTTCAAACAAATTTTCAAGGTTTACGTATTTTCGAATGTGCTACGTAGCTGAATTTTTTTTATAAGTAGAAATCGTAAAAAAACGAAATAGGGATTATACAAATTTTGATATTTTAAATTTGTTTGGCAGTTAAAAATTCGTAAAGTTTAAACAAATAGATAACTGTTTAGACATTACCGGATGAGCTAGGAAGCTGAAATTTTCAAGTTATGTACAGAGTAGTGCATTTGCACAAATAAACATTTGGATCCCTCCATAAACATATTGCGGCGGCCGTTAAAAATGTTTAAAATTTAAACAATTAGAAAAACATTATTTCACTTCTAGAAGTGCTCCAATTTTAAAATTTGGCGGAAATGTGTAGCATTAGTACCGCGTAATGGAGAAAGTATAAAATTCTTAAAATATCAAAGTTTGGAGATTGTTTTAATCTATTATTTTTACATGAGGGAAAAACGAAAATCACTGCGGAGGTGAAATCTTTAGAATTAAAAAAATATTTAATGATGAAATATCTGTCCGAAAAATGAATGTTTTTTCAAGGTGAGATGATATGCTTGCAGAATGCAAGCACCTTCTGCTAGTATTTATAGATGGATATCTGTCGAGAAATGGTTTTTCAAAAACCAAGGAAATGTTAAAAAGAAAGATGGCCGACCTTCTCCTCTAGTATCCAGCCGCCGACAGGACTCATAAGAAATTCGGAGCGCCTTCGAGCAATCCAACCCCAGCGCAGAAAAGGAAGGCTTTATCATATGCGCATTTCCCGAACGTTCTTTAACAGACCGATTTCGCAACCGGATGAATATTACATGGCGGCCAATGATGTTTTTCCGCTTTGGTACAAACTCTCTCTCTCTCTTCAAGTGCGGGGAAAAAATCGAAAACAAAAGATAACGGTCCTCGCACCTTTTTAATGCGTCCTAAAAAATTCGCCGCGAGTGGAATATTCGAAAGGAAAAAAAACGTAATTAAAATGGCGGTTTTTTTCCTTTTCAAAACAAAAGAACGTCTAAAAACTAAAATAAAATTCGCCGCTAGTGGAATATTCGAAAGAAAAAAAAAAACTTAATTAAAATGGCTGTTTTTTCCCTTTTTAAAACAAAAGAGCGTCTAAAAACTAAAAATAGTCGCCACAAGTGGAATATTGAAAGAAAAAAACGTAATTAAAATTGCTGTTTTTTCCCTTTTTAAAACAAAAGAGCGTCTAAAACTAAAATAGTCGCCACAAGTAGAATATTAAAAGAAAAAAAAACGTAATTAAAATGGCTGTTTTTCCCCCTTTTTAAAACAAAAGAGCGTCTAAAACTTAAAAAAGTCGCCACAAGTGGAATATTAAAAGAGAAATAAAACGAAATTAAAATGGCGGTTGTTGTTTTTCCTTTTTAAAACAAAAGAACGTCTAAAAACTAAAAAAAGTCACCGCAAGTGGAATATTAAAAAAGAAAAAATTAAAATGACGGCTGTTTTTCCTTTTTAAAGCAAAAGAACGTTTAAAACTAAAAAAAGTCGCCGCAAGTGGAATATTAAAAGAGAAAAAAAACTAAATTAACATGGCGGCTGTTTTCGTTTTTTTTTAACAAAAGAGCGTCTAAAAAATCCCACGTTCTGGTAACCCTGTCAACAATTTGTTTACCCCCCCAACTTGACGACGAGTATTAAACCTTGGATAAACAAAGTCCGTAAGCAATTTTCGCACCCCCCCCCTGCAAATACGAAATTACCATAGCAACCAGGGTAATTTTATTGTTTCTGAAGGCGGATGTTTTCTTGGTTGGGACGGAACTAGCCAAGCTAGTATCTAACTGCCCCAACAGTTCCGTCCCAACCAAGAAAACATCCGCGTTCAGAAACGAGAAAATTGATCTGCTACGATAGTTCAGTGGTAGAATATCCGCCCGGCAAGTGGAAGACCCGGGTTCGATTCCCGGTGATAGCGGACTTTTTTCTCGTTTCGAAATTATTCCAAGATGCATCTGTTAAAATATTCCAAGACGAATTAATTAAACCTTCCCAGTTCCCTTTAATCTCATTCCGCGTTCTGTTACCTTGTCGGGATGAAAGGACGCGCAATTATCGCAGCATCCGATCACGCGCGAACGGCAGTAGTTCACCATTTTCCCCGAAGAGGGCAGCGCCTACGCGCTCGTGCAGAAACGACTGAGTGTGGTGCTGCGCCCAAGCGGCGGAACGCGAACTAAGCCCACCCAGGGATTATTATCAGTACGACAGGCTCCCAGAGATGCGGAAGAAATGAAACCAAGCCTTTCTAATTTCGCGGGCTGCGGAAGTTTCAGGATATAAAAAATAACCTAAATTGCGCGCTTAAAAAAAAACAATATACTTTCAGTAATTACGTGAGTTTCCAGATCTGCGTATTTTTGTATCGAACACGACGTTGAGAAATTTTCGACGAAGTAGCGTTATAACTTTTTGAGTTTCGGGTGATATTTACAGAACAGAAATAAACTCAAACCATAGCCTTCTGAATTTGGATATGGCCACAAAGCTCCAACAATTAAGAAAAGAAAAATGAGAGTTACTAAGACGTAACTAAACCTCGATTGTTAACAATAGTCTTCGGTAGGTGGCGTGGGGGTGGCAGCTAAAAATATAATATATCTCTTAAACAATGCATTAAATGGAAGAATGTATCAAACAAAGGTTGTAGAAAATGAAAGTTCCTACAACTTTTATTCATATACATTTTTACATTTATCAAATATTAAAGCAAATATTTCAAAATAACGGATAAGTGACGAGAGTAAACACCCACTTCCGGTCCACCGATCTTTACCAAAAACTAATCAGTTCTTCCGACTTGTATAAAAACGTTAAATATAAAATTTCGCTTAGCCCTGATTAATAGTTTTTTTTGAGTCAAGAGATCCCTCAAAAAGAGCTGTCACACGGAGTAATTGGTCAAAACGTGTATTTCCGTCGAAATATCGAGGCCGATTTTTTTCACGAAAACAATACTTTCCCCTATATTACGTATGTGGAGAAAGTAAAAACTATTAATCAGATCAACGCGAAATCATTCACTTGACATTTTTGTTGAAAACAAAAGAACTGATTATTTTTTGGTAAAAATCGGTCAACCGGAAGTGGGTGCTGTCACTTAACTGTTTTTTTTTTAATAATTGCTTTAATATTCGATAGATGCGAAAAAGTATAGGAATAAAAGTTGCAGAAAATTTAATTTTCTACAATGTTTGTTGGAAAATGTTTTCCATATTGTTTAAGAGATATTTTTTTAAATATTTTTTTTAAACTGCCAGCACCACACCACCTACCGGCGACTACTGTAAAAACTTTGCCTTTAGTTCAGTCTTATTGTTAGTAACGTTCCTTTTTATCATTCTTTATATATATATATATACCCCTATCAGGTCTTCCTCCCCTTATTTTCGATGTCCCTCACCCGCTCAGTCCTTCATGAATATGAATCCCTTGCTACCTTCTATTTCAATGTTGTTCTCTCGCTGAAGAAGGGCGTGTGTTGCCCGAAAGCTCCAAATTACAAGCCTTCCTTTATCGCTGTGGACGTCTACAACCGTATGGTAAGTGTTCACTGGCTCCTTCCTATCCCTCTCAACCTCTCGTTGCTTTTATTTTATCATCTTATATCTTTTTCCGCATGTGTTGGGATGAGGGAACCCAGTGAACACTCACCAATCGGACGACTTCAGGTTGGCGAGGCCCTGGGGATGTCGAAGCGACACACGAAAAAGAACACTAAAACACAGAAACATCACAAACGTAGGAGCTTTCGGAATTATTCCTTCATCAGCTACAGAGAGAGAACCTCACCTCATCCCAACACCTTGTTGACATCCATATATATATATATATATATATATATATATATATATATATATATGTCAACAAGGTGTTGGGATGAGGAAAGCTTTACGTTTGTGATGTTTCTGTGTTTTTGTGTTCTTTTACGTGTGTCGCTTCGACATCCCCGGGGCCTCGCCAACCTGAAGTCGTCTGATTGGTGAGTGCTCACTGGGTTTCCTCATCCCAACACCTTGTTCACATCCATATATTCATTTTACCTTTCCTTTTCCGTAAGTTGTTATATATATATATATATATATATATATATATATATATATATCGAGACAACGGCAGCACCTACGAATATGGTTGAGGTGTCAAAAGAAAGGTCTTACCATGCAGATGTGCAGGCACTTAAAACATTTGAGATCGGAGCATTGGGTCGCCATTTATTGACGATATTTATGACGTCAAAATTTCAATTGTGGGAATGGGGAAACAAAGACCCGGCGATATCGCGAAAACGCCTGCGCCGATTTTCACGAAACTTGCGAGGCATTGAAAGGTCGATCCAACTTTAGATCTTAGGCTGCATATCACATCAAAATTTCAATCAGGATGGGGGGGGGGAGGGGAGCAACTAAAACACCGGCGATAATGCAAAAAACGGCCGGGCCGATTTGCACGAAACTTGCCACTTATCCCAAGGTCGATCCAACCTAGAACTTAGGCTAGATGAAATATCAGAATTTCAATCAGGGGGAGGGGGGGAGGTGGGGGTTGCGTCTCTGTCGATATTTTAAACAGAGAGAGAATTTCGATATAGGCTACCGTGGGTGTGTGTGTGTGAGAGTGACCCCATCCGAATGAAATTTGAAGGCAGTCAGTCGCCGCCAGGCCGGGCAGGAGGGGGCAGGCGGTTGGAGGGAGGGATGGGTGATGTTGTGTATTTGCATTTTAATCGCGTGTATGCAAGATTTTCCCACGGTGGGGGGGATTCGTATGGTTATAAATAAATTCTATGGATCATATGCGTTGGCATAACAAAAGAAGTAAAACTAGTTGAAGTAATAAACGTTTTAACGCTAGATGAACTTAAATACCGTTCAACCCTAACTAGGATGGCCACCTTTTTTTGACCCGATTCCCGAACATTCTAATAAAATTTCTAAAAAACTACGACCATATCACTAACATAACCAAACAGTGTAAATTACATTTGCTAACTGGATTAATTATACTACTTAGAAGTTTCCACGCGCATCTTTCCGAGACTATTCAATAAAATTATTTTATAAAGGAGACTTAAGAAAACTTTTGCAGTCAGGACAACCTTTTACCTGATGCAAATAAAATACACTTTTAATTCTGTAGCAAAAAAACTGCTCTGCCCGAGTAAGCTGTAGAAATCCTTTACAAAGATGCTAATACACAGCCCGATATAAATATTCAAAAGAAAGATTTTTAACATTGTTTAGAAATGAATGTATCGAAATAGGTTTTCGTTGGAATCAGATTTTGGCGACCCTTTGGATAGGTGCCTGAGGAGGTCGCCTCACGTCTATAGTCGCAATTTCTTGGTCTGTTTTTTTTAAAAATATAATTGGCAGAGGTTTTATTACAGCATGTCACACGAATGAGAAAACTTGTTCATACGGGTATATTTGCTTGCAAATCGACAGATGTGTCACTGAGAAAATTTTCGAAATTGCGGAAATTGCAAATGAGGCGACAAAATAACTAATTTTTAAAAGGTCGATCCATGATGAGTAAACAATTGCGGGAAGAGAATAGGGACGGCGATACTTTTTATGTGTCGGGCGGAATTTTTGGGTCCCCGAGCCATCGGACATGACAAGGTTTCCTTACAATCACTCGCCCACTAAATTCTTCACTTTCAAACCCATTTATTCATTCAAACCTCACAAACTAAACCGATATATCGACGCAAATGCAATAAAAATTTGAGATCATTCTTTTAAATTTCAGATATTTCAACGGTGGAAAAACTAAATTATCTTAAAAATTGTTTTAAGCGCCATGCGCCACATTTGAGAGGTGGATGTGCCAAAAGTGGCGCCATAGGTTGGGCACCACTGACCTAGAGTGATAAACTATCGCTTAACATATAATATATGAATATTTATTTGTCAAGTAAATAATAAAATGAAAAATCATGTTTTTATAAGAAAAATAAAGATGTAATTTAACCGAGGAAAGTAGAATTCCTGATTTATTCTTCGTCACAAAAGAGGGAAAATAAGGCTGGTAAACACAACTGCGCAAAGAAAAATTTTGTATAGCATCGGTACCGAACACCGAACAGTTTAACTGATTACCGAACGGTTCGGGTGAAAACCGAACAGGTGGCACCACTAACACTAACATAACATGTTCCAGTATTCCCATTGCGTTCTTCACTTTTGTGAGAATTCTTGCAGTTGAACGCTGCACACGAACGAACCATTCTGATACCTGGTATAACTGCATGTTTTATACAAACATATAAGTTTTAAATGCACAAATTTTACAGTAACGCTGGTGACAACTACCTTACGCACTGTATATCTTTCCCTGCAAATGGCGACCTTTCCGCTTGTTCTATTGGGAGGTGCTACACTAGCGCCATCGCTCAGTCTATTTAGTATTAACAAAGTCTTTTTGTGTGTGTTAGTCGCCGCACGTGGGAGCTGAGGGGCCGGATCTCTGCAGTCGCCCTCTGCTAACCCTCGATTTCGACGGGTAAACCCTAGTACAGGGGTGGGCAAACTGCGGCCCGCGGGCCGCATGTGGCCCGCGAGGGCATTTTATGTGGCCCGCGAAGCCATTATGAAAGCGAACCGTAATATAAAATAGTGATAATTTCATATTTCTGGCTTAAAATTAATGCCGGAACACCTTTTCCAGTGATGTTATGGGGATAACATATTAATTATTATTGATTTTCCCTAACAGGATCCCTGGCATTACCTCGCATTACTTACGATGCGAACCCTAGCGTGGCCCGCCGAAGAATTTTCATCTGTTTATGCGGCTGCAACTGTTAATGCGGCCCGCCGCGTAAAAAGTTTGCCCACCCCTGCCCTAGTAAATGTTTATAACAACGAGTACCGATGTTTTCATTACAAATGTTCACATCTTGCGCCGCACACGTAAGCAGTGCAAAAATTGGTATTTATACAAAATGAAATGGAATTGAGGGAAGCTCCATTGCGTTCAGAACTGACAGATCAGCGTATAAGGGACATTCTAAGAACAGCAACCACCAGCGTTACTCCGGATACAAGTGAAATGTGAAGAGAAAAACAGTGCAACATCTCACATTAAGTAAATTACGTTTATGTCGCGTAAAAATTGCATTAAAATTAAAATACAATGCTCACAACAAGAAGGAAACTAATAACACGCTTCAAGGAACACATGGCTCACTATAAATATAATCGTTTTGAAAAATCAAGCGTTGCCAACCACATCTTTGAAACAGGTCATAGTATACACGTAAACGATTTAACATTGATAACTCCAGCCCATAACTCACTAAACTCGTTAGAAAACCTTCACATTTACAAAAACCGCGATGCACTTATGAACACGGACACAGATTTCAACAAGACCCTATACAAACTGACAGATTTAAACGACACACACGCCGAAAAATCTTTCCGCGCTTCACTTGTTTCTCGGTCGTCTTCTTAATACATACTTTCCGTTTCAAACCTTGCAGTTGGCTCCCGGTCACTGTTGAAACAGGTTGTACCTCTGACGATGCCCACCTTGTGGGCGAAATGCATTGGGTTTTGTAGCCCTCTAGTTGTTTTGGCTAAAGGAGTATTTCACCTTTGTTAGTCTTGGCCAAAGTTATTGAGCTACTATCAACTACAATAGTGCGCTTAAATTTTCCATGTACAAAACTTTCATAGAGTGGCCCTCCTAGGTAAAAATCCAAGGTCGACTTTGGCCGTGTCAAACTTTTGAGTCTAGTAAATTATGGTCGTTTGTCGCCTCATTTTCGATTCGAAAAAATCGCGCGTAAAAGTTATTCCGGTAACTACTGAATCTACAACATTCAATGTACGAAACTTCCACAGCGTGGCCCTCCTAGGTAAAATCAAGGTCTATCTCGGCCCGCGTCAATTACTCGAGGCGTATGCACCCCTGGTGCAGCATCTGAACGGTCCATTTCCTGGACGAAAATTGTAGGCACACACAGTCATTGGATTCGATCGAATGCCTTCGGCTGAGACGAGCTCAACTCCATTAAACCGAACATGATCCGAAAAGACAACGTATTTCCTACCTTTGATGCGGTTTGAATGTTCCAGCGGTGGGAGGAGGAGGTCCAAGAAACTCCTTTTGACACGCTCAAACACACACACACACACGCAATAAGCACTTTGTCACAGAATGACCATATCACGTCACGGGGCCGTGGAAGCATCGAAAAGGGGAGAAATGAATGAGATGCACTTTGGTTCTCACGGAGGAAATAAATGAGGAAGATTTGCCATCGGAAAAGGGAGGGAAGGAGATGAATCCACAGCATCTGGAACGGGAAAAGAAATGGAATTCACTTTAGCTCAATACAAGAAATGGGATTTTTAATTAGCATGGTATTTACATCCATTGGACGAACAACCACTGCCTTAAACTTTATTAATACAAGAAGTCCAAACCAGGACCGATGCAGGATGGTTTCCCAAAGTCGGCGTCCCTAATCGATTGCTTATATCGACAGGAAATGTTTCAGTATGTGCTAATCATTCCAAGGAATTCTCATGCCGTAAATACCATTTGTAATTCATAGTTTATACCAATGACAGAGAAAAGTTTAAAAACAAATTAATATAGCATTGTCAGGTTTGAAATACTAAAAGTGTTGTTAAAACTCTTTCTGACATTATATTTTGCATGATTTTTTAAAAATAAATGAATTTAATAAATGTTACTGTTATGCATGGATCAGCTGTTCATTGCTGAAGATTAGTCGAGCGGAAAATAAAATAACCCATTTGTTCACTCGTCTATGCTCAAGCTGAGTACGGTACTAATCGTCTCCATGGTAACAATCCAATAAAATGCGAGTTAAAACACAAGAATGTTTTAGTATAAATTCAAGAAAATACGATCAATTATCAAACTTCTGTGACAAGCATTAGAATCTACATTCTTTTCCCCTTAGAACAATACAAACCTCGCTCCGATATGACAATGTTAAGATATTGTAAAGTACTAAAGAATACATCTATGCACGATGGATTTGAGACTTCCTATGTGAAATAAATAGGGAAAGAAAGCGTTCCTGGAATCGAACCCGGGACTTCAATCTTCGCCAAATCAAATATAGGCCGGAGTTGGGCCCTGGCAGGACGAGCCTCATACCAAGTCTCATGGAAATCGGTCGATTGGTGCAAAAGTTGTTAGTAGGGGACATACACACACACAGACAGGACCGTTTCATAAGGCCATGTTTCCCTTGGAAACCAGCCTAAAAAGGCGGCGTGTCTGTGTATCTGTGTGTGGACAATATTTCTCAAAAACCAAGAAAATTAGAGACATAAAACTTGGCACACTTACTAAAGAGACCTCGCGGATGTGCACCTTGGGGCCAGAAGTTTGTGATTTTCGGGGAGAAGAGTGTTATGCGAATCAAACCCTGAATAGAGCCCCGCCTTATTATTTTATAAAATGACACAACTTATTTTGAACATTCTTAGAAAAATATCAAATTTGAGTCTATATTTGATTTTTTTACTATCAAATAAGGGGGAATACTGCTCACTAAATCTCGAAGTACCTAGAGTTTGAATGAAAACATTAGCGAGTGAAGTGAGAATGAATAATCTGTGCACCCTGGACAAAGCCCGGATAATTAGCTAGTTTACGACAAAGCGAAAGCTTGCCGTACATCTTGCATCGATGTGCTGCAATAATAACTGCGTTATTATCATTCAATATAACCTGCAGCGAAAGCGAAATCATTCAAGAAGCTTCCATTGCGGTTCTCCCCACCAAGTAAATGATCTAATTCTAACGAAGATTTATAACTAAACGTTTTGCCAACAGTGTCAAACTCCCTACCTCTTTGATCATTTTAATGGGATGTTTACGGAGAAATATTAATGCACTTAAATCTCTCCGTGTTTAGGCGTTCTTTACGGGCGCGTCTCGTCCGTCCGTCTGTCATGAATGTCGTCTCTTAAGCCGCTGGACGGATTTTAGTTGAATTATGTATGAGTGATCGTTATCAAACCTTATCGCTCAATTGTGATTTCCAATCGAATCCGTGAATTAGAACTTTACGTAATGACTTTAATAAACTTATGTCTCGTTGCATGGCATCCGTAGACCAACAATGAAGTACCAAACTTTTCTCTCTCCCTAGCTCTTATATGATCTGTAAGGCATAGATTAAAGAATGCATTCGGACAGGAAACGACATTTCCTACAAGAACGTCCGCAGGATTACTTACTTACGAGTCATAGTTTCGGAGATATAAATTCCAGAAAATCCCGCGAAAAACATCGCATGTTTTGTTTACGTCGGTCGCTAAGGCGATTCTCTCGGCAAACAACGATTAAAAATCCGTATATTTCTCTCCAATTCTCTTATACGATACGTGAGGTATAGATTAAAAAATTTATTCGGATGGAGAACAACATTTACTGCAAGAAAGTCCAAGAGACCGTGTAATTACGACTTATAGTTTCGGATATAAAAATTCGAGAATCGCCCAATCTTCCGATAACGTTTCATACGTATATCCCGATAAGAACCCCTTTTAAATCTCTTTATGTGTGTTCCATTTATGGAGTATAATCTTCCTTCGTGTTCCACCTCTAAGAATCGTTTGCTAATTAATCACTGCGGGCGCGGAAAACACTCGCTGTCTCGGGGGATGAGTCACCTCTTCCATTTACACCCGAGGTTCTCAACCGGGGGTGAATTCCCCCCAGGGAGAAATTTTAGGGTTTCAGGGGGGGGGGGGAATTGGGACCACAGATTCAAACTGTTGGAATATCGATCTTTTCATAGATTACAATTCTACAGATTGTACGTAATCTACGGGACATCACACTTGAATGTACGTCACAGATTGAATTAAAAAATAAAGATAAACATTTCGCTTTTTATCTGCATATTATTTCGAATGCACCTTTTGAGTCAGACAATTTTTGGAAAGGGGGGAATGACATTCCGACATATGGCGAAAAGGGTGCGTGGGCCAAAAATTGCCATTTTCCCCACGAAAACATCAGAAACAAATGGAAATTTAATTATAAAAAAAAATAAAAAAAATAAAATAAAATAAAATAAAAAAATAAAATTGACCTAACATTGCTTTCAGGGTAGATAACAAAAACACTAATTTTTGTGAACTGAAGCGCAATGTTCAGGAACGAGCGCTTAAAAAAAAAAAACTTCTCGGGTACGTCCAATAGCCGAGATAAGCATGTTTTTAAATGCCTGTTCTTGAATTTTTTCCAGCCATAAGACGAGCTCGTTAATTCCCTGTCAAATTAAACGCAATGGGAAAATATGACGTCTTGCAAAAATTGAAAGAACATATTAACCTCGATAATGAAGATGTTGATTGAAGAAGTCATATTTGTGGTCGATAATTGTGAAAATGAAATTTTCCGTTAATACTCCAATTAAAAAAACGCAATTCGACAAATGTAAAATAACAAGGGCAAATGGATCTCTAAATAAATAAATGGACAAGTTATTTTCTTTTGTCTAGTTTGACGAACAAGAGAGAGAGAGAGAATCATTTTGCGCTGTCGGCCCACAATGCAAGACGATTTCTTTCGACTCTCAGCAGGCTAAAGCGAAATGGGTTTGAAATTAAAACATTGAATTCAATACATAGCTTCAATTTCATACAAGTAAGATTACACGAATTAATGTTATAAATTACTAAAAAAAATCGGAAGAAAATTATCCGATTAAAAACATTTAATTTCTTCGTGAAATTTATACGAATTCTTTCTTGAAATTTGGCACGAAATCGACAAAGGCTTCCCAACATTTGTGTCCAAGATCACTCACGGATTCAAAAGAAAAAACCAGGGACACCAAAATGTTTATACCTGTAACTGAGAGATGCAGCTTTCACTTCTTTGCAAAAATATTTTTAAAAAGAGGATAGCCAAGCGCAGGGATTATCGAGTATATACAATAACCGCGCGTTTATTTTGCGAGCATTTGAGAACCTTTTTTATCCGTTCTAAGCGTATTCATCTCATATTTCCCAGTCTATACTCGCCCTACAAACGAAATTTCTTTGAAATCCCTTCGGAATCCATAGTTACTGAAAAATACTAACCTTGATATTGTGGTAGCCCTGTTTAGTCGACCCGGTTGATAATGAATATTTTGATTATTTAATAATACGAAGATTAAACGCACTACATTTGGTTAAAAACCACGAGGTCAGTTCTCTAGAAATACGCGTAAAAGAAATATTATTTAACTTGTTATTGTGGCAGCCTTGCTCTTTAGCTCCGCTTTAAACATCTTGATTTAATTACGGTATTGTTGTACAAATCTTATATACAAAATTTAATTGAAATCCGTTCGGCCGATTTATTCCAAATACTTAATTACTGAATGTGTTCAGTATAATTTTTAATCGTGTCACCCCTGTTTGGCTGATTCAGTTTAAATATATTTATATGGCTACACACACACACACACATATATATATACATACATACATATATATATATATATATATATATATATATATATATATATATATAACAGCTTACGGAAAAGGAAAGGTAAAATGGTGTTGGGATGAGGAAACCCAGTGAACACTCACCAATCAGACGACTTCAGGTTGGCGAAGCCCCGGGGATGTCGAAGCGACACACGTAAAAGAACACTAAAACAGAAACATCACAAACGTTTCCTCATCCCAACACCTTGTTGATATCCATATATATATATATATATATATATATATATATATATATATATATATATATACTAGTAGTTGGTGCTTGCATACATTTATTTTTCAGACAGACATTTCGTCATTACAAACAGTCTTTTAATTCTAAAAATTTCACCTCCGCAGCGATTTTCGTTTTT
The DNA here is from genome assembly GCA_028673005.1 of Tanypteryx hageni. NCBI lineage: Eukaryota > Metazoa > Arthropoda > Insecta > Odonata > Petaluridae > Tanypteryx > Tanypteryx hageni. Next base: position 12,099,931 of record CM054119.1, on the reverse strand, counting down.
CCCACATGTAAAAATAACAGTTTAAAACAATCCCCAAATGTTGCAATTTTAACAATTCTACACTATCTTCATTATGGGATACTAATGCTACACATTTTAGCCAAATTTTAAAATTGGAGCACTTCTAGAAGTAAAATAATATTTTTCTAATTGTTTAAATTTAAATAATTTTTAACGGCCGCCGCAATATATATATGATGAAATTGAAATCTGTATTTGTGCAATCTCACTACTCTGTAAATAATTTGAAAATTTCAGCTTCCTAACTCATCCCGTAGTACCTAAACAGTTATCTATTTGTTTAAACTTTAGAGAATTTTTAACTGCCAAACAAATTAAAATATCAAAATTTGTATAATCCCTAATTCGTTTTTTTAAGAATTCTACTTATAAAAAATATTTCAACACCGTAGCACATTTGGAAATACATGAACCTTGAAAATTTGTTTAAACAATTGCTACAATTGCTAATTTTTAGCGGCCGCATTGTTGCACTTTTTGAAGATTTTCGTTTTTTTCTAGTCGGTTTTGCACAAAATCCTACCTAACAAAAAAATTTCGAATCTCCAGCTCATCTGGAAGTGCCTAAACATTAGTATCCTCCTGTTATATGTATGTTTATATCCTCCTCTGTAAGGAACGTTTATATAGAATGATAAGCATTAAATTTGGTTAAAATTTATGTGGACAATTTAACACAAATACGCGTAAAAAAATATTTGTATTACTTTTATTGTGGCAGCCCTGTATTTCACGTCTACACTAAACCTAGTGATTTTGTTTTTCAATGTTGCGCACATCCTTTATACAAAATTTCGCAGAAATCGTTTAGGCCAATTCCTCTCAAAATCACAATTAAAATTTATGTAGACAATACACTAAACATAGTAGTTTTGTTTTTCGATGTTGCACACGTCATTTATATAAAATTTCGCTGAAGTGCTTTTCGTAGTATACTAATATATTTGCTTTGAAATCAGAAAATTATTTTCCCTTATACTGTGGCAAACCTGCTTTTTAGGTCCGTTTTAAACATGTTCATTTCGTTTTGCCTTTCCATACCCGCCTTACAAACGAAATTTCTTTGAAATTCGTTCAGCCAATACCTTCGAAATTAGTACAGGATAATTCTAACTTTGATATTGTGGTAGCCCTGTTCAGTCGACCCGGTTTGAATATAATAATTTTGTTATTTACTTACATAATGATTATATACATCATATTTGGTTAAAATCCATGCCGTCAGTGCTCTAGAATTACGTGTAATAGAGATATTATTTTACTATTTATTGTGGTAGCCCTGCTATTTAGCTCCGCTTTAAACATCCTGATTTCATTATGGTATGTTGTATAAATCTTATATACAACATTTAATTGAAATCAGTTGAGCCAATTCTTTCAAACTCCATAATAAATGAAAGAATTTGATTTCTAATTGTGGCACCCCTGTTTGGCAGGTTCAGTTTAAATATGCTATTATTGTTTACTATATATGTTTAAATCATAAATATTAAATTTGGTTAAAATTGATGCAGGCATTTCAACACAAATATGTGTAAAAAGAATGTTTTCTATTTCTTGTATTGTGGCAGCCAGGGATGCCAGACGTCCCGCGCAAAAAAGAATTGTCCCGCACGACTTTCAAATGTTCCGCTAAACCGTTTTGAAACTAAAGATTTAAATTCACCCGCTATAAATAGAAAGCTTTAGTGCGTTGGTATGCAGTCAAGAAGTGAAGGCACTAATATTTTATCTTTAAATATTCTTTAACATATACGTGCTCGTGGAAATTTGCTATTTCCTTAGAGAGAATGTGACGAAAATATGAATAGACGGTTGCCTTTCTGTTTTATATGTGCTTTTGGCATTATATACATTACTATCTGCAACAGACTGAAAAGTGTATATAATTACATACTTTATTGCCTCACAATACTCATTTCATGATATTCTGGCACTGGAACAATATACATATCATTAATAAAAGACGAAAATGCTCCTTCAGTGCAATTTTATATAAAAAGCAATGAAGATGAAATACGTAAACTCATGTTCTTAATTACTGTAATGGCATTAAGCTGAAACTACCATCTATATTTCTTTCTTTCGAAGGTAAACAATACTAACATTGAATAAGTGTATGATACATCAATGCATCTTTAATATTGCAACAATTCAAGGAATACCTTCCGAAGTAAAAGAAAATATGAATATTTGTAAAATTCTTCATCATCGTTTAAGGAATAGTTGACAATTAACTAAGGCGAGACGAGTTAGGTTCTCATTTTGCTTAATAATAATAGTTTATTTTACTTTAATATAATCATGCAGATCTCCACTTTTTACCTTAAGTACATTTTGTTTACATTCTCGTCAGATTTCGTTTTACATACACATAGATGGAACAGTCACAACCAAAAGTTGCTTAAAATATTTTCTGCGTGACTCTGTTTCCTTGATTTCAGTAATTATTAGAATATCCCGTTTCGGAGGGTAAATACTTTTCAAATTACGCAAAGAAAAGTTACAGTAGTAATATTAGTACAAAAGCGGCGTTTATGGCCACGTTCTCGGCCTATGTTATGTCATTCATTATCTTCGGCTTTCTGTAATTAAAAGTATTATTCGCAAAAACTTACCTCATCACGTTTATCCACTTACTGACACTTATTTCTATACCAACAACGTACTGGTCTTCTGCCATCTTCGGTTACTACGTTCCACGCTTCGTCGGTAAGTAGCGAATACGCATGCGCCAAGCTAGCCTAAAATGTAAATATTGCAACACTGTTTTCGATGGGAGTCCCATGCATCGATCTAAATCTACGTCTGCTACAAAATCGCATATTTGAAGAGATTTCGATCGCCTTGGGCCTTCGGCATCGAAAACTAGGGTTTTCGATTTCGATCGATATCGAGGGAGTTACACAATTAGGGTGCGTGTTATGCGAGGGTACATAATCTTCCCATTTTCATTTGACCCCATATTTCCACAAATTCGGCAGAGTAATTACTGCCCGGGTATCCTCATAATTTTATTGGTGATTTTCACGAAAAGTAAGATAGATAATAGTCAAAATTTATTAACTAATTCTATAAACATACATCAATTAGATGTGAAAAGAATGAATTCAGTATTTTTCATTTTAAAAGCCAAGAAATTCTTCGTCACAGGACCATTCTTCTTCGATGTTGTTATCGGAATCGTCATCTGACGTCACCCTACACCGGCGCCCGGCCTTGTGGTGAGGTATTGGTACTACTTAAAATTAGAAACAATTGCAGTTGATGCCTTTCAGTACGCTGGGAGTTGATGCTTCTTAACTAGAACTAAATCAAGTTATCATTCCCTACTTCTCTCAGCATTCATACATGGTTTATTCTTGATTCCTAGAGTCTGTAGTTAATTATGGTTATTTGCTATCGTTTTTACATGCTCCAGAGTGTTCTAATAAGGGTAAAACTGAAGGTTGGGCGAACCCGTCCACCTCAGGCATGACTAAAACGTATGTAAAAAACTTTGACGTAGGATTATCGTCATTCCTTCAATTTATTAGTTCAAACAATGTCATAAGCCACACTATGAAATTAATGTAATTGGATTATTGTGTATATCCTAATATCACCTTGTAAGTTAACAGAGTATGTAATGAATGAGTTAGCTGACGTTCTTTTGGAACGTTATTCGAAAATTTCATTTCGCACTTTCGTTATGTTACCAATTAATAATACCAATAATTCGATCATTGCTTTAGACCACGTTACACCATCTACTTAATTCTTGAACGGTAATGCTAAAAGAATCTGTTCGTGCTATACACGGATATATAGAAAAATCATAGATTACGAGGCTGAAAACCCCCCTGCACGGTATACTATGGTACACATTATATGCAGGTATTTACGGTAATTGAATGGTAACATTAGTAGCAGTATGGAGCAGGTTCTTGTGCGAACGGAGGCAGTGAGACACGTGATGGGAAGAAGGCTAAGAAACGAAAAGGGATTGTGCTGGGGAGGAAGAACACAAAGCCAAAAACTTGACGCAATAGTGGAAAGGAATATGTCGCAGCCTCCGGAAAGGTAATTCCAAGTAAAGAGCCGGAAAATATGGAACAGTGTTGTAAAACTCCATACTGTGTTCATCGCACGCTGGCACAAGAAACTAAAGAAAATATATTTTGTCACTTTTACAAGTTATCCAGTTATAATATGCAAAACGCATATTTATTCGGCCTTATTGAGAGCAGTAACTGTAGAAAGGCCTACAAGAAAGACAGGATACACCCTGATTTTACTCAAAGAAATAACACTTTTAAGTTCTTTGTGAAAGATCCAGGAAGTGGCAGTGAACTTCATTTGTGCAGGACCTCAATCTGTGCTGTTCATGGCATAACAAGCAAACTTTTGAGAACTATAAGAGGTGCGTAAAACATTGTTATTTATTTGATTCAAATCCCCGCAACCAGGCGAACCATACACTACCTAACAGAGCTACTGAGGATGTAGGCCTGGCCTGCGAAATACGTATTGAGCGATAGTTCTTCTGGCTATTTCCCTATACGGTCGGAGTACAATTTCTACAAATAGAATAACCCCGTAGTCTCCACTTCAACTATAATACATTATATGGAAAAATGTTTCAAACAAAGTTTGTAGAAAATTAAATTTCCTACAACTTTTATTCCAATACTATTTTACATTTATCAAATATTAAAACAAATATTTCAAAATAACGGATGTGACAAGAGTAACCACTCACTTCCGGTTGGCCGATTATTACCAAAAACTAATCACTTTTTCTGACTTTTATCAAAATGTTAAATATAAAATTTTGCGTTGACCTGATTAATATTTTTTGAGTTAGAGCACCCACAAAAAAGCTATCACATACACACACACAGACATCATCGAAAAAATGGTCAAAACGTGTTCAGGGGACCTCAAACCGTGTATTTCCGTTGAAATCTTGAAGTCGTTTTTTTCATGAATACAATACTTTCCCCTATACTGTGGAAAAATGGAGAAAGTAAAAAGGACTTCGAGCTGACGGATTAACGCATTTGGTTAAAATAAATTAAACAAAAAAACAATTTCCCTGGCAACGACAGGAATATCAGCTGGTCACCAATAAATACATTGGTACTGTTCCTTACACACCTAAAAATATTTCAAAACTTTTCTTAATATTTTCAAAAGTTGTATTGAAGCCTAAAACCATATGTAACCTACCCAAAATAACCAGGTGTTGTAGGTATTTTATCAAGCAAAGATAGAATTGAAATATTTCACAATTGCTGTCATTGTGTAAAAACTAATCTAATTCATACGTAAATTAAGCGCAGGAAATCTATATATTAAATAGGAAACGTAACAGTACAGGGAGGCCTTAAAAAATGAATTAAATAATGCTTTCGATGTAGGATCGATTGCTAATCCAATGAGGCTGTCTTGCTCCGAGACTGAAAGTGACAGCTTATTCGTTTCACAGCCAGAATGAATGAACGGATATATTATCCACAAAAACAATTGTTGGATCACCTTCAGACGGAAAATATTTATTGAATTTGGCTTCAAGTTTATCCAAATGTTTTGAAGCAAGCTTATTAGTAGTATTAATGCCACACCATGTTTTCTCTACTACGTCTGAAAAGCAAAGAACTATATAAAATATTCCTTCATCGACCCATTTCTTCCAAACAACCAACTTATTTTTGAACGCTTCTATCTTAGTTGCAAGGTGGACGCCATTGGGCCTTTTAACTGCAAATTCATTTAATTCAGAAGCGAAAATATGTCTATCATATATGCAAATTTTGAAAGGTGTTATCGAACAACTACTAGTTTTGATTTTTTTAGAACGAAGGAACCCTTAGTGTTCCATCTAAGTTCAACGACACGAGATAACACCTTGCCACGTGACAACCATCTCACCTTTGGTATGCAGCATAAGAATTATATGTTTGGCACCCATCTCATCACAAAGCACTTTAAATATTTGGCTGTTTAGTGCATTGGCTTTGATAAGATTTACCACTTGAATACAATAAGACAAAATATCAGACAATTCGGAACCATTTCTTTGCTTGCTTGAATTTATAAACAGCTGCTTCTTACATATACAGCATATATATATAGACTTTACGTTACTCTTTCGCTGAAGAAGGGCATAGGCCCGATAAGCTTGCGTGTGTTTTTGTGTTCGTGTGTTGTACGTGTCTCTTCGACGCCCCCAGCAGCCAGCCAGCTTGGTCCTCAACTTGGTAAGTGTCCACTGGGCTTCCCTCAACACCTTGTTGCCACCCTCATCACTACCTTTTCTTTTCCTTTAGTTAATATATATATATATATATATATATGAAATATATCATATAAAACCTAAGATATTTATGTGTTATATTATGGGGAAGAGAAATTATCTACTAGAGTTGAAACTGGATCTTTTCTTGGGGATTTTGTTTCGTAAATGGCATTTACTATAAGAGACAAACATTCCTAACAAATTTCAATCTTCTACCTACTCGGAAAGTTTGTTAAAAATAGCAGTGTCATAAATAGTCCATATTACTCAAGCATGACCGGATTTCTTAGCTTATTACTTAAAGAGATTTTGTGTATAATTTTAGGTGGAATTAACAAAGAGTGTGTTAAAAGGACAAAATCTTCCAAAAAGAGGACTAACCTCTTGAAGAGAGGACGTCTGGTCACCTAAACATTATGCCTGGATAAACAAATAACATTTAAATAATAGACGCATACATTAGTTTTACTAAAATGCCTCGTCATTTAAAACAATCAGATCTGGGTCAAACTATCACTTAAAATAACTAAAAAGTTAACATTCCAGCTATGCCATATTTTTTTAATTGTATCATCAATCAAAAAAATAATAAACCACATTTTTTTGGCTTTTCAAACTTAATGAATAACTATATTAATTGGATTAATAAATGATTAATTCAGAGAACTTTTAATGCATTACACAATGTGTATTTTAGAGTGCTAAATTATAGACATTAAAAACCTACTGTATTTTAGAGTGCTAAATTATGCTATGGAATTTTAACATTGTTAATCTCATTGTTATTTTATTAAATTTTGTGGTACTTGTCGACAAGGACCTTGGTGGTACTTGTCGGTTATCCCAGACCACTTTTCAAAAACGGGCAAATGATGATACCTGATAGGCATGGTAATGCGAACTGATGTAGAGGACGAATACTCGCTCAACCCAAGGCGAGGGAAATGACACAGTGTACGTGGGGAGAAACCAAACCTTTAATGCTAACCACCCTAACCCAACCCAAGGGGAGGAACACATTGAACGCTCTTGCTCCACTTTCAATGTGTTCTTCCCCTCGGGTTGGGGTGGTTTGCTTTAAAGGTATGGTTTCTCCCCACGTACACTGTGTCATTTCCCTCGCCTTGGGTTGAGCGAGTATTCCTCCTCTACATTAGTTCGCATTACAATGCCTATCAAGCAGTGGCGGCTCATAGCTAAAATTAGTGGGGGTGCTTCTCCAGAAAATTTTTAGCCTTCGTTTTAAAATTGTGTAAAAGGAAAGAAACATGTACAAAAAGAAAATTTATTCAGGAACTTGATAAAATCTTAACAAAAAAACCAAACATTTTTTACTTACTTTAACTTAAATTGTTACAGTTCAAGCTTGATCTATTCATTTAAAAATGAAATCCAATAAAGAACCGAAAAAAAGTGAATCAAATAGAATAGCTGGAAGCAGAATAATAATCTAATTCTACACTCTTCTACACTTTATCACATTCAAGAATATGGTACACGGTTTTTAAGCACAACACACGCTGAGTAAAAAAAAACTTCCTTCCACCATCACGCCAGAGCCGGCACTGCGAGAGCAACAGTGCTCTCTCTACCTGGCAGTCCCGCCTTCCTCCCCACCCCCCCTCCTATGTGCGCATGCGCACAACAGTCAAACACCACGTCGCTGGCACTGTGAAGCGCACAGTTCCATACAAAGATTTTTGTATCTTTTTCATAAACTGGGGGATGGCTACTGAAGTACTGACATTAAGCTTAAGGAATATATATTGTACTACAAAAATAAAGAAAGAATTAAAGAAAAAAGGACTCATTATATTAAATGTTATCGATAATATCAAGTGGAAATAGGGGGTGCTGCAGTTCCGCAGTGCCTATACACGAGCCGCCACTGCTATCAAGTATCATCATTTGCCCGTTTTTCCATTTTTGAAAAGTGGTCCGGGATAACCGACAAGTACCCAGGTTTTTTATTAAGCTGTTTCATTCAAATAAATATAATTATGTCTGCTGCATCTGATTCTTTTCTAAAAAGACCACTTTCTAATATTTCTAAAGATTCCTTAATTTAGCCCTCTAAAATACTGAATAATGTATATAATTTAGCCCTCTAAAATACTGAATAATGTATATAATTTAGCCCTCTAAAATACTGAATAATGTCTATAATTTAGCACTCTAAAATACTGAATAATGTCTATAATTTAGCACTCTAAAATACTGAATAATGTCTATAATTTAGCACTCTAAAATACTGAATAATGTCTATAATTTAGCACTCTAAAATACTGAATAATGTCTATAATTTAGCACTCTAAAATACTGAATAATGTCTATAATTTAGCCCTCTAAAATACTGAATAATGTCTATAATTTAGCACTCTAAAATACTGAATAATGTATATAATTTAGCCCTCTAAAATACTGAATAATGTATATAATTTAGCCCTCTAAAATACTGAATAATGTCTATAATTTAGCCCTCTAAAATACTGAATAATGTCTATAATTTAGCCCTCTAAAATACTGAATAATGTCTATAATTTAGCCCTCTAAAATACTGAATAATGTCTATAATTTAGCCCTCTAAAATACTGAATAATGTCTATAATTTAGCACTCTAAAATACAGGGTAACCTCGAATTTCATTATTGTTTGATAAAGAAGTTGCTTATCATCAAAATATAAATCAGAAAAATACAAGCAGAGATGATGTGGCCATCAATTATTTTACAGTTTCTTTCACGGACCCACCCAACTTTTATCAAAGCAAATACAAGTTGTGCATTTGCATTTCCTTCGCAAAAAAAGCAGGACATGGTAAAAAAAACTGGAAAAACCACATAGTTCACTCGAGATTAAGAGAAGTAGACCGAGTAAATCCGGTTTACTGAAAACCACTTTTCGTTCTTGATGTTTATAAATGCCGCGTCCATGATATCACTGATAAGAGACAGGACCCGAATCAATTTCATTAAATTCGTAACACAGCACTGAAATGCCGCTCACCCCTCCCATTGGTCAACGCGCATACACTCCAAAAACGGAACTTGAATAAAAAATGTGGTACGGAAACTTTTACGATACTTTTCCACTTAATTTAATTCAAAATATAAGCTGAGACTCCGCCTTGGGTAGAACGTTCGAGAACTTATAAAGCGATAATCAGCCAATTCAACCGCCGTTGGTTCGTAACACACCATTGAAATACTGCTACCCCCTCCATTTGTCAAGACGCATATTGATAAAATTGATGGAATGATATGATCCGAAGATCCTATGCAGACAGGCATAAGCTGTGAAAGTTGGAACAATTTTTGAAACGAGAAAAAGAAAGATGATTCTCTTCGAGGACATCTGTTGGGGCAGTTTGATACTAGCTTGGCTAGTTCCCGTCCCACCAAGGGAAACATCCGTGTTCAGAAACGAGAGAAAATGTTCTGCTACGATAGTTCAGAGGTAGAATATCCGCCCGGCAAGTGGAAGACCCGGGTTCAATTCCCGGTCATAGCAGACTTTTTTCTCGTTTCAAAAATTGTTCCAACTTTCACAGCTTATGCCTGTCTGCATAGGATCTTCGGATCATATCATTCCATCAATTTCATGTTTGGCAATCTCACCATTTGAGAGGTAGGAGTTTCTTTCGATGATTCTCTTCGAGGACATCTGTTGGGGCAGTTTGATACTAGCTTGGCTAGTTCCCGTCCCACCAAGGGAAACATCCGTGTTCAGAAACGAGAGAAAATGTTCTGCTACGATAGTTCAGAGGTAGAATATCCGCCCGGCAAGTGGAAGACCCGGGTTCAATTCCCGGTCATAGCAGACTTTTTTCTCGTTTCAAAAATTGTTCGCATATTGATACATTATTTATCTGTAATTTATCGAATCTTCCAAATCGAAAACTCCATGCCACTAACTTTCACTCGAGAAAAGATTATAAAGGAAAATACAATTAAGTGATGGGATACATATTTGCCCTTGGTCAATAATAATACATCATACAAGTAAACCAGTAGGAATGGATTTATATTACACATATTCAAGCATAAACTAGAACACCAAGTTACTTTAGATTAGAACTCGAAGTCAATAGGCAGCTCCATAACCCGCATAAGTGCAGTCTATAGGTGATTTTATCCCGCGGGATTAAAATGTTCAAGATGAAATGCTTGTAGGTATAAAGCACTGACAAGATGTAGCTTCAGGGAGTGCCCACACAATTACAAACGAAAGCTCAAAACTTGCTTCAAGAAACACATCAAAATGCTGCGACCATTTCAATGTTGATATTGATAGAAAGTCATTTTCTAAGGGCAAAGATATTCTGGCATACCATCACCCAAAGTAATATATCGGAAGGATGAGATGGTTCAAACAACTGGTAGCAAGGATTCGTGCTGCCAGTTATTCCATTCCCCTTGGCCAGCACTAATTTAAGGAAACGCATTACACAATTTAAAGTTGACCACTCTTTTACAATACTTTTCCACTTAATTTAATTCAAAATATAAGCTAAGACTCCACCTTGGGGAGGACGTTCGAGAACTTATAAAGCGATAATCAGTCATGTCAACCGCCGTTGGTTCGACATTCGGCGACCGAGAATTCCCGCTATTTTAAAGAAAGTTAGATAAATGCCTGCGTAAATAAGAATTAATACCGATACCAACACACAATATTATAAACATAAAAACGAAAGCCACCAGCTTGGGTGTTGAACAAGCTCGACAAATACTGCGCTCGTTGAAACCAACTCGTTTTTAAACTTCCCGACTAAAAATCGGAAAACGGTACGTCTACAGACCAGTTTAAATAAGTGATATACAAGAAAATAACCGGAATATTTAATGATATTAATCACTAATGAGACCGCAAAACCATATCGAAAACTTAACCCTTTTTAGCGCGTTAGCTTCGTCTTCAGTCCGCAGTAGAACGCGCCTAATGGCGGATTTTATTGAACAATAAAAATCAAGAAACATTCCCTTTACACAAATTGTATCATGATTCGGCTTTTCTAGATTAATATTTCATGTCAAAAGTAAATGTGCAAGTAAAGTCAGCTAACATGAGCAGGCTTACTATCACAAAATATAAAGGCTCAAGACAGAAAAGGCTACTAATAAGAATGACATTAATACGCTACTAAAACTTAAATTCACCTACAAGTCACCATGATGCAATATTATTAACTTCATAAATATGTACTTTTTACATAAACCTCGTACTTAAAATAAGTAACACGCTGATATAGAGGCAGATGTAACATTCCGTTACTGTTCAAATTTCACTTGTCCGCCAAATTTTTCGCAAGTTACACACCATAGAAATCATTTCCATCCCCACACTAAAATTATTAGACTGAGAATAAATTTATTTTGCTACTCTGAATTAGTTATTAATGCAGCGTGAGAAAAGTCTTAAAACATATTATAAACTCTTAATTGATGTTTAATGACAATTTGCCAACGATTTCAGTTCTTCCGCGAGATTAGAAAGTAATTTTCTACAAAGCAAGAATTCAGATTTTATAACGATAAATGAACTTAAAATTATCGGATAGCTAACCAGCGAAACGCTTGGTGATAAAAGAGATTTTATGGATTTCATGCTTCGTTGGAGAACTGGGTCGGCTGAAACTTTATCCGTTGACTTACATTCTCGTGGTCAATAACCTAGCTTATTACTTGAGTGAGAATTCCACCGAATCAAAGTAAAATTTAATTTCTAAGTTAAAACTACCACATGTATGACTATAATTAATGACAAATCATGTACCATGACAACGAAATCAACTTGATAATAACTAAAATCCGATCCAAATCATAGCAATCTCAAGAATTTCGACTCCTACTGCTTCCGTCAATTTAAATATAACCGATTTCCATAAAATGCGAATGAAATGCTAAAGAAATTGAAATTGCATTCATAATTTCAATGGAACGATTCCGTTACGACTCGAACGTAAAGTTACCGGTTTTGCATATGGCGTCATACGAAAGTCGGATAAACGATTTTTTATTGACATAAAACTCTTTTCAGCCAAGAAAATCACTTCATCTGCCAGGCTATCGCGGTATTTTTGATAAAAAGAGTTTAGAAAGGTATTATTATATTATGGGATAATTAAATTTTGTAATCGTTTTTCTGTTCTTCCCACGCATTGTACAGCCATTTTCAAACGTAAGAAAATTTAAACTGAATCTATCGTCACATTATTTCTTGGAAAAATTGTTATCTTAATGACTATTTGATGTTCACATGAAATAAATAAGGCATTTCAGAAGAAGTTATAATACTGAAACTTTCTTTTATTACCAAATTTCAAAATTGTATTGAAAAAAATTAGTTGAGATTACAACTTGCACTCTCCTTTCTGTGTCCATTTTCTCTAATGATCAAAAATATTTTTATTATCTAACTTCAATTACAATTGTGTAAATATATTAGATAAATGTTCACTTCCAAAATAACAAACAGAGGAATAGTTATCAATCACAGGTTGCTCAAGAAAGAAACGCTCTATAAAGCGGTTCCTTTTATAGCTCATGATAATTGATACCTTAATACAGGATAGTATAATAACACCGGAAAAGGGGAAAATCACACTGCTACTAAATTACAATACCTTAGTGCACACAAAAACTTTTGAATTTGAAGGCTCTGTGAAAATGTTGAATGCACTGGAAAATATATTAAAATGGAGACGACTAAAATAGAATATAGTTCAATTATATTCTACTGATCCACTTTTTAAAAAACCTTTGTAAACGTACCTTATTTTTAAATAAATAAAATTACTTCAGACGACATTTCAAATCATGTCGAAAACGAAAACAAATGACTTCTAAATTTCCGCACCCTCCCGGAAACGGTTGTTTCATAAAATGGCTGACAACCAGCAGAGTAGATTTGAAAAATCGCTGGGTTTATTGACGATTCGTTTCGTATCCTTGTTACAAAAAGCGAAAGATGGTGTTTTGGACCTTAAAATTGTAAGTAGAATCTGTCGGTAAACAAATAATTTTCTTCAAACTTGTGTTATTTAACACGGAAATTTGTGAACTAACGCGGTCGTTACAAAGCGTCGGTCGCTACAGAATAGCACATGTGCAGAAATGTGACTCACATTTGTTGTTTAAAAATGTATGTTGAAGTGAGATCCTTAATTATTATTTATAGGGAGTGTTTCTATGGCAAAATTATATTGAGTTACTAGGATTTTTGGATATTATGAGCAGTCCAGTACCGAAAAGAAATTTTATCGAATGTTTTTATTATATTCAAGTTTTTTCATGTTTCATTGCGACTCATGATCACTTTTTAGCGATATGTACTTATGAAACTGAATTACGTTTTTTTGTTAACCGTCTCCAAGTGGCAATTTCGCTGATATACTTAGTAATTTTAACAATGCATGTCTTGTAGGCAGCCGATATGTTGGCAGTTCGGCAAAAGAGACGAATCTACGACATTACAAATGTGTTGGAAGGCATCGGATTGATAGAGAAGAAGTCAAAAAACAGCATACAATGGAAGTAAGTGAATGTGTTGGTCATTGTGTTTGGTTGGAATAGTAAAACATTGACTTGTCAAGTATTGAATTTTAAAAAGTGTAAATATAAAATTGCCTAAATTAATTTAGTATTATTTTTTAAAAGTTTGGGGTGAATTTAAGACAATGAATTTTTTATGAAATACATCCAGAATATCAATATTCAGTAACCTTGTAAGATGTACTTCATTTCTTATTCACTTTAATGTTCGTACTGCTTCAGTTTTTAAGTACACAGAGGAATTCATCTATTGAAAAAGATTGTTTACGTTTATTACTATTTGTTTTCTTGTTTAAGTGTCGCGATATTGAACTATAATGGACCTTATTTTGTTCATTCAAGCTTGAATTCGCATGAAAGTGTTGTAATATATTTGTTTTGAGGGGATCATCGTCACCATAGGGTTTTTACCTTATGATAGATCTCTCAAATCATAAGGAAAATTTATATTGATTTATTTTTGCATTTTAAATGAAATTTTTTTGCAATATTAAACTTTTGGTGCAAGTTTCGTGTTGATGGGTCAATGGTAAGTATATCTTTGGAAGTTGATTGTACTATAGGGCATTTTTTGTTAATTGTTTTTCACTATAAAAATTGTTGACACATATTTTTTAATTTTATTTCACCTGCATAAAATGCAAATTTTTCTGTTGCGTTGATCAAATTTATCTCTAGTTAAATACTTAGCAGTTGGATATTTTCAAATTTTAGCGTGTATTATTAATTTCTGCGCCAGAATTAACAAGAATGAGTGTTTATTCTACTGTAGAAATCTGTTTATCCGGACCCGGTCCGGATTACCGAAAATTCGGATAATCCAGAACTTATTCATAATGTACGTTGTTGTTTTTCAGATCATATAGGATGTTAATTAAAATTATAAACTAGAGGTGGGACGAATCCTAAAAGGTTCTCGAATCCTTCATATAAGAATAATAATAATAAAAAAAAGAAAAAACTTTTACTTAAAATCAACAGTTTTTAATTAAAGCAAAATTTGAAATCTGCGTTTAATGAAAAATAAATTTAAGAATACGGCTTTTAAAAACACACCTATATTTATTAAGAAGATACACGTGAAATTTTGTTGATGAAGTACATAATTAAAACTCTTGAATCTTGAGGTTCATTTTCTCAACATAATTCGATAAAAATATTTGAGCATCAGTTCGAATTTTTTACATTTTTCCAAAACCTTTTTAAATCAAAGCAAGTGTAGAGGGGGAGGATTATTTCGAGAGTTAACATAGACACACAATAAACATGGAACACTAAATTCTCTCCAGAAAATTAAGAAAAATCAAAAACCTGTTTATTTTAAGAGTTCATAAAAGTACTGAACACTTTTAGGACAATCTAAAAGAGCAGAAATCTTCAATGGAGATTTTTATTTAAGAAAACTAGCATTCGAACTCGCTCTGGGTCGCCAGGAGGTGATATCGGTGATCCGGGTACCACTGAAATTTCAACAATCTCGTTCTTTATTAATGAACGCTTCAATTGGACATCAATAAAACTAATCTTTCCAAAGTTTTGAGTTAAAATGTTTAACGGTTTTTTAGGTTAGGATTCTAATGACGAAAAAAGCGCAAAGATTCGAGTTTTCGAATCTCGAATCTTTTTCAAGATTCGCGGGATTCGAGGAATCGAATGTCCCATCCCTAATTATAAACTATAAATTGCTTTAAAAAATATAATTTATTTTAAAAGACAGTACAAAACTATACAATTTTTTAAACATTGGATAAAATGTTGTGAAGTAAACCCACAAAAATGACGAACATTAAATAAAGTTAGCTGTGAACCGACAAATATAAAAACGGTGGGAACGGAAGGCATCGAGTGTTCTTTCCTTGGCAGAGTTTGAGGCGAGGATGGTTGGGAACGGGAGAGCGAGTGAGTCATTTCCTACAATGTAGTTACCTTTAAAATGCATGACCTTGAACCTCACCCGCTCGGCGCATCTATTGTTCCGTCCGTCTATTGGTCCCGATAATCCGGAAGTCTGGATCATCGAGAACTGGATAAACGGGTTTCTTCTGTATCTTTTCACTGTAAAATCTATTTATTTGCATTTTTTGTTTTACAATAGTTGTTGATATTTTGAAAATGCGTGTCTGTGTGTTAAACTAGAGAGATACCCATCGAAATTCAACGGAAAAGTTCTTTTATGAAATTTATTTTTTATTTATTTATTCAATAACTCCACGTACAGCTTTTGTAGCCATTTTACAGTGGAATATGTTAACAATAACAATAGACGAACACATACATCCATGCCCTAGGTCAGGGGTGGGCAAACTCCGGCCCTCGAGGGCATTTTATGTGTCCCGCGATGCCATTACGAAAGCGAACCGTTATATAAAATAGAGATAATTTCATATTTGTAGTTTAAATTAATTCCGGAAAACCTTCTCCAATGATGTTATGGGGATAACATATTATTTATTATTGATTTTCACTAACAGGATCCCTCGCATTACCTCACATTACTTACGATGTGATCCCCTAACGTGGCCCGCCGAAGCATTTTCGTCTGTTTATGCAGCCGGCCTAAGAAGCTGCAACTGTTAATGCGGCCCGCCGCGTAAAAAGTTTGCCCACCCCTGCCCTGGGCGGGATTCGAACCCGCGACCTTCGGATTGGCAGGCGAGGATGCAACCCCGCCGCCACCGTGACCGGTGAATAAATGCAATGCGAAGCTATTATTCTGATGTGATAGCGGTTAAATATAACACTTGAGATAAAGCCAATTTGTAAAATAAATAGGGATCTAAAAGATGAATAATTGCTTCAAGACTTGTATAGCTAAATGCGCCCTAAATGAACTCGGCAGTCATATTAAGTAAAGCTGTCAGAGTGCTCTGCACATGTTGCACGTACAGATATCTTTTACTGATAGTCAGGGCTTGAAAAGCGCACTCATCTGTGACGAGTGAAAATGTTTAGTTGATGAGTAAAAAATTCAGTAGAGCAGTGTCAGTTCAATCGGCAATTATTTATACGTTATACCTATTGTTGAATTGAAATAATTTGAAAAAATTGCCAAGCTACTTAATTTGGTGAATGTTGCGATCACTAGAAAGTAGCTAACCACAGTCACTTCTACAAGCACATCCAGCAGGGGATTTCCCTACGCTGTGCGTGACTTTAAACCTGATAAGGACGCAGAAAAGTGGTATTTTAGTGCAAAAACCATCAGACATGTTCAAGGTCATAAATGTCATGCCTCTGGGAGTGGTATGTTGACACCTAAGAAGATAAGAATAGTAAGTTTCATCGAACTATTGCTTGCTCATGGTCTTGTGTCACTGATAATATGTACGAGTTTTTACTTTCTCCATATACAAAGTATAGAGAAAGTATTGTTTTCATGAAAAAAATCGAATTCGAGATTTCAACGGAAATACCTGTTTTAAGGTCCCCTGAACACGTTTTGACTATTTTCTCGATGATGTCTGTATGTGATAGATTTTTGTGGGCGCTCTAACTCAAAAACTATTAATCAGGTCAACGCAAAATTTTATATTTAACATTTGTATAAAAGTTAGAACATCTGATTAGTTTTTGGTAAGAATTGGTCGAATGGAAGTGGGTGTTTACTCTTGTCACTTATCCGTTATTTTGAAATATTTGCTTTAATATTTGATAAATTTAAAAGTATATTGGAATAAAAGTTGTTGGAAATTTAATTTTCTACAACCTATGTTTGACACATTTTTCTATATAATGCATTGTTTAAGAGATATCTTATATTTTTAGCTGCCACAACCACGCCACCTACCGAAGACTATTGTTAACAATTGACGCTTAGTTACGTCTTAGTAACGCTCCTTTTTCTTTTCTTAATTGTCAACCGGAAGTAAATATTGACAACGATCCCACAGCTAACAACATGTAATTTTCCATATAAATATGGAGAAAGTCGTGTGTTGCCCACATCAGTTTATTTGTATTAATTGTCATGTAGACTGACGTACATACAAATATATTTTGTGTAATGTACTTGGTCGAATATTGATAGTTCTATCTGACTAAAATGAAAATAAATATATAGGTCAAAGAAAATGTAAATAATTAACATTTCATTTTTGGCGCTGAGGATGTTTTTTTTTTGCTCGCCAGCCTTGGGGTTTCTGGGGCACTGGTGATTTTCAGTTGACAAGTGAGATGTTTGCCTGACTGGTGAGCCAGTATGAAATTGTTCAAGTGCTGCCGATAGTACTTGCTTAAACTTGAGTTCGAGATGTTATCTCAATTTAATGGGATAGATAATAAATGGAATGCGTATATGATAATGATATGTAAGCTGAACTAGTCATTTTTCTTCTGCAACTCTTTTGGGTACGCACCCCATTGCCATTATGTTATTCGTCATACAAATGCAATTTAAGGAACGCGTCTTTTTCGTATATCGAGATATTGCTGTATTAGATACACTACTTCCCCGATATCCGCGAGGGATGCGTTCTGCAACAACGTCGTTGGATACCGTATTCGTGGATTCTGGGCCTTATGTTTACATTATATCTTAGGGTAGGGTCACCATACAATAGAAGTAATTTCAACAAATTTTATTCGCTATTTAGGCTTATTTTACTGGTAATAGTACTAGATAATATCACCTATATTAATTTGATGAATATTTCATCGGTTACGTTCGTTCCGGTTTGTCTCAAGTAAGGTTGGGGATCCTCATACAGTAATTAAAGAAGAATAATTGAATTTGTCCATTTTTTATGAAATAAATTGTATTACATTGAGTAAATTACTATTAACATTGTATTTTACTAGGGATTAAAGAAATACTAATAGCCTTGCGTATCTGCGTTAGTTTTTCCTTTCCTTTGAGAACTACGAACTGTTACCTACGTACGTAGTTCTAAAAGGAAAACTAAAATATTAAATACTATATTATATACTGTAAAAGAATATGACTCAGATACTATAAGTATATACCGATTACCGCTTATTTGAGAGATACTGCTTTTAAAAGTAAAAAGGTCTCCTAATACATATTTATTGCCAAGTCACGGCATATGTAGTAAATAGCATGGGACATTTGAATAAAAGTCGAACATGGCAAGATTATGAAATTCTTGAATTTATAAAAATTAAGCTCTTACAGTCGAAGTGAATACGATTTAGAAGAATTGTTTATTAAATTTCTTACTACTAAAAGCGACTCTACTCCTAATGTCTGAACTAACGATAGTGAAAGCGAACAGCCAATCAAAAGAAAATGGAAAACTAAACTTAATAATAATGATTTTAATTAGAAAAGTCAAAAAAATTTTTACAATTTTTATTTTATCATTTCTTGTGTACAATAAATAATCTTAAACGATCAATTTTTACTTATTAATCGCTACTAAACAAAATGCTTATAAAAAACTCAGTCCTCAAAGAGGTTACGTAAAGTAACATGTTGGAGAGATTGGCGGATATGCGAGACCTTGCTCGTGAATACTGGGTAATGGGAGATAAAACCAACTCTCGGATAACGGGGGAGTAGTGTATTATAAGGATGTTGATCTCAATCAAAGACGTAATCTTATGATAACGTCTTAATCCTAAAACAAGAAAAAAAGTGTTGCATAATTTGCCTTGCAATTTTCCCCTCACTTTTTGTGGTCATTACCGTTTTTAACACCCTCCTCCATCTTCCCCTATGGTGAGTGCTGCTTCCAGATGATATTCTTTGCATTCTTGCATCCTCATTTTCCTTGTCATTCTTCCAGGGGAGCTGGCCCTGGTTGCAACACGCAGAAGATGGCGGATAGGCTGTCACTGTTGAAAGGAGAAGTGTCGAAATTGGAGGAACTGGAGAATCTCTTGGATAGACACAAGCAGGTGAGGGTTGCCTTTCCGAAAGAGAAGGGCCGATTATCCCTGTGGCTGCAAACGGTTCCTATTTCACTCTTATGATTTTTGGTTTCTTTAACCCTCGGAGCATTAGTGACGTGCTGATCGCGTTTGCCATGAACTTCACCAATATGTTAGCAACTCGTGTAGCGGGTTCTCACATTTTTAATGCCTTCTTCTCGGTTGCAAATGCGTGGAACATGTTCGTGAATTTGTTTTCCATTCTGCTGAGATTATGGGTTTTATTTTCTGCTGATAGGTGGCTTTAGTTTTCTGTCTTGGCTCTGTTACGATTTTATGATACAATGTAAGTTTGACTTATGTAATGATGTTATGGTATAATTTAATGTGATAATGATTTATGTTATGACTATGGTACATGGTAATGCAATTATAATTTATGTTATGGCGTTATGGTACATTGTAATGTAATTATGATTTATGATATGATGATTTGGTGCAATGTAATGTAATTATGAGTTATGCAATGCAATTATGACATTATTTAATATAAAAATATAATATTGTATATCAATATTTAATTGTGTTAAATTTGAAAGTTTTGGAAAATAAATAATTTAGTTCTGATAAAATTTCTACATTTTCGTAAGTCTCAGAATAAGAAATGTTAATGAAATTCAGAAAAAACTCAACACCAGCACTGGGAAAAAACATAATGCTCAGAGGGGGTTAATATTTTTGTAATACTAGGAATGGGACGGTTCCATTTTCCCCCGGTTCTTGGTTCCGGTTTTATTAATCTGATCTCGGTTTCGGTTCCGTTTTGATTCACCATGTTTATAATAGATTTTCTGAAGAGATGAACAATATTGCACAACAATTAATGGTGCTTTATTGTTGGATATTTTTAAACAAAATTCGATTTACTCAAAAATAGCTATAAGGATTTTGATTAAAATCCGTCCAATCGTACAATCTGATGTCACAAATAATATTAACTAAGCCATATGTCCCGAAAAATTACTATATATCGTCCAGCGTCGTTAAAATATATGCTAAACTATGGTTAACTTTGATTTATAAACGTTTTTCTTTTATAAGCGTACACAGTCGACCAAACATATGTATGCATATGAAAAAGTTTGTGCAATTTGTCAAAAAAATTTTAAATATTGGATTATATTCCCCGGAAGATAATGTCGCACTCAGCTTTATGCCATGAGTTGTTTGTGACATTGGCATTATTGTCATTTCTCATGAAATCTTCCAAGATCAACGTCCGGTGGTATCTGAGTTCACGAGGATATTTCTTTCCCGTGCAACCTCGTTCCCCACCGCACAAACTTAAAGACCATATTTCATGTTCATGAGAGTTGTATTATGGATGGTAGCATATGCAATCATTTTTTCCCGTCATCCAATGGTAGTTATTGCCTCACGCATTGTCAATGATACGGCAAAGTTATTGTAATTGCTGTGTTTCATAGAATTTCTTTTCTAATTCTTGTTCCCAAACAAAAATAAGAATAAATGTTTTACCTTCAGTCCTTATGGAGGTGATTTTTAGATGCAATAATGAAGGAGTTAAATTTAATAGATTTTTATTTACTGCGCATACACTAAACTCTTTATGATCCAACCTAATGGCTGTAATAGGATGCATGCATATTTTTTAAAAATGTAAATGTGAAATGGTTTAATTTAATTAGAAAAACACACTTAGATGCTCAAACAAATAGGTTCGACCGAAAAATCTTTGAAAATAGTCCGTTCGACAAAATTCCGTAATCTTTGTGTGTTTTTTGGTGACCTATTTACATTGTTCTAATAATTGTTCGCATTTTCCTGACTGCTATAATCGCCATAATCAAAATCATTCCATCCCATATAATGTAACGAGACATTGAAGTGCAGTACTGTGACCATTGCCGTCATTTTCAGTGCGGCTGTCCCTGCCATCCCCGTCCTTTCCACATTCTTGTCCCACGGCATTAACCTTTAAACTGCTCCCATCGTATATATATATGTCACGGTAAATGTGTACATTTCCCGGTTAATGTATCACCAACTTCGGTAAATGTAACTATAACACTTTTACCGATTAGACTGGGGATATATACACATTTACCTAGAGACACTGGTAAATGTAGATAAATGTCGCAGCACAGGCCACAAAATGGCGGTGTCGCGAACATCTGTTGCAGTTTAGAAGTACGGTAAATGTGTGTTGTCCGGTAAATGTGTAAATTTCCTGGTAAATGTGCACAAATAACTAAACTAAATTTTACTCTGCCCCACCGGGCTGGGTACGTTAATCGAAGTGTTTTTGGTTCCTCCTCACGTTCACTGTATTCCTCCTTCAGGTTGGGAAACGTTCATCTTAATATATACCAGTGGAGTCGAACCCTCGATGATTTTTGTTATAAATTAACGTAATTATTAAAGTGTAGCATTTCTCATTCTTACTTATTTCCACATTTACCGAGGCACATCCTAATCCTAATATCACCTTGTAAGTAAACAGAGTATGTAATGATTGAGTTAGCTGACGTTCTTTTGGAACGTTATTAAAAAATTTCATTTCGCACTTTCGTTGTTACCAATACATAATACCAATAATTCGATCATTGCTTTAGACCATGTTACACCATCTACTTTATTCTGGAACGGTAATGCTAAAAAAATCCGTTCATGCTATACGCGGGTATATAGAAGAATCATAGATTACGAGGCTGAAAAACCCCCCTGCGCATTGTATGCGTGTGTTTACGGTACTACAATTTGCTTACCATGTGTATTTCAGCAATTTAACACTCTTGATTAGCAAAAGATACGATATTAAATATCGGAGCTTTTGACAATGGGTTTTCTTATTTTTGCAGTGGGCTCTCCAAAGCATAGAGAACGTGACGGACGAAGTGGCCAACCGACCGTTGGCGTACGTCACCCACGACGACCTGGTGAAGCTGTTCCCCGACAAGACGTTGCTGTCGGTGCAGGCTCCAAAGGGTACCAACCTCACGGTTCCGACGACGGCCATGACTCACGGGAAGGAGCTTACTCTGAAACAGAACAATGGGAAGCCGGAGGGTGGTAGCAATGGGAAGGTTAGTCCTATAGAGGTACCGTATTGTATAGAAAATCCAAAACTGTCAAGGCTGACTGGGCTGATCAGAGCTGTCAAGGAGTACCGTATTGTGAGGCGACCTCGAATATAAGGTGACCTCCTGTTTCATAAGCCATGCAAAAAAAAAACATTTTTGGTGCGTTGATACTATAGTCCAGGTGTGGCCTACTTGTTTCTTGTTGCGATCGACTTTTTTATCTAAAAAGTAGTCGCGAGCTATCATGACGAAAAAGTTTTTAATGCAATTATTAAATACGAGTATAATGGGAAAATAAAAATTGCTTATTTCAAAATGAGTTGCTCGAGATAGACTGCCACTCGGAAATTGCAAACACTGCCGGGATTGACCGGAAATGGCCCTGTAATCGACCTGTTGGCCCCCCCCTGCTGTAGTCCATTCCAGTATTTCGTGCGGGTGAGGTGTCTGCAGTTAGACCCGTGGAGCGAGGGGAAGAGAATACCAGCCAATAAGAGGTCGTAAATTTCCCCCTCTGCTAAAAATTTCTCGAGGAGCGCTGTTTACACGATTGTCCGTACTTGCCAATCATTTTCTGGTGACAGTGGAAAGCGTGAACGTGCTTCATCCAGATCTATTGGAGCATAGAACTTCACTCATCAGCAGCTACCGAATAACTGAGCGAAATTGGAAACTTGGCAACGTGGCGTCGAAGCCAAAACGAAATGAGCCAAACGTGAGCGGAATACTTCGAGTCTCAGCCGCAAGAGCAGTAGAAACATTATAATACTATCATTCTTTCTAATTGTAAATTATTCTGACAATTTTAAAAATATTTTTAATGATAACGCTACAAATAGCTCACGAAAATCCTTTGCTTAATTTTTTATTAAGCTTTTATAGTAAATGAATGGAAATGGAAAATTCCACGATAAAACTTATATATGTTTATTTTCCTTACATATACAGCCAGTTTTTTTTTAGTGAAAGGAAATGGATAATTTACGACGAAGGAATGAACGCAAACATAAATATCACTACTACTCATTTCAAGTGAGGCATGTTTCAAATAATTTTCAGTTGTTTTATTAACACGTCGCTGCCATTTATGTGTGTCGAGCCGAGCGACCGCCCCGGGCCGGCGACGCACGTGTGCATCACAAATGTATGCGATTCCCTATACCGTTGGATCCGTTGGCTTTATGGTGAGGGATACGTTCCTAAGAAAGGCACTCGGTAGAAGTTGAGACCTCAAATGACCTCAATTTTTCGTTAGCATTTAATATTATTTGTAAAGTTTTGAAGAATTCGATACATAACGAAAAAACTATATTTCTTAATTTGTTTTCGATATATTTCTTCCTGTGTGGGAAAAGACATACTCTATGTTATATTCTACGAATAGGCTCGGGTAAGATTTTTTTATGATACTGGCACGCGAAGAGGCGAATATTTTCTTATTAAGGTAATTTTGGCACGCGAGCTAGAAAAGGTTCACCATCACTGCTCTAGTGTGCACCAGCCTTTAGGGTTAATGTTTCAATTTTTGGCTGTGACGTGGTTAATTCTTCTCGCTTTTTCTATTGAAATTTTAGTTTGTGTTCGCTGGAAGATAATGTTGCATACAGCCCTTTGCCATGAGTTGTGTGCGGCTTTGACGAAACGGTCAGTTTCCTTGAAATCTTCCGTTATAAATGTCTGGTGGTTTCTGAGTTCACAAGGATATTTGTTTTTCCTGTGCAACCTCGTTCCCCACCATACAAACAATATATTGTACTAGCGTAAATGCCCGTTGAAATTCAACAGGAAAATTGGAACTTAATATATTCATCTATATTGGAAGGAAGTGAGCTAAATCTGACACTTGTACGAACATTAGATAAGATAGATGAACAGGTTTTCACTTTAATATATTTTTTGATATTTAATAGTAAGACAATAGGAGTATATTTTAACTAAGTTAACAGCATCTTGAATGTTTTATTCTGAAAAAATTAGCTATTATGGACTCACCAGATGTGTTGATTTTCTGTATGAACAACAATGCTGTTGGTCGCCAAGGGAACATTTCAATAAAAATGCAAAATTTTGACAAATTTTTGAATATTTTAGCTTAATGTGAGCGAATTCGATCCGAAAACAAAAATCGACTATAAGAATAAGAATCTTCATTTAATTTCCTTTAAAATTGTTCTTATCCGAAGATCGTGAGTCAATTACTTCTAATTTGATTTTGCAAAAGAAAACAAGTCTGCAAGTGTGAAAGAGGTTATATTTAAGATCCCTCTTATGGGAAATCCCATATAGCGTTCCAACCAACAAACCAACCAACAGATTAAGACTTTTATTAATAGTTTAATAGAGAGGAAGAAAGAAAGAAGGAGAGATGGACATAATTAAATGTTCCATAAATTAAAAATAATTTTGTGCTTATGAGAATTGTGTAACGTAATATATTTTTTTGTCATACAATTTATATTTTCCAAAAACTTTTTACTCTCTGGAACACTAATTATGTGAATTTTGTATTCATTGCTTATTTTTAGTGCATTTAAAAGTTGGTTTCACTAATTTTTATTTCAATTGTAACTTAATACTTAATTCACACGTACCTGTCATATCTGATGGGCAATTACACTAATAAATAATAATTATATCATAATTCAAGGTATTAAGGATTAATGCATAAGTTTTCAAGAATGTAACCTTGTACGTTAAGCGGACGATGCCTGCATAAAATATTTCTCTATTTACAGCTCCCTGGAAAGAAATACCAAATGCACCTGCAGTCAACAATCGGGCCGATCTATGTCCTCCTGGTTAACAGCGAATACAAGGCGGAGGAAGTAGATAAGTCAAAGGAAGAAGAGAAGTCAGAGGCTAAAGAGGTGAGGGACGGGCGTTATTAACCGCTTTCCTGATTCACCCGAGCAGATGCGGATTTAGGGCATGCGAGCCCCCTAGGCGACGGTGGTTTGCGAGGCCCCCAGGCGACGGTAGTTCGCAAGGCCTCTAGGTGATAGTAGTTTGCGGGGCCCCACGACCCACGAATTCTGAAAACATGCAGTTAAGTTTTATGGAGGAACACAGGCTATCAAATTCTTAATACAGCCTTCCCTCGTTTTACGAATTTTTGCTTATACGAATTCGGCAATTCCATACCCATTTTTCGATTTGCGAACAAATTTTTGTTGCGTTCGCATGAAAATCCTATTTTTCAAATATCGAATACATTTTCGCTCAGACTTGCTCTATCTGCTTCGGAAAAGTTCGTCAGATTGCATCACGCTGTTCCGAAACATCTCGGTCTCAGTACATCTACAGTATACCCTGCAAGCCACCGCAATGATGTGTGGCAGGGAGTGCAATAGCACCAATAAAAGCAATTAATTAGGACGATGTATTTCGCCATACGACAGCTAATTTATTGTTACTTCTGTTCTGGTCAGCTATCGTTCTAGGGAAAAACGAGCCTTTGTATCTTTCTGTCCTACAGGCTATCTCTCTTATTTTACGAGGATGATCCATTCTACCAATATAAGTTGGCGGTCTTATTATTTCTTCGACATCCTTATTATTTCTTCGACATCGGTGGAGAATGTTTGCGTTCTGAACCTATCGAGTAGTTTTAACCTAGAACGTGATCGGCACTCAGCTAGTGATTCCCGTCCTGATTCCCGTATCAAGCCTGTAACACTTTTATTTCTTTCGTAACAATTTTTTACGAATCTAGCTGCTTTTCGCTGCACTCTATCGAACTCGGAGGTTGACCCTTTCTCGTATGGATCCCATATGCTCGACGCATATAACAGAGGTCTTACTAAGGAGAAGTAACTTGTCTTTCACTTTTTCGTCACTTTTACCTACTATGCGTTTGATGAATCCTAGTTTCTGTTTAGCCTTCCCTCATATATTTCGTATGCGCATATCCCATGACAGGCTACCGGCTACAGTATGCATGTTGCCGTTCTTTGTGAAATTCGGTTAGCTGAGTGGTGTGCATTTTTATCTTTTAAATCACGATATATTTCTGTGAGTCATGGCTCCTAAACGTGCCAGCCTTTCAGGTATTGCTAGTGGTACAGTGAAAAGAGAGAGAAGGACTTTAAGTGTAGCCCAGAAACTATATATTATTCAAAGATTGGAGAAAGGCATGCGGTCGAAGGACATATGCACCACATTTAACCTATCGTAGGCTAACATAGGCTAGGATATCATAGGCTAATGACTAGGAATATCATTTAAATACATTAATATATCATTATTGATGTTTTTTCTCAATTTGGTATCGTTCTGTATTGATTTTAAGTGAACTATGGGATATTTTTTTAAATTTGACCTTCGGAACCAATTAAAATATTTTTTACATAGGAAGTAATGGGAAAATAATTTTTGTTTTACGAGTTTTCACCTAACGAACAGTTTTTGTGGGACGAATTAAGTTTGTCAAATGGGGGAAGGCTAATTTATTTGCATATGTCATTTATTTACAATAGAGGTCAATGTTGATCGTAGCTCAGTCTTCAAGGGAAACCCTCGGAAATATTTTTTCAGTGATGCCTGTCAGTTGAGATATCATAGACTAATATCATTTACAGTGATCGTCTTCGTCTTGTAAGATATATGACCACTTCTTCGTGTTGGGTATTTACACAATCTGTGCATTTCTTTTCCTTCTTGCATTAAGCTCCTGACCCTGTTAACATTAACAATCTCGCATCTCTCGATGCAAGGGCCTAGGCCAGTGGTTCCCAACCTGGGTGCCACAGCACACTGGGGCACTGCAACTGATTTTTAGGGGTTCCCCGATAAAATTAGGGCATAAATGTTATCTCAGTTAACTGATTATGGCATGATCCAGTGACATTACAACGTACGCTAAGCTATCTTACCGAAACCCTATGATGTCATGCCTCCACCACAATCCACTCAAAATATTAATGCAGCCTAGATGGTTAAACTAAATCTAATGATATCTCGTATTTTTGGATAATATCATTTATAATAGACATTCTGAAGAGATGAACGATATTTTGCAACAATTAAGGGTACTTTATTCTTGGATATTTTTAAACAAAATTCGATTTACTCAAAAATAGCTATAAGGATTTTGATTAAAATCCATCCAATCGTACAATCTGATGTCACAAATAATATTAACTAAGCCATATGTCCCGAAAAATTACTATATATCGTCCATTGTCATTAAAATATATGCTAAACTATGGTTAACTTTGATTTATAAACGTTTTTCTTTTATAAGCATACACAGTCGACCAAACGTATGTATGTATCGTGACAAGCACGTCTCTGTCTGATCGTCAGGGGGGTAGGTTACACGATTTCGGAGTGAAAAACCATATGTGATGTTCCTTTTTTTTTTAGCAACAAATGTATTCACAAAATGAAAGAAACAAAGATACAATAAAACAATATGGCTTCCTGTGGAGTTGTAGAAGCGTGATCCCGTTGTGACCAGATCCTTTGGCCTCGTCCGAGCAGCCCGCTCGATCCAACCACTCTCTCTCTCCACCTCCGCCACCATCTACCGTCTTCCAAACCCCAAAACCCTCTAACTTCCTTTCCCCCTCCTTGTCTTTCCCATTCACTTCCCCTCCCTTGCTTACTCTTTTCCCCTCTTCTCCTTCGCCAATCACGACTGCCCACGACCCCGTATACCTCCGGGATCGCTACAGTATATGAGAAAGTTTGTATGTACAATTTGCAAATTTTTTGTTTTTATATTTTTCTTTCCCGGAAGATAATGTCGCACTCAGCTTTATGCCATGAGTTGTGTGTGACGTTGGCATTATTGTCATTTCTCATGAAATCTTCCAAGATCAACGTCCGGTGGTTTCTGAGTTCACGAGGATATTTCTTTCCCGTGCAACCTCGTTCCCCACCGCACAAACTTAAAGACCATATTTCATGTTCATGCTAGTTGTATTATGGATGGTAGCATATGCAATCGTTTTTTCCAGTCATCCAATGGTAGTTATTGCCTCACGCATTGTCAATGATACTGCAAAGGTATTGTAATTGTTGTGTTTCATAGAATTTCTTTTCTAATTTTTGTTCCCAAACAAAAATAAGAATAAGTTGTTTCCAAACAAAAATAAGAATAAGTTAAGTTTGTAAAAAGGGAGCAAGGCTAATTTATTTGCATGTCATATATTTACAGTAGACGTCAATGTTGATCGTAGCTCAAGTCTTCAAGGGAAACCCTCAGAAATATTTTTTCAATGATGCCTGTCAGTTGAGACATCATAGACTAATATCATTCAGAGCGATCGTCTTCGTCTTGTAAGATATAAGACCACTTCTTCGTGTTGGGTATTTACACAATCTATGCATTTCTTTTTTTTCTTGCACCAAGCTACCGACTCTGTTAACATTAAAACTCTCGCATCTCTCGATGCAAGGCCCTAGGCCAGTGGTTCCAAACCTGGGTGCCACAGCATGCTGCAACTTATTTTTAGGGGTTCCGCGATAAAATTAGGGCATTAATGTTATCTCAATTAACTGATTATGGCATGGTACCAACAAAGGGATATATCGGAGGGTTGTAATACACGTTTATGAAAATATAAAAACCTTGCTTGAAGGCTAGAGTGCCGTGCCTACAAAAAGGTTGGGAACCACTGCCCTAGGCAGTTGCCTAGATCGCCTGGCCCTATATCTGTCCCTGCATCCTACTCTGGCTACTGTATCTTTACCTTCTTTTGCTAAATTCAACCGGGTTTTCTCGTTCCTTCCTAGAAGTTTATGCTCTGACCCAGTGGAGGATTTACACCTCATGGGGCCCCTGTCGCTAAACATTTGGGGCCCCTGGCGCTAAGCAGTCAGGGGCCCTACAATCTAAATATATAGTGGAACCACTCCTAACGGCTACTCTCCTTTGTGGCACCTCTTAATGATCGTTTTTCTATGGAAAATGAATTGGTAATAACTCATCATAGGCATTACACACCCCACAAACATATTAGTATAGATGTAACACTCATCATCATCATGCTGCTGTCTGAAGACAGGTTTAATCTGAATCGCTGCCTCCATTTCTCTCTCTCCATAGAAGCCTCTTTTATATTCCTGCTTTATATTCTCTAATATTCCTATTCTTTTTCTCCCTCTTCCTCTTCCGCTAATTTTGCCCTCTAAGATCGTCCTTTGTAAACACTCTCTTCTCAATATGTGCCCTATCCAATTTGCTTTTCTTTTCCTGATTGTTTTATTAGCATCCTTTCTAGCCAGAACCAAAAGCCACATGCAATTACTCCAATATTTTTCCTTAATGATCATCACTGTATTAATTTTTTTATTCAAAATTTATGGCTGCAGAGGTTGATTGAAAAATCTGTAGTTTATATTATTTTTTGTATTTCCACGCGATTTCTTATGATTTTTTAGAGTAATGTAGGTATTATAATTTTTAAGTTCTAATGGTGTGTATTGTATATGAGACGGAAATTATTTGTGATAAACTTTTTTATTTATTTTTTGCAATGTGATATGCAATAACTTTTTATTGCCATTTAATTTTTCATGTAAATAAACATGTAATTATGAATAATGTACTATTTTTTACAATTTCTGGAAAAATTAGCTTATCCTAAGAAATAATTTCAATGTAATAGTATTCCTAAGGTACCGTATTAGCCCGAATATAATGCGACCCCGAATATAGTGCGACCCCAAGTATTTTGAAAAGAATTTTAGAAAAAGACGAAAAACATTTAATTTTCTCTATTTTGCACATTTAAATTACCTGTAAACTCATGAATTATGTACTAAATGGGGGTAATGTGACGCCACGTTTAGACGGTCCTCGTTTTCTAACGCTTGAGTGACTCGACTCTGCTTGAAGTTGTGCCGGTGCTGTGGTTGCTGCAATTTGACCTTCATCTATTTTCAAGTCTCCTCAGACCCCTACGGAGTATATTTGTACAATGTAGCATCGTAAAATGAATGTCCAATTCACTTACAATGTAGCAATTATAAAAATATGCGCTGAAACACGCGTCATGAAACGCGCCGATACGCAGTTATTTTTTAAAGATACAAGTATTCGAATATAGTACGAATGCAACAAGTACTCGAATATAGTGCGAATGCGACTTTCAAAGGTACATATTGAGGAAAAAAACATCGCACTATATTCGGGTCAATACGGTAATACGAAATTCACAAATTGCCCGTGGCACTTTTGGCTATACCCACCGAAATTTGCATGGCACTAAACGGGTTAAAGGCACCGTCATTGTATACATTGTACACGTGTAGTTTGAACGAATCGGTCCTAATAATTTTATAGAAACCAAATGGTTTTGATATAATTTTGTCTTGGATTTGATTTCATACAAATGTAACCCTTCTAAAAGTAGTTGAGGTTTTATTACCTTCTTCTCATGTGTAAGAAGTGGCTATTATTATAATAGACAAAGAAAAGAAGAGTAACATCCTTTATATTGCACTAATCGGGGTTTGTTTTCTTTGTGTTAGTCTGAGGAAGATAAGGCGGACGAGGAAGTATCCAGGGTGATGAAATCGGTGCCGAAGACCCCTTCGACGCCACTGCAGTTGGTGCAAGCTGAAGTACACAAGACATCCGGGACCAAGTTGGCGCAAACATTTGTCCCAACACCACCATCAACCAGATCTACAAGACAGAGAAATCCACCCGTCAACAAGGTAATTAAGCTTTCACGACCGAGAGCTTCCTGATGTAGCTTACGATTTGGACAGGCGTATTGGAGGCGTTGCATATTGCAGTGGTTCTCAACTGGGATGACGTGGGAGTTATTGAGGGGTGACACGAATCTTAATACAGTGTGGGACCCCTTATTTGGAATTCCAAAATCTGGAGGACCCAAAAACCGGAAGGTTACCGTGGTTGCGAAAGCGAAGCTTCATTCCACTACCAATAGATGGCACTAGTCGCAGACTGGTCTGGAACTTCATCTTTTGTTTGTACACTACTCCCCCGTTATCTGCAATCTGAGTATCCGCTAATTGGTTTTATCTCCCATTACCCAGTATTCGCGAGCAAGGTCTTGCATATCCGCGAACGTTATTTTACGTAACCTCCTTAAGGACTGTGTTTTTTATGTACATTTTGTTTAGTAGCGATTAATGAGTAAAAATTGATCGTTTAAGATTATTTATTGTACACATAAGATATTAAAAGTAAAGTACTCCTTTAGCCAAACAATTAGAGGGTTACAACACCCAATGCATTTTGCCCACAAGGTGGGCATCTTCAGGGGCAAAACCTGTCTGCAGTCGACTCCCAGTCACTGTTGAGACAGGTTTTGCCCCTGAAGATGCCCACCTTGTGGGCGAAATGCATCGGGTGTTGTAACCCTCTAATTGTTTGGCTAAAGGAGTACTTTACTTTTAATAATCTGAGCCAAAGTTATTGAGCTACCAACGATATAACACACAAGATATGATAAAATAAAAATTGTAAAAATAATTTTTACTTTTCCTATTAAAATCATTATTATTAAGTTTAGTTTTGAATTTTCTTTTGATTGGCTGTTCGCTTTCACTATCGTTATTTCAGACATTAGAAGGAGTAGAATCGCTTTTAGTAGTAAGAAAATTAATAAACAATTCTTCTAAATTGTATTCACTTCGAATGTAACAGCTTAATTTTTATAAATTCAAGAATTTCATAATCTTGCCATGTTCGACTTTTATTCAAATGTCCCATGCTATTTACTACATATGCCGTGACTTGGCAATAAATATGTATTAGGAAACCTTTTTACTTTTGATAGCAGTATCTCTCAGATAAGCAGTAATTGGTATATACTTACAGTATCTGAGTCATATTCTTTTACAGTATATAATGTAGCATTTAATATTTTAGTTTTCCTTTTAGAATTACGAATGTAGGTAACAGTTTGTAGTTCTCAAAGGAAAGGTAAAAATAACGCAGATACGCAAGGCTATTAGTATTTCTTTTATCCCTAGTAAAATATGATGCTAACAGTAATTTACTCAATGTAATACAATTTATTTCATAAAAAATGGAAAAATTCAATTATTCTTCTTTAATTACTCTATGAGGATCCCCAACCTTACTTGAGACAAACCGGGACGAACGTAACCGATGAAATATTCATCAAATTAATATAGGTGATATTATCTAGTACTATTACCAGTAAAAATAAGCCTAAATAGCGAATAAAA
This sequence comes from Tanypteryx hageni, assembly GCA_028673005.1. Lineage (NCBI taxonomy): Eukaryota > Metazoa > Arthropoda > Insecta > Odonata > Petaluridae > Tanypteryx > Tanypteryx hageni. Next base: position 12,066,971 of record CM054119.1, on the reverse strand, counting down.
TTTGTTGAAATTACTTCTATTGTATGGTGACCCTATCCTAAGATATAATGTAAACATAAGGCCCAGTATCCACGAATTCGGTATCCGCAACGCTGTTGCAGAACGCATCCCTTGCTGATATCGGGGGAGTAATGTACTGCACAACATTATTGTGGCGTGTAACTCATCATTATGTAGTCTGGGGGACTATCTTGTAGTAAATGTTGTCCTCTATCTGAATACATTTTTGAAACTATACCTCACAGAGCATATAAGGGTGTGGGATAGAAAAACATGGGTTTTAATTGTTGTTTGCCGAGAGAACTGCCTTAGAGATCTATGTAAACAAAATATGCGATGTTTTGCATAGGAATTTCTATCTCTGAAACTATATCTCATAAGTGTGTGGTCTAAAGACGATTATCCATCTATCTATCTGGAACCATCTTGTAGAAAATATTGTTCTCTATCCGAATACCTTTGGTATTTCATTATTGCTTGATGGATGCCATTTAACGAGATGTAAGTTTATTAAAGTAATTATGTAAAGTGGAAGTTGTAATTGAAGGATACAGTTCAAAATCACAATTGGGCGATAAATTTTAATAATGATCGTCATGCTTAATTAAATTCCGTCTAGAGGTTTAGCAGACGAAAGTTACGACAGGTGGACCAGACGCGTCCATAAGGTATTCCGCTAATACTGCTTCGCTGGTAGAGAATGCCTAAAAATGGGAAAAGATGAATAGAATAAGTGTCTTTATTAATTTGTGTTCTGTAGCGAAAACGTCGACACACGCCGTGGAAATTTAAAAGAGCCACTTACTAAGCTAATAGAGGCACATGTGACTTGCGAGTCGCGTTTCGGCCGTCCGTGATGTGGGATATATCTCTTAAACTCTTTAATCTGAATTCACGAGCTAAGTTTTTTCAAGTATGCTCTTAATCGACATATGCCGCTACTCCAGGGGTTTACTGGTGAGATTAATGAAAGTATTTAGGATTTAATCAAGCCACAGTTTGATGAGTCATTTTGTCAAAAAAACCTTGGTCCCATCATGATAAAAACAAACCCTACCTTTCCTAGGAAGTGGATTTTTACATCAGCTCCATTTCAGTATTATTAGGTTGTAACATAAGGAGTGTCATATGAGAGAAAGGAGACGACTGGGAAAAATTGAGAGTTTACAGGCAACTCCTAAACCGTACAAATCTCCAAAAAATTTTAGACGTAGATAATTAAAATATATCAAGTTTATGGAAAAATTTTCATGCCACGGACTTGATATTTCAAACACGTCTGATGGCTTATGCATCTCACGACAATGACAGGGACCAAACAGACTAAATTCAAACAACACACTCAAACTCAATCGCACAGATCTCTAAAATATTCTTATTCTAAATGTAATGTAAATGTCATTTTTTTGTGATTCGTACGGTTTAGGAGTTGGTTGTAAATTCTCGTAAGTCGTTTTTTAAATTCTGTTTTGACAGTCTTACATTCTGAGTTGTCTTAGACTTGGGTAAATATGGTAACTGTCATCAAAATCCGTCAAGCATTAATCGTTAAAGATTGTTTGGCAATAGCTAACAATTGATGGCAGTAGCGGATTTACGCCTCCTGGGGCCACTGGCACTAAACATTTGGGGGGGCCTGGCGCTAAACATTTCGGGGGCCCTGGCGCTAAGCAGTCGGGGGCCCTGCAATCTAAATATATAGTGAAACCGCTCCTAATGTGACCTCTTAACGATCGTTTTCCCTCTGGAATCGTGGAGAGGTTCCACTGATTTTTGAACTGAGGCATTTAATATTTATGAGATTGTCTATTGACACGAACATTTTATCGGGCCCCGTACTTCAAGAAAGGGAGAAATTCAAGATTTAGGGTAACTGAGCGGTAGGGTAATCTTGGCTTTTCTCCCAATTTTCACGGATCCACACAGAACCCCAATTTTCGCGGAACCCTAGGGTTCTGCGTCGCCCGAGTTGAGAAGCACTGACATACGTCACGGGACCCCGTAATTCACGGGGTCCCTGGTGTGTGCCAAGTGCGACCCCTCCCCCTATATCCGCCACTGATTGATGTCATATATGCAGAAAGCTTGTTTCTGTGTAATATAGTAGAGTATACTTAAAAGCTGTCTGTATTCTCTGTATTCTCCTTGTTTGATTAAAATGTTAGATTGTATTCACCGGAAGATAGTGTCGCACACACCCTTATACCTTGAGTTGTGTGGGACATTGACCTAATGGTCACTTTTCTTGAAATCTTCCAAGATCAACATTTGGTGGTTTCTGAGTTCACGAGAATATTTCTTTTTCCCGTGGAACTTCGTTCCCCACCATACACACCCTTCGTATACGACATAATTGGGCGGCATATAGCTGGGAACTACTTTATTTTTCGCATAACTGTATTAATTTAACCGGGTTTAAATCATTGTTTGCAAATTCATTTTGTTTGTAATTCAAAATCAAATATCTTGTATGTTATTTAGGCATGTTTCCCTTCCAGCTTTAGTAATGCTCAGGTCTGTCAGTCTATCTGTGTGCATGCTAATTCTCTCGGTGAAATTTAAAATAAATAAACTGACGTGGGCAACACATGACTTTCTCCATATTTATATGTCAAATTAAATGTTGTTAGCTCTGGGATCGTTGTCAATATTTACTTCTGGTTGACAATTGAGAAAAGAAAAAGGAGTGTTACTAAGACGTAACTAAGTGTAAGTTGTTAACAATAGTCTTCGGTAGGTGGCGTGGTGGTGGCAGCTAAAAATATAAGATATCTCTTAAGCAATGCATTATATGGAAAAATGTATCAAACAAAGGTTGTAGAAAATTAAATTTACTGCAACTTTTATTCTAGTATATTTTTACATTTATCAAATATTAAAGCAAATATTTCAAAGTAACGGATAAGTGACAAGAGAAAACACCCACTTCCATTCGACCAATTTTTACCAAAAACTAATCAGATCTTCTAACTATTATAAAAATGTTAAATATAAAGTTTCGCGTTGACCTGATAAATGGTTTTCGAGTTAGAGCGCCCACAAAAATCTATCACATACAGACAGACAGACATCATCGAGAAAATAGTCAAAACATGTTCAGGGGACCTTAAAACAGGTATTTCCGTTGAAATCTCGAATTCGATTTTTTTCATGAAAACAATACTTTCTCTATACTTCGTATATGGAGAAAGTAAAAATAGTATAGTAAAATATTATAAGCAAAAATATTAAAATTAAACTACCAGTGGTCTTCTGAATGAATCAACCGTCAGTAGGGTTGCCCCCTCGTAAGAAGTTAATTCCAGGAGATTTTCTTCTAGGATTTAAAAAAACCTTAAGGGAACTATGAAACTTGTTTTGTTTATCGATTTAAAGGCATTTAACGAATATCATAATTTTATTTAACTAGATTAAATAATTAGCCGTAATGATCTCCCGCGTGAATAATCTGTCAGGCGATCTCTCACATGAACCGACTCCCGAGTATCTCCCGTGTGAACCGACTTTGGGTGGATGCAACCGACAATGGATAGACATCAATTTTTTGGTCGGTTAAACCAAAAGTCGGACAATCGAAATTTTTACTGTATTTACGCTTTGCTTTTATTGTTGTAGCAACATTTTTACACTTTCCTAACTTGATTAATTTTTCTGTGGATTAACACTCCAATCATACCCATGTTATAACAGTGGTAATTGTCGTCTCTCCTCAGGACATGATACCGACGATGAGCATCTCGTCGAGGGGCAGGGGGCGCAAACATTCTTTAACGGGACGGAGCGGTCCGGGTAGGCCTCCGAAGCAAGTGAAGATGAAGGATGAGGAGGAAGAGAACATTGTTATTGAACCGGAAGAAGTTGACCTCAAGCCGATTATCATGGGTGAGTGAAATGGAACATTTATTGTCCGACATTGTATATTCTGTATTTACTAATACAAAAGCCCGTCTATATGACGGGAAGGGATGTATTATTTATTTAACCCACAGCAGGTATCATCGAAATACTTGCACATTTGGCACTAAAGATATCAATTGAAAAGAAAGCCGTTATTTTCATATTTTACAAATAATTAACAACAAATTAATGTCAAACTCCATGAAATTATGATCAATATCAACGCACACAGAAAAAATCTGATGTGGCCACCACTGGGGATTGCAATCCCGGAGGGATTTTCTAATCCCAGGATTACGGGATTGTGATTTTTTCGACCCCAGGATCGAGGAAAAGTGGTAGGAAATAATAAACATTCGATATTTTTAAACAATAATTTTATATCATACACAGGTATGAAATCATCATATGCAGTTATGGAAGTAATATCAAGTTTACACAAAATTTAAATAGCGACAATGAAAATAACTTTTTATCAGCAGGTAAAACTAAAATAAAACGTATTTTTGGAGAAAATGTAAAGGAAATTATAACAACTAAAGTAGTAATTGTCGTAGTATCTTAAATTAAATTGGTTGCATTTATGAAAATAAACGGTACTTTTAGATTAAGGTTCTCTTCACTTAAAAGCTATTCACAAATTTCTGAAATATTGCCTTGAAAAACAAAGTGCATATAATGTTATAAACTCAGATAGAAAGCAGTATTACTCAGTGAATTCTAACAAATTATATATTTTATTATACATCAAATACAATTTAATCGTTAGCAAAAGCAAAAATGTCAATCCCGAAATCCCGGGATTTGCGTCTAACTAATCCCGGGATTGAAATTTTGGACGGGATCCTGGGATTCGGGATCCCGGGACTGCAATCCCTAGCCACCACATGACTTTGTCCATATCTGTAATATTTCCAAAAGATTCCGAATAGGTTAGATAATAATAAATATTTTAAGAAACTGCGAGAAAATTCAGCTGCTTTGCAGGCCATCAAGATGGCTAAGATTTTTTGGTTGAAGTTTGAACTCAAATCTTGATATTCCATGAGGTCTTCTCTTTCCCTTCACTTGTGTCTCCTCCATTCTGAATTGTGCCACGCTCCTCATTAGCTGGAATGGTCAACCTTTGATGACATTGTCAGACAATGTGTAAGCGAGGTTGGTTACTCGCTTCTCTTAAATGGATACCTTTTCCACAATCATTCTCCTCTATTTAACTCACCGAATATTTTGTGAATACTTTTTATCAACATTGTCGTCTTTGGCCCTTTTACCAAGTTTTTGTAACATTTTGCTGCTATGTTGCTTTCGCCTTCTTTTCCAACCCCTTCCTTTTCCTAACCGTTTATTCAATTACCTTCCATTCGTTTTCTTTGTAACCCCTCCTGTCTCCCTCTCCCCCCCCCCCTCATTTTACCCTATATATATGGAACGATTTTTATATTTTATCACCTGATGATGCTACAATCGTAGAGAAACCAGTCGTTTAAAATTAAATTTTGGAATTTGTGGGAATAATTTTGAAACGAGAAAAAAGTCTGCTATGACTGAGAATCGAACCCGGGTCTTCCACTTGCCGGGCGGATATTCTACCATTTGGAACTATCGTAGCAGGTCATTTTTCTCGTTTCTGAACGCGGATGTTTTCTTGGTTGGTTGGTGTTTTATATGGATGGTTGATGTGATGTTAGGAAAAGAACAATTTAATATTTTTGTCATTTAAGTTAGGTGACTAAAATATGAAATATTCAACAATTTCACTCCCACTAGTATCTAAAGCTGAATTACTCTGAACTAGCTGTATATTTTCATTGATTTTAAGAAATATGAATGGATAATTTAGTATTTCCATTGATGAAACAAAAGATACTATCAAACTTCTTACCACTTATATACCAAACATTCTTACATTTGCCGCTGAGTTCTCTACTTCTGTCTGCCATTCTCTCAACTGTAAAAAGATTAAATAGAGAGACCCCCACATCACTCAACAGCTGGTAGGTATACACTTTTACAAATTTTTACGCCCGTGCAAGCTGAAAGGTTATCATAATTATTATTATAAAGTTTATTCATATTAAAGTATTAGCCATATAAAAGTTGGTTATAAAAATTCATTTTTATACCTTTACTTGTTTAACTTTTAAGTCAAGACAACACTAAGTAAGAGAGTTGCTTTGATAAGCAATTGACGCTTGGTTACGTCTTAGTAACGCTTCTTTTTCTTAATCGTCAACCGGAAGTAAATATTGACAACGATCCCAGAGCTAACAACATGTAATTTGCCATATAAATACGGAGAAAGTCATGTGTTGCCCACGTCAGTTTATTTAAATTCGATTTTATTAGTTATTTGTTTCTCTTTTGCCCTACAGATCCGACCTTACCCGAACTGGACGACGAGATCATGGAAGAACTCATTGGCGCAGACGGTGAGAGTCGAGTTCCATATTTGGCGCATGATTTTAGTACCGGTGTGATGTATTTCCTTATTTATTTATTTATTAACTAGCGTAATTGCCCGTCAGAAATGACCATAAATCCTTGAATTAAGTACAGTATTATTAAAATTAAAATTATTTTCATTCTCCTTCCCTTGCATTCTTTTCCTTTTCCAAATTCCCTCCCGCCATCTTTGTCGTTCTCTTCTTCACATTCTTTATCTCTCTCTCCCATTCTTCCTTTCTTCCCTATTCTCCCTCCAAGATTATATAAAAATCTTAAATACCCAATTAATATTTATTTACACTTTTAATATGCCCAAAACCATTTCAACTTGAAATACTATCTGGAGTACATGGCGTAGCCCAGGACCATTTTAACACTCCGGCGCTGGACATCATTATATATAGACGTTCCTTACAGTGGAGGATATAACATAATAGTAGAAGGTGCTTGCATTCTGCAAGCATTTCATCTCACCTTGAAAAAACATAAATTTTTCAGAGAAATGTGGGTATCGTGGGTAATATTCCTTTGTTTCAAAAGATTTCTCTTCTGCACTGATTTTCGTTTTTTCCCTATAGAACAATTATGGAGTAAAACAATCACTAATATTTGCAATTTTAGGAATATTATACTTTTTCCACATTGGGTTAATAATGCCACACATTTCTGCCAAATTTTAAATTTGTAGCACATTTAGAAGTGAAGTAACATTTTCTAATTGTTTAAAATTAATTAATTTTTAACAGCCGCAATAAGAATTCCATGGATAAATTGAAATGTTTATTCGTTTATATAGACTAAGCTCTAAATAATTTTAAAATTTCAGCTCCCTAACTTGCCGCATAGCGTCTAAACATTTACCTAATTGTTTAAACTTGAAGGATTTTTAACTGCCCAACAAATTCAAATATCAAAATTTCTAAAATCCCTATTTGGTTTTTTTACAAATCCTACCTTTAAAAAAATTTCAGTTCCGTAGCACATTCGAAAATACATAAACCTTGAAAATTTGTTTCAACAATTGCGAATTTTTGCGGCCGCATTGTTGCACTTTTTCAAGATTTTCTAATCGGTTTTGCACAAAATCCTACCTAAGAAAAATATTTCGAGTCTGCCGCTTGTTCGGAAGTACCTAAACATTAGTATATATATATATATACTAGTATATCTACTAGTAATCAATATAATGCAAACACTGGAGATGGGTTTCAAGGGATTCCTCATATTTGTTGCAATCACATGCTCAAATTTTTATTTTAAATAACGAAGGGATACTACGTACCTTATTATATTATTATTTATTTGCACTTTCCCATAATTTACACTTTTTTCCCAGGTCCCTAGAAAAGTGTAAATAAGGTTTTTTACTGTGTATAAATCAGAAATTCTGTTTGTTTGCCCACCATACAAATCCACACCTTTGAAGATGTCGTCACGAAACTTCACGTAGGTATATAATTTTACCCTGCGAGTAACGGGCTGTATGGCAATGAAACAATTTGGGGGAGGGAGATGCTGTATTATAAGCGCACTGTGCGCTACGCTGGACCGGTAACATAAATATCTGCATTTTTCCTCTTTAGTGTTGGCACCCCTGCTCCGGTTGAGTCCTCCTCCCTCTCGGAGGGATTACCTCTTCGATCTCGGCGACACGGAGGGCGTTAGCGACCTCTTCGACCTGTTCCCATCGGCCAGCGTTGGGCAAGACGGTGCTGACGGGAGGGGCGCTAAGCTGACTGCAATGTGACGCAGGGGCGCTGCAGCCACCGATAACGGCTGGCGTTTGGTTTAACCAGCAGGAGAGAAAAAGATGACGAGGCGGAAGGGAACGAATTCGCTTCGTCTTGAAAGGATCAGAGCCTTCGAATTGAATGTCAGTTCGTCTGTGATCGTTTTTGGATGTTTTATTATGCTGCGGTTGATGGGAACAAGTGTTTGCGAGTGTTTCTCGTCTGCCTCCGGCCTGTGATGTGTTTAGGTGAGGTGTTTGGCAGTGGAGAAAGAGAGACAGGAAGGAGAAAGTGGAAGAAAGTTGAGATCTTTCCTCTGGCATTTGACAGAAAAGTGAATAATACCATCATATCCGACATTCATTTGTTGACTTTACATAACACTGAGGTATGGCGATTGTGGCGTGATCGTATTTTCACGAGCCGTCGTAATTTGCGAGAAATGAACTTTTGTGACGGACAAACATACTGTTGCTATGTTGCTTTTAAGTACCGTATTTGCCTGAATCCAAGACGAGGTTAATTGCCAAATTTCAGCTTGCGAATCGTTTTAAATTTGAGTATGGAATGGTATCGCAAACAATCCATCGCTCGTCAATTCGTCAGACGACAAACTCGTCGTTTGTTAATACATCACACCACAAACTCGTCGCTCTGCAAACTGGAAGATGAGACACCATGACAAGTATATGGCTGTGGGGGCAGGGCACGATGAATTTTTCCTCCAACAAACTGACCACGACGAGTTGTAGAACCATAGGGAATATGGTTGCGCATTTAATCAATGTTTTTTAAACAAGTGAAACAAAATTAAATAATTATATCTATCAAAAAATTTAATTTCAAACTTATGATCTGGATTTCAATTAATACAGTATTAATCCTTAAAAATACATTTAAAAAATTGTTTTTTCTCATTGAACAATTTGTAACAAACCATTTCAATTAATGAACGGACCTATACTGAATACGTTTGTTCGAAATATACACCAAATACATTTGGTGAGAATTAAAATCTTTTTTCTGTTTTGCCGGTCCGCCAAAAGGGGCAGTCACCTCAGATTCGGGCGGTAATTTTGTGAACACAATTTCCTTTAGGATGCGATTCTTGTGATGTTGATCATGCAATCAAAGTCACCACGGGTCGGATTCGTTGTTCTATGTGATCCTTCTGCGAATAGCGATGCGATTTATGGTGGGAGGAAATTTTCCAGCAGAATTTTTTTTCGAATACTTGTCGACTTTTGCGACCGATCGCCGAAAGCTAGGGCTGCAATTTGGCTTTGTTTATCGATCTTGAAACATTGTTGAGAATTGATTTCTAAAAAGTTTAATTTTTCAAGATTTTGGCACATTGAATTATGTTAATTCGATTGTTTGGAGGAAGGTGACGTGTCTTGACAATGAAGGTATATTAGCCGCTAGCTTTGCTTCTTGTTTTCACTTATTTTACAGTAGGATAGAGAAAGCGTATTTCAGAAGTTGGATATCTAAGGGGAACAAATTTTTTACTCATTATTCCGTGCTGTGGAAAAGTATTGTTTCCTTGATACTTAAAATAGTGAACAAAGTAAAAATTGTCAAGAGGTCAAGTATTGCCAGGCGCCCTGTGTAAAATGTAATTTATTGTATATTATTTTTATAATATATTAGCACTAACCTAATGTGTCACCTCTGTTGATAGCTTTTGTTCAGAACTTTTGGTGTTTTTCTTTGATCGAGGCTTTTAAGTCGAAAAGTTAACCATCGTTTAAGCTGATCAAGATGCAGGTATTGTTTGAAAATGAACGGATGGTTGAGAAATTGCTGTATTTACCCAAATGCAAGATGAGTTTCTTTTCCTAATTTTTTTAGCTTGCTAAAATCGGGGATCGTCTTAAATTCGAGTGCGAAATGGTATGCTGTCAATACGTCGAGGGGTCAATTCATGGACAAATTTGTCGATCGATGAATTGATGCATGATGAATTTTTCGCGTGATGAATTGACGTTCGACGACCTGACCGCGATAAATCGTCATCGACCCGTTAGGAAATATGTTTAGGCATTTAATCTATTTTCTCTAAACAAATGAAACAAGATAAAATGATTGTATCTACCGAAATTTTTCGTTGCAAACTTAATAATCTGGATTTCAATTATTACGGTATTAATTTTTTTAATACATTTTTTTAATGTTTTTTTTTCTCGAACCAAAATTTGTGACATCATTTCAAAGTTTGAACGAATTAGTACACCGATACTTGAATACGTGTGTTCGAAATGTGCACCGAATACATTCAGTGGGAAAAATAGCTCCTAAATATATTTTTACCTGTTTTGACAGTCTGCTAAAAGGGAAGGATCGTCGCCGATTCGGGTAAATACGGCAATTCTTTCTTACGGACGAAGGATGCGTTCGCAAAACTATCGGTCACACTCCAGTAATTGTATGATTTTGTGCAACGGTATTAAGTTATTTAAACTTTCGTAAATCCGCTGTGTTCGTTGCGGGGATATCGTACGGCTGGCGCCGTGCTGAAATTGCGCGCAGTTGTGAAGAAGCGCAGTTGACGGATTTGATAGTCTTTCTCTCTCTTTCTCCTCCTCGACGGTTCACAGCGGCTACTGAAAACGTCAAGCCTTTCTCAGTCCCTCGAGTGATGAACTCTGTAAACTTTTTAAAAGAAACAATTGAGGAATTGCACGCACGCTTCATGAGGCTGTGCGCGTTTGTTTTTGTAAAGTGACTTATTTTTCCCTCGCGGACGCCCCCTGGTGGATAAATATTGCTAGCGTTGTGTTGTTTGCCCCAAAAAAATGATTGTGTCACCAATTATTCCCGAGATGTTCGAAGTGGCTGGTTTTTTCCTCTTATTGTCCGTGAAGAAATTTGTAATGAATTGATTGAAGCCGATCATTGTCGATGCGATATGATAATGGGATTTGTACAAAATATTTTGTAGAATAAACTCTTGATTGAGTACTCTTTGTTTTTCTTGTCTTTCTCTCCAAGGTCCCGATGAAGAACCCTGCAATGGCGATGAAATTCATCCGGGAAGGTTTCAAGAAATGGCATCATTGGGAAGTTATCATTTTAGCACTTTCTACTTCATCTAATATATAAAATTGAATGTCTGTTTGTCTGTCCCCTATACATTCCTGCACCCTTTGGCGTATCGGGACCCAACTTTGCAAAGTGACTTCCTATGACCCTACGGGTAACATAGGGTACCCGGGAGCCCCGACAACCACCCCGCACAGACAGACGGATGGATATACAGCGGGTCTTCATATATTGAATTGTTTTCTTTATGATGGTGCAGTCCCCACACAGACAAATGGATATACATTGGTTCCTCAAATATCGATTTGTTTTCTTTAATATAATATATAAATTGAATGTCTGTTTTTCTGTCTGTCCCCTATACATTCCTGCACCCTTTGGCATATTGGGACCAAACTTTGCCAAGTGACTTCCTATGTTACCCTACGGGTAACATAGGTTATCTGGAAACACCGACAACCACCCCGCACAGACAGACAGATATACAGTGTCTCCTCATGTATCGATTTGTTTTGTTTATGATGGTGTAGCCCCAGCACAGACTGACAGATATAGAGCGAATCCTCATATATCGATTTGTTTTCTTTGACTTATGTGAATTAAAAGAATAAACAATATGAATTAATCATAATACCGTGGTTTGATTTCATTATTTATTCAGAGATGCTAATTTATTTCAGCTTAGCTTTACTTGACACAGAGATATCAAAATACAAATCATTGGAATATATAAAAATTTGAAGTACAAATTATACGGAATACAGAATTACAAAAATAATTCCTATAAAAATCACTCGTCAAATATCAGCCATCAAAGATATACCTAATACATATAGAAAAATATATATGGATTTATAAATATGCATTGATAAGTACACTAAAAATAGAAAGTCCTATTTCACTGAAATAAATTAGCATCTCTGAATAAATAATGAAATTGAAAGCTTAATAATGCAATTCCAATGGGTTGAACCTAAAATAGAGGACAAATGTTTTGAAGCAAAATAAGAGGGCTTATCCTCTAAAAAGAGGTCACTCTAAATATAGAGGAAATTACGAATAATCAGCACTTCATTGTGATAAACCCATCTAAAATCTTAACATTTCCATATTTCAATCGTGATTCTCATATTCGAACCAAATGACTTCGGTGAAGAGTGATTTGAATGATTTTGCAAGTTTCGTTACGAGGACAGATTCTTAGCCTGCGTTAAAAGTACTATTTCGAATTTTCGGAAGAGTAGTGTATATGTTTAACGTTACTGACTTTGAGCAGCCTTAACAAACAAGCTGCTGAATTGGTATGCAAATTCGGCTTAGGTATACTATCGTACTCCCCACTCTCTAGGAGTAGTAAATACATAGCAACGGTATATACTAACTACATTTATGGAGGAATACTTTGCGCGACTTCATCGGGTTGGGTAAGTTGGTTTAAGTGTTTTGGTTCTTCCTCAAAGGGACATTTTGCGCGACTTAACCGGGTTAGGTATGTTGGTTGAGGTGTGTTGGTTCATAACAGGATTCTTATTAACACTTATTGAAAATAATAAAGACAACATTTATTTAAAAAGTTTGGAGAGTACGGTAGTATACCTGTTCCGCAAAATCAGAAATTCAGCCTCACCCAAAATTTTATTTATTTCTTTGGAATTGGCAATCATTGCGCTATAAATCCGTATGTTTGGGTAGATCATAACATAATACCTGTACATCAGCCATTACTAACCTTCAAAATTCGATCGACATTTGTTTTGTTGACACTGGCAGAACAGCTGATAAAACTGAAAGTCTAACAGCGCCTAACATCGGAAAACACCGAACTCACATTTCACAGGTGTATACTAACCTGTAATACTTATCAATTGGATTGAGATACGGCATGACATTCTTTTAAATATTAAGTTTATATAATTATTTCCACATTCGCGCCAGTCAAATCGTTCAGATATTATTGTAAGCTTATTCTATGTTTATCTTTTACAGGTTCAATTCTTTTCAAAATGGCACCTCTGCCATACGCTTAGAAGTATGTCATCAGATAAGTGTTCCCTGCCCTGCTGGTGTTACTGGAGACATGTAGTGGCACAAGGACATTGATAGCTTGCTAAAAATAGGTAATTTCCAGTGCGTCATGCATTGTTTTCATGGAACGCTTAATATCTTGCTGTTGATTTCGTTGAAATTCGGTGATTCATCTTTACGTATCATTTAATGGCTAATCGCATGAACTTTGGCACTTATCGACAACCTGTCATAATTTAACATTATATTGTAACATGTTTACCATATCTAAAGAATGTATAGCTGAGGACATTCTTTAGTGGGCATAATTTTGTGTTAGATAATGACCATTCAAGTTTTCAACATGTATGTTATAGACCCATTGTTTGTGGACTGCCCTAAAGGGAAGTCGCGTATTTGAAAAAGTAGTAATCAATAATTGACGTAGGAATTATTTTCGCTCGTTTCTTCATTACTACTGAATACCGTTTAACTTATTTCTGTCGAAGGCGATTTCGCTGGTGTTGTATTAATTGTAAATTTTGTCATGATAATTTAAAGTTTGAGAAGCGGCTCTTGTTAAGTTTAGTTAATATTCTCATCGTTAACCACAATAACCGAAATTGAGCGAAAAAGGATTGATATAAATTTATGGGTTTAATGAAAATAGACCGGTATAAATTATTGAAGCTTAAGATTGATCTCTACACTTGTTCAATGAGAGAAGAATGAATAAATGTTGGATTAAATTCCATTTTTGAAGAATGTTTAAGGAAAGATTTCCGATGTTCAGATGATGCTGACTGAGACTGAAGGTTCGTCAGTTTTGGGGCGTATAAACTCTGTTACAGTCTCAGCATATTGGCTGATTTTTCCATATCACAGTATGGGCACTGCTTCATCTGTTCACGTGATTTTTAACGTGCACTTGCTTTTAGGCATCTTTAAAGGAATGATAGTCTTTAATAATATTAATTTTCATACATGAAATAATCATAACCAATTTTATATTATAAGTAATGAATCATAAAATCGTATTGTGTAGAACTACAAAAGTGAAAAGTAAATATTTTCGTATTTAGAGTGAGGAACTGTGGTTTTAAACAAAGCTGAACTTCAGTACTAAATGTATTAGTGGCCGCACCATTGGTTGGTCTTCTGCTAAATTTTCCTAAATTAGTAGACAGAACACAACCATGGATCAATGCTGTTCTCAGTGGCGCAAGTCCACATTTCCATGTTGTTGTATTGTTCGAGAAAATAGGGTCCTGAAACACCTGGCAGGTTATACCACTACAAATATCTATTTATATACGAGTGAATTCTGGAGTAAGCATAGGTTGACAATGCTTCGATGTAATGAAGTTAGCGTCGTCAGGGTCTTCCACACCCGCTTGGCTCCCATTAAAAATTTGAATTGACCAATCGTCTCTCTGTATCCGAAAGAGATATCAGATAACGTAATTTAGCATTTTCAAGGTCAGATTGATATTGCAGTAAGAATGTATTCACAGAAATAATAACAAATTATAAAAATGATTTAATCTGACGCAACAGTTTAAACAAATAGCGTGCTTCACACTGTGCTTTCCACGCATATGGTGCCCTATAAGCTAGGCTGCTTGCGTGTCAATGCATGCAGCCGATGACTAAATAATTTGCAGAAAATTGAAATATGCATACATTAATGAGAAACTTTGGGTAATTATTTTGCATAAGTCTCTGCGCAATGTAATAAAATATCCAGACTTTTCCTTTGTTTATAAAAGAGAAACATTAAAAGAAATAGTTGTGGGTCTTGAAGGCCTCCCCTCCCTTGGTAGTTCTAGGGTTAATTACAACTGATAAGGAAATAAGAGGTTGAATCAAAATTCGTTATTTCCTTGGTATCACTACTGGCACATTAAACTGAGCCATTAATATTTATCTTTATTGCCATGATTGCATAAATCGTAAATAACGTCCAGTGGCGGATTTACGCCTCCTGGGGCCCCTGGTGCTAAAGATTTGGGGGCCCCTGGCGCTAAGTAGTCGGGGGCCCTGCAACCTAAATATATAGGGAAACCCCTCCCAACGGCTACCCTCTTTTGTTACACCTCTTAACGATCGTTTTTCTATGGAGTCATAGAGAGGTTCACTGGTTTTTAAGTTGAGACATTTAACATTTCTGAGATTATATACACGGACATTTTTTCGGGGCCCCATTACTTCAAGGGGCCCTTGTTGCATGCAAAGTACGACCCCCCTTAAATCCATCACTGCTCTTAAGCGGTGATTACACGCAGGAGTTGACTTGTAGGTGGTCGGTTTTTTATCGAATCGAGCCCAGATCGACTCTACTTGGAAGACGAATCATGGTTACACGTAAAATCATGAAGGAAAATTCAAAGGCTGCGTTGCGAAGATAAATGAAAGATGATAAGCAGATTTTTTTTTGTCGGTTTGGGGGCCCCTGGGCATATGGGGCCCGAGGCATACACCTCATATGCCTGTGCGATAATCCGCCACTGATAACACCTCTGCCTCACGTGTATGCACGCATGATGTGTACATCATTTCTATCCTGTTTTAGAAAGTGGGACTTTCGAAATATAAGTCCGGATGCGGGAACACCTTTCCAAGTTGGGGAAATCCCGCGAATATTGGATCGCCTGGCAAACCTGGGCATAGAATTGAGAACGGCATATTGTGGGATCTATATTGGTTAAGGATTAACCCCTCCATGCCGTCCAACGTCTCATTACGTTGAGCGAAAACTTCACATGTCATCCTCTGACATTTTAGTGCATCAAGCGCCATTGCTAGCTTTATTTATTTTTTGCCATGCTGAAAATTACTCGATCTTAAAAACCTCGGTATATTTTAAAAGGCAAAGTTTTGGCATTAACAATTATATTTTATTCGTCAATTATTACTTTCTCCATATACGGAGTATAGGGAAAGTATTGTTTTCGTGAAAACAATCGAATTTGAGATTTCAATGGAAATACATGTTTTAAAAATCCCCTGAACACGTTTTGGCTATTTTCTCGATGGTGTCTGTGTGTGCCCGTGACGGGAATTTCATTCCCTCTCCCCGGTTCTTACCCGAACGTTCTGCGACACCTCTGGCCTTCGACCCTTGCATTCACTGCAAAAATCCACCGCTCCTTCACCTCGCCCTCTCCTCTTCCAACTACCTGCTCTTATCCTCTCTCTCAAACGCGTAAATAATTCGATACCCGTTTTGGATTTCTGGCATGGCATCCTCAGTGGTACAAAACGTGAAAAGGATTTTAATGTTGTGTTTTGTAGTTTTATGAGAAATTTTAGCTCTTTTCAAATGGCATCATACCTATTTCGTGATTGTTTTGATCCAAATACGCGCTAAAGGCATGGACGAAGATGCCATAATCTTAACACAAAATATCCTAATTTTTTCATAAATTTAATGTATAAGGTATTGTCTTAATGATGATTATTCTTATTGCTCATGCAGGGCGGTCTGAGTGACGAAACTTGTAATACGAATACTTGGACACGAGCCGATTGCCAGAGAATTTTGAAATTACTGTGTTGCCTTTATTTCACAGAAAATGATAAATATACTGCTATTACTCATGGAATTTATTATCTGATAACATATATGCTCCACGTGGCTGAAGTGCTGTTGCCCTGGAGATCGCGTTGGTTTATTTACGAGTTTGATCTTGGTGTATAGTAATTTTTTAGCAAATATGTATATATATATGTATATCTGCCATATTTTAAAGTTATAGCACACCTAGAAGTGAAATAATATTTATGTAATTGTTTAAATTTTAAAAAGTTGTAACTGCCTCAATATGGCGATATTTAAATATTGATTTGTGCATTTGCATTAAGCTCTAAATTAATTTAAAAGTTCAGTTCCCTAGCTCGCCCCATAGTACCTAAATATTTATCTATTTGTTTAAATTTTAAGAATTTTCAACAGCCAAACAAATTAAAATATCAACATTTCTATAATCCCTATTTCGTTTTTTTTTTACAAATTCTACCTATAAAAAATGTCGGCTTCGTAGCACATCCGAAAATACATAAACTTGAAAAATTTGTTTCAACATTTGCGAATTTTTAGCGATGCGTTGTTTGAGCCTTTTCAAGATTTTCTTTTTTATCTATATAGAATTTCCTAGAAAATATTTGTATAAGTTCGTTTTTACGACTTAAAGTTTCCGAGATAAAAATTATTAAATTTTAACATGCAAATGGGGCAAAAATAACCCCTAAAAATTAACAATTTTGAAATTTTCGATTTTTCTGGTTGGTTGTGAGCAAAATCCTATAATCGTGCAAAATCTCAGCTTCCTATACATCTTTGATTGGTCCGCCCACTGGAATAACTTTTCCGCACGCTAACTAATGCGAGATTTTTCGGGACATCTGGAGTCGAACCCAGGACACTAAGCAAAAGTGATACCAATTTCTAATATAGTATGTTTCTCGTCTTATGAAGCTTGACCTTGAAAACCTCTGTGAGTGACTATTTCTGCATCCAATCAACGCTCGAGTAACGGGCGACGGAGAGGGGAGAAGCTCAGTCTCTCTCTCTCGCCATCGTGCTGTTCACATCGCTCTTAGTCGACTATGTTGCCAGCTCTACTGCGTTCACGCTTCCGTTGCGATCTCTTTATCGCTTTCACATTGCACCTTGTTATCATTTTAACGCAATGGAAAATGGCCGGTAGTAATATGACCGTAAGTTTTTCTGCGACGCGTCGCCTTTCATTCGCAAGCAGATCATTTCAATAGCAGATATCTGGCAATGCTGTTAGGTTTTTCATGCATTTCGAAAGCCGCGGGTGACGGTGGAGAGGGAAGAAGGGGAGAGGGAAAAGGTTCTCATAGGCTACTTGCTATGTGAAGGTCAAGCTTCCGAAGACGAGAAACATACTATAGGTATTGCGGCCCTCCAGCAACACTCAAACTTTAATTACCCCAGCTTATCGGCAAGTGTCCAAAATTATTTGACAAAAATGGCGCAATGCTTTTCTTATGGGGAAAAATGCACAATAGAGAAGGCTGAAATTTAGAAGGAAAACCACCGACTGAAAAACTGACCTTACCCGATGTAAGGTTGGAGTCAAACGGGTGGCTGAAAACAGATCTCATCGGGTTGGCGGTCCCTCACCCAAACCATTATAAAGAGACTTAGACCCATGGCTGGAATCTCAGTCGTGCCACACTGAACGTGTTACGAGAAATACTTCCCTTTAAATTTTTCACTTGCAGCATTTCCAACTTATAAAGATAAAAACTCGAGCACTATTTCAATGTGTTACCACCACAATCTCGGACTGAAAACTGGCTAGATTCCGCCAAAACACTACCTTGGACTTAAAAAGAAACTCGTCAATTACATTACTTCTCTGGCGCAATATTGTATACGCATGAAATGAATATGAAAACAATTTAAAAATAGTCCGTATATAATGAAACAAAGTTGTTTTTTATTCCTCGCGTTGAGACCTTTTGAATGGGGGGCAGGGAAAGGTTCTTCCTTATCCAGGTTTTGTAAGAGCGTATGTCTGAATCAAGCGAACGTATCGAGAGGTAGATTCAGAAAATGTAACGAGCATAAAACCGAAAAAAGCGTATTGCGAGGTATACCTGAACTGTTTTGTGCGTAAATCTCATAAAGAATTCCTTTGAAATATCTTGCGTATTCCATCGATGGAGCATACTTTTCCTTCTTGTACACCATTGTAATAATTATTTCTTTTCTTCCATGTGTTCCTGACACTTTGTTAAGGCAGCGCTGAAGAAAAACCATACTTTTCCTCCTTGTACACCATTGTAATAATTATTTCTTTTCTTCCATATGTTCCTGACACTTTGTTAAGGCAGCACTGAAGAAAAACCATACTTTTCCTTCTTGTACACCATTGTAATAATTATTTCTTTTCTTCCATATGTTCCTGACACTTTGTTAAGGCAGCGCTGAAGAAAAACCATTTTGAGATCAAGTAGGAGCTTTGAGAAGGAAATGATTACTCGTGCGAAGACGCCAGGATGGAGATGTGTGCCTGAAGAGAGGCATTCTTCATTCCTCGCCGTTCGCCGGAGGGTAACAAGGCTGTGTTCGCTCGGTCACCCTTTCGTGTAAGACATGGAAGGCGACGGGGTTGCTGTGATTACAAACTGTGATATAGTCGAGGCTGTTAGCCCGGGTTGTGCGAAGGAAGACGGCGAAACCCACGGTGGTCGTTTCGTGATGGATGAGAAGTACGAGACTGACGCAAACTCGAACTGTGATATGGATTCTGGCGAGGCGGTTGAAGGACGAGATCTTTCTTCACCTTCTCGCCAACAGAGTTTTGTAGGTGTAGGTTCACCTTACGAGAAAGGAAGCGACCCGCAAAGCTTGCGACACGCATCCAGCTCGGAGTTCAACGCGTGTCCGAGTTCTGACCTCGTTCAAGGGAGTATAAAGACGGAAGTTTCGGACGAAACTTCCGAAAACGGTGCTCAAATATTCGACGATGATGGCGTCGATCCTATTCCGGAGGGGTCGTGGCTGGAAGAAGTGGATGAAAAGATATCTTCAGACTTGGAAGGCGATAGCAATGTTGGACCAGACAGAAATGCACACGATGCTTTCGACGTCGATCATGTGTCTTGTGATAGCAACAATATCAGTATCGCAGAAGAGAAAGGTGAGCTTCTTAAGCAATTTGAAGAGTGTGAGGTGTTGACAGATGGGAGACTTGATAGTTGTAAGGAGACGGAGCCGGTCGATTTTGACGATGGTGCTATTGGAGTAGATTGTTACAATAGCAAAATTGAGCATCAGGAAGATGCTTTATGTGATAGAAGTGAAGGGGACTTGGAGAGAAACATTAATGAGCAACGAGAAATCCCCGAGTTGGAAATAGAGCCAGAAGGAGAGACTTCTGGGGACTGTGCAGCAGGACTATCATCTTCCGAGACAAACTTATCAGATCAAGAACAAAACATATCTACGAAACAAGTTACGGGAGGTAATTCCGATATCGAAGAAGTCCAAAAACATTCCCGTTCTCCGTCTTCTGTCAGAGGAGGATTATTAAGT
Source organism: Tanypteryx hageni (assembly GCA_028673005.1). Taxonomy (NCBI): domain Eukaryota; kingdom Metazoa; phylum Arthropoda; class Insecta; order Odonata; family Petaluridae; genus Tanypteryx; species Tanypteryx hageni. The sequence goes on along the minus strand of CM054119.1, from coordinate 12,046,775 downwards.
AAAATATTGGGGCACGGTCGTGTGAAGAGCAATGAAGTTAGCGGGGAAAGTCGCGCAGGTTTAGAGCTAACAGGAAATGCTGGAAAGAGAGGTGATTTCAACAAGGGTTTGACGGATGAGGGATATCGAGAGATTGCGAGCAAGAACGGGACAGATTTCCCCACTGGTCAGTCAGGACATGAATCTGACGTTGAAGTTGTGAAGGATTTGAGGAATTTAGAGCATACGGAAAGTCAGAGCTCGTTAATGCAAGATCCTTTGGCTCTGGTTGAAGTCGGAACGGCCTATCCCGTCATTGGACGGCCAGAAAGCTTCGCGAATCGTTACCCGCTTCTGAGGGAGGGCCTGTCCAGGCCCTGTTTGAGGAGAAGGGGCCGGCCCAGTATGAAATCGGGACCCAGCAGGCAGAGAAGACACTTGACTGATCATTTGAATGAGTTTGGCTACTCGTTGAAGAGTAACACCGTCCCCGAAATTGTACATCCATCTCCTCGACGGGATGTTATGTCCGTCGACGAAGTATTATCATATTATGGGTCGATGCAAGAAAGGGAAGCAGGACACGAGACCTCAACCCAGCACCATTACCCGTATCACCAAGACGAACAAGCATTTCGCGATCCCGTCCCTCCTAGCTCAAGTCTCACCCAGATAGAAAACATGGTCCACAATAGGTTGCCGAACCCTGTCACCTATGCCGAAACCAGTTTCTCGGGCTACGGTAACGTTCCAAAAAGTTTTCCCCCAGATGCGATTGAGGTCGGCGTTCCGTACATGACCGCGGTACAACCTGGTGGTTTTGGTACACACCGTGCTAGGGGACGCCCTAGGGGAAGGGGTAGACCAAGAGGGAGAGGAAGGGCGAGCTGGGATAACATCGAATCTGACGTTTATTTGAAGAACATGGACGTGGAAGAAATTGTCGTAGAGGTCGATTTCAAACCCGACTGGGCCAGCGGATTCGATAAGGACTATGATGAGATGAACAGGAACAGCAACAGCTTGCTGTCGGAAGTGCAAAAGCTTGTGCCGGACTGGATATCTGTTGTGCCAGCCAAATTACCTCCCAACCAATCGGAAAACGGCGATCAAAACGGTGGAAACGCTGGGAGGGCTGCGTTGGAATCAGAAAGACAGAAACAAGGACGTATTCCTGTCGAGGGATTGCACTGTGAGGAGCGACAATGCAAGTATTACACGACGCAAACCGGAAGGCACACCGCCTACGACGACTCGAACAATTCAGGAGAAATGTTTTCCTCGTCTTCGAACGCAAATTTCCAGATCAGCGTGATAGCCAATGCGGAGACAGAGGATCTTAGAGTCAAGGATACGAAATGTGCAAGCGCTGTCGGAAAAAGGCCATCTCCTTTTGAGGAAGAGCAGGAATTGTCTCATGCTGACCAACTTCCTGCTCGAGTTGGCGAAAGGACAAAGTTGCAGCGGCAGAAGACGAGCATTTACGGATTAAATGGGAATCCCGACGGCAATGCTGCACGAGATGCGATTCCTGGACATGACATGAATTTGGAGACAATGGGAGGTAAGCTATGTGTTCTTTGTACAGCCTTTATGTTAATCTTCTTTATGGCAAAACATTTGAAACAGGGACCGAATAACAATATATAAGGTTATGGTATTCGATAACGTAAGAGAGAGCAGTAATCTATTACTTAACATTACAAATTAACAAAAAATGGAACAGATAACGTTATGGAAACAGACTATGATTGCAATAAAATCTTTTATATATCATCATCATCATGCTTCTGTCCGAAGACAGGTTTTAACTGAATCGCTGCCTCCATTTCTCTCTCTCCCTAGAAGCCTCTTTTATACCTCTATAAGTAGTATATCCCTGCTTTATATTATCTAATATTCCTATTCTTTTTCTCCCTCTTCCTCTTCTTCCGCTAATTTTTCCTTCTAAGATCGTCCTTTGTAAACACTGTCGTCTCAATATGTGCCCTATCCAATTTGCTTTTCTTTTCCTGATTGTTTTTATTAGTGTCCTTTCTTCTCCCGCCATTTCTAATACTTCTTCGTTTCTCTTCCTCTCTGTCCATTTCACTTTCATCATTCTTCTCCATACCCACATCTCAAAACTTTCTAAATATTTTTCCTCTTTACCATCCATCTCTGCACCATAAAGAGCTATGCTCCATATGTAGCATTTTACTAATTTCTTCCTTGTTTCTAAATTTATTTTCTTGCTTGTGAGAAGCTCCTTCTTCTCGTTAAATGCTGCTTTTGCCATTGCAATCCTACTTCTGATGTCCTGTGTACTACTTCCATCCTGTGCTAAAATACTGCCGAGATATTTGAAACTACTTACTTGTTCCAATTTTTGGCCATTTACCATTATATTTAATTCTTTATGTTCCTTTGAAACCACCATGACTTTCGTTTTTTCTGTATTGATCTTCATTCCATATTGTTGGCCAACCTCCACTAGTCTGTCTGTCATCCTCTGAAGCTCTTTCTCGCCTTCTGCTATTAAGCCCTGATCATCTGCGTATTTAATGGTGGTAATACTTTCACCTCCTATCTTAAATCCTTTCTCTTCCATCAACGCTTCTTCTGTTATTGTTTCTGCATAAATATTAAATATCGCTGGTGAAATAGGACAACCCTGCCTCACTCCCCTCCCTATTGAAGTACTTTCTGTTTCTTCTCCTTCAACCCTGACTCTAATCTTTTGATCAAAGTAAAGGTTTTTAAGCAGTCTTTTATCTTTCCAATCTATTCCTATTTTGTTTAAAATACCCAGCATTTTATCCCATTTCACTCGGTCAAAAGCTTTCTCCCAATCTACAAAACAAAAATACGTGACTTTATTGACTTCTAGCGCTCTTTCTATCATGATCCTCATACATCCTATAGCATCTTTAGTCCCCCTTCCTCTTCTAAAACCAAACTGATTATCTTGCAGCTCCTTTTCTATTTTACATTCAATTCTTGTATATATTCAATATTTATATAATTCAATATTTTATATATTCAATTCTTTTATATATAACTAACGTAATTGTTTATCAAATATGACGGGTATGCGTGAATTAAGTATTAAGTTAAATTTGAAATAAAAATTATTGAAACCAACTTTTATGTGCACTAAAATGTAAGCAATAAATATAAAATTCACATAATTGAGTGTTCCAGGGAGGAAAATAGTTTTGGGCAAATAGAAATTCTTGGACAAAGAAATACATTACGCTATACATTTCTTATATGCCCAAAATTATTTTTAAATCTATGTAACATTTAATTTTGTCTCTCTCCCCCCTCTCCGTCTTTCTCTCGCTCTCGTATTAAAGCATTCAAAGTATGCATTCCCTATGCGTTTAGTATAAAGATTAAGGCGATAATACTATCTTGAGATAGGCAACATATCGTTAAAAAACTGAAAATTTTCAAATAAATAAGATTTATTCTTATACGCCCAAAATTATTTTTAATTTATATAACATATAATTTTGTCTCTCTTTATCTTTGTTTCTTCCCTTCTCTCTATCGTATTAAAGCGTTCAAAGCACGCATTCCCTAGGCATATAGTATAAGGATTAAGGCGACAATACAATCTCGAGGTTTAACAATGACACGGTCGGCAAGGCAACATAACGTTAAAAAGCTTAAATTTTTCAAATAAATATGATTTGAACGTAGAACTTGAGCAATTTTTTATCGTAGGCAAAATGCAACTTATAAGAATAAGAAACTTTGTTTATTTTTCTTTAGAACGGTCTAGTTCCAAAGATCATGGGTCAATTCTTTCTAATTTTAATTTGCAAATGAGTAAAATCCTGCAAGTCGAAAAATCGATTTTTACGTGTTGTCTTATGGGAAAGAGAAATTATCTACCGGAGTGGAACCCGGGTCTATTTTGGGGATTTTATATTTTATTTAATTTAGTTGCATTTGTTAGCGTTTTGGTACTTTTGGCGACGGCGTATGCTCTGTGTGTTCCATTTATGGCATATACTTTTTCCATCATGTTTGATCTGTAATTGTTTGCTTACCTGAGGAAATTGAGTGTGTTTATATAAAAATTTCAGTGTCAAACTGTTCAAGTTTCACCATCATAGTCCCCATATCTGAATCTCGTGTTATATTTTTCAGTCATTACCAATGTGGGTGTTGGTCGTCGCAAGCAGCGAGACATTCGAGGGCGGTACAAGCACAATGTCAACGCCTCTGGCACTCTGCCCCAGATGAAAGAATTGTCGATAAGGATGGAAAGGTGCAATTCGGGGAGTTATCAGCCTCCTGCCGCTGGTCAAACTGGCAGGATAAGATCCTCTAGGGGTAAGTATGCCCAACACGACAAAAATTAACCTGCGGGTACTTGCGCTAAGAATTATCGTGTAAACAATCGCTCTGGGTAGAAAAAAAACAATCTGCTTTAAAACAATGTTTCTCGACCATTGAACCACGCCGTTCTTATGGTTCCAAACAGAACTTATTTTGCCTATTTTCCACATAATTGTTTTGTTAATACTTATATTGGGTTTAATAGCTTTAAAATTTCCGTAGATGAGTTGCTCTTCGTGTTCCTCAAATTTCGCAATTTAGCGTTATAAAATATTACAGATACATTCGAACGAAAAACTTTAATTGATCGCGCATATTTGCGCGGCAAAAATAACGAATGTGCGTACGAGACTAATGGTTCTCAAACTTTCAATTGTCGCAGCCCCCTCGAACATCATGCGGTCCTCTTTGAATTGTCAATAGTAAAAATAAAAAACTTTATTGCAAATTTCTTCATTTTATGTAACTATTAATAACTTTTATCACGTCGTATTTCCTAGAATTCCCTGATAAAATTTTATTATTCGTGAAATCTTTATTTTTCGACATTTCACCTTGCATCTAGAATAATTTTGCAGCTCCCTGGGGCCCACGGCCCACTATTTGAGAGACACTGTACTAGACTGTACCTAATCCGAGTCCAACAATAGTCGTTGTAGTGACTCTCGTTCCTCAGAGAATAGTATGAATCCCGCTCCGATATTACAATTCTAAGATGTTTTAATGTGCGAGAGAAAATTACCCTGCACGATGGATTTCAGATTTCTCATGTAAATCAAATGGGAAGGATAGTTCCTGGAATTGAACCTGGGATGTTTAATCTTCACAACAAAAACTGTCCTCGGGAGCTCGGCCCCAGTAGCAAGAAACAGATGGATATAAAGAAGAAACTACGAGCCTACCGTATATACTCGTGTATAGTTCGACCTCCGATTTCTCGACGAAAAAATTAGATTTTTTCATATATCTCGTGTATAATTCGACCCTAGCTTTATACGTACTCTTTTACCCTACATTTCCATCAGGATCGACATTGTTGTAGATAATATGGGTTTACAGAAATCGACACTTATTAAAAACTTGTTAAATATTATAAAATATTAAGACAAAACCGATTGAAAAATAAACGAACGTAGAATTACGTACCACATTCGTAATGGTCAATAGAAGACGTAACGCCTTTAGAACGACTTTGTAGTGGAAATCCTTTGGTGGGTTATCGAAGCAGTAGGAAGACTGGAATGTTACAAAGTTATTCATTTTCATCCAAGTCGTTGAAGTTCCATAAAGTAACGTCATCAATGACATTTGCAATATAATTGATTCCATCTCATCTGTTGTTATAAGACAGGCTTTAGTATTCACGTAACAACATTGCAACGACAAAAGGTCGGTATAATGGTACATTACGAATTTTGGTTAAAATGCACTATAACCCACCACAGAATGTATAAAAAAATAATGAAAAATACTGCTGGGTCGCAATCAAATCAGAATTTCGAGATAATACAGGACAGGTATATAAGTCAGCGAGGTGGGTGACCAAAAAATATCTTGATTTTTATTATGGTATTTTTAAAAAGATAATTTTTTAGATCTGAGATTTTAACCACTTCCCTGATGCGGCCGAGTTATCTCGTCCCAACAAGTCGCGCAAATTCTGATGCGGACGAGTTAACTCGTCCTATGCCTCTTTTGCCTTGTTCCGGCCAAGTTATCTCGTCACCTCGTAGCAGTTCACATTTTCATCGCCAGAGGACACAAGGGAATGGATTTTCGACGTTTCTAGGCGGCTTTTTCAAGGTTATTTTCGGTGTTTCATCGAAGGTGGAAGTACTAAAATCTATTCGTATTTTTTACATACACAAAACGTAATATTTTCAAAGAATGCATAGTATTGAATAAATGCGTGGTTGAAAATCTTTTATATTATCTCAAGCTATCTGTTACTTTCTTTTTCTGTGGATATTTCTTCTCTGTGAGCATTTGTAGTCTTTCTTATATCCATCTATTTCTCCGTCCGTCTGGCCGTTCGTGCGTATTTCATAACGTGGCTTCTGCCGATCGGATTTTCATCAAAATCGGTATATTTGCAAATAATAACACATTATTCGTTCATTGAATGTTTGAAATAGATCAGAAAACGTTTCTGCCAATCATTGGAGCATTTCTAATCTTTCTTCTATCCGTCTATTTTGCCGTCCGTCTAGTCGTTCGTGCATATTTCATAACGTGGCGTCTGCCAATCCGATTTTCGTCAAAATCGGTATATATGCAAATAATTGTAGAAATTGATTTTAGAGTATATTTGTATTGGTATTTAGGATTAAAAATAGCATTTTAGATAACACGAATTAATGATTGGTGTTGAAATGAAAATGTATAATTTTATGTGAAAATAAGGGTAATTGGCAATGAAAAAGGTAAAATATTTTGCTAAATAAAACAGTAACAACAGAAATGACTGCATTTCCTTTTATACCTACCCATAAGTAATCGAAAAAGGTAATAAAATAATGTGATGATTTTTTGACACACTAATGGAAAAAATACCCGTCAGGAAAGTGGTTATAAACCCTCAAAAGTATTACTCGTGTATAGTTCGACCCCCAATTTTTTGCACAAAAATTTGGTCTTATAAATCGAACTATACACAAGTATATGTGGTATTTCCATTTTGAATGTAGGCTAAAAATTAAGATTAGTGAACAATAATTATAAAAACTGCTACAAAAGTATTACAAAAAAACAATATTTTTAGAAAGCAAATCTATTGCTTAACTAATGAAAATTTTAATGAATTGCTTTATGTTTTTAGTGCTATTCGTCGTTGCTGAATAGCACTATTATCTTCGTGATGTCCGCCCGTCCGTACGCATATATCAGGGAAGAATTGGCCCAACCGATTTCAACCAAATTTGGTACGTAGAATATTCACATGAATTAATTACCAAAATGGCGTATTTCGACCGGATCATATAGTAAGGCCGCCAAATTTTAAATTTGTAGCACATTTAGAAGTAAAATAACATTTATAAATTGTTTAAAATTAAATAATTTTTAACGGCCGCAATAACAATTTCATGGATACACTGAAATGTTTATTCGTTTGTATGGACTATTTTCTAAATAACAGAAAAAATTTCAGCTCCCTATCTCGCTCCAAGGTATCTAAACATTTACCTATTTGTTTAAACTTGAAGAATTTTTAACTGCCAAACAAATTAAAATATCAAAATTTCTATAATCCCTATTTCGTTTTTTTACAAATCCTACCCCTAAAAAAATTTCAGCTCCGTAGCACATTCGAAAATATATAAACCTTGAAAATTTGTTTAAACAATTGCAAATTTTTAACGGCCGCATTGTTGCACTTTTTCAAGATTTTCGTTTTTTCTAGTCGGTTTTGCACAAAATCCTACCTAAGAAAAAAATTTCGAATCTCCAGCTCATCTGGAAGTGCCTAAACATTAGTATCCTCCTATATGAATATGTTATATCCTCCTCTGTAAGGAACGTCTATATATAATGATTTTATAACGCTAAATTATGAAATTTGGGAACAATGAGCAACTCTTCCGCGGTGATTTTAGAACTATGAAAACCATTATAAGTATTAAATGTTATGTGGAAAGTAGGCATCATAAGTTCCGTTTGGATCATCTCGTTATTGTTATGGATTCAAACTGGAGGCAGGGCTGAGAGGATTCCCCGGTGTCTTTCTATTATTACAACGAAAGGGAAATTTTTAAATCTTCAAAAATATCAAATCCCATTGTTTCATTTTAACCTTTCAAAGGAACAGAATCTATTTTAAAACTCCTTAATCCAAATACTTCCGCGGCATTGCATGTTCGAATGGGCGACAAAATCCGTCCCTTGCCTAAAGTCACGTGACTCGAGCTGAGGCATATGTTGGGGGAACTTTCTGTCCACTGCGCAGGCAGGAAGCGCGCTCTATATATATCCTTACTCTATGGACCGGATCCATTCAGCAGGGGTGCCACAATTGCAAAGTATAACTTTTCGGTAACTGTGAATTTGGAAGGAATTGGCCGAACCGTTTTCAACGAAATTTTGTACGGAGGAGGTGTGCAACCTAGAAAAACAAAACCAATATGTTTAGTGTGGATATGGAAATCGGTGCTGCCACAAAAAAGTAATAAAAAAGTTCTTTTTACATCTGTTTGTGTTGAATTGTCGGGATCAATTGTAACGAAATTTAATATTTATAATGAACACATGTACAAAACCAAAATAGCATATTTGCACCACATCAGCCGAACAGTGGTGCCACAATTACAAATTAAACTCTTTCAGTAATAATGGATTTGGAGTGAATTGGCTTGACGGTTTTCAACTAAATTTCGCATATAAGGTTTGTGCAACATACCATAATGAAATCAAGCTGTTTAAAGCGGAGTTAAAGAGCAGGGCTACCACTAAAGAGTGAAATAATATTCTTTAATCGTATTTCTAGAGAACTAACCTCATGGATTTTAACCAAAGATAGAATATATAATCATCCTATAAATATATAACCAAAATATTAATTATCAACCGGGTCGAATAAACAGGGCTACCACAATATCATGGTTAGTATTTTATGTAATTATGAATTTGGAAGGTATTGACTGAACGCATTTTAAAGAAATTTTGTTTATAGGAAGAGTATAAAATGGGAAAAAATGAACATGTTTAGAACGAATCCAAAAATCAGGGCTACCACAATATAAGGAAAAATAATTTTCTGATTTCAAATCAATTGTATTACTATACGATTATAGTACGGCGAATTTGAGGAAAAGCACTTTTGTACCACGGGGAACCCTTGTGCATCCTTACTTGTGTTTTAAATAATCTGCTACTCGTAGTCAATATGCTTACTTCCACGTGGCATGGTAAATTAATGCGATGGAAATCGTAAATATTGGTGGGTTTATTTATAGAAACGTATTCCGAAATACTCGAGTAGGGCGTCCAATTAACCGGAATTCTTGTTAACTGGTTTTTGGTTAAAAGGACATCAGCTAATCGGTTAACTGGTAATTAACCGGTAAAAATAGAAACACTCAATTAATTTTTAGACATGTTTATTTAAATAAATTCCGAAGGAATACAAGAAAATCAGCTTAATTTTTGCTGCAAATAAAATTTTGAAATAAGCTAATTGGTGGAATATCCATCTGGTAAGCGGAAGACCCGGGTTCGATTCTTGATCATGGCAAAAATTTTCTCACGTTTTCATTCAACCCTTGACAGTAGATGTATTAACAGCATAAGTTTTATTTTCAATCAAAGGCGTGCCGGATTCGGTGAAGTCATTGCCGAAAGATGTGTCTGTCGTGAGGACAAGGGCGAAAGCTGCTTCTGCAAGGACCAGCGAGGGAGACGGGCACATACCGGCGATACCAGCTTCGGTAACAGCTCGACTCGGGCCTGGGATTGAAATCAGAAGAGTTGCCAGCGGGAATGCCAAGCGAGACTCCAACAACGGTAAGCAGAGCTGTCCCCAGATGTTTTGCCATCCAAAGTAAGATAGAATATACCAGGGGTGCCCGTAACGTCGATCGCCGAGCCGTATTTGGTCGATCTTAAGCGAAGTAATAAATAATTCGTTTACAATCTAAAAATCAAAAAGTGTTATTTGAAATTTCTGATAAGAAGTATTTTTTAAAAATATATAAGTTAAAAATTAAAGCCTTCCATTGCAAAAACTAATAATATAGATTCCTAGACTCCAGGGCCGGCTTGAGGCAAGTGCAAAACAAAAAAAAAACGGTCCAAATGTGATTTGACCGCAGTTATCCCTGCATAACGGGGCATGCCTGTATCTGCAATTCTTCCCTCAATTGTGTCATTGACATACTGGTCATCATCATCCTCATAGGTAGTCTGTCGGTAGACAGGTCCGTGATTATTCATGGTTAAACCTGGTTCTCCATATACTCCTATTTTCCGCTGTCCTCTTTATATCTTGATAACTCTCTTTCCCTTTCAAATCGTCTATCAGCTGATACCTTTTCCTACCTCTTTCCCTTTTTCCATCTAGTTTTCCTTCTAACACGTCTTTAATAATTCTCTCCTCAGGTAATGTCCAACCCAGTTTGCCTTCCTCTTTCGGATAGTCTGTATAATCATTCGCTTCTCTCCTACTCTTCGTAGCACTTCATCGTTTTTCATCCTATCCGTCCATTTTATCTTCAGCATTCTCCTCCAAGTCCACATTTCAAAGCTTTCCAAGTATTTGATGTCACTTTTCCTTACCGTCCATGTTTCTGCCCCATATAAAGCTATACTCCTTATATAGCATTTTATGAACTTATGAATGACATACTGGTATATTTACATAAATTCTGAAATTTCCTAATATTTTTGCAGCCAATGAATCTGCCACTAGGAGGAAACCGTCGATGAACAACAATGAATACAGTGGCAAGCAGTTGGACCTACTTCCCGGTGCAGTTCCCTCCATACCGGGACTGTCGGTCGCGTTTCCGGGGATATCATTCCATCCAGCAAAGCCTAAAAGGTTGATTTTATTCATTATTATTATTATTTATTTATTTATTATTATTATTTATTTATTATTATTTATTTTCCAAAGAAAAATGCATTTTATTTGTTTTAATTGTACCATGTGTTAAGGGTTAAATGTAAGAAGGGACTCTATAGCCACGGTTATGCCCTAATAATCTCATTTGTCTTTCTGTCACACCGTATTGCCTCTGCCATTCTTATCACCTTGTGCCGAAATGCCGTCTAAATGAGTGAAATAAAAAATTTGTTATTCTACAGTGGTAATCTGTTACTTGGCTCTGATATATTTTATTATAATTACTCTATGTCTGTCCGTCCATTTGTCTGTTCATTTCCCCTTTTATCTCTTGAACAGTTGCACATAGAGATTCTGCAAATGCCTTTCTGTTTCTGCCGACTAGGAGACCCCAGGAAAACTATTTTTGCTTACAGAAGTGTCCCAGGTTCAACTCCGGGAGATATATTTTCCCATATGTTTACGTGGGATTTTCGATTTCTCGCTGTGCAAGATTTTTTTCATCATCAAAATATGTAAATATGGACCAATTTTCTCCATTTTTACTGTATTCGACGGCTAAAACTATAAAATATCTTATTCTTGCAATGTTTAGGTATATTTTCTTCAAAACGGCTGCTCCTACAATCTAATATATAAAAGGAAAAAATCGAAAACCCCCCTCCTAACCAAAATATCTCCCGAAAATACCAACCGATTTTAAATAAATCTTTTTTTGGGCGACAGGGCAGGCCCCAAAGTAGGTTTGGTTACCACTCTTAACCCCTCCACTCTCGCGCAGCACAGCCCTGGTGAGAAATCCGTTTCTGTCTGTCTGTAACTATGTTCCCTCATAACTCCAGAATGGCTGAACTGATTTTCACCATTCTTTCACTAATTTGTTCAGCGTTACAACGAACGGGTTTGCGTCAAAAAATACAATATACAGCGTGTTTAAGGCAAATAACATTTTTAACTATAGTGCAAATACTTTTCACGTACAAAAAACATATGAATATACAGTCTGATCGAAAGTTATGGCGTTTTTTTCCCTTTTACGGAACAAAATACTTCTCTGTGGGTGATTTTTAGAAGCAACGCTTTGTATGTTGAGCGCACGGGTGGTGCGGGGGCATATAAGTTGCAGCGTCGACCGCAAGAGCATGCGCCGAACTCGCAGGCGGTGTGCGGGTATATAAGTGGCAGTATCGGCCACACGCGCCCCATATGATGATCGTTCCTCACACGAGATACATGGTTGCCCTCACTGCTTTCACCTGCATTGTATTTATTTGGTTTGGTCGAATCTGGTATGTGTGTGTGTGAGTGTAGATAGGTTTAAAATACGGTGCCTAGAAGGTCTCAACCTAATATCAGGCGTAGTTCCTGAAAAGCTAAGTGTGTACGTCTGTCTAGATCCCTTGAGACGCCACAAGAACGCTAAGAAAGACATTGCGGAAAGGGAGTTTGTGCAATCCCGAATCGCACCCGGGCAACGCCGGGTCACACAGCTAGTAAAAATAAACTGTTGTGGGCAACACATGACTTGCTCCATATTTATATGGAAAATTACATGTTGTTAGCTCTGGGATCGTTGTCGATATTTACTTCCGGTTGATAATTAAGAAAAGAAAAAGGAGCGTTACTAAGGCGTTAATAAGCGTCAATTGTTAACAATAGTCTACGGTAGGTGGCGTGGTGGTGGCAGCTAAAAATATAAGATATCTCTTAAACAATGCATTATATGGAAAAATGTATCAAACAAAAGTTGTAGAAAATGAAATTGGCTACAACTTTTATTTCAATACATTTTTACATTTATCAAATATTAAAGCAAATATTTCAAAATAACAGATGTGACAAGAGTAAACACCCACTTCCGGTCAACCAATTTTTACCAAAAACTAATCAGATCTTTTAACTTTTATAAAAATGTTAAATATAAAATTTTGCGTTGACCTGATTAATAGTTTGTGAGTTAGAGCGCCCAGAAAAATCTATCACATACAGACAGACAGACACACAGACATTATCGAGAAAATAGTCAAAATGTGTTCTGGGGACCTTAAAACATATTTCCATTGAAATCTTGAATTCGATTTTTTTCATGAAAACAATACTTTCTCTATACTTCGTATATGGAGAAAGTAATATCTAGAAAAAGAAATACTCGACTAGTTCCACAAGTTTTATTTGAAAACTACTTTGATATGACCAATACTTGAGGAGATATGATGGAAAGTTCATTTTTTTGTCACCAGTAAAGTGGTACCCCTGATTGACTTATGTGATTCATTTCTGTGATTCTTGTATTCTCTTTGATTGTATGTCCTAAATATCAAATTTCATGAAAATCCGTTCTGTAGAAGCCAAGGACGAACATGTGGACAGACAGACAAACCGAAGCTTATAGGCCCTCATGCTGGAAGTGTGCCTGAAAATGAAAATTTTATAATAATATCTTACGGAAGATTTTCAGGAATCCGGGATTGCCACTTATGCGTGTATTCTTGTTTCTCGATATAGTTCAGAGCCGGAAAAGCAGCCGAGTTCGCACAATACGTCATCGCAAGAGGAGTCTACATCCGGTAACACCAGTTTAACAGATTTTACCATCAAATCTGAATCGAAGGAGGTAAGGATTTGGTATAGGTTTGTTACAAATGTTTGTTTTTGAAAAAACAATTTTTTAATGTATTTGTTAAAATTAATACTGTATTATTGTAATAAGGACTAGGGAAAGTGAAGTACAATTTTCCAGGTGCTTGGTGATGTCATCATGCTGTTGAGATAATGCATAGTTGCGGAAGAAAAGCACGCATCACCTAACTCGCTTCTAAATACGCACGTAACGACTGTTCGTTCTAAAGGTCCAAATTTTGCACGAGATTTCACAATCTAAAATATACAAAGTGATCTGATATGCTTGCATTTACTAGTATACTAAAAGTACTTATTACCAAGTGAAATACGTACTATAACTTCTATGTTATAAATTTTCTTGAATTGGATTAAGTTGAACAAAATGGGTGTTAATGGAAAAAGTACAAACATATGAATTTCACAAATAAAAGGACTGAGAGAAATTTCCGCTACACACTTAATGGGGAAATGGTACAAAAAGTCGATGATTTCAAATACTTAGGTGTTCAAATAACAAAGGGGTATACACATCGACAAAATTGTAGCAAAAGCGTTTAAGACTTTGCATTATGTGATGCATAATCTAAAAGGAAGTACTAAGGCAGCAAAAGAGTTAGCATATAAATCATTATAATTGTTGGTAGCTCAATAACTTTGGCTCAGATTATTAAAGGTAAAGTACTCCTTTAGCCAAACAATTGACTGGGAATCGACTCCCAGTCACTGTTGAGACAGGTTTTGCCCCTGAAGATGCCCACCTTGTGGGCGAAATGCATCGGGTGTTGTAACCCTCTAATTGTTTGGCTAAAGGAGTATTTACCTTTAATATAAATCGTTGGTTAGGGCAGGGGTTCTTAACCTGGGGTCCATGATTGGATTCTAAGGGGTCCGTGTACATAACCTAAAAGTTCGAATTTTATTTTCACTAAAATCTTTAGTGAAATTATTCGCTAAAAATTTTGTTGTTGTGGCACTAAAAGGTCCTTATTAACGGAATTGACGCTTAATTTTTAATTTATATGATTTTTAAATACCTAATTTTATTCGGAGAATTGTCATAGATTTTTGCATTCAAAGAAATAAATTGTTTTTAAAGATTGTTTTTATAATTTAGTATGACTACCGTAAATACCTGTGTATAATGCGCACCTTTTTTTTTCGATATATTTGAGTTAAAAATTAGGATGCGTGTTATACAAGGGTACATAATCTTCCTATTTTCATTTGACCCCATATTTCCACAATTTCGGCACAGTAATTACTGCCCGGGTATCCTCATAATTTTATTGGTGATTTTTACGAAAAGTAAGGTAGATAATAGTTTAAATTTATTAATTAATTCTACAAATATTCATTAATTAGATATGAAAAGAATGAATTCAGTATTTATTCATTTTAAAAGCCAAGAAATTCTTCGTCACTGGACCATTCTTCTTCGATGTTGTTATCGGAACCGTCATCTTACGCATGATGTCACCCTACACCGGCGCCCGGCCTGGTGATGAGATACTGGTACTATTTACAATTAGAAACAATGGCAGCTGATGCCTATGAGTACGCTGGGAGTTGATGCTTCTTGTAGAACTAAATAAAGTTATCGTTCCCTACCTTTCTCTCAGCATTCATACGTGATTTATTCTTGATTCTTAGAGTCTATAGTTAATTATGGTTATTTTCTATCATGTTTACGTTCTCCAGAGTGTTTTAATAGGGGTAAAACTGAAGGTTGGGCGTACCCGTCCACCTCAGGCGTGACAAAAACGTATGTAAAAAACTTTGACGTAGGATTATCGTCATTCCTTCATTTTATTAGCTCAAACAATGTCATATGCCATACTATGAAATTAATATAATTTGATTTATTATGTATATCCTAATATCACCTTGTAAGTAAACATAGAGTATGTAATGATTGAGTTAGCTGACTTTCTTTTGGAACGTTATTCGAAAATTTCATTTCGCACCTTCATTATGTTACCAATACATAATACCTATAATTCGATCATTGCTTTAGAACACGTTACACCATCTACTTTATTCTGGAAGGGTAACGCTAAAATAATCTGTGAGCACTATACGCGGGTATATAGAAAAATAATAGATTATGAGGCTGAAAACCCCTCTGCGCGTTATACGGGGGTGTGCATTATATGCGGATATTTACGGTATATGTAAGCTTAACGATTTTTCTTTGTAATAAAACGTATTATTTGCATGTAAAATTTTTAATTATGCATTTATGTACTTTTTTTTGAAGAAGGGGTCCGTAGCCTTCACCGGACAATCAAAGGGGCCCATGGCACAAAAATAGGTTAAGGACCCCTGGGTTGGGGCTATATTAGAGTATGCTATAAATGTATGGGACCCTTACAAGATAGGGCACATTAAGAAATTAGAGAAGGTGCAAAGAAAGACAGCGAGGTATACCTTAGGAAGATTCAACAAGGGTGATAGTGTCACCGAAATGATTAAAATGCTGGGTTGGGAAATGCTTGAGAAAAGAAGGAGGGGTAGATTAGGGGGGGGAAATCCGGGTGATTGGCAAAAATAAGGCATGGGAAGATCTAACGAGTAAAATAAAGAAGTCAGACTTTATTGGAAAAAACGGACACGAGTTTAAAGCAAATTGAGGCTGCAAAAAAAACAAATATTGCCAAATATTCTTTTCTTAATTGAGATATCTGGGATTGTGACATGTTACCTGAAGAGCTCTTCAAACCCTTACCTAAAAATGTTTAAATATTTAAGAATAAAGTTAGTTTAATTATAGATAATATTGTAAATTGTAACAGATGATGATGGAGTTGGAGGAAGTAAAGGGGTGAAGTACGGTGGGGACCTCGTGGGCCCCTTAACCCCTACGGTAGCCGTGAAGGCCCATCTTGAACCTAGAAAACTTTAAACTCCAAAAGAGTAGGTAATAATTAAATTGAATAAGTTTTTAATTAAATACTATTGCGTTTGTTATTGACCATCTTGAACCTAGAAAACTTTAAACTCCAAAAGAGTAGGTAATAATTAAATTGAATAAGTTTTTAATTAAATACTATTGCGTTTGTTATTGAGAAATTAACTATTATTGTGCATACATCGTATTTTGTTATCCTCATTTCAATTAATGTATAAGTCGAGTGATTTTTGGGTCCAGTAGTGTAGCAGTTCTCGCTACCTCATATTCTCCTTATCATTAAATTTAAAACTAATGCGTAGGCCTATTTGCGTTAATAGACATTAAATATGTAGATTGTAATGATTTTACTAACGAAAAAGGTAATATTCCTGTATTGAAATAAAGAAAGAAGATTTTTTCTTTTTGTCAATCATTAAAAAACGCTCACAGTCCACACGCAGTTTACTGAATAATAACTATCCGCAATCTATTGTTTTGACGTTGCTACAACGATAATTTCGATGCTTTATAAAAAGCCCGAAGTGAATAACACAATTCTTTTGCCCATTCGTAGGTCGGAAAATGTATGAAAAAGTCGTAAAATTTCAAAAAGAAACGCATATTCCTGAGAAATTCTTTCATATAACACCTAAACATTGCAAGAATATGATATTTTATAATTTTAGTCGTCAAAACAAGGAAAATTGGTTTATATTTACGTATTTTGGTGAATGGAAGAAAAAATCTTGCGCCTTGAAAAATCAAATATCCCATGTAAACTTATGAGGAAATATAATCGTCTCCTAGAGTCGAATCCGGGACTTTATTTGGAATATTAATTTTTCTAGGGACAACCTCATGGGGATTTAACGGTTTTGAAAGTTACAGATATTAATCCCTTCGTGAACTTGCGACATTGATGTTTAAATAAATAAATAAATATTACTATTGTATAAATAAATTTAAAAAATCTACTTGTTGAAACATTGGTGTTTGAAGAGAGCCTTTTGTTAATAAAATACCTATATATATATATATATATATATATATATATATATATATATATATATATATAACAACTTACGGAAAAGGAAAGGTGAAACGAATATATGGATGTCAACAAGGTGTTGGGATGAGGAAACCCAGTGAGCACTCACCAATCAGACGACTTCAGGTTGGCGAGGCCCCGGGGATGTCGAAGCGACACACGTAAAATAACACAAAAACACAGAAACATCACAAACGTAAAGCTTTCGGAACTACTCCTTCTTCAGCTACAGAGAGAGAACTATATATATATATATATATATATATATATAATATTAAGAAATATTTGAAGGAACTGTGAGAAAAATTTAGACTTTACAAAGAGCAGAAATTCATACTCTAACCTTCTGATCTCCTAACTAATTGAGAATAAAAAGGAGGGTTACTAAGACCTAACAAAGTGTCAAGTATTTACAAAAGTGACCTCCAGATGGTGTGGTGGTGGTGGTAGCTAAAAATATAGTTTTTAAAATATCTCTTAAACAATAGGGGAAAATGTTTCGAACAAAAGTTGTAGAAAATTAAATGTTTTGCAACTCTTATTCCAGTAACTTTTTGCATTAATCAAGTATTAAAGCAAATATTTGATGGAAATGGATGTGATAAGAGTAAACATCCACTTTTGGTTGATCCATTTAACCGAAAACTAGTCAACACTTGTCCCTCTGATAAAAAACACAAATATAATGTTGTGTATTCATCTAAATTGATAGTTTTTGAGTTAGAGCACCTGCAAAATTCCTGTCACATTCACACAAACACACATCATCGAGAAAATGGTCAAAACGTGTTCAGGGGACCTCGAAACGTGTATTTCCGTTGCACTCTCGAAATCGATTGTTTTCTTTTTCATGAATACGATACTTTCCCCTATACTACGTATGGAGAAAATAAAAATGTTCCTCTTCCTGCAGGATTTTGAAGATAACAGCAACAGAGAGGAAGATTCATCATACGAACCGTCTCTGTTGGAATACGGTGCCGTGAAGAAGAGGGAAAATGAGGAGAAAGTGTCCAGAAGAGGGAGAAAGAGGAAGAGGCGATCGCAGAAGGCGAAGGACGGAAGCGAGAAGAGGAGAAAGGTCGAAGAGGTAAGTGCGCCGAATTTGGCAGTCGCCTCATAAACTCAAAAGAATTTAACCCTTTATGTATCAGTGGTACTCATAAGTACCACAGTTGTTGAATTCAAATATTTACACTTTATTTGAATCTTTTTTTTTCAAATTATCCTTGCATTATTTGAACAGTAATATTCTCTGATAAAAAGACGTATAATTTTTATTTCTGTCAGTTCTTCAAAATATTATTCATTATCGTTTAACCTGTTTGAAATTTTTAGAAATATCACAAGTATGGAGAAAGTCATGTGGTGGCTGCATCAGATTTTTATATTATAGAGAGATGTATACAAGGTGTGGGAAAAAATGGCATACGCTAACAAAGGAGACGTGTAGGAAACCTCAAAACTGAGCAAAATGTATAAGGAACAAATGAGTAGGTACCGAGATGTCATGGCAAGAAGGAACCGTCAAATGGGACAAACATGTAGTAAGCTGTGAGAGAACCAAGGATCACAAGACATCATGTATGGCACAGGAAAGACAAAGATAGCTCACTACAATCATCCACAGTATACCCTGCAAGCCACCGCAATGGTGTGTGGCAGGGAGTGCAATAGCATTAAGATAAGCAATTAATTAGGATGACGTATTTCGCCATACGACAGCTAATGTTTTATTGTTACTTCCATTCTGGTCAGCTATCGTTCTAGGGAAAAACGAGCCTTTTTTATCTTTCCGTCCTACAGGCTATCTCTCTTATTTTACGAGGATGGTCCATTCTACCGATATAAGTTGGCGTTCTTATTATTTCTTCGACGTCGGTGGAGAATGCTTGCGTTCTGAACTTATCGAGTAGTTTTAACCTAGAAGGTGATCGGCACTCAGCTAGTGATTCCCGTCCTGACTCCTGTATCAAGCCTGCAACGCTTTTATTTCTATCAGAACAATTATTTTTACGAATCTAGCTGCTTTTCGCTGCACTCTATCTAACCTCTGAGGTTCACCCCTTCTCGTACGGATCCCATATGCTCGACGCATACTCTAACAGAGGTCTTACTAAGGAGAAGTAACATGTCACCTTAACCTACTATGCGCTTGATGAATCTTAGTTCCTGTTTAGCCTTCCCGCATACATTTCGTTTGTGCATATCCCGTGACAGGCTACTTGTTAAAGTAACGCCCAAGTATTTGATGGAATCGACTAGTTTTAGCTGGAAGTCTACAACAATGTAATTTGTCGCGGCAATTTTTTGTTTCTCCGGAATCTCATAGCTGAACACTTTTCTAAGTTCAGTACAATACGACGGACGACAGTGATCAACGCTCATCACGCAGTGTGCAGGCCTACTGTCGCACTGTGCAGTCGTTTCATGGCAGTATGCCGTCAGCACGGAAGTGGAAATGATATGGAATAAACGTTACACGAATACTGTGATATGCACTTGATCCTTAGTGCGTTTGATAACCAGGTCTATGCTACGACCAGGGCTTATGCAGAGAGGTATTCAGCACGCCACCATCCAGACAAAAATGTGTTTTGCTGGCTGGACCAGCGAATGAGGGAGACTATGTCATGCCCTATTCATTTTAGAGAATTTGTTCCTTATACATTTTGCTTAGTTTTGAGTTTTTCATTGTTAGCGTGCGCCATTTTTTCCACACCCTGTTTATATAAGTTATTAACCACTCATCTGGGTATGCCATATATATATATATATATATATATATATATATATATATATATATATATATATATATATATATATATATGTCATGCTGTTATCTCGGCTGTTTGCTATGGGTGTGTCGTGATATTCCATCTCTCAGCTTCTCTGGCAACTACCTGCATCCTTTTAGTTTACCGTCTCGACAGTAAATGGGCTTCACTACTTTATTTGGAAAAGATACGCTTCTCGTACCTAGACCCTGGCTTTGCTTTGCGGGTTACATTTCCGTTACCCTAATTTTAAAATTAGCAACATTTATATGTTATTTATAATATTGTTTCTACTTTCTCCATATACGAAGTATAGAGAAAGTATTGTTTTCATGAAAAAATCGAATTCGAGATTTCAACAGAAATACATGTTTTAAGGTCCCCCGAACATGTTTTGGCCTTTTTCTCGATGATGTCTGTCTGTCTGTATGTGATAGATTTTTGTGGGTGCTCAAAACTCAAAAACTATTAATCAGGTCCACGCGAAATTTTATATTTCAAATTTTTTTAAAAGTTAGAAGATCGGATTAGTTTTTGGTAAAAATCTGTCAACCGGAAGTGGGTGTTTACTCTTGTCACTTATCCGTTATTTTGAAATATTTGCTTTAATATTTGATAAATGTAAAAATGTACTGGAATAAAAGTTGTAGGAAATTTCATTTTCTACAACCTTTGTTTGATACATTTTTCCATATAATGCATTGTTTAAGAGATATCTTATGTTTTTAGCTGCCACCCACCGAAGACTATTGTTATCAATTGACGCTTAGTTACGTCTTAGTAACGCTCCTTTTTCTTTTCTTAATTGTCAACCGGAAGTAAATATTGACAACGATCCCAGAGCTAACATCATGTAATTTGCCACATAAATATGGAGAAAGTCATGTGTTGCCCACATCAGTTTATTTATTTTTAATCACCTAGTAATTGTGTAAATTTTTAATGTCTTTATACCATATTTTAGGAATTCGTGATGGTAAAATATTATTAACAAATTCAATTTTTATTGTAATAATAAATATATATATTACCATTTTAATTAATGTCTTGTGGTGGAAATAGTTTAAGGCACAAATTTTAAGAATAAACAACTCAAATACCGAATAATTAACGTATTTTGTTGATCGATTTGCAATTCGATTCTCCCGAGTCGCAATTTTAATGCCCGCCTCTGGTTTCGAAAAATTGAATGCCCAGACGAGTGGTTAAAAGGTGAGCTTACGTCATTCCGATCTTATTTTCACAGCTGGCGAAGATGGACGACTGGGACGTGTTTGTGTGCGACCTCTGCGGCCGATCGTTCTCGAAACGCTTCCGTCTTGCTCACCACATCCGAGCGTACCATCCAACGGGGGAGGAGGTCGTGGGAGAGGGGGGGAAGCGGGTGTTCCCCTGCCAGCAATGCGCCAAGTCGTTCACGAGGAGGGCGAACCTGAAGAAGCACATGCGAATACACACAGGGGAAAAGCCCTTTGTTTGCGAGGTCAGTAGCAGTAGTAATAATAATAATAATAATATTTATTCTCCAAAGATCTGTTTACAGATATAGGATTCGTCATAAAATTCAAACAATCGCAATACATTGAAACATAAATGCTACAATGATTACATATGAATATCCGAAAGAAACTCATCCACAGAATAGTACATTTTGTTATGTACCCTATTTGGATTTTTTAGAAATATTACAGATATGGAGAAAGTCATGTGGTGGCTACATCAGATGTTTTTCTTTTCACTGCACATAAAAGTGTGTATACTGAAAAACATTTTTTTAAAAAATATTTTGTTCTCCTTTTTCGTCTTCTTATATTTTAAAGTTGAGTTTTTGGACTATGGAAAATTGCAAAGATTATAAATGGAATTTTCAGAGTCTATTTCAATATAGGAAAATTCTTAAAATATTTGGAAGTTTTACTATAATTCATTATTATGGCATTAATTTCCCTTAAAAGCAATAAAACGTCTTTAAAAGCAATAACGTCGTTGCCATGCTTTTTATACGTTTCCATTGTCGAAGAGAGGAAAAATTCACACTTTTCCGATTAAAAGGAGATATTTATGCTAATTTGGTATGTATTTGACTTCTGCCTCAAAAATATAAGAACTCCGTTCTTTCAGATAAACAACTGTTCTTTTCCCGAATTCGTGTCCCATTTTTAAGTAATTTTAAGATGCATTTTTAGAAAGTCTTGCACTGAATCCCATGCTTTTCTTATGGGGTATTGAAATGGAACGGCCTCAGCAGAGGGGTGGCTAGTGCATCTGGCTCCCAATGCTAGGGTCGCAGGTTCGAATCCCGCCTTGGTCATGGTTGTATGTGATTGTCTTTGTTGTTATTTCAATATTGTTAAATCGTTATTGATATTCAGTGTAATTGGCCTTGTGCTGTCTCTGAGTTCTTGCTAATAAATAAATAAATATTGGGTTTAAAAAGACCCTGTAAATATGAACTCTTTTGCGACTTTCGATTTTTCTCATGGCAATCAATTTGTGACGTGCAGGCTTTTAACATTTTGCCATTTTAAATTAGAAACAATTTACCACCGAACATTGGACCAGAACTGACGTTACTTACTCATAAACCCTCGATTTAACGGACCCCGATTTAACAGACTTTGGATTTAATGGACTCATGGTCGACGGCCGTCCGGTTGCTGAGAATCCACTCCCTATCGTCGCTTTGTCTGCGATTTCAGACCACTCACCATCCATCGATGCCGAGGGCAGTTCGTTTGCAACGAGCGTTATTGCCTGACATTTGGTTCCTGTCTTATTGTTTTCTATCCTTTTCAGTTTTCGCCGTAACATTCTCACCACCTTTGAACTTGAACCGTCAACGTAGCTTCAAAGGGAAAGTACGTTTGGTGACAGTGTCGAGCACCGAGCGATGAAATTAAAAGGAGGCAGAGTGAGGCAGTGAAAATACGAATTCATTTGTTATGCTGCACTTAGGGATACATTGGTTCGATTTGCGGTACCACAGGATTTCCCGCAGGACTTCGTACTTACCGCGGCGATGTTTTTCGTGCCTGTGCGTTAGTTACTTGCGAGACGGGAACATTGTTGAGTGGTATGTCGAATGAAACAAAAGGCGTGCTAATTTAAATTTCAATTATAATCACTAGCTGAATGCAGTGATTGCTCCGAGAAAGGAGGAACTCAAAAAATACTTTTCTGGGCAATTTTCGATTGTCATATTTATGTTCCAATTCTTCAGACTGCCAACTGTTCCAATATATTAGTTTTTTTGCACTTTTAATTTGATAAAAAACATAGTGAATAGAATATTTACGTAAATAGAAAAAACTACATCAGCCAGAAGTGAAGTGGCAAGAATGGGTTGACATGTGCATGGAAATTTCAAAGTCGTAATTACACATTTTCTTTGAATTCGAATTAACAATTTTACCGCATTAGATAAACATATTATTCTTGTTTAACAGTGTTCCTAATGACATAAGAGTGGTTTCCTGGTTGCTGCCATGTATATCCATTTCGCTGGACAATATTTCTCCGGCGTTCCAGTCGGCTTCTTCAGGTCTGAAGTGTCGATGCCGATTTTGGTCGTCTATATATGGGGGAAGGGTCCATCTAGTCCGGTGCGCTCTGATTGGTTGCAGGGTCTGGTGCGCTCTGATTGGCTTTTGTGGGACCGGTTTTTTTCGGAAGACTCGCTTCCGCGTACTGGACAGCGTGTAGCCATCCTCTCTATTGAAGTTGTTCGGTTTTTTTTGCAATTTCAATCACCTCCCTTACTAGTCTCGGAAAATAACGATTTTCTCTTGCTATAATTTGGGCGTTGTTGAAATAGATGTCACATCTAGGATCGTTCCAAGCGTGTTCTGCTATGGCAGAAAGGATGGATTTGCATATTCAATCATGCACGATGACCTGAAATAACATCGCTCGTTTTTTAGAATAAAAAAAATATTTGTAATGATGAAATATCTGTCTGAAAAATGAATGTTTTTTCAAGGTGAGATGATACGCTTGCAGAATGCAAGCACCTTCTACTAGTATGTTATATGTATGTTACATCCTCCTCCTCTGTAAGAAACGTCTATATATAATGATATCCTCCTTTGTAAGAAACGTCTATATATAATGATATGAGACAGTTGGTGCAATGTATATTGCACTGTTTATTTTTAAATTTCCGTTGAATTATGCTTTTGAAGTTGATTTTAAACTTGTTTATTTTCATTCCAGGAGTGTGGGAGGGCGTTCACATTCTCCAAGAACCTGACCCAACATCGCAGAGTCCACGGAATGGAACGTCCTTTCGTTTGCGAAGTGTGCGGACACGCCTTCAGGTTTTCCAAGAACCTCTCCCAGCACAGGGGCGTCCACGCCCACCTCAAGCCTCACGTGTGCAACGTTTGCGGCCGCGGTTTCACGCGATCCACTCACCTCTCCCAGCACAAGCGTCTGCACTCGGGGGAAAAACCGTTCAGGTTGTTGGCCCTCTGGTCACTTTGCCCCTTCGGCGTACTCAACCCTTTGTCTGTCGACCCTTACCCTTGTTTGCTCCTGAACCTTTAACGACGTTAGATGCCTCTGCCATTCTCCCGCTACAGATGCAGCATCTGCGGCAAGCGATTTGCTCAACGGGGCCATGCGGCCCTGCACACCAGAGTCCACACCGGCGAGAAGCCCTATTCGTGTTCCGTGTGCGGCCGAGCCTTCTCCCTGAGAGCCCACCTGGTGCGACACGTGGCCCTACACCAGAGAGATGGAGAAGCGGGGCCCGGGAGGCCTCCCCCGCTGCCTAGGAGAGACAGGAAGGGCCTGGACGGAGTTGAATTGATCGGGGAGGAGGAGGACGAGGAGGAGGATGAGAAGGAGGAGGAGGAAGAGGAGGAAGACCAGAAGGAAGACGAGGAGGAGGACCAGAAGGAGGACGAAGTTGTGCAGTCTTCGGGAGAAGGGGAAGAGATGGCGACCGTCGAAGGATCTGTTTAGGTAAGTAGGTGACGGAGAACAATACGAGGTTTCGTTAGTTCTTTTCCATTAACTGGGTGAATTTAAACACGGTGACAATGGCACCATCGATGGTGGTGAGCAGTGGCGGATTACCACACAGGTGCATGAGGCACTTGCCTGGGGCCTCGTCACTCATGGGGGTCTCAAAACAGTCAAAAAACTATTTTTTAAAAATATTTTATCTAGTAAAATATTTTGCATCAGAATTATGTGCTACTTACGTACACTTCTCATGTTTTTACTTAGGTTTTATTACAATGTAATGGTTACAAAGTAACATCCCTTGCGTTATTCGCAAACATACCTCACTGTTGCCACTGGCGAAGGCTATTGGCTATTGCCGTTCCTTGTCCCACTGTTCGAGCATGTAAATGTCATACACGTAATGTAGAACAGTTGTTCCAGTCACCAGATTACTGCAGTGCAGTATGCGAACAGCGGACCCGTACATTTGTTTAGGAAATATTCAACGTGTGAAGTTAGTATTAAATAATTATATTGTAGACTTTTTTATAGTAATCAAGTTATAAAATTTATACATTTATATAGTATGTTTCTCGTCTTATGAAGCTTGACCTTGAAATCATCTGTGAGTGACTATTTCTGCGTCCAATCAACGCTCGAGTAACGGGCGACGAAGAGGGGAGAAGTTCAGCCTCTCTCTCGCCATCGTGCTGTTCACATTGCTCTTAGTCGACTATGTTGCCAGCTCTACTGCGTTCACGCTTCCGTTGCGATCTCTTTATCGCTTTCACATTGCACCTTGTTATCATTTTAACGCAATGGAAAATGGCCGGTAGTAATAAACAATGACCGTAAGTTTATCTGCGACGCGTCGCCTTTCATTCGCAAGCAGATCATTTCAAGAGCGGATATCTGGCAATGCTGTTAGGTTTTTCCATGCATTTCGAAAGCCGCGGGTGACGGGGGAGAGGGAAAAGGGAAGAAGTAGAGAGGGAAAAGGTTCTCATAGGCTACTTGCTATGTGAAGGTCAAGCTTCATGAGACGAGAAACATACTATAACAGTGGTGACTGCTGTAATTGTTTCGATAAAATTTCAGGCTTTGTTTAGTAGATTAAACGTGTCGACCTTAAATTTTCTATTTATGCGTGTATGTAATTCAATTTAATCAACCTGCTGCGTACTTTTCTCCATTCGTAAGTTGTAAACATTTTTGCAGATTGAGTAGCCCCCCTCCCTCATGGACAGTTGGGGGGGGGGCCTTCCGGACCTTTTGGGCCTGGGGCCCTCGGATGCCATCACTCGCGACGAAAAATCATATTTATTTGTCTCAAAAATATTTCTTTTACAATACATCGATTTGGATTTCTCTGTTGGCGATTTAAATCCAATGTATTTATATGCTCAGTTTCATTTAAAAATATAATTTACACGTTTACTATTTGTTTAACTAACGCTTAATACTAACATACAATGTTCACAGTAAATATCGTGCCACGGCAAGTTGAGCTCGAATGCGATTGGTGGAATATGAACCAATGGATGAGGTTGACAGAATGGTAATGATTCTGTGTTATTTATATGATATGTTATTATTTTTTATATTATTATACGTTTTACGTTGCATATTGTGCTATCCTGCAATGTATGTTTCCTGCTACATGCTGTTGTATTTGTTGGTTGCCTCAAATCCTCTAACCCAGGTGGAGCTGCAAGTTTACAGTGTAGAAATTGCTATAGTCCATTCCAGCAATTCGTGCAGGCGAGACGTGTCTGCATTTAAACCCGTGGGGTGAGGGGAAGAAAATACCAGCCAATAAGAGGTCGTAAATTTCCCTCTCCGCTCAGAATTTCTTGACGAGCGCCGTTGACACGATTGCTCACATTTGCCAATCGTATTTGGAAAGCATGAACGTGCTTTATCCGGATCTATTGGAGCATAGAACTTCACTCATCAGCAGCTACCGATGAACTGAGCGGAATTGGAAACTTGGCAACATAGCGTTGTAGCCTAAGCAGAGTAACCCGAATGCGAGCGGGTCGTACATTTCTTCGTGTTCTCGCATAAGTTCAATAAGACGCTTTGTATTCGCTTTACAGAAGAAACAAAATTGGAAAGGTGTATTCCACGGCGGAGTTTCCAAGTGCATTCTTTGGGATTTCACAATGTTCTCAATATTTTTTGCTCAGATGGGTATTTAACGAGAAGCTAGCGAGGTACATTGTAAAATACATGTAGGTTCTCATGTAAAGTGGTCGTAATTGTTGTCCGATTTCATCAAAATAAGTGTAGTGGTTCTTGAGTTGTAACAAAGGAACATTGTAGGTCTTCGTGTAAAGTGGTCGTAATCATTGTCCGATTTCAACCGAAATTGGAATCTGTCGACAAATTTTAGTAAAACTCCCCAATACCAAATTTCATCAAAATACGTCCAGCAGTTCCCGAGGTGAAACAAAGGAACATTGTAAACTACATGTAGGTCTTCATGTAAAGTGGTCGTAATTGTTGGCCGATTTTAACCAAGATTGGAATCTGTCAACAAATTTTAGTAAAACTTCCCAATACCAAATTTCATCAAAATACGTCCAGCAGTTCCCGAGGTGAA
Organism: Tanypteryx hageni; assembly: GCA_028673005.1. NCBI lineage: Eukaryota > Metazoa > Arthropoda > Insecta > Odonata > Petaluridae > Tanypteryx > Tanypteryx hageni. Next base: position 12,019,016 of record CM054119.1, on the reverse strand, counting down.
ACAAAGGAACATTGTAAACTACATGTAGGTTCTCATGTAAAGTGGTCGTAATTGTTGTCCGATTTTAACCAAAATTGGAATAGATCGACCAATTTCAGTAAAACAGCCCAATATCAAATTTCATCAAAATAAGTTTAGTGGTTCTTGAGTTGTAACAAAGGAACATTGTAGGTCTTCATGTAAAGTGGTCGTAATTGTTGTCCGATTTTAACCAAGATTGGAAGCTGTCGACAAATTTTAGTAAAACTCCCCAATACCAAATTTCATCAAAAATACGTCCAGCAGTTCCCGAGGTGAAACAAAGGAACATTGTAAACTACATGTAGGTCTTCATGTAAAGTGGTCGTAATTGTTGTCCGATTTCAACCGAAATTGGAATCAGCTGCATCCATTATGAAAAAGGAAATCTAGCCAATAATAAACAGACGCGACAGCTGGTGGGAAATATGAAATGAAAACAAACACAGAAAAAGCTTAATTCGTGCAAATGACGGAAAAGGGAGAAGACTTGAACAAATGGGTGACTGGAAGCCATTGAAACAGGTTTCAGGTTATAAATTGCCTCGGAATCATTTTATTCGAAATTCCCGGTGTGTAAGTTTCTGCCCAAGTGATTTAGAAAGTACGAAACCATTGAGAATAGTAACATCCGTCGAGTGGTAAAACAACTTCTTTGTCCACTTCCGCGTACTTCCGACCGATGGGATAACTATTCGCCATTCTATCCCCTTTGTCCACGAAACCCACACTATTGTCATCATTTTGACTTAGTATTTAACATTTCGACGGATCATCGCTTAAAATTTTTGAATTGTCAATTGCCGCTGCCTTCGGTGAAATAAATATGAAAATCCGACGACGCGTAAAATTTTTGCAATAACACAGCATTTTTCAAAATACATCAGCTTTTGGAGTAAAACTACACCGTCGAAACGGCGAGAAATTTTTGTGGGAGAAGGAAATAACGCGAAAGACATTATTTAAAACAATTATAGATGGGCATAAAACCATTCGATTTTCTCGTGGAAGTGTGGAGTTGTTTTTACGCTCTTCCAAACGGCTTTTTTGCAACCTTACGGTGATTCAACGGGGAATTATCGAACTCGTCTTATGGGTTCGAAAAATTCTTGGTCCCTGCGGTTGTTTTATTGAAATTCGGACGCATTTGAATCTCATCGTGAATGTTTGGGAAAAGCGGGAGAGTTTTACCCTGACAAACTTTCAAAAATCTGAATTTGACTTCCCTGGTATTTTGCCTTAATTTTCAGTATTTTTATGCTACGTTCGCAATAAAACTTGGTTGAAATCCAGCTTGCCGTAATTTTTCCACTATCGTGAGAGTGACGCGATGCATCAGTCCGCTTAAAACCCACGATCGCTCATTATTAATGAATATCCTGCGATAAGAAATGCAATATGAAATAATAATTTCAGAAGTTTCTCTGAATACTGTTAGCGGTTTTACGGCATTTCCGTGTGCATCACAAAAATATCCCTCCTCCGGTGGATTGCGCATTAAATTAAATAGCTATGATGGTAATTGATAATATTCGTGGTTATAAAGCGTATTCTTTATGACTGGTTAAAAATTTTTAACTTTTATAACGTCGAGCAAACCGAATAAGTTAACAAGCCGGCATTTAGTGGACAGTTGAATTGGTTTTAAGCAAATAATACGTAAATAATAATGATATGTAATTTATGATATTTTTCCGTTTTCTTTGCAGCCGTACATCGGGACGAAGGCGATGCAGTAAGCAGACTTGCAACCGGGATCGAGATAAATCGGATGGCTTCTCGCAGTCGGTAATAAGGCGAACAATTTGGAAAACATATTGACGCGTTTTGTTGGCCGAAAGAAATATATTTTTCCCCTCTTGGCTGACAATGGTGATAATTTCATTGGTGCTACACGTTCGAAGGTTTGTTCAACAAAATAGCTGTTGTTGAATCTTTTGAGATACTTACTGTGTATAAAAAAATTATCTTTTCATATACAAAAAATATAAATATATCTATATACATGAGTAGTTAATGTTTTGACATTAAAAAAAAATTGTGTTGTAAAAGTCTATGGAAAAACGGTTCCGATGTTGAAATTTGTGGTTTTTGAAGTGTCGAACGGTCAAATGCGTTGTTTTTTTTTTACTTTGGATTACCTTTCGTCGTTGTCAACGAGTGCACTCTTTGTGAAAGTTTGCATTTTTATTGGCTCATTTTGGTTTTGCGTTTGTTGTTGATATGTATAAAACTTTTTGAGAAAATGTTGGTATTGTTCAAAAAGTGTTCACGGAACACATCGTTCATATACTGTAATATTCCGTTTAACGCTGCCCCGTATAACGGTGATTTGTTATAACAGTTATCTCTCTTTTCTTGGACCAATGTTTACTTTTTTCATGTTTTTTCTGGGCGTCCTAACTCAAGAACTAATTACTGTATCATCATCAAATTTCATATTTAACATATTTATTATAGGGGCAAGAGCTGATTAATTATTGGTTTAAATCAGTCAACCAGAAGTGAAGGTTTGCTTGTCATTTTTGTAATGTTTTTCATTTTTCCCAAATATTTCTTAAAAGGTTTATAATATTTGTTTTTACAAAAGCCGTTTTTTGTGGAACGCATTATTTAGGAGATATTTAATTTATTCCCAAATTTTCCGTTTTTGTATAATATGTCTTTTAAAACTTCCTAAATGCAAATTTTGATTATTATATAAATGGTAGAGAATATTATTTTCTACAACTTTTGTTTAAAGCGTTTTTGCGTAGAATCCATCGTTGATGGGATATTCAATTGAATCATGATTTACGATTATTGCAACTTACTGTTGGTTGAGCTGGTATCGCTAGAGAGAAGAGCAGCTGTACTAATATTCTGAAAATAGGTAATGAATTATGATTTTAGGAACCCATCACCGTAAGTACTGTACTAAAACGACCCTGCATAACGCTGATTCAGTTGGCTTTCTTGTTTTCAGTATCGCATCCCCAGCGTTAAACGGGGTATGACTGACTGTATATGTTTCGGCCAAAGTTCGCAATTTGGCCAGCATCCATAATGGCCGATCTTTATCGATATTGATTGCCAATATTCAGAATGAATTGGAAATATGAGGAAGTGATATTTGTATAATACGAAGTGTTAGCCAATGTTTGAAGCGCAAATCTATTTAAGTCATTATTTCTGATGTCAGCGTTGTTATAAATTAGTGGGAATATAAAACACGCGGTTTGAAATTAAAAAAAGTGTCCCACACGTTCGTTAAGCTCGATTTGTTGGCTCATGAAACCGGGTACACCCATCCCTTGATGTAAACGGGGGATGCGTCCTCGAAAATCGCTGTGCAAAATCGAAGCCGTGCAAATTGAAACTAACACAATATAAAATTGCGAGTTAGTTTCCTGATTATTTTAAGATAAAGCATATTTTGGAAATTTGATTTGTAAGCATTCAGAAGTTTGAATTCAGATGCAATAATAATATATACTATATATATATATATATATATATATATATATATATATATATAACAGCTTACGGAAAAGGAAAGGTAAAATGTATATATGGATGTCAACAAGGTGTTGGGATGAGGAAACCCAGTGAACACTCACCAATCAGACGACTTCAGGTTGGTGCCTCGCGAACCTGAAGTCATCTGATTGGTGAGTGTTCACTGGGTTTCCTCATCCCAACACCTTGTTGTCATCCATATATATATATATATATATATATATATATATATATATATATATATATATATATATATATATATATATAATCCAAATTATCGATAAATATATACTTATAAATCAATACATATATTATTATTACATCTGAATTCAAATATATATATATATATATATATATATATATAAAAGCATTATATAAATGAACCTTCAGGTTAAATAAAAAATAAATTCATAAAAGGAATTTGAACTCCGAAGTAATGACAAAGTAAACATTAAAGGAATTAACACTGATATTGAGATAAACAAAATCTTCATATAGTCTGGGAATTTCAAAATTGAAGGAATAAAAAAATTGTTTAGCAAGGAAATACGTTTGATTATAAAATTGAAAAACTAATTTAACGAAAGCTTCGTTTTTCAGCGTCGCAAACTAATTGACCATCGGAGTTCTAGTTTAAATCGAGAAACGGTCGCGGTTTTCTTGACCACATACACCGTGTGAATCGAGGGATGGATGCACTGGATTTGAAAAAAAAAATAAAAAGTCGTTCGAGATTTAATTTTTTATGTTGAAAGTGTCGGTTTGGAAAATGGTATTGTCGTATTTGAGAATTACGATGGAAGAATTTAAATCAGGAAATGGACTTTGGCCACCTGCGCCTGTCAATGGCCAACCACTGCCCCAGATGGTTTATTTCCAATGGATATTTCGGGTTATTGGCTGGTCATTAATGTCACTATTGATAAAGTCCGGCCATTATGAATTCTGGTTTTGGCTGTAATTTGTAAATATTCTTTGGGTCAACCATTAATGTGGATAAACAATTTTTTTTACTAGTTTAATGTCATGGAATGATATATCTTTGTATTTATCGTTGTTGATCGTCGATTTCATCTTGGTACAAACTGGTCATCTTAACCCTTTCGCTGCTATGGACTTTTAGCCTCTGCGTCAGCCGTGTGTGCCGAGTCCAGTGACCTTGAAGCACGCCTGTGCTGAATACTTTCTCTAGGAGTTCCGCGTCTACGTTCTTTCGTTCGTCTTTTGGTCTCTTTGTATTTTAAAAGTTATATTGTCAATCATTTACATTCATATTGATTATTAACCATCTCGAAAAATATTTTCATATTTTTCGAGCGGCGAACGGATAAGCTTGAAACGCATATATGCGTCGTTAGCAGTCAAGGCACCGCTCTGCCCGCCCGCATATATGCGTCGATAGCAGCGAAAGGGTTAAAGCGAACACAAACGCGTCATCATCAATCATTCGCCATGAATGCGAACTTTTGATTAAAAGTTGTTGGATTCGAGTAAAGTTAGAATCATAGCATTATTTGATCCCTCAACTGTGAATCGCAACGTAAGTCGTCCCGAGTACATCCTGTGTTTGCGTCAATTTCTTTTTCTTAATTAAACATTATTGGGAATGACAAAATTTTTATAAGGTCGTTCAAGGTTCAGAGAAGTTTTCAAGTCCGATTTGACGTCTATACTGCCATGAGCCGGTTTTTTTTAAAAGTGAATTACATTTCGAGTGTGCCCCGTGTATTTTGGGACCATTTAGTCTACTGGTCAAAGTTTGTCGTTTTACGGAAACGCTCTTCGAAATTATGAGAACGACTTACGAAACTATCTCGAGTATGCGTCGAAACCGCATGATATATGTCGAGAATAGCGTATGCGTCTGCGTAAGTTCGGTACGTTTACGACACGTTGCAGAACCGTCACAAAAAATTCTGTCGTCATAATCGGACATCTGTTTTCCTGTCCTCCCGTGAAAATGTGCTTCGTATGCGAATTTAAGAGTAAATAAATAACGAAAGTAAATTAATTGCAAGTGCTCGTATTGATCCCTTGCTGTTGATTATACGGGAGGGAAGAATGGTGCTGTATCTTTCGATAGATAACGCATGCGTTATCCGTACAAAATAATTTCGTGATCACACGTGATACACGTAAGTAAAACATTAAAAACCTTAAAAGCGAATAAAAGTTTATTTACCTCTTGCGTTGCGAGGTGTTTCGCCATCACGACGACTGATTCACGATAATTCGTCTCGTTTTCTTTTAAAGCCTCGATGTAAGCAATTGTTCGAAATCGGATTTTCATGTCTCAAAAATATAAAATTTTCAAGTTAAGAAACGATCCACTGCAGTCTTAAAGCGTGATAAGGAAGAAGCTTTTGGGAAGGAGCGTTTCTCATTTGGGCACCATTTACTTAAGTCTCGGGTTTTAGCCTGCTTTTAATTTAACGTTTAAAAATGTAAAAGACCTCGTATTGTAACAGTCGAGTTTCGAGCGATCTCCAAAACCGAAAAATGGATTAAATAAATTACGCCTGTCTTTAGTTATTGGACATTTTTTTGGGAGCCAAATCGTGCCCGACGGAAAATCTTCGACCGCGCGTCATGCGTGCGTTTTAATGAACGGGGAAAATATTGAGGTGCGCGTTGTATCCTGAATTATCTGTCGGAAAATACGGTGATTGAAATGCCGAGAACCCCTCGAGTTAAAATGAATGAAAATAAATCAACCATCATTCAAGATATTTATTTGGATAAGATTATGGGCAGATTTTTCACGACGACGCATAACTTAACAAAAAAAATATGCGCAATTTTCGTACGCGTGAAGTATATAGAATATAACAGGCGCAATCAAATATTTTGGTTCGAGACAAATTCGCAAAACCGTATTCTTAAAAATCCGGATGTCATCAAAAGATAAGTTTTAACTTACAAATGTATAAAAAGAAATCTCTGCGTTTCGAGGCCCCTCAGATCGTGAGGTCATAAACTGTAATTTGTTTAGCTTATGCGTTAAGCCAGCATTGGGTACAATAGATTGATTACTTTGTACGTATCGGTGATGAGGTTAGGCTCGACTCGGTGTTACTAACTCGTGTTGAAAAAAGAACTTGGTTATTTCCGCAAATGTTTAATTTAAAAATGACCAGTTTCGTTCCATATATATATATATATATATATATATATATATATATATATATATATATATATATATATAGGGTAAAATCCTTTCCCACCCCTTCCTTTCCCAACGGCTTATCTAATTACCTTCCATTCGTTTTCTTTGTAACCCCTCCTGTCTCCCTCTCCTCCCCTCATTTTGCCCTATATATACGGAACGATTTATATTTTATCACCTGATGACGCTACAATCGTAGTGAAACCGATAGTTTTTAAATTAAAAGTCTGCGGAAATAACAAAGTTCTTTTTTCAATACTTTGTGCGTACTTATTATTCCATTCCCCTCACTTTTGCGTGTGTGTTCCCATTGGCGGTTCCTTTACGCATGACTTTTGCTTCCTCTCTCCCATTGGTAGTTTATCCCCATAGATTTTGCATATGAAGCGCATCACAGCGATATGTTGTTTTCTGAAGTTTGACCGTTGAAGCCTGGGTCTCGTGTTTCTGCTGAATAAAGCGGTGTTTTTTTTTACGAAGCGGTTTTTATTTTCTTGCGTTTTAATCGTGCAACTCCGCAAAGTTACGGCAAAACTAACGAGTTTTATTTCTCTCGAGTTGACTTTTTTCTCGCGAGTTATAATGTTTTTTACTGGGAACCCCCCTTGTAACAGGGAATAAATTTTGCAAAAAAAAATCGTTTCGAACGCGTTTGACGTATTAAAAATGAAAAGTTTCCGTAACGCACGGTATATGATATGTTTGCGGTAAAGAATCTCTTGGCGTTGCCGACAGTCTTGTTGTTGGTATCCAGCGAAATTTCAATGTAACTCTCGAAGCATAATAAAACAATTGAAAACGGAACTGTTTGACTACCATATTTACCCCCTTTTAGCAGACTTTTGAAACTGAAAAAAAGATTTTATGAGCTAATTTCTCACCGCATGTATTTGGTGTATATTTCGAGCACACATATTCAGCGTAGATATACTCGTCCGTTCATTAATTGAAATGGTTTGTTACAAATTATAGTTTGAGAAAGAAACAACATTTTTTTAAATGTATTTTTAAAAATTAATACTCTATTGATTGAAATCTGGATTGTAAGTTTGAAATGAAAAATTTCAGTCGATACAATAATTTTATTTTATGTTTCAGTTCTTTACGAAACATTGCTAAGGTGTGTAACCATACTTCCTAAGGTTCCACGACAACTCCTTATGGGCAGTTGGTCATGCATAAATTCATCACGGTCAGTTCATCGTGCGTCAATTCGTCGCGCGTCAATACGCGATGCAGTAAACTCATCGAGTGTCAATTCATCTCTCGACAAATTCGTCGCAAGACGAATTGGAAAGCGAGGCTCCATGACCGGTGTAAGGAGACACTTTTCCGCAGCAAAATCTTTCTTTATATTTCGATAATACCAGAACGATTCGCAGGTGACCTCCGTTTCTGCAAGCCGAAATTTGGAAAAAAAAACTCGTCTTGGAGCCGGGTAAATGCGGTAATTTTAACTCGATTTGCACTCGTATTGTGCCCGAGAATCTGTAGGTAACTTCCGATTTAACTTCAATCCAGTCCGCCGAAGCATTTGCTATTTCCAACGTGGCCTACCGCACCCCTAGTCTTGGTGATTTGCCGTCGGGAGTATGGAACAGTTATTGTAGCATGTTATTCGCTCGCAGCCATGTTTTATTGGCTTTTCGCGGAGCATTGAAAACCTCGTCCATCAATTGAGAACCGAACGAAAAAACTTGATATTTCTGAAACTAAAATATGGAGCCACCGAAAATTCTACGCCATAAGTGATTGTTTGGGTGATTGAGGTGGCTCTGCTCGACTGTTATGGTATTTCATGTCATTGTAAATAAAACCTGCATTCAAATGATGCCAAATTAGAAGAATTTTGGGCAGCATGCGAGGCATTGCAATGCGAACAATGGAAATTTTTTAAATACATAAATGTATCGGCCAAAAATGAGGTGTCACTTAACTTTCGTTTTCCTATGTTTTGATAAAATCCAAAGTCAACTATGATAGATTTTATAAAGTATGCTAAATTTTTGTGCGCGAGTATGCAAGAACCTTGAGATCAAGGATTAATTTGTGATTTTGTTAGCTTCCGCCTTGATTGGGATCGTGAAAGCGGGATAAATCTTTTACTTTTAATTATTAGTCTATTTTTTTCAATGCCCGGGCTGTAAAAAATATTTTTTGGAGTCTGTTAATATTTATAAATAATTGTTGTTCTTTTTCGATATCTTTGGCTTAATTCGACATCAAGTAATTTTTTCTTTTACGGTATTCTTTTTTTTTCAATTTACACGGTCAAGCTGCAATGCATATAAATAAACTGCAATTTGTAAGATTATGTGAAATATATGGAAAGCAAAACTTGGTTCAGGTATTCACCAACAGGTGGCAGGTGAATGCACTTTTGTTGAAAACAGATGAGTTGTGTTAGTTCACCATTGTCCAACAGATGGCAAAAGCATTCAGAACACTTTGCATAATTACGGTGAGCTATAGAGGCGTTTTTCAAACTTTTTTGACCCATTAAACTGTCATCAACCATTGTTTAAAACTCTTAATTAGCTATGGATCTTATTTTTCTGTAAGAATCAGTGTAAACGGGTTTAATTCTTTACCTTTGTGTGTGCTAGGGTAACAAAATTAACTTTTTTGGACCTGAAATTTTTTGCATACGTTTCATTGATTTCATAGACTTATATAAACATTAAAAATATCTTTCAATGTATTAAAACATTATAAGTTAATAAAAGAAGAACCTCTGGAACATCACGCCATGATCCTAAACAGGGTTCAGGTATACGACAAGAGCAAATGACATTAAAAGGTTTAAGTTATCTTTAGCATTCCGAAACGTCTTGGGTAAAAAAGTGGAGTTTATTTTGGCAAAATTGTTGTCGTCGGAAATGTCTCGTAATTGTGATATTTTTTTTTTAAAGTCGCTAGTACTTCCTTTATTTTATTATTTTGATTGTTTTGTCTGCATAATATGTGAATTTCTGGTTGGAAGATGTCAGATGTATACTTAATTTTTTGTCATTGAATAAAAAAATGGACACATTGTCAGTATTGTATGAAACTTGACTTTTTTAAACTCCCGAATGATTTATCTGAAGAATTTTAGTCGATAGAACTTTTTTTGAGTTTGAATTTGTCGTAATGAAAACGTTTTTTTTTTCCCCCGTTGCAAAAACAAACAATTATTTGAATACATTAACCCTTTCAAGGCTGAATTTGGAAATAAATAATATATCTGTGAAATTTTATTATGTATTGCTCATTTTTTACAAAAATTAATTCATGAAAACATTACAGCGATGCCGTATGGAATCTTTTTTGTTGATTCTTTTTATTAATAGCAGAAGAAAACGAAAGAATCTGAATGCGACTAAAAAAGCTTGGTTTGAGAACGGGATGTATTACGTATGAAAGTTGACACAGAACTGAAGATATTTCTGGCTTTTTTCCGTCTGTTTTAGGGCATAGGAGGTGAGAAAAGTGATGGCCAAGGGACGAAAAAGGTTTTATGCGGGTGCTAAAAGCCCGGGGAAACGAAGTAGAAGCAGTCTTTTTCATCGTCCAAGGTTAGACTAAAAACAGCTTGAATATATATGTCTATGGCATCTACAGAGTGCCTAAAACATCTGTTAGCACCACAAAAATCCACGGAACTTCGTTAGCACCGATACGACTAAATGCGTTTTGAGCAGCGAACAGAAAAGCTTGAAACGCATATATGCGTTGATAGCAGTAGCGGCTGTGCATTACCTCCACGCATATATGCGTCAATAGCAGTGAAGAGGTTAAAAAAGAAAATTATGAGAAATGGGGCCTTTGTGACGCGATGCCCGGCGTCCGAGTGTTAAATGGTGTATGACTGTTAATTTCGAACAATCGAACGTGAAATATTATTTGAACGTTTTAAGTTTATAAGATTCTTCCTCCATTCTTACGCCGATATCTCCCCTGCGCCCAATTTACGAGCTGATTTTTCATTTTTTTGCCTTTTTAACGCGTTTGATTTCGTTTCCGTGTGCAGCGCTTCCGTCTCTCATATCTCGCTCATTGTTTGATTGATGGGGAAGAGTGACAATGGCAGGAAATCTAGCTAAGTGTGAGACTTTGAGGAAACCGTGTAAGTGATAGTGAATAGAAACCAGGCATTAATTTTTTAGGCAAGAGCAATTGAACGAGCATGCCAATACTGCGGGGAAAGAGAATCCACAGTACGGCAATGCCTCACAATTTTTCGCTAAACGGTGTCTTTATGTCAAAGAGAATACTAACAGACAGACAAAAACGAATTTATTTAGGGCGAAATTGAGGCTATATAGTCCCTTCTTACATTTAACCCTTTCGTCATATAAGTAATTACAATATTTACATATTAAAAGAAATTAAATTACATAAAAATTACAGAGAGAGGCATAGAGAGAAACAGAAAGAGGAAAAGAGACAGACAGACAAACGACTTTATTTAGGGCGAAATTGAGACTATATAGTCCCTTCTTACATTTAACCCTTTCGTCATATAAGTAATTACAATATTTGCACATTAAAAGAAATTCAATTACATAAAAATTACAGTAAAATATATACAAATTACAAGTTAATTATATATTGGTTAATAGATCACAGAGTATTACCAAAGAATGTTGTTAGTTTTGTGGGTCGAAAAAAAACTGTGTATCAGTTATATTTTAACACAGAAAAAATTTCCCCCTGCGGAAAACACCTACGAAGAGAAGAGAGGTGTTAAAAAAAACAGCGAAAAAATCCTACATAGTTGAGAGAAAGAGGAAAAAGAGAACAACAATAATTTGAGAAAAGGAGAAAAAATTATATATAAATACACATTAATATCCATATAAGGGACGGGGTGAGAGGGAAATAGGGATTATGTATAGGGTAAGATATATATAGGTACCATCAGAGCCATCTGAAGGGGGGGGGGGCTAGGTGGGCCCCGCGCCTATGAGGGCCCCGCGTCTATGAGGGCCCCGCGTCTATGAGGACCTATAGTAGAAATTGTCTCGAGAAGAGGGGATATGTGCTCGTTTGCTCGTATACTGTTTATATATACACTCGTATACTTTTCTCATTAATTTCCAATAACTACATATAGAAAAATAAATATGTAATATATAATTTCCATTTCCTAGATATACTTACCTCTTAAAGTCGGAACCATCACCAAAACTGCCAAAACAACACTTTCCGCCAAATCTCCAAATTCAAGTACACATGTTGATCTTCAGATGGCACCTCTATCGCCTGGTGAATTCTCATTGGATTATCCGCGTGCGTGAAGCGTAAAGAGATGCAAGTTGACCATCAAATGGATTTTGTTGGTGACACATCATTTTATATACTGAGAGAGTTTGTGTATTTTGTGAACTGAACCCTGGATACTTAGTGTGAAAATTCGTAGGCTCAATCACAAATTCTTTATTATTTATTACTGTTCTCTGTTTGATGATCAGATTTGAAATTTATTATCATTGTTTCTGTACAGAGTAACATAAACTTGAAAACAACAATAAAATTGTAATCGAATGAGAAATTTGATTTGTATAAATAGGGGGCCCTCGCCCGGGGTCCCGCGGGTCTTAGAGACGGCTGTGGGTACCACGGGCATGAAAACTAGTGTTATATTAATAAAAATGTGCCGTTAACGTGAAAAAAACAGCTTCTCGTCGGCTTCCATTCATCGACGACAGATGCTAACCTTTACATTTTTTAAATAACTTATTGCAACGGCTCTCAAACCTTTTCGATCCGTGGCACACTTTCCAAGATAAAGAGCCACAAAAAACACTAGCATCAAAAAAGTGGTAAAATTTCTTTTATTAATTACGTTCGAAACGCGTAACAGAAAATCAACACGGCGTGAGAAAATTGATAACATTTCTTTAAATTGTTCAAAATCCGTCGCAATAAAACAAAAACAAAGCATTAAAAGTGATAACATTTCTCTTAGCGACCCCGTTCAAAATACGCGGCAGAAAAACTTGCGTTTTAGATTTACAGTAAAAAGTCCCAATAATAAATGCAAACCTAAAATAATATAGCATTCCCTTACATTACGTTCAAAATACAAAGATATTAGTAAATTAAAACCTTACGTTCCAAAATTATGGCACTATTTTAAATTTTAATTTAATTTAATTGATAATAGCTACAAGCTGGCAATGTTCCTGGTGGTAACATACATACACATAACAAACGTACATACAAAAAAAGAAAATGAGAAAGAAAATCTAACAGTCAAAAGAAAATATAAAGTCTAATATAATCAAAATACATACAGAATAAAAGCAACCCAAATGTCATCTCAGTAATTTTTGCATTTCTTTCTAAATGTGTCAACATTTCTAGGGAAGGGCTTCAAAATTTCTGCGGACAACTCGTTCCAATCCACAATTGTTTTATTAAAAAGAGAAAATTTTTTAGTATTCGTTCTTTGCGATCTCTCTCTTAATTTGTAGTTGTGGTCATTTTTCCCCATTAAAGCAGGTACATTTATGCCCTGTCGTAGATCCGCCCACGCTGCCGTATTGTTTAATATTTTATAAACTAAAGTTTCGTCATCAAAAATGGCGGCGTTGACGGCGAAGTTCAAACTGAGCTAAAAAAACAATTAAGTTGAGTGTTACCATTTTGCTAATAATGAGCATTATAAATATATAATAATAATAATGGCTTTTCTAGGGTGCCAAAGTTTAAACTGAACTTCAAAACATGAAAGTAGAGACAGAGAGATCACGCTTGTTGGCGTCGCAAACGCACGACGCGAAATGCAAATAATTGGCGCGGAATAGAAGTGATGGTCATAAAACATTTTATCGTGAAGTGCAAATTCGAGAACCGCGATAGTGTATTACGTCTGTCAATTTGCAGATGCATACGCGTGTGCGCAAGTTTTCTCATCCACGAAACATCGAAAATTAACGACACTCACGACTCTAATCTAGAATACTTGCTGCTACTAATTGCGACCCGATGGAGACAAGTTGGCAGAATTGAAATTACACCAGAGATCTCATTAAAAATAAGATTTATTTTTATCTTATCCTTATATTCACTTATTGCATGCTTGGAGCCAAGTGGCACATTGACACTTTGGCTGTGGAAAAATGGTATACGACAGGTGACAGGTGAGACGGCACAAATTCAGCGTCCTGTCCTTCGGAGGGTATGTTAAAGCAGTCGGTCCACTTGGTGCTTTTCGTAAAGAGTAGGCTAATGCCGGCAACGGGTTTCCCTCCTCCTTTGTGAGTGTATGTCCAGTTGATGACGATGCAGAATGACCGGAGCAGTCGACGGGGCCGGCCAAGAACTTCCGGGGGCCCTGATGCAAGCAAGTTTTTGCCCCCCCCCCCTATGTCAAGTAAAGCCTGCCATTTTGTACACATCAATGTTACAGCTTAGAGAGAACATGTACTTATAATTATAAAGTAACTATAATGATAATTAATTTAATAAAAAAGCAAAAATTTGTTTAACAGTCGCATACCAATGCTTAGTTGATACCCCATTAATACCAATGAGGGAGGTCAGTGGCTGACCCCATAAGATTTATAAATACTTCTATAGGTAAACCAGACAAACTATATATGTATTTTTGTAATTGTTATCAAATAAGCAGTTCAAATATTTATTTATCTTTAACCAAATGTTACGTCACAAGATTTTTGAATAAATTATGCATAATTTTAACTATTTTGTTGGTAGCAAGAGACCTCGTATATATTTTAGAGCAATATTTTCATTATTTGCATCTGATTCACAGAAACGCATGCTTACGCCTATATTATTGCACAAGTTTTTAAATGCCGTCACTTCCGCTTAATCTCTTGGCGGGTATTTCAAAATGAAATAAAAGGTTTATAAGAAATCTGTGTTATTTTATTTTCTAGATGCTTATAAAAGGAAGTTACATGAAATAGGGAAACGTTTTTGAATGAAAAATTACCAAAATTACAAATAATTATAAAGTAAGCAATAATTATAAGTAAATAATACGAAAGAATCGACAACTCCTCAATCTCTTCTACCGACAAGGGTTTCTGCCTCTTATAGCTATCTTTATCCCTAACGTATGAAGGAAAACACTTTGCTGTCACAATAGATACAGAGTATCATTTATCTGGCATAGTAAACAACTTCCATACAATGTAGAGAAAGGGGTGGAGGAGGGAGAAAATGGGGGGCTGAAGGGGAGGGGATCGTGAGAGACCTCTCTCGCGGAGTCATCCCGAAGTAAGTAAAACAAAAAATGCAGATCGGAATCGTACGCGGGAGAGTTGAACTTATTCATTCTTTTTCCTTTCCACGCAACATACCTTCACAATAAATGTCCTAAGCGATTAATATATAATTCCAAGAATTAACAGAGTTACGATCAAAAAATCATCATGGGGTCAGTCACTGACCTCCCCCCCCCCCATTGGTATGCGACTGTTAAGATGTAAATATATTATTTATACTCAATATTTGGGGGGCCCTAAAAATCGGGGGTCCAGATGCCTTCCATCCACTGCACCCTCCACATGGCCGACCCTGGCAGTCGACGCACTTAAAAATTCATTTACTATTACTACCAGTTAAAAGGTTGGACACAGCTGCCCTTGGTGGCGGCTTCAAAAGGTCCCGGACAACGTCGGATACTCCAAACATCTGATTGTAAATTCCTCTGGTTTGAGCTGCATTTATTGTTTATTTATTGTCGCAGCTAACGTTTCTAGGGACGCTGCCGACTTGCAAACTACTCGGCATGTTATTTCTTATTGAAAATTCTTGCTCAATGCCAGCATCTTTTGGATGTGAACATGAAGTTAACCCTTAATTAGTCGCGCTAGAAAAAGTTCCTTAATTAGTCGCGTGGGGTCAACATGACCCCAAACGTTGTTTTTGTAAAAGTAACACTAAAATGACATTTTATTTTATTATTACTATAGAAAATTAAATTTTAAATTAAAATACCGTGGTTTATAAGGATATTTTGCACATTCAATGCCTTTCGGTTTATTGCTGTAACGGTAATATTTAGAGGTCTGATGAGAATAGAGTCATCGCTAACGAAACACGTAACGTATTTAAAAATTTCCGTACTTTCTTTGTATGCGAGTCTTATGTACCAAATATCATGAAGGTCTGCCCAATATTTTACGGGATATATAAGAAAATAATGTTTTTGTAATAGTGGCACCCCTGTTTTGGTTACGGGAAGCATTTATATGATTATTTTATTTTCTCTGGCAATATGTCCAGTGAACCAAACTTCATGGAAATTTGATCAATATTTTACGAGATATGGAAAATGTTATTTTTGTTTTTGCAATAGTGGCACCCCTGTTTGGGTTACATGCACCATTTATATCATTTTGTTACTTTCTCTGCACCGAATTTCATGGAAATCCTCTCAATATTTTACGAGATGCGGAAAACATCAATTTTTTGTTTTGTAATTGTGGCACCCCTGCTTTGATTACGCAAACCATTAATTCCAAAATTAACAAAAATGCTGAATTATAATCAGGAGGCTAAATAATGAAGATACTAGAAGCACGACCTGAATATACCCTATAGTTTTTATTATATTCATAAAAAATAGTTTGCGTGGGGTCATATTGACCCCTCGCGACTGATTAAGGGTTAATTCATCAAATATTAATAAAGTAGCGCATGGAGTCAGTGTCGGTCGAAACTTAAGAATTGAAGGTTAAGGAAAGGAAAAAATTTGCTCTCTTTCAAAATTTTTATAACCTCAGTTATTTTTCGTCGCAACATTTTGAATGGTACTTGTAGATTCAATTTATGGATGACCAAAATGCTACAGTGGTATATACAGGCATCGCAGAACTTGGTGGCATTCGCCTGCGCGAAGCGTGACGTCAGGGAGGGGAAAGCGTGTGTGGAAGGGGTAGGCCGAGGGAGCGGAGGGGAGAGGAGAAGAGAGCGCATGCGCGCATGGCAGGCAGAGCTGGCAAAATACTCTCTCCCGCTGCGTATGTAAGGGCTTTAATCTCTCCTTCTCCCTTCCAGTAGATCCCCCATTGACTAGAGGTGGAGTAGGGGTGTATACCGTATTTCTCGGTGCATAAGACGCTCCTTTGTATAGGACGCACCCATAATTTGGGGTCAATTTTCAAGGTAAAAAATTTTTTCCATAAAACAGACGTTCATTATAAAAATACTAGGGAGATGCCAACGGGGAAGGTTTTTGTGAAATAAAAAATGAACAATAAATATATCTTGACTTTCTTTGGATGGCAAGAAAAAAAAAACTCGTTTTTTAGGCGTTCGTTGTTTCAAGTTTCGAACTCCTGCGATGATTCTAAGTACCTGATTTTAATACGCAAATGATTAATATTCTACATTCAAATGTACTCCTCGTAATTAACGCAACGAATGTTGTTTACATTGGTTGCTATGGAAAGAATTTATCTCTTTCTCTCTCTCGTACTAATCGTAAGAGCATTCAAAGCACGCTTTCGCCCATAAGGATTGAAATAACAATAAGATTTCGAGATTTAACAATGTAATTGGTTGGCAAGGCAACATCCCAATTAAATGCCAGGATTTTCCCAAAATGTGTGAATTAAATGTTTAACATGAGGAATTTCGAACTATAGGCGGGAATATGTGAACGGAATAAGAAACTTCATAGTTTTATCTTCAAAATGTGCTAGATCCGAAGATCATAATTAATTCTTTCTAATTTAGATCTCAAAAAGAATAAAATCCTGCAAGTCAAAAAGTGCATTTTTACCTGTTATAATATGGGAAATAGAAATACCTACCTTGGAATCGAACCTAGGACTTTTTTCGATATTTCTTTTCGTCATCATCTTACAATATATGAATTGATCATTCCTGCCAAATTTATATCATTATACATCTACGTTTCTTACAGAGGATATAACATATAGGAGGATACTAATGTTTAGGCACTTCCAGATGAGCTGGAGATTCGAAATTTTTTTCTTAGGTAAGACTTTCTGCAAAACCGAATAGAAAAAACGAAAATCCTTAAAAAGTGCAACAATGCGGCCGCAAAAAATTCGCAATTGTTTAAACAAATTTTCAAGGTTTATGTATTTCCGCATGTGCTACGGAGCTGAAATTATTTTTAGAGGTAGGATTTGTAAAAAAAACGAAATAGGGATTATACAAATTTTGATATTTTAATTTGTTTGGAAGTTAAAAATTCATAAAGTTTAAACAAATAGGTAAATGTTTAGACACTACGCGGCGAGTTAGGGAGCCGAAATTTGTAAATTATTCAGAGTTTAGTCTATGTAAACGAATAAACATTTCAATGTATCCATGAAATTGTTGTTGCGGCCGTTAAAAATTGTCAAAATTTAAACAATTAGATAAATGTTATTTCACTTCTAATTGTACCTTAAATTTAAAATTTGGCAGAAATGTGTGGCATTATTAACCCAATGTGGGAAAAGTATAATATTCCTAAAATTGCAAAAATTAGTGATTTTTTTACTCCATTATTTTTCCGTAACGAGAAAACGAAAACCGGTCCAGAGGAGAAATCTTTAGAATTAAAGAAATATTTCTCGTGATGAAATATCTCTCTGATAAATTAATGTTTTTTCAAGGTGAGATAAATGCTTGCAGTATGCAAGCACCTTCTACTAGTATGTATATATATATATATATATATATATATATATATATATATATATATATATATATATATATATATATACACCATCTACATCCGAAATTTTCATTAAGTTTTCTTATAGCTACGGCTCTGATTTATGTGCTTTCAGAAAGTGAATATGTAAGCCAATGCGGTCTGCTTTCGTCCTGTGGTTCCTCGCTGTCTGTGTTTACGTGTTAGTATTTTTTTATTTTTTTTTCTATCTCGGACCTGGCCGTAGCAGTGCTTACTCAGGCCCCTCGTGCGTTGCGTCTCAGACTTTAAAAAGAGCTCTCATCTTCCTGGCCCTTATTTACAATGCTTCGAGCTGATGGTCGTGGTTTCTTAGCGCCTGTGTTTGCATCAGGGGCTTTTTTAATTATTTTTTTCATCTTGTGTCTGTCCTTTAGCCGAACCCCAATTTGGTTCACCATGGCTTGTAGCTCTCGTGAGTTGGTGGATTGGGAAGTGCTTGATGTTTTGGAGGAAAAGAGTGAAAGTAGTGTAGATATATATTCTTAAGATTCGAACGGATACTCCATTGATTCCAGTTCCGAAGAGGGATTGGAAGAAATAACTCACTCCACTGTGAATATTCAAGGGAATATTTGGGGAGATGTCGACAGTGCTAACCCTCCTCGGCCTTTTGCGTGTGATTTAGTTGGGAAAAGAAATAGTGCCGGTTTTATCAACAGATGATCCCTTAGGATATTTTGAGTTATTTTTTGATGAGAATCTGATTGCCCTCATAGTGGTTGAAACTAATCGTTACGTGGAACAATTCCTTGCCCGCGAGAAAAATAAGATAACGTCTTTAAAAAGTGGTTTAAAAGTGGTTTTCTTTGCTAATGTTGATGGGAATCATTCAAAAACCAACTCTCAGAATGTATTTTAGTAGAAAAATTATATTAGAAACGCCATTTATTCCAAATCTAATGAGTGAAGAAAGATTTTCCTTGTTGAGCAAATTTTTGCATTTTGTAGATAATACCGGTAAAGACATTGTAAATAGAGATCCTAAATTGTATAAAATTCTACCTATCAGTGATTATTTGAAAAATAAATTCCATAAAATTTATCTACCGGGTAAGGAAGTATGTGTACCAGACGCAGCTGAACTACTGAACATCGGAGGAGCAGCACATAGTAGAAATTGTATTGAAATAAATGTATGTATTTATTTTTTATTATATAAAATGAACAATTTTAAATACAACGTAATTTTTTGGAAATTTTTGAAATGATAATTAAAGTACAAAAAATATTAAAGTGAATGCATGCATTTCAGTATTTTGCGCTTGCGAAAAAAAGTCACGCTGAGCGATTTGAATGCCGTAGATTAAAAGTCTCGCTTGAGACAAATTATTGTCATTGTTAATGCTGTAATATTTTAATAAAAGTCTCTTTATTTTAATTGGTATTGATACGAGCATTCCTACGTTTAATTTGAAGGTATATTTCTACCAATAATTGTAAGTTTTTATTTATCGTGTTTGTTATTGATAGTAAGTTTTTATTTATCTCAAATACTTTTTGTCTTTATTCACTATTTAAGATAGGTAATACTGTTGTAAAGGATGTTAATTTGAACAAATTTAAAAGAAACATTTTAAAGTGTTGTGTTGTAGCTTAGCAATTCTTCAGGTAACCATATGTATACAGTGTTTTATATGGATGGTTGATGTGATGTTAGGAAAAGAACAATTTAATATTTTTGTCATTTAAGTTAGGTGAATAAAATATGAAATATTCAACAATTTCACTCCTACTTGTATCTAAAGCTGAATTACTCTGAACTAGCTGTATATTTTCATTGATTTTAAGAAATATGAATGGATAATTTAGTATTTCCATTAATGAAACAAAAGATACTATCAAACTTCTTACCACTTATATATAGAGTTCGGGACTGTGACTTTTTTCCTGTCACAGTGAGAAACTGTTCCTGTGACAAAAAAATACTTGTGACTCATACCTGTTACTTGAGTCACCGGTGACTTTTTCATTGTATTGACCTTGTGCTGGTGGAGTTGGTGACAGTGCCATAAAACCAAGTATCGGCCGATAAGGAGTACTTACTTGGTAGCCTAGTGGTAGGTAGTATATATTAAATCGGTGACTAGTGAAGTAGTGAGCAAGAAAATTAAAAAAATTAAATAGTAGAACATTAGGTATATTTCAGATAATAATTATCTCTATTATATTACACAAAGAGAAATGTTTTGTTTATAGAGTTTGTATGGTTACTAACGACAATATACAGTTAGTAATGTTAGTAAATATACTTTCATATTTGCAATTAAAGTTACAATGCAATGAAGTTCATTGAATCTGAAAGAGAACATAATGATTTAACTCGATAACTGAATGTACGATTATTTAATTTCAATAAGAGTCACATAGTGCATTTTATGATTGGAAAATATGGAAGAGAATGATGAATGATTGATTAATTAAATGTGATGAATAATTAAATTAATTATTGGAAGTCATTACTGGTTCTATGGCTGGAATCATTCATTTTCTCCCACGCATAAAATTGAAACGTCAAATGATCCAGCAATTCCTTTTAACATGCTTCCCAGACAATTCGTAATCAAACTCTTATGGCAATACAGTAAATAAATCGCAAGGCCAAACCTTAGCCAAAGTTGATATTTTTATGCCTGAACCTTGCTTTACACATGGAAATATGTGGAGTGTTCGAGGCATTTTTTAATCTATACCTCACGGATAATATATGAGAATGGGGGAGAAATATATAGATTTTTAATTGTTGTTTGCCGAGAGAACCGCCTTAGAGATCGATGTAAACAACACATGCGATGTTTTTCTCTGGATTTTCTCGAATTTTTTCTACGAAACCATAACTCGTAATTACGTAGCCTCGCGGACCTTCTTGTAGTAAATGTTGTTCTCTATTCGAATAATCTTTTTAATCTGTACCTTACAGATAATATAAGAGCTAGGGAGATAAAAGTTTGCTATTTCATTGTTGCTTGACGGATGCCATTTAACGAGATATAAGATTATTAAAGTAATTGTGTAAAGTGGAAGTTCTAATTGACGAATTCAGTTGAAAACAACAATTGGGCGATAAGTTTTATTAAAGATCACTCATATATAATTGAATTAAAACTCATCCAGCGGTTTAGGAGATGAAAGTTACGACGGACGGATGGACGGACCAGACGTGCCCATAAGGCGTTCCGCTATTATCGCTTCGCTGGCAAAGAACGCCTAATAATTCATCGCTGTTTCACGCAAAAAGAATAAATAAAATAGGTATGTTTAAAATAAGTTGTATAAATACACATAGTTTTGTGGGAATCTCCAGAAAATTTCAGGTAAATCCATTAAAAAGGTGAAAAGTTATGTATTTTTAAATAACTTCGCTCCAGAATAGTCAATTTATTTAAATATCCCCCGGTCTCCCAGATGGGTCTGATTAAAATGTCGCCGCGCTTGAGGGGTTAACTAAACATGACAAAAATGTTGAAGGTAATTTTAATGAGAAAATCTTACCTTTGTTTCTATTTTCACAGTTGGGTGTTTTCTGCTAAGATGTTTCCGCAAATTAGTGGCAGAAGACTTGAAGCTTAACTTTGCTTTCCACAAATCACACTTGGCCAGGCCTGTTTCGGGATCTATTTCAGTAAAAAACCGCCACAGCCCGCTCGTCCTCCGCTTCCCTAGCTCCATAGTACAGCACCTCCCAACACCGTCAATAAGGAATTAAGAACTCCTCGTGGTTTAAAACATCCCCAGAAAAGTAATTAACAAAAAGTTGAACATTCATGAGAAAAGTGCGAGCAAGTACGATAGATGTGGCCACGGCAATGGCTTGAAAACAAATCCTCGTGATGTAACGATTATGTATGAATCGCGAGGAAACGAATGCGACCGAACGCAGTCAATCCAAGTCACAGACTGAAGTTTAAAGTATAGAATGGTTGTGGGAAACACTGCGTTGTGCATTTCCTCTTTAATTTGTATATATATATTATTAGTAACAAACAACACGTTCGGTGACACCTCTCAAGAAATGCAGGCGTTGGGAAAAATGCGTGATAAAGTGGGCAAACGAAAAATTCATGGGTAAAAAAGACGGTCCTTGTGACCCCAAGAGCATTCGGAAACATCCGAGTTTCTTCGATTTGAGCTGGATACATGTTATTTAGTTCGTTAAAGTAAACAAAATTTTCGACTAAAAGTAGAGTCATAAAATTAAATTCATTCGTTAAAGCGAAGATTCGTTCAACTGAGGGATCGTCCATAAATGACGGCACGCAATTTTGGCGGATTTTTGACCGCCCCTTTCCTCCGTCGTCATATTTCGTCACAAAAACTCAGACCCCTTCCATTTATGTCATCACGAAGCTCTAACCTCCCCCCCCCCACCCAAAATACAAATTAAAAAAATATATAATTGGTTTGAAATCACTTGTTATTTAGAAAACGCGACAAAATAATAAAATATTGCGTTCTGAATTACATAATACTTTCGTAAATATCTATCGAGTAGGCTTGTTTGTGCAATGATGTCAGATAAGTGATTTTCTCTCACTCTCATTATATATTGTTCTCAAGAAATGCTGAACCAAACACTTGCCCAGGCCAGAAGACCCTTTCCCTTTCCACTCAAGTGTTGACGCATAAAAAGAACTATTCATCTCAAGAGTCAGAGACGCCACAGAGCAGAAAAACAGTGCCTACATCCCCTCCCTCTACACAGTTCCTCTCGGCCGTTGGGAACAAGTTGGGACTCGGGTGGATGGGAGTGGGACTAGGGACTGCGCCCTTCCTGTTCCACCGAGCCAGCAGTAACTGAATCTGTGACGGGTGGCCGGGCGGTGACTAAATCTGTGACTTCCATACCTGCTACTTCTCTCGCATACCTGTTACCGGTCACAGTCTCATGTTAGTCACTGTGACAGAATAGCAGTGACTGCAAATACTCCCCAACTCTACTTTTATACCAAACATTCTTGTTTGCCACTGAGTTCTCTAATTCTGTCTGCCATTCTCTCAACCGTAAAAAAGATTAGATAGAGAGACACTCAACAGCTGGTAGGTAGACACTTTTGCAAATTTTTACGCCCATGCAAGCAGAAAGGTTATCATAATTATATTACAAAGTTTATTCATATTAAAGTATTAGCCATATAAAAGTTGGTTATAAAAATTCATTTTTATACCTTTACTTGTTTTATTGTTAGATTAGGAGAAGGCGGTTATGGGGAGGGAAGCTTAACCCTGGTGTATCAAGTACACCAATTTTACTCTTTTCAATGTGACAACACTGCTTTGTGTTTGACATCATCTAGACTTTGTGTATTCCTTTAGTGTCATTCTGACTTCCAATTGAAAAAAGCTTCACAATTCAAAGAGCTATGGGAACTTTTATAATCGGATTTATAATAGTGGAAGACATATCAGGTCTGGACGTGCAAGCCTTTGTCTGCATGATTTTCGTTCTTCGAACAGACGCAGCTGTGTAAACAAGAACCAGTTTCATTAATTCGAATTGGGCAAAAGCGTACATGCCTAATCCCTGTTGATCCTCGCGCATTTCTTAAATATTATTTTGTTGTTTGTGTTTTGTTTTTACTTTCTCCATATGTAGTATAGGGGAAAGTATTGTTTTCATGAAAAAAATTGACTTCGATATTTCAACGTTTTGAGGTCTCCTGAACACGTTTTGACCATTTTCTCGATGATGTCTGTGTGTGTGTGTGATAGCTTTTTGTGGGTGCTCTAACTCAGGAACAATTAATCAGATCTATGCAAAATTTTATATTTAACATTTTTATAAAAGTCAGAAGAAATGTTTTTGGTAAAAATCGGTCAACAGAAAGTGGGTGTTTGACTCTTGTCACTTATCCGTTATTTTGTAATATTCTTTAATATTTGATAAATGTAAAAAATGTACTTGAATAAAAGTTGTAGGAAATTTAATTTTCTACAACATTTGTTTAAAACATTTTTCCATATAATGCATTGTTTAAGAGATATCTTACATTTTTAGCTGCCACCACCACGCCACCCACCGACGACTATTGTTAACAATTGATGCTTAGTTACTTCTTAGTAACGCTCCTTTTTCTTTTCTTAATTGTTGGAGTTTTGTGGCTTTATCCAATATCAGAAGGCTATGGTTTGAGTTTATTTCTGTTCTTTGCGAAGTCTAAAATTTTCTCGCAGTTTCTTAAATATTTATTATTACATAACCTATTTGGACTTTTTAGAAATATTACAGGTATGGAGAAAGTCACGTGGTGGGCACATCAGATTTTTAGTTTAATATTGAATGCCTCTTCGCTTGCTGTCACTTTCAGGGCAACCGGTAATTTATTATACAGGCAAATAGGCCCCAGTGCAGTGGCGTAAATATGGGTACGCAAGTTACGCGATCGCGTAAGGGCCCCAAGACTAAGGGGGCCCTCATCCTTGCATCCATTGTTTATAATAATTTATAAATTTAATTATTCATAATAAATTATAAATACTTTGTCTATCAAAATTCTATATTTATGTTATTTCTATTAATGTCCATTACACTCGGAACACACTAACAAATATTCAATTATTAAGTGGGGCCCTGAGAGATTTTTTGCTAGGGGCCCGAAAGCTATGGTTACGCCACTGCCCCAGTGCTGTCTTTTTATAATGCACTCAGCGGGGGATTAAGGTCGGTTGAGGCCCCGGGCGCAGAAGAAAATATTGGGCCCCTTAAAAAAAAGATTAATTAATTAATTAAAATAAAAGTTTAATTAAAATTCAAAAATTATTCATAAACTACGAAAATCCAGGCGCTGATGTAACAACAGGAATTAATTTTATCTTAATATAATTTCAACAATATACGATATACGCGTATATCGTAAGTCTGCACTGCAGGAGAACCTTTGTAAGTACAAAGTAGCAAATACGATTCTATTGCTCCGATGAGCGGTAGGGACCTATGCACCATAGTATGTGTATAGTATACAGCGTAGTAATGAAATAATGAAAATAAGCGAATATAAACATGCTATCAGGTTTTACCACCGATTGTAAACTTGTACGTAATTAAAATTGCACATATGAAACCAAACTTGGTGTCATTAGAAAAAAGTGTAAAGTTGGGGTTTTGCGGGGCCCTTCAGAAGTCGGGGCCCAGGACGCGCGTCCGGTGAGCCCGCCGTTAAATCCGCCTCTGAATGTACTTGGTATAGATGTAAGTCTTTCTGGCTCCTGGTAGTTATGAATGTTAGAATTTTTTGGATATAGATTAATATTTATTATTTATATGCATTTTATTTATTTGTAACATTTTATTGCATATTTTGTAACAGATTTATATCCTTAAAACTGTTAATGATCAATTAACTCTTTAACTATTTACCCATGTATCGGATGAGCAGGAAATAATGTGGGTACAGATTCCTCCCTCTTTATGCGGGCTCGTTTTATGCGAATTTGCTATTATGCGGCAAACTTCTTGTTATTGGAATTTCTTTTTATGCGTCTTCGATTCGCTCTTATGCAGCCAATGCAATACAGATAAAAGAAAGTTCTCCACTACACCACAAGGTGACCGTTGTCTCTAATGCTGTGCGTATTAGTACCACAGTGAAAGAGATGAGAGTGGATATTGTAGAGTGGAGATGAGACGGAGATTTCGTGTGATCCTGTTTGAGAAGTTTTCTCTCCTTCCCCACGGAACTTGCGTTGGGCCAAGACAACCCTCCGGCACTTAAAAACCTCCACTATTACGTCACCCACAACAGCTATCACTTGTGCTTGTCCGTTTCCTTTTATCGGCGACTATAATTTACAGTGTTAATTGTTTTAATTTTGTATTTAGCACATAAGAAGTAGTTATGGAGTTAAAGAAGATCGACTTGGAGGAGATTTAGGATTGCTTGTGGAACTTATCACTATCTTTTACATGTAAATATGCCTTCTGTTTACTGTATATACTCGTGTATAGTTCGACTCTGTGTATAGTTCGACTCTGTGTATAGTTCGACTCTGTATATAGTTCGACTCTGTGTATAGTTCGACTCTGTGTATAGTTCGACCTCCGATTTCTCGGCGAAAAAATTAGATTTTTTTTCATATATCTCGTGTATAATTCGACCCTAGCTTTCTACTTACTCTTTTACCCTAGATTTCCGTCAGGATCGACATTTTTCGTTTCGATATCGTGAAGCTTGAGGTATATAGAACGATCTCGGTTTTCAACAGCTTTTAGTATCATAATAATACCATACTAATAATAAACTGTAAGCATCGCAAACCTATTGCACGATGTTGAGAAGAAAAATATTTATTACTTTTTAACTACGAGATGTGACACACGAATGGTGGCGGAATTTCTAGCAAATAGACGAAAATTAAGCTTATATAACGAAAATTAATAGACGCGTATTACTCGTAAAACCTTTAATAAAAGTTATGAATGATAGTTGAACAAGATGAAATAAACTCATTTTAATTCTTCAGCTTTGTGACTTTATACATTGATATAATCATTTGGAATTAACAATATTGGAGTAACATAATGGAGTTAATATATTGGTATGGCTTACGGCTCTATAACAAAATAAAGAGAAATTCTTTACATAAAATATAATGCATGCTTAACTTTTCTGAAAGTTTATTTATGTGCTAAAACCATAAAACTCTTGTTCAGTGCCGTCTTTATTAACAAATAACCTGTCCCAATCTCCCGCTTGAACTAGATCATATTCATAATTTTTTAGATCCGAGATTTTAAACCCTTAAAAGTAATACTCGTGTATAGTTCGACCCCCAGTGTTTCGCACAGAAATTTGGTCCTAAAAACTCGAACTATACACGAGTATATACGGTAGGCAAATTCGCTTTTATCGTCACTTTCCCGGAATGCAAGCACCTCATGAAGAGAGGGAAACCTGTATTTTTTAAGTTAACACTTGCAATACCTCTAATAATACACAGGGCTTTTTTTCAGCCGGTACGTATACTGGTTACTACAACAGGCGTCTGGTTAATGTCTTATATTTCACACTATAACTGGTACGCTAACGTACCGTTGAACATTTTTTTATAGAATGAATGAATGAAATTTTATTGATTCCGTAGGTCTACATAGACATGGAATAGGTCATAATAAAACATAATATAGCACAGACAATACAATAAATTGAAATGAAAAACAGAGAAGACAATTAGCTGGTATTATTGTCACATTACAAATCTCTATCAGTCAAGTGTTCAGAGACACTATAATAATTTTTACTTATTAGATGGCGCTTCAATCGCCTCTTGAAAGACAAGGTACAGGAGGTTGACTTAATCCTAGAGCGTAAGTTATTAAACATAATAGAGGCAGCATGGTGAGGTCCTTTTAGGGAAAGGGACAAGTGATACTCATTTAAATGAATGTTTAGTTTATTACGAGTATGGTGCGAGTGGTAGTTGGAATTTGTTGGGAAAAGGTGAGGGTGTTGTTTAACAAAAGTAGCACAGTTTAAAATATAGATTGAAGGGAGAGTTAATATATTAAGGGAGTGAAATAATGGCTTGCCAGGAATTCGGTAAGGTAATTGCAACATTGCCTTTATAGCGTGCTTTTGTAAAGAAAAGACTTTGTTGGAGTAGCTGACATTGCCCCAAAATGTGATGCCATAGGACAGAAAAGAATGAATTTTAGCAAAATAGAAAAGTTTTAGGGTACTGATGGAGACAATGGGTGCCAATTTTCTTAGCATAAAAATGCCAGTGGCCACTTTTTTCATAACAGAATTAATGTGGATTGGCCAATCTAAGTCTTCACTAATGTGTATACCTAGAAATTTTACCGAGGTGGAACGTACAATGTTTGAATGGTCCATTTTTAGTAATGGACTGCAGGAAGGAGGTGACTTTATTGTGTGAAAAGCACTGATAATATATATATATCACAAATATACTTAACATTCAAACCTAACAAGAATTGTGGAGAGCCTGTTTTTCAAATTAGCATTTCTAGCTTGCTTCTTGCGAGTTCTTTGGTGATTTAAAGTAAGATATCAAATTATTTTAATGAGGCACACATACATAGTTTCCTATAATTTTTACATGGCTATGAAAAGGAAACGATTAGTTGATTGATAAAAAGTGAAACGTTTATGTAATCAGTCAATCATATTGTAATATTGTCCACAAAACTGTTATCAATAATTCATAATGAATTACTAATAACTATTTTGTATAAAATATTTCTACATGCTTAAATATTTTCTTTTTCAAACATCACTTTTCATTACAATTTATGATATGTGCTACAGAAAGGAAACGTGTATTTCCATTGAAATCCCTTAAGTCGATTTTTTCATGAATACAATACTTACCCCTATACGGAGAAGGTAAAAAAGTTACTACTGAGTAAATTGTATTATTCTGACTGAATATTTGACAGACAATACTTTATAAGTTACTCTGTTTGTGCATTAACTGGTATTTTACATTTATTGTGACTTTGTGTAAATATTATCTCTTTGCTTTCCCCTGACTTTATCCTTTTTAACATGTACGCTGACTTCGGATCAATAAATTATTGTTATTCTTATAAGTATGCGTGCAAACGGTTACCTTTATTTCAATCAAATAACTGAGGGGTGTGTGATTGTTTTATGAATACCAAGGGGGGAAGCATATCTAATTTCAGAAGGTTTGGGAAACACTGGTCTAAACAAAAGGAAATTGAAAACAAAATAAACTGATTTGGGCAACACATGACTTTCTCCATATTCATATGGCAAATTACATGTTGTTAGCTCTGGGATCGTTGTCAATTTTTACTTCCAGTTGACAATTAAGAAAAGAAAAAGCGTTACTAAGACGTAACTAAGGATCAATTGTTAACAATAGTCTTTGGTAGGTGGTGGCAGCTAAAAGTATAAGATATCTCTTAAACAATGCATTATATGGAAAAATGTATCAAACAAAGGTTGTAGAAAATGAAATTTCCTACAACTTTTATTCCAATACATTTTTACATTTATCAAATATTAAAGCAAATATTTCAAAATAACGGATAAGTGACAAGAGTAAACACCCACTTCCGGTCGACCGATTTTTACCAAAAACTAATCAGATCTTCTAACTTTTATAAAAATTTCAAACATAAAATTTCGCGTGGACCTGATTAATAGTTTTTGAGTTAGAGAACCCACAAAAATCTATCACATACAGACATCATCGCGAAACTAGTCAGAACGTGTTCAGGGAACCTTAAAACATGTATTTCCATTGAAATCTCGAGTTCGGATTTTTTCATGAAAACAATACTTTCTCTATACTTCGTACATGGAGAAAGTAAAAATTTATCAGTCAAAAGGTGCTCATTTTATAGATAGCATAACATTCTCTTTGAAAAATAAATCATTTAAAAGTTTTTCAAAATTTAACTAATAGTTCCAGCTCCCATGAAACGAAAAAAGTTAAAAATATCTAAGATATCCATTTCTTATTTACCTTCAAGATGAGTTTTTCTTTAATAGGACAATTTGGAGTGGACATGAATATTTCTGACGACCAATATGAGCTCCATACATTTACTTTAAATGTCAATTATAATTAAACACGAACTTTGTATCAAGCTACGTCGAGTTTACAGTAGTGCAAAATTCGTCGTATTTACCAAATAGAATATTACATTTAACCCTTTATCAACATATTCAGCAACATTTTTGCGATTGCCAATTTCACGAACTGGTCATCTCTTATAAATACTCATATAAATTACTGCCCACTTCAACAGTTTTAGTTATATTTTGCATTCGAGAAATTATGTATTGGTAACGGAATTAAAACGTGAATATTAATAAGAAGGACATCCATACTATCGCTGTAATAGTTCCGTTTAGAGTTTAGTTCATGAATACCTTCGTAACATCTATAGTTCTGGTGTAAAATGATGATCTTACAGTAATTTATCATATGACCAGATAATTATTAGATTTACTACAAAGAGAGAAAATATCTCGACGAACATTCCCAACCTAGCATAGATAAACAGGAATTAACGATCGTCACAGGACTCCAGTGTAACCAAACTTGAATCTTAACATCTTATTGTTTCTTAATTAATCTAATATTGTCCATCTTTAAAATTCTCGTGATATAAATAATCTTAAGACAGGAGACATAGGTAAGAAATCGCAGCATCGCTGAAAATTTTAAAGTTTTATAAAATGCAGAAATGCTTCTTTAATAGGTTAAAAAGTTATCAATTTATTTTTAGTTAACAATTTATCGCCGAAGGGCGACTACATTAACCTACAATCAAGTGTACTTCTACAGCTCGTATTCGAGAAATAATTACAGAAATTACGCTATAATTATTGAAAGTTTCATCAGCAACATTTAAACGTTAATGACAATAAGTAAATATAAAATAAATTGTGTTTACAATTTAAAAGCGAAAGTGCTATCGTAAGAAATGAATTTATTTTTTCCCAAGATCATAAGCTTCCTGTGGTTAAAACAGCGAAGCCTAACACTGTAGTACATATCCTACTAATATAGACAATAATAATTGTTTAAGATCCGTAAATTCTCGGTGGAAACGTGTAAACGCAAATCAAAATTTTCACGGATAGTATCAGTCGGCAGCTTTTGTTCTTTCGCGTGCCGTAATGTGCCGTAACGTGGCGCTGGTTTTCACCTTTTTTCACGCCAGGGTTGTCGTTTTTTTTGTTAGTTTGTTGCTGAGTCGTCATCTAGTCAGGAAGTGAGTCTGTCGTGGAACGATCCATTTCTGTTACAGAGAAAGTGAAACGACGAGCTGTTATCAGCAATTATCAAGATGTTGTCCAAGAGCTCTGCTTGTGTTAAATATCTCCTGATTTTCTTCAACGTAATTTTCGTGGTGAGTACTCGGGATTTAATAGGTAATGATTTTTTGTTACGTTATCACGTGAGATTGGCTTGGTGGCCATATTGAGCTTTAAAGTGGGGGAAAACAGATGGAAAGACACTTTGATTTTCTTTACTTTGTTTGATCGATGTAATCATTTCCACATTAAAATCACATGAAACTCCAGGAAATTGTTGACCTTTCGATGGAGAAATTTCATTCTATTTTATTGAATTAGCTGGGATATTTGTTCGTCTTTTTTTGTTCGCGGTCAGTCGTAATAGATGAACGTGAAAGTTTGGAAGCGATTTTTAAATATTCTTGACTCTGATCTTATCTAAACATTGGACCGCATGTATACTTTTCTTCTTTCAGTTGAAGAGCTGATTTTTAACCTAAAAAATGACTAATCCAGTTATCGAGTAAATTTTGAAGCCATTTTCCGGTTTGTATTGCGACTCGACTAATGTTTTATAATTAGTGACGTTTTTAGTTTTTTTGAAGCGATCTTCATGTAAATTTGGTTGCTTTTTCATCGTTAGGTGTTTTATCTTATAATGGCAGTCGAATTTGTTAAATTACACGGTGAATTTTGAGGATATGAAATTTCATTCTATCGACATTAAGTGAAGTAGGTATATTATTTCGGCTGCTTATTTTATCATCCTGTATTTGCAGCGATTCGCTATCGCGTCGAAATGACAGATTGGGACGAATTTAGACAGTCAATTTCATGCATTTTGATGGTCAAGGTTGGACGTATGTCGCAGACGTCGAAAAGAATCCTTGAAACAAAAATTAACTTTCAATTTCGCAAGAGCGTGTAAATGCAGTGATCTTTATTCCCAGTCCAAAACTTCACGGTCGTGAATCATTACCCATTTATGTCAGAGGGCAGGTTTTGACGGGAGCCTGGTGTCTTTCGATCGGTTAATTATGGAATTCCTTTTACGAGTCCTCGATTACGAGTATTTCATGAAGTGGAACAATCTTTTGGTGTTATAACGTCATTCTTCGGCGTCAGTTTATCCGATTTCGAAAGTTTTATGCTCGGTGAATCAGCGGTGTACCCTAGCATTTCTAAGCCGTTTCTATTTTAAGTGAAATAAGACTAGCATTTGCAGATGGAGCGAGTGCTTCAATATTTTCACCTTGGCTTCGCGTATCACCAACTGGCGTTGACCGCATTAGGATTTATGCACAAAAATTTTCGTCGACCTAATTTTACGTAATCGTTATGTAATTACTTTCTCAGGAAAGATGTTGCGTAATCCGGCGTCTGGAATTTCACCTGGATTATTGTAAACCGCGGGATACCTGCTAGCGTCTATGCGGACACGAACCATTTGCCACCGTTGATGTTTCCTTCCGTCAAAAAAAGAATATCAACTTGTTATTTATCAAATACCTTTCGCCCTTACCGGCAATTTTACACCATCTGCCCGTGATGATCGCTCGTTTGAATAAACGAAATATACGTCGCACTTTGTTGCGTATATGTTACGAGGATACACTTCACCCACCATAATCGAAAGCTAATTCGGCATTGTTGGGCTTTGAAGAGTAGGTTACAGAACGAAGCGTTTCTCAACCGCTGGCTCTTAGTTGTAAATTTTTCGTTTGCCGAAAAATGTCAAGTGGAATTATTTCTGCGAGATTAGCAGTATTTTCGCAATACTATAGGTGTGGATACTGGAATAGACGGGAATGCCTCAGCGATAAGATTAAAGTTAATAGCGGCTTTTAAAGATTATTAGTTCGCTCATAAAATGTTGATCCATAACGTTTCTTCGCACATTCTTCGGGTTTTTTTTTAGTGGCCTGATTTCCCCGCGCATTTCTAGTTTGTAGCATTATCTGTTCGAGCACGATTTACGGTTGTTTGAAAACAAAGTTATTAGCATGTGATGCGAACATCTTGCGCATTTAGCGTTCGCTTGTCGCGGCGATTGGCGCTGGTCCGTTTCAAATCTTATTAACGACCTTGTGGGCATCGAAAGTGGTTTGTTGGCTTCTCACGAGGTTCGTGAGTCATCCGAGTCACGAGTTTTCACTTTATCTCTTTCGACTAATTTTTCACCCCGCCGATTTTCTTTTTGTAAATAAACTTTTACGTAAATGATCCGAATTTCAAGATGGCCGCCTTCCTAGTAACGAGATTAAAGTTTATCATTACATTTTTTGTCGACTTGCAATTATTTGCGGTAAGAGATTAGGAGGGAGTCGTCTAAATTTTCGCGATGTCTCGTGCCGTAGAATTTGAATTCGTAATCGGAATTTTAAAGATAACATCGTTCTAATGCTCCATCACGCCTTTAACGACGGATATTAATTGCAGAAAATGGCTAATATGCAATGTTTTTGGGGAAATTGGAGAAAGATTTAACGGTGATACATTTGGTGGCAAGACATTTCCATCCGAAACCAAATTATTATTTTTCATGTTCCTTTTAGCTGCATATAATTCTAAATGAAAGTATATCATCCATCTGTTTGTTTTATCTTTTGAACTCCATTTTTGGTTAATTTCATCGGGTTATACCACTTGGATTCCGAGGCACTAGTAAAATTTAACATTATTTCATTTATTACCTGACTCATGGGTGATATATTTTTAAAAATTGCGAAATGGCTAGGGTTACCGTATTTTAAATATCATTCCTCGGACAACAGGACACGGAAATCAAGTCGTAACCCGGTCTTGAGAAATTTAAATAAAAAAAATGAATTTTGTTGTGATATGAAAAAAGGAAACAGTTAAACGTTATTAAAGTAAACTGCCGAATGTATGTTTTTATTATTTAACCCAATTATTTTCCTCCTCGTTGCTCTCCCAGGTCCAATTAGCAGGTAAAAAGCGAGAAAATGTTAATAAAAAAATTACTTTCATAAGATTTTCTAGTAAGTTATGTAAAAATGTTGCATTGCTGTCTATCTGCAACGTATCTGATGATATTTCTTCAAGGTGTGGTACATCGCAAAACACATACTTGGATATAGTAAAGGATTTTTGAATGTGACATTGGGTGTGACTGACATGCTCAGTATGGCAAAGGACAGCAAAGGCTCAAGCATTTATGCATAAAAAACCATAAAATGCATTAAAGCTTAAAATTTCATGTGTTATTATGACTCATTACCCGAAACAATTTTGACGTTGCAGACTAAATATGTATAGCATATATAGGAATATACAATTTTTTATACATATCCTGAATTATCTATATTCCGATCGGTTTGCGGTGGAGAACTATTGATAGTTTTGGCTATCGAGCACCATCGATAGTTTCCGATAGTTTAATTTTTCAGAAGAAAAACTAATATTGGAAAATTAAGACTTTATTTTCCTATGATTCAGCATAATATGATATTTTGTTTTAGTAATTAAGGTTCATTATATAGCTAGATCACCAGCCTACTTACACCGTTTCCCGGGCTATTTTGACAATAGTTGACTTAGCTTGTCATTGTCTCATCTTATTTTGACAATGGTTATTTAATTTTGACAATGGTTCGTTTAATTTTGACAACGGTTCATTTAATTTTGACAACGGTTCATTTAATTTTGACAACGGTTCATTTAGTTTTGACAACAGTTCATTTTATTTTGACAACATTTCGTTTAATTTTGACGGACCATTCAATTTTTGCTATATTAACCGTATACTTGCCATTACTTTGTGGCGCATTTGCAGATACGTAAATAGGTTAGCAATGTTACAAAATTTATCTAATATTTACGTTTGCATTAATTTTAATGATTCTAAATCAATTACACATTCTTCTCGGTTTCATTAGAATGATACAAACTTAGGTAACTTACTAAAAAAATACTTGATGGACCCGAGAAAAAATAGAGACACCTCGAATGAAGACAGAAGAAGAATAATTGATGCTTATCTCTCGGGAAATAATGCAAGCATGATTTCAAAAATAATGGAAGTGAAAAGAACAACCTTGCACGAAATCATTAAAAAATACTTAACGAAAGGGTTGATTGATAAACCTAGAAGAGGTGGCCACAGAAAAAAAAACAATCAGTTATTAAACATTGGAAAGAAGAAGGCTGCAGCTTACCTTTAAAAAGAATCACAGATGTATGGAAGAGTTTCAAACTAAGATTCACAATCTTCAATTGGATGCTTATTAGATGATTTTCAATATACAATAAAACGAATACATATTATCCCAGCGAGAAGAAATGCCTATTGAAGCAAGATATCGTTACGTTCTTAACTTCATAGAATTTCCATCTCGAGTTTCAGGAAATTAAGTTTATGTTATTGACGAAGTTGGTTTCAATGTGACGATGAGGGCTCGAAGTGGACGATCGTCACGAGGAATGCGTGTCATACAAGTTGCCCCAAGTGTTAGGTCGCAAAACATTTCTTTGTGCTGTGCAATGAATCGAGAAAAATTATTTTATTATTCAGCTCAAACAATACCTTTTAATAGGCACTATTTTTTACCTTATCTTGAAAATTTACTAATGATGTTTGCCGAGAATCAAACAAACCATGCTGTTTTGGTGGTGGATAATGTTCCATTCCATAAAAATGAAAGAGTAAAAGCTTTGGTATTAGATTATGGGCATGAAATATCATATTTGCCTCATTATTCGCCTTTTTTGAATCCGATTGAAAATGCTATGTTTTCTAAATGGAAAGAATCTGTACGGCATGGCAGACCTAAGAATGAAGCAGAGTTGTTAGAATTAATATCTAAAGGAGCTGATTTAATATCAAGCGAAGATTGTGCAAATTTTTGTAGGTATATGGTATCTTTCATTCCCAAATGTATCAATAAAGAAGTTATCAATGATTAAATGCATACTGTGTATTATACATATTTTTTATTTTGGAGCCCAACTTGATTGTATTGCATTTTGAACTATAAATAAAACTGTATAAAACACTATGCCCATGAAATAAAAGTTATAACTAATGAATAATCATAACAAGTATTTGATATGTAATTAAATAAAGAAATGTCAAAATAGAATGAACAGCTGTCAAAATAGCCCAGGAAACGGTGTACAATTTCAATCATTAAATTAATCATTATTGGTGTCTGTTACAGACCCTGATAGCATCGAGCAAAGTTATAATACCAGCAATAGTTAAATATATTTAGTACTAATTAATTATATAAAAATTGTTATATAATAAGTTACCTTTTAAGTTAAAATTTTATATACCGAAGAAGTTTGATTTAAAAACTAGAGAATTTTTGATTGAAGCATGTCATTATTCAGTAAAGGACTTAGGAAGGTAGTGATTTGAATTAATTTAAAATAACTTTTTTAAATTTAAATGTCATTGTATTACATTAAACACAATTTCGTACTTTTTATATTTTTAAATAATGTATGTTTATATATGTAATGAAATTCTTTTGTTATACTACTGTTTATGTATTGGTATAATATTTTAGAATGGTGTTGCTATTTTTATGAAAATACTTAACCCTATGTGCAAGTGGGTCTCTTTTGGATTTCATTAACATTTCTTATTCTCTGACTTACGAAAATGTACAAAGTTTATTAGAACTAATTATTCATTTTTCAATTTTTTCAAATTTAAGTGTTAAACGTAGTTATACAATATCATATTCATATTAAATATAATAATTGCAATGCATAAATCATAATTACGTTGCATTGTATCATATAGTCATACCTTAGGCAAGACAGAAAACTAAAGCCACCTATCGGCAGAAAATATAAACCATAATATTGGCAGAATGGAAAACAAATTCATGAACACGTTCCATACATTTGCAACAGAGTAGAAGGTCCTAAAACATACGAATGTGCTAGGCGTGTTGCCATTGTTTTGGTGAAGTTTGTGGCAAATGCCTTCAGCACGTCACTAACGCCCGGAAGGTTAAGGGTTAAACATTAAAATCACAAACTGTGATACCGACCCAAAATTGTGTGGACAAATACTCGAATGTTGCTGGATGTCTGGTAACGCTAGTTGTATGCTGTAAGTTGGACGAGCCTGGGTTAATTGTAAATTTCTTTTTGATTTACAGATAACGGGAATATCTCTGATATCGGTTGGAGCCACAGTCCTTGGCTATTACAAGGAGTACGATGTGTTCATCGAGCCGAGGTATATAAGCGCTGCGGAACTCATAATAGCTGTGGGAGTGATCGTGCTCATCGTAGCCTTCATAGGATGTTGCGGAGCGCTGAAGGAGCATTACTGTATGACAATGACGGTGAGTTGATCGTCAGCTACATGTGCGGACAGCGGATAGTGTACTTCCTACCCAATGTTTCCTTTCACTGTAGGACCTGGTACTGGAAACAATTTTTTGTTGTTGTTTGCTGAGAGAACTGTCTTAGTGATCGATGTAAACAAAATATGCAATGTTTTGCTTGGGATTTTCTCTAAATTTCATCACTGAAATTATAAGTTGTAATTGTATGGTCCCCGGGACCATGTTGTAGTAAATGTTCTCTATCCGAATAAATTTTTTAATCTGTACCTTGCAGATCATATAAGAGCTAGAGAGAGAAAATTTATTATGTTAATTGGAAGTTCTAATTGATGGATTCGGTTTGAAAATCGCAATTGGGCGATAAATTTTAATAACGATCGCTCATACTTAATTAAATTAAAATCCGTCCAGCGATTTAGGAGATGAAAGTTACGACGGACGGACCAGGCGTGCCCATAAGGCGTTCCGCTATTAACGCTTCGCTGGTAATGAACTCCTAACAAGTGACTGTATAAAAATTGATTTTTATAAACTATTTTTTGCAGATAACTAGTTGAACCGTTAACTGTTGAAAAAGACCGCTTAAATATTAACTTGTTTTTGATTTTTCTCTCCAGTTGTGCCACTCGACCTACATTCATGCCAAATTTCAGATTTCCAGCCCTTCAAGAAGTACCAAAGACTTTTATGTCAGTCTTGGGATTTTTTACATCCGAGTGAGCGTTACGCGTAATGACTATTACGATTTTATAATATAGAGCAGAAGTGCCAACTATTTTTGGCTATAAGATTTACTTTTCTTATGGTTACCCAACCTAGATCTTTTTTTCCACAAATTTAAATATCAATGAATAATTGAAATCAGCTTATTTTTGTTACTATTGTATTATTTATTGTAACCATGGTTATTTTTTAAACTTTAAAATGTCATGGAAATTTCTTATATATGAGGAAAGATGCAATGCAAATTTATAATCTCTGTCAATCGTAATAAATTATATGAAATCTGCAATAATGCAAATCACCTGGTTGACGAAAGATGCTCGTATAAAAATGTCAGATTTTAGCATTAACAAGAGGTCCAAACCGGTACTTAGGCAGGCTGGTTTCCCAAAGTTGATGTTCCGATTTGATTACTTACCTTGACGGGAAATGTTTCGGTATGTGTTAGTCATTCCAAGGAATTCTCATATCACAAATACGATTTGTAATTCATAGTTTATCAATGATAGAGAAAAAATGGAAAACAAATTAATAGGGCAGGTTAAAATACTAAAAGCAATGCCTAAATCTTTCTGATGTATTTTGCAACGAATTTAAGAAATGTTACTGTTTATACGCTAATATATATAAGGACCAACTCTCCATTGCTGAAGGGTAGTCGAGTGGAAAAGAAAATAACCCATTTGATCACTCGTTTTTGCTCAAGCAGTTCGGTAATAATCGTCTCTATGGCAACAATCCGATAAAATGTGATTTAAAATGCAGAATTGCTGTTTTAGTAGAAATTCAAGGAAATACGATCAAATATCAAAATTCTACGATAAGCATTAGAATCTACATTCTTTTTCCACTGATTAGCATTTATCACCAACATCTTAATATTAACATGTATAACGAACTTCATTTTCTCGATTGACATAACATATCAATCAACCGTGTTGAATTAATATGTTAACTAAGAAAAATCTTTTCGCTCGCTGAGCAAAAACATGTTAAGTCAATCAGGATCTCAGTTGAAATTCTTCGGGGTGGAAAAGAACTAATTAAATATGATATGTTTTGTTCAGCACATTTTTATCAAAGGGTAGCGAATTTCAAGAAAATCGAACTTTAAAGTCTTAATTCACTCCTGACTTGGAAAAATTTTCCGTGTTTTTTAATCGTTGTCAATGAAAACAATCTTCTTGCCAACTGATATAAACAAATCTGCTGTATATACCTAATTATTTTTATTTTCTTTCGAATGCACACCTATGTACAAATGCATATATATTTATCATGGCCGCAGGTTAGAAGTTGTAACCTGCTTTCTGCTTCCCCAATAGGTGGACTTAGGGCGTGAGAGCAAAATTGAAATACTTTTTATTTTTAAATTCTTTAAGAAATAATTATTTATAGAAAAATTATTTTCGGTGGAATATTTCTCGGAACACTTAGGCAATGCCGGCGGAACTCCGGTTGAAAAGCAGTGAGCTAGATCATTGTTATTAATGTAAAAAAAGTTGTGTTTACCTCGGGTGCCTGTCCTTAATTGTAATTATTCTTTGCAGTTTGCGGGTATTCTCATCGTGATCTGCATCTTGGAATTGGCTGGTGGAATTGCCGGTTACGTGTTGAGGAACGAGGCTGCCGACGCTTTACAAAAGTCGATGATTGAGACTCTTAACGAAGCAAAGAATGACCAAGAGAGGAGGAAGGAATGGGACCATCTTCAGGAGGGGGTAAGGAGTTTCTCTTCACGGACGTGAATGAACATAGTGTCAGTACCCGACATATGGATGACTCAACTTATGTATTTCCTACTTTATACATAGGTAATACAGATAGTTGGCGCTTGCATTCGGCAAGGATTTGATCTCACCTTGAAAAACATTAATTTTTTCGGAAAGATATTTCATCGGAAATATTTTTTTGATTTGAAAGGTTTCACCTCTGCACTGATTTTCGTTGTTTCCTTATGGAACAATATGGAAGTAAAACATTCATTAAATTTACTAT
This sequence comes from Tanypteryx hageni, assembly GCA_028673005.1. Taxonomy (NCBI): domain Eukaryota; kingdom Metazoa; phylum Arthropoda; class Insecta; order Odonata; family Petaluridae; genus Tanypteryx; species Tanypteryx hageni. Next base: position 11,978,873 of record CM054119.1, on the reverse strand, counting down.
TTAAGAATATTGGCCTTTTTCCAAATCTGAAGAGAAATAATATTTATATAATTGTTTAAATTTAAAAATGTATAGCGGCCGCAATAACAACTTCAAAATGTCAGCAACTAAACCATTTCCCACTCTTTTCTTTGATCTCGAATAATGTATTTTAGGCCGTGCATGCACGCTCGGCACACTTCAGCATAAAATCTACGATGTTACGATAGCTATTTTTTTTAAGTGGACAATATTTTTTTATGTACTCTTTGAGTTACTTGGTCATTACTTGGAATCATTATAGAAGTTGCATAAAAAATACTGTCCCTTTTTATCCAACAGAAGCCGAAATATGTATGTATATTCGCAAGGAAGGAATCGTGTGGCTACAGAAAAAAGTACAAAATTCATCTATTTGTAAAAAATAATATAGGAATTGATGAATTAAATAAACTGATGTGGGCGACACATGACTTTCTCTATATTTATATGGCAAATTACATGTTGTTAGCTCTGGGATCGTTGTCAATATTTACTTCCGGTTGACAATTAAGAAAAAAACGAGCGTTACTAAGAGTTAACTAAGCATCAATTGTTAACAATAGTCTTTGGTAGGTGGTGTGGTGGTGGCAGCTAAAAATATAAGATATCTCTTAAACAATGCATTATATGGAAAAAATGTTTCAAACAAAGGTTGTAGAAAATTAAAATTCCTACAACTTTTATTCCAATGCATTTTTACATTTATCAAATATTAAAGCAAATATTTCAAAATAACAGATAAGTGACAAGAGTAAACACCCACTTCCCGTCGACCGATTTTTACCAAAAACTAATCAGATCTTCTAACGTTTTATAAAAATGTTAAATATAAAATTTCGCGTTGACCTGATTAATAGTTTTTGAGCGCCCACAAAAATCTATCACAGACAGACAGACATCATCATCGAGAAAATAGTCAAAACGTGTGCAGGGAACCTTAAAACGTGTATTTCCGTCGAAAACTCGAATTCGATTTTTTCATGAAAACAATACAATATGGAGAAAGTAAAAAGAATATAGAAATTTATTAATTAAAAAATAATTATTGAGGCCAAAACTTCGTCTTTTAAAATATTCCAAGGTTTTTAAGATAGAATAATTTCCAGCGCGGTGAAAAATAAATCGAGCGGTGATGCTCGACGTACTAACGCGTCGGATGGCTACATGTGAAGTTTTTGCTCGATGTAACGATGCGTCAGACGGCGTCGAGGGGTTAATAATAATAAGCTGCAACTTTATTGGAACGTGACAGACAGACGAAGCATTCCGCTGCAGTCATTTAGTTGCTGGTGCAATCTTAAAAGATCGATCGATGATTAAATGCGCTTTTCACTTGCCAGTCTTTGTCAAATGGCAGCTTGTAACCATTTGTGGCATTTTTATCTCCTTTCAGTTGAAGTGCTGCGGTGCAACCAATTCGACCGACTGGCTGGGCAACAATGCCACTCTGCCACATTCTTGCTGCGATGGGATTCCTGGTGAGTGTTATACCCTTTATAACTCTTTCCGTCCCGACCTGTTATAAATTTCGAAATTTGAACGGTTTTCAACATTTTGTTACTTTATATCAGGGGTCGGCAACTTACGGCCCACAGGCCACGTGCGGCCCTCAAGAACGCTTTATGCGGCCTGCAAAGCTGTAATGAAAAAGTGATCAGGAAATTTTCTCATGGGCAATTTTATATTTTTTGAGTAAAATTATGGTCTCAAAGCCTTTTCGGGTGAAGTTTTATCGCTAGTAAATTACGTAGATGTGATTTCGTTCATATGAAATCACAGAATCTCTAGAAAACTTCAGATTTATTTGCACATCCGGCCCGCTGAGGCTTCCTTGACTCCCAATGCGGCCCTCCGAAGCATTCACAACAGCAAATGTGGCCCGCCGTGCAGAAAAGGTTGCCGACCCCTGGTCTAATTAGACTGATTTTTTCTGATTTTTTTTCGTGAAAAGTTTTCCAAATACTTTGGGGTGGGACTCGAAAGAGAAACACACATTACACATTTACAAAGAAAATGAGTTACTTTAATGACTAACGTTAAGAATGAAATGTTATTTATCAAAATAAGTTGTATTTATTTATTTATTTGTCCCAAGAACAGCACAATGGCCCAATTACATTGGAAACACTAAACAAATATACCGTATTAGCCTGAATATAATGCGACCCCAAGTATTTTGAAAGGAATTTTAGAAAAAGATGAAAAAACATTTAATTCTCTCTATTTTACACATTTAAATTACCCGTAAACTCATGAATTATGTACTAAAGGGGGGTAATGTGACGCCACGTTTAGACGGTCCTTGTAGTGAAACCGGCTGTCTTTATCGGGAGGCTGGGAGGGCAGTCGCCCCGCATCTATTGGGTTCCGCGCGTTGAAGTTAACTTGCGACAGGGGTGGGCAAACCTTTAACGTGGTGGGCCGCATTAACAGTTGCAGCTTCTTAGGCGGGCCGCAGTAACAGATGAAAATGTCTTGGCGGGTCACGTTAGGGTTCACATCGGCTAGTAATATGAGATAACGCGAGGGCTCCTGTTAGTGAAAATCGATAATGAATAATATGTTATCTCCGTAACATCACTGGAAAAGGTTTTCCGGCCATAAGTTTAAGCTACAAATATGACATTATCTGTATTTTATATGACGGTTCACTTTTTTAATAATGCCGTATCTGCCCGAATATAAGCCGATACTTTTTGTTAAAATCTATCGTGAAAAAAATCACCCTCGGCTTAAATGCGATGCCTGAGGAAAAATTTGGCATCCTCGTATGACGCCATCGCTGAAAAATGTCATTTCCATGGCATACCTCCTATATTCCACTGATAAGGCACTCGATGTCTGAAAAACGCTCTTCTTACAGTGATTGCCCGGAGCTGTAATTTAAATTGCTATTGAAGGTTATTTATATATTTTAACAGGTAGTTCAAAGTAAATGGGTTCTTATCCAAAGGAAACGGCGGTATATAAAACAATCGAGTTTTAACAACCCACCAGGTTCATAGCATGATTGCACACTAAAGCAAATTCGTTTTGATCATAATTAAAATTGAGTATACTGACTAAGAAGACGATATCGTCTGCTTAGTCAATTCGCAAAATTCGATGACGACTTTCGATGCGCAACTGTTTGAATTCCGCTAACATAAGATACGTCTGATTCGAAGGTGTGAGCAACGGCGTTAACTGTAATTCATCTGATAATTAACAGCAATAACAATAAAACTTGGAAACCTCTTTCATAGAATCTATTAAAATTGCGTATAATGACTAAGTAGACGATCACGCCAAATTCGATGACAGCTTTCGATGCGCAACAGTTTGAATTCCAGTAAGATAAATAAATATGCTTACATTTGATTGCAAGGTGTGATCAACGGCGTTGACTATATTTATAATTAACAGTAATAATAACTAATAAAACTTTACATGGAACGCATTTAATTATATGGATGTAATGTATTCTAGGTTGTGCGTGCATGTCTGGTACACTTAAGCATAAAATTTACGAAAATACTTTTTTTGCAAAAAAATGTTGGAAAATTTCGTGGGGTCGGCTTCTATTCGGGCAGATACGGTAGCATTGCGGACCACATAAAATGCCCTCGCGGTCCACATTTGACCCGCGGGGCTCAGTTTCCCCACCTCTGGCTTACTAGTCTTAGTAGATAGACGTAACGAGCATGTAAAGCGAATAAATTGCTCTAGATGTATGTTATAAGAAAGATACAATTTTTCCGAGTATGGGATAGATTGGGCCCGGTGGCTTTCGCCTGGGCCCTGTGCTCCGCAGATCCTAGAGATGGCCCTGGTGTAAGTTTTAATCGACAGATTCAGTTAAAAATCACAATTGCATGATAAATTTTAATTACAATCACTTTTACGTAATTTAATTAAAATCCGTCCAGCGGTTTAGGGGATGAAAGTTAAGACGGACGAGACATGCCGACAAGGCATTCCGCTTCACTGGTAAAGAATGCCTAAAAAGACGAGCAGTTAAACCTAAACTTTTTCCATATCTGATCAGGAGTCTGGATGAAGGAAGCCACGCTCCACAAGAACGCCGGAAACTAAACGTCTTATCGATGTTTTCAGATGGCGAGACCTGCCTTCCAGAACACGCCTACCCAGAAGGTTGTGTGGACAAATTGGGAGAGTACATGCGTGAAAATGCGTTGAGCATTGGAGGTGTTGGCATTGGAATAGCTTTCATTCAGGTGGGTGTCTTGATGGCGTTGGTTGTGCTGCAAAAATGCTGACATGTGTCTGGGTAACAAATGGACGATTGTGTGACATCTTTCAAATACTATATATAAAAAATCTGATGTGGCCACCACATGACTTTCTCCGTACCTGAAATATTTCTAATAATTCCAAGTAGGTTAAATAATAAAAAATATTTTTAGAAACTGCGAAAACATTTTAGGCGAAGAACAGAAATAAATTCATACCTTGACCTTCTGATATTGGATATAGCCACAAAGCTCCAACAGTTGAGAAAAGAAATTGGAGCGTTACTAAGATGTAACTAAGCGTCAATTGTTAACAATTTTCGTCAGTAGGTGGTGTGGTGGTGGCAGCTAAAAATATAAGATATCTCTTAAACGATGCATTATTTGGGAAAATGTTTCAAACAAAGGTTGTAGGAAATTAAATTTCCTACAACTTTTATTCCAGTACATTTTTACATTTATCAAATATTAAAGCAAATATTTCAAAATAACGGACATGTGACAAGAGTAAACACCCACTTCCGGTCGACCGATTTTTACCAAAAACTACTCAGTTCTTCTAACTTTTATAAAAATGTTAAATATAAAATTTTGCGTTGACCTGATTAATAGTTTTTGAGTTCGAGAACCCACAAAAAGCTATCACATACACACACACAGACATCATCGAGAAAATGGTCAAAACGTGTTCAGGGGACCTTAAAACATGTATTTCCGTTGAAATCTTGAAGTCGGTTTTTTCATGTATACAATACTTTCCCCTGTATTACGTATATGGAGAAAGTAAAAATGGAATATTGCAATTCCTGCTTAGTGGGTAAAATATGTTTTTTGGTTCATTATATATTAAATTGGTTATAAAAAAAAATAATTCGGGCAGAAATGGGTTAAATGCACAATGGAGCAGATCTGCTACATACTGGAAACCTTGTATTATAACAACTCGCGGCTTATTTTGTCGTTTTCCCACATTAACATATTCCACGCACCCTCCCTTTGTAATCAGCGTGCAATAACACGAATAGTTGTCCAATTTCGTGATGTAGACAAACCCATTCTTGAGAGGTATTCTAGAAAAATGACACGGTTGATTCACACTTACAACACGGCAAAGACACAGGACGACGACGACATGACGGTCTCAGATTGTTAGCGAGGAAACCAATCCACCCATCCACACTAGGGTGGCAATGACACCACGTGCCACAGACAGAATCCTCCGCCTCTCACGCCATGTCATTGCCGCTGCGTTGGTTTTCTCGTTATCAGATGAACAGACCGGGGTGGATGTCGTGTCATTGCCGTGCCGTTACGGGTGAATACCTTACCTTCCTGTTGTCATGTCACCACCATGCCATGTCATTAAATGTGAATCAACCTTAAACCTCATCTTCCGGTGGACCAATTTTTACCGATAACTACCGTATTAGTCTGAATATTAGTCCTTCCCTGAATATAGTCCAACCCCACTGTTTCTGCAGCCTTAGTTTTGGAAAAAGGTTTGAATCCCATTGCAGACCTCACTTTTAATATTATAAAGAACGAGTTTTAATATGTACGAGCAATTTAGTTACGGCTATCAATTTGCAATGAAATTGTGACATCGCGTTTTGCATGTTATAGTTGTTAGGCGTAATTTAAATATGTATCAAGTGTCACTGGACTAAATTATAAAACTTTGCATTTATGAATGTTATTTAAATTCCATTCGTATCCTTCAGATGCCATTGACAATGGCTACTTGAATCTTGGCTGTATGAAAAGTAATTATCGCCAGATTTCCAGTCAACATATTCTTATTCATAATTTATTTTACCCGCATTTTCGTTACTTCAGATGTTTATGCCTCGGAATATCACATCAAGGAATACATTCTGTAGATAGTTGAAACGCCTTCAACACCTCGGTTTGATTTATGTAAGTAATACTTTTATAATGCGATTGCATTATATACAATCAGCTGCTACACGAGTAACAAAGAAGAATTTCTTTCGTCATGACATTCTCTCTAAAATAACGATAGGTGGCACCACTACATGTTAATATTTGCGACTTTAAGGGAAGGGATAAAGTTGGCCAATCAACGCTTTCAAAACGAAAACTTCTGCAATTCCCACTATTATGAAAATACGACCGTTAAAGCGAGTATTCCAAAGAGGGAACAAAAAGAACCGAGTTATTGAGGCATATATATATAACAAGAAATTCTCCGTGAAACAATCAATCCAATGGGGGCAATAATTGTTACCTATACTTACTGCCGGCGGCGATGTTTTTGTTTGCTAATTTTTTTGGTGCGAATATAGTCCCTCCCTCTTTTTCATACTAATATTTTGGCCAAAAAGGTGGGGAGGGACTACATTCAGACAAATAAGGTTATCAGCTCTTGTCTCTCTAATGAAAACGTTAAATATGAACTTGGGTGATGATCAAATAATTAGTTCTTGTGCCCACAATAATGCATGGAGAAAATAAAAAATTGGTCCTGGTATAGAGTTTTATAATGAATCAGCATTGTAACATATGGAGAAAGTACCAATCCTCCGCTGCATGAACTCCTTAAGGCATTCAAATTTCTGTTTGGGCGACGTCGACATACACCAACGATGCTAATGTGATTTTCTCTTTATTTTTTCAGTTTGTGGGCATCGTGCTGTCATGCTGTTTAGCGAGAGCCATCAGGTCAGAATACGAGACTGTTTGATTTCCGGCGAACCGTTTCGCAAGAAGAGGCAGCGATTGTGGCAGGTGAATGGGATGAGGGGGAGGGTGTTTGCGGTGATGTGTAATGTGCAAAGGCTAGGAGTGGTCCAATCAGCTTGAAGCGCGTAACTTTCTCTTTTCGCCATAAAAAAATACAAACTTTTTGAAGATGACCTTTAAACGTTGGTTGGCTAAGCTTGCTTTTACTACCTCCGGCCCATAGTACATTTTCCCACCACTAGAGGCGCTTGATGCATACTGATATCAACCTTGTGAAATTTGGAGAAAAATTCCAGTTGTGTCAGAGTATCTGAAATGGCTGCGTTCATTTTCTTTAATCCTTTGCTGCAATCGGTCTTCATTACTGTATCCAAGAATGTCGTCTTTATTATTTAAGTCCACCATCTTCATAAGCCCACCAAGCGATTTTTGAATTTACTACGCCTTGTGTACATACCCAAATTTCTCGCTAATAAATGTCTTTCTAATTAATCTATCCTCTCGAGGAAAAACATTTTTAAAAGGTATTCCATTTTCACCTGTGCAAACTGCCTTGTATGGTCGAAAATTTAGTTTCGTTTGCTATTTTGCCAAAAGCCTCCGTAACAGGCTGCGTTTTCGTGCACCATTAACGACAACACGAGCAGAAACACGTCGTCGGCAAGCATTAAAACCTTTAAATTTTGTGTCATTCTCGAGGTGGATGCTGCGTAGTACCTTTTCCCTTCACTAGAGGCGCTGGCGTGGCCGGAGGTAGCAAAAGCAAGCTGTTTCTAATTGGCATCATTTTTTCGTCTTGTTTTGTGTGAACTATATTGTATTCTTGTGATTTACAACAATGTCGTGAGCGTTCTTGGATGATATTTTTCTACGTCTGAACCTAATTATATTTGCCTTGTGTTCTGTTTAAGATTAAAACGGATATAAATATATATGTTAATTAAATATATATATAGACATAAAGTAAAACTTGATATTTAGGATGTGTTCTTTGCTGCTAATATATAATTTTCCATCGCAGCGAAGGATTTTCAAAACTCGAGAAAGAAATATAATTTTTATCGTTTTGTTTTTCCGCCAGCTGCTACTTTTGGCTGCTCTTTGGAACCCAATGTTTTTATAGTAATAAATACCATTTCTGTAATATTGACAAAAAAATGTCGAGAATACAGTGATGATCTATTTAAGCGACTTTTCCTTGAATCTTTATGTCAGTGTTCGTACTTAAAGCTATTTTTTGGAATTTTAATATATATATATACAGATATATGTATAAATAAGATTAATATCTCAATGTAAGTAAAAGTTTAAATATAAAAAGTTCTATGTAACGTTGACTGTATACATATATCTTTGTAGTGTTTTCAACTTGGGTTTTCCAAAAGAATTGTATTAAAAATTTCCTTGGCCATTGGTTGTTTTTATTGCATACTTAAAAGATCGGTTCTCTTGGTTTGTGTGAGACCAAATTATGGTAATGAGAAGAACATGAAAATGTGTATTTTACTTTCTCATATACATAGTATATTGAGAAAGTATTGTTATCGTGGAAAAATTAGACCGAGATTTTGATGGAAATACGTTTTAGGTGTCCCCTAGTCCATAAAAGTGGTTTTTTACCATGCCGTCTGTCTGCTCGCCATTCTAGGGCCCAAACGCGCACATAAAATGGAATGATATTTCGTATTTGTGCAATATATCTTTTGCAGACCCTTTTTTTATAAGAATGACATTGCGCAAAAATTAAGGGTGGCAATTTTTTGAAAAGTTTTATTTACTCGAAAATGGCTCCGGAGAATTTGATTAAAATCATACCAATTGGAGAGCCTGACAAATAATACTACGTAAGGCATATATCTCTTGAGCACACTCTATATGCCGTCCAGTGACATTACAATGCATGCTAAGCTTCCTTACCCAAGTCTTGCGATGTCACGCCTCTGCCGTGAACCATCAAACTCTTACTACAGTCTTACGGTTAAACTAAATTGAATGATATCTCATATTTATGTGTAATATCATTCATAAAAGACATTCTGATGAGATAAATGATATTGCACATCAAGTAAGGGTACTTGATTCTTGGATATTTTGAAACAAAATTTGATTTACTCAAAAATGGCTCTAAGGATTATGATTAAAATCCATCCAAACGTACAACCTGATGTCACAAATAATACTAACTAAACCATGTCCCAAAAAAGTTACTATATATCGTCCAGTGGCATTATTTCTGTACAAGATGCCCAGCGCATGTCTGAGGGGAGAGTTAATTTCAGGGCACAAAGTGGAGTGAGATGAAACATTTTTGTATGAGAAAGTTTGTGCAATGTATATTGTAGTTTATTTTTCAGTGTATTGTGATGTGTTAGACGCCATCTGTCATGAGATAATGAGTTTGATTCCTGGGGTTATTTCCTACATTCGATTTGATTATAATCATTAGCATTTGGAAAATCAATCATCCTGGAAAAAGTCCCGGATTCGACTCTGGGAGACGATTATATTTTCCTATAAATTTACATGGGATTTTCAAGGTGCAAGGTTTCTTTCCTTCATTCATTAAAATATGTAAATATGGACCGAATTTCTTCATTTTAGTTTTATTCGACGGCTAAAACTATAAACTATCTTATTCTTGAAATGTTTAGATGTTACGCGGAAGAATTTGTCAGAAACACGAATTTATTTTCGACATTTTATGGCTTTTTCTTACTCTTTCTGGGTGTTGCCAAGGCGAACCTCATTGTTGCCTCTGATGAATTAGCATCTATTAAGCCTTCAAATAGACGAAATAATTGTGTTATTCGCTTTGCGCAATGGCAGACTTAATAGATTGCAACGTTAATAATTGAAGAATATTATTATTCAGTAAATATACGACGAGGAAGAATAACGGAGCCAAAGAGTGGCAAATCAAGTCTTATATTGCCAGAATGTAATAAATATCAAACACTTCATTTTCTGGGAAAATCAAATGATTGTCAGAAATTTATTAATTTTATAGATAAAGTTTTTACACACCTCAGAAGTTATATTTTAATCACACCACAAAGTCCTGTAGGTGTTCAACGGGTAATTCTGCTCGTTTCTAATAATTCCAAATAGGGTTAATGATAGTGCGATACCCTTTATCTAGAAATCAGGAAGGACCTAATAACAAAGGTTGCCGTGATAGCAAAGGCGAAGCTTCGTTTCGCTACCAAAAGATTGCGCTACCGCCAGACTGGTTCGGGAGTTCCTTGTCTTTTGTTTGTAATTCACATAATTACTGTGGCATGTTCATTATTTACTATCAATAGTCATCGTGGGAGCGGGTTGTGATTGAAAAACGGGAGTTATTCAAATAATGTATTTCTATGAATGCTAAATACAGATACAGTGGAACTTGGTTAGTACGTTCCTCGTCAGCATGTTTTCCTCTTTCGTACATTGATTTCTCAAGATCCTGATTCCACTCCATTTAAATACTTGTTAAAAATATTTGGTTAGTACCTTTGATGAATCATCGCAAAAAAAAACGCCTCCCTAACTTGACTCTTTTAGTAAAGGCGAAACAATAAAAATACAGATGCTGCAAGTCATTAAAAATGGAATAACAATTGCGAATTTTTAGCGGCCTAATTGTTGCACTTTTTCAAGATTTTCGTTTTTTATAGCCGGTTTTGCACCAAATCCTACCTAAGAAAAAAAATTCGAATCTACAGCTCAACTGGAAAACGAAAATTTTGAAAAAGTGCAGCAATGCAGCCGCTAAAAATTTGCAATTGTTTAAACAAATTTTCAAGGTTTGTGTATTTCCGAATGTGCTACGGAGCTGAAATTATTTTTAGAGGAAGGATTTGTAAAAAAACGAAATGGGGATTATAGAAATTTTGATATTTTAATTTGTTTGGCAGTTAAAAATTCTTTAAAGTTTAAACAAATAGATATTGTTTAGGTAATACGGGATGAGCTAGGAAGCTGAAATTTTCAAGTTGTTTACAGAGTAGTGCATTTGCACAAATAAACATTTGAATCTCTCCATTAATATATTGCGGCGGCCGTTAAAAATGTTTAAAATTTAAACAATCGGAAAAATATTATTTCATTTCTAGAAGTGCTACAACTTTAAAATTTGGCAGAAATGTGTAGCATTAGTACCCCATAATGGAGAAAGTATAAAATCCTTGAAGTTGCAATGTTCGGGGATTGTTTTAATCTATTATTTTTACATAAGGGAAAAACGAAAATCTCTGCGGAGGTGAAATCTTTAGAATTTAAAAAATATTTGTAATGATGAAATATCTTTCTGAAAAATGAATGTTTTTTCAAGGTGAGATGACATGCTTGCAGAATGCAAGCACCTTCTACTAGTATGTTATATCCCCTGTAAGGAATGTCTATATATAATGATAATCCTAACAAATTTTTTGTAAGCGTCATTTATTCTTATCAGCCGCTTAATGTTATCAATTTCCACGAACCCAATGTGATCACATTAAGCAGAACCTAATGTATAAAAGAATTTATGGAAAAACATCAAGTCGGGCACAGAGCTCTGAACACCATCAAAACGCAACAAATAGTGAAGACGAAGTTCTAAGACTCTTGAATGGACATCGCGGATTGGCTGAGGGCTGTTCAGACCACTTTCGAGCGCTCCAATTGGCCGAAATCGGCAGCCGCATGCACGTCGAAAGTCGGTCGCTATGCAAACACGCATATGGGAGGCCGTCCATTATGCAAAATCACACAGCGAGCCGGTCGGGGTATCCACTGTATATGTAATGAAGTTGATAAGTGTACAGACCATTAATCAATGAGGATTACAGCTGATGCATTTTCGCAAGACCCTTATGTGGCGCTGTGAGTGGTGGGAAATGGAACTACGTGGATCTTCCGGCTGGTATGGAGAAGGTGACATTCATCTAAGGCAAACGGGAATAGTACGAACCCACCGACCTAACCTTACCCAACCCGGTTGGAGAAAAATGGAAACGTTCTTTATATAATTTAAAGCGTTCATTTTGTTAAAAAATTTAAAATGGAAATAGAACGAGCCAGCAACCTTGCCCAAAACCTCGGAGAAAAAATAGCAACCTCCATGCAGCCTTTCCAGGTTTTTCTTACAATTAACGTGTTCTTTTTATTCAACTTCATTTTATGGAAATAAACCCAACCAACCAACGTTTTTACCCAACCTGTATTTGGAGAGAAAAAACACGTTTCTATAATAAAGTGTTGATTTTATTAAAAAAATTTAAATGGAAATAGAAAGAACCAACGTTGCCCAACCCAGTTGGAAAAGAACGTCCTCCCGAAACAGCAAACTCCATGTAGTTCAGTTTTCCCATCACTCATGGCGCCACGTAAGGGTCCTACGGAAAATACCCAAGTACCAAAATAAATCACAAAATACTTATCTTGCTGCTAATTTATTATGTGGGTACTACTTACGGGGTTTTTTAAATTTTGGTTCTGTTCGCATAACTGGGGTGGCGAAATGCAAACAAGACAACGGTGAAGAGAAATCGAACTAGTACGCGATGCAGCATGTGTGTACTCAACATGACTACTCTGCCCACAGCATACTCCAACTCAGTTCCTCCGGGTTGGGTAATTGTGTGGTTTTCCTTCAAGTATTTCTCTTTTACGGCATAACAACCTCCTCGGCGCAAGTTGGGTAAGTTTGATTAGGTGGTGTTGGTTTATTACCACCTTCACTTTGGACTCTCCCTCACGGGTTGGGTTGGATAACCTTAATCTTGTGATATTACTCGTCGTCTATGTTGTTTCATTACATACCTCGAATTGCTTCTTATATTTACGTTTGACTTCAGCTTTTTCCCCCTGGTAGTTCCATTTCTTGTCACTTTCTCGGCGTCTCCAGTGCTAGTGTCGCCTTGTTTACCTTTGCCCCAGTTATGCGAACAGTACCAAAACTTCCTTAACTTTTTCTTACTACGGAAAAAGTCCATTCCAGGGCATTGGCACTTAAAGTCGTTCTATATAATTAACAAATGACAACGTAAAAACATCTTTATAAACAACTTTTCCATACTTAACAGAATTTTAGCTCATCAGTATGACAAGAATGAAAATTGTTATCTAATTTTATAAACCCAATCTTTATATTCGATTTTAAATGTTGTAATCGCATATTAGTTTTTAAAATGACAAAATATATCAGTTATGCAGAGGTTTATAGAGTTAATTTTTCTTGCTACAACAAATAGCCTTAATAACCCTACATTATTTCAAAAGGAAAAAAGAAAGTTTATAATGAATCCTAAATAGTTTTAAACAGAAAATTCAGGTTAAAATAAATTAAGCAATACAAGCAAGTTTTTTTAATGAAAAACTTTTTCTAATTTTTGCATTTGTGGAAATTAGCAAAGGTTTTTCATGAAAAATACTTTCTTGTATTGGTTATTTTATTTGAATACGGAATTCCATGAAGCCTCGGGAACGCCCATTATCCTCAATATTTATAACTGCTGCATTCTGGTGAGTAAATATGTTTTATTTACCTCCATGCATATGCTGTGTTTTATAAGAGAAAGGGAAGAGAAAATTGAAAGAATCAAAGCTAAAAAGTAAGAAAGAATAGGTATAAATAAGCAGTTTTAACCATGTAAATAAATATGCAACTAAATGATTATTTCATTCATTAATGTAGATACTTATACAAAATTAAAAGCATGGAAAATGAAAAAATTCTATTTTGGAAAGAATTGGTATTTTAAAATAAGTAAAAAGAAAAAAGGAACTATTTATTTGAAGATCAATGAATTTTTTGTGACATTTCTGCGTAAAATAAAACCTATTATGGGTCTTAGCAAACTTTTTAAATTGTTAGAATAAATGGACAAACCTTATATTTCAATTAATATTTTTCCTGTTTGGGGATAAATTGGAAAATGCCTTCAATGTTTCACACAGAAAGTAATAGATATTGACGAATCAAAACTATTCAACCAGTTGTTCAATTTAAAACCATTTTTATAGAATGAATTTAACGCGGATATTTGTCCAAAATGTTGTCCCATGAAAAAGGGATGAAATATTTTTCTGGAAATGATAATACAGATCGCAATTTACAGTGTTTATCTTCACAATTTCTGCACAAATGTTAAATGTAAATTCGATGTAATAAAAGCATAGTGGTTTAATGAATGAAAGAAATTGTCCATAGAGCATATTAAAAATGTTTGGAATTTTCTGAGTTTGTTCTTGATAAGAAAGACCTTTTTCTTAGGATAAGAAGTTCAGAGAAATATACTTGTTAAAGAATCGTTTTCCGTCTTTTTTACTTGAGTAATGTTCCAAAGTTCGATAGATATAATTTAAAAGACAAAAACACTTGTTTATTTTTTGGGGGAATAAGATCGCGAAAATATTAAAATGTTCTATTTCTTTGGAAACCTTAAATATAACCAATCAAATCTTACAATGTATCTCATGCAAGATGTATGATATAATAAGATGATATATAATGCCGAAGAACTGACTTATATTGATGCATTCTGCTTTTATTTACCGTAATGTAAATAATTCCATTCTTAACAAATGATAGTCGATTACAGTTACTGACTTAAGAATGATTCAACACATTTGACGATATTTAGTTTCTTGATGCCATAAAGCCGCTACTTTTGTTATTAAATTTTAATTGATTTGGAAATATTTAATCACTCCCTCTAATGCCATTATCTCTTCGCGACAATTAAACGTTCAACCTAAAGATTCTCTATTTTCTCCATCAGTTCCTTAACGCAACCACCGCCATATTTGCTCCGAACCGCCAAAAAATAAACGGTGAAATTTTGCAGTTATTCTCTTATTTATAAATAAAATCGTTACTAATTTGATGTATCACAGCCATTCCAAAACCGTGTACAAACCTTTCAGTACAAAGCAAGCCATTGCATTCTCAATAGAAATATTAGTTAATGTATTCAAACTGGTAGTGGGAAGGATCCAATTAAAAAAATAACAACAGAAATTCTGTTATATATTTTTTAATTAAAGTACAAAAAACGGACGCCAATATAAAATGAAAGCGCCACTAAAATAATTTCTATTAAAAGTATTAGGAACGTGCATTTTTCATTCGGTATTCCAACGTGACATAATATACACATACACGTGTGACATACCTCCAAAATAACTTTTGATACTTATCCAAATGTTAGATAAATAAAGTTCACTTACAAAAACATGACACCGCACTCACAAACTCGATATTATTACAATCAATTAGCATTTTCACATGCATCGATCCAGTCATTATAAACATCCACTGCTTCAGAGAGAAAGTTGATTGAAGTTTGGAAATCTTCCAGACAGACCCGACAAGTTATCCGTGCCGTATTGCGACATTTGTCCCTGCGACAGAAAAAAACTACGTAAATTTGAAGGTAGGCGATTTGTCGGTTAAGCTAAAAACATTACTCACATTTTCACTTCGCACGACTTGTCGTGGTTGCAAAAAGGACAGTTAAACTGCGTTTCCAACGGCTGAATGGCTTTTCTCTTTGGGGGCGGCTTCCTATTACTTTTTCGACGTCCCATCTTAAGTTTGACACCACAAAGTTAACGCGCTTTAATAAAAGGGCTCCTAATTTTGTTTGTAAACAACAAATCCCGTGATCCTTAGCGAAGGTGGTCGATGCTCATTTGTTTCACCGCCGAGCATAAATCAACAATCGTTTGAAAGGTGTAATGTTTTCAGAAAGTTTTTAAGTGAGATTTTGCTAACGCATACAAAATACTTCAAGTAATATAAATATTACATTTTTTCGGATTCTGGTTTGCGCGTTCTTGATTGATGTGCTGATATTTTATAAGATGGACACCTGTTGAGATTCTGAAGCAGACGAAAGTGTTTGAAAGCTTATTTATCTTGAGTCGTTGCGTATAAAATTTATAACGACTGAAAATAATCCACTTTGTTCCAAGATTTTAGGGCTACTAGTTAAAATTAACACGCAGCTTCAGGTATAATTAGGATTCTGTACAGCTTACCATTGACAATGTAACCTGTGTGTATTTTCTTTACAATAATTAGGTCCTACAGCGCGTACGTGAGTTTTCTCTTTCCTTTTTTTTACGGTGGAGGATCTATTACCTTTTACTTACTTTGCAATGTTGTAATAGCCCGGGATCTGTTTAATACGGAGGGAATTTTCCGATGTTGTTGATTCCCATCGTCGTATGTAAGACGACGAGGGAATATTTCCGGAAGGAAAGTTCCATGCAAAAACAACGAAAAGGTCCAACGGTATCTTTCCGAAAACAGGAGTGGAGGCGGTTTCCGAGCCGAGATGTGGCATACGAATGGTGGCAGAATTTCTAGCAAACAGACGAAAATTAAGCTTATATAACGAAAATTAATAGACGCATATTACTCGTAAAACCTTTAATAAAAGTTATGAATGATAGTTGAACAAGATGAAATAAACTCATTTTAATTCTTCAACTTTTTGACTTTATACATTGATATCATTATTTGGAATTAACAATATTAGAGTAACATAATGGAGTTATTATATAGGTATGGCTTACGGCTCTATAACAAAATAAAGAGAAATTCTTTGCATAAAATATAATGCATGCTTAACTTTTCTGAAAATTTATGCACTAAAACCATAAAACTCTTATTTGAGATAATACAGGACAGGTATAAAAGTCTTCGAAAAAGAAAAAATGAAAAATACAACATAGTTCTAATGAAAATCGATAAAATTAAAGGTAAATAGGAAGTTTTGGAGCTATATCAGAGAAGTTAAGTCAGCGAGGTGGGTGACCAAAAAATATCTTGATATTTATTATGATATTTTTAAAAAGATAATTTTTTCGATCCTAGATTTTAAACCCTCAAAAGTATTACTCGTGTCTAGTTCGACCCCCAATTTTTTGCACAAGAATTTGGGCTTGAAAACTCGAACTATACGCGAGTATATACGTTATATAAAGTTCAATTGTTGGAAATGTGATAATTTCACTTAAAAAAGAAAAACAATTCGCCAATAATTTATGCTAGCTGTAACTAGTAATGTTACAATGTCTAAGGATGCTTACAATCCACACATAAGCTCTAGAATACCACCCTATTGGAAAGTTAAATAACAGCAGCTACGGATGATGAGAGCCTGGGTCTCGAAATACGTATTTAGCACTGTTCTTCTCACTAAATTCCTTTGTTTACGTTCAGAGTTGCATCATCAATTCATAGTTTTGCTACTTTGGGGTGAGATTTGACCCCAATCAAATTTTTAGCTTTTCAAAATTGAGAATTTTTTTACATTTCATATTATTAATGCATTTCGTTGTCAGAATATAATTTTCCCACATGTGACGGAATTTAAGGTTTAATCTGGGTGATTGCTCTTATACAAATCAAGAAAAGCTGTATGATGAACTATACTGTATTTAATACATTTTACTATGACAGGGACATGAAAAGTTATAATTTTAATCTCTTCTGAAGCTCAACATACAGAGCTATGAAAATGATAACGAGAAGAAGATTGTAAAATTAAGCAGATAACTTACAGAAAATTAATTACAAAGCGATTTAAAAACAAACAAACAGTAAACTACTTTTACACTAACATCAATTTGTACTTCGTTTAGTTACAACACTGCCATAAAACTGCAAGATCCAAATGGTTTTTGCAAGTGTAATTACGGCATTTTTAGACATATATTCACAGTCCTTTTCTGCCTTATGTGGCCCCGTTTTTCATATTGTTTCATACTATATAATTACCCTGAAATAGGCAACTACT
The DNA here is from genome assembly GCA_028673005.1 of Tanypteryx hageni. Classification (NCBI taxonomy): domain Eukaryota; kingdom Metazoa; phylum Arthropoda; class Insecta; order Odonata; family Petaluridae; genus Tanypteryx; species Tanypteryx hageni. The sequence goes on along the minus strand of CM054119.1, from coordinate 11,961,142 downwards.
TACCTTAAAATCTATTTTGGCAACATAAAAATACCACCGTGGAATCAAATCAAACCCCATTGCTAAATTAAGGTCATCATTTAGGAGAAAAGTTCCATTTTAAAAACGTGCATTGAACCTATTTAAATTCATCACAAAGGACGAAGTAACAGAACAATAAAATTATTTCTGAATCGTACACAGCGTTTTTCTGTTGGCGGAGTCAAGTACTATTCTAGGGTCAAAAATACCCATATAAATTACAATAAGTAATAATCAGAAATGAAAAACATGTTATCGTACATAAAAAAACTTTTATCTACGTTCCCTTCCAAAGGTAAATCTTGTTGAAATCATTACTTTATACGATTAGCTGCGAGTGCTCGCATATTTAAAGAAAATGGCCCAAACTGCGGAGGAATCTCTGTAAGAATAAAAATATTTTCAGAAATAGCGTACGTGATGTATCTTATTTTACCGAAAGTTAAATGATAATCGCAGAAAATCGTTAGGAAAAACGTGTGAATAACTACAAAATGCTTCATCTTCTAGAAAAAACTGAATGTGAACTATTGCCAATTATTTTTTGACGTGATACCAAGTGCTAAACGTAAAATACGTGGGAACATGCAAATTTGAACAGTAAACAAAATAACGCTTCCCGACAGTCGTCTTTATTTTTCTATTAATTTATTTCTTCGTTATTATTCTCGTATTGATTAATTTTAATGAGGTAATTCACTACAAAGTGACCTTTAAGGTGCTGTTTATAAATTACTTTAATCTAACAAATATAATAAATAAATAAATAACGATCTCGGCGCTTAAAGTGACATGTTCCGTAAACGCTTAGTATAAAGTGATGGCGTTATTGCGTCGTTGTTTGAAAAGTTTTGAATGACGGTTGATATCGCGGGTAAGAAAACAACTTTCTCACGGAACTGTGAGGTTTAGCGTTTTTAGTTATTTAGTGAGTGGTGTAACCTGGTGGAATAGGTGCATTTTTAAGTTATGTGAAGTTCTTTTCACCACTTCTTGTGTGTTGTAAACGATGCGTTTCGTTCTGTGATCATGTTTTTTGTAGTTGGTATGTTATTAACGAGTGTTTGTGCTTTTTATCGAGTTACTTGTACCTGGATTTGATTTGATGTTTTATCGGATGAAGTGTGTCTTTTAACTGTTGAGTTCGGAATATACTTTGAAAGCACGTCGCTTCTTATCCAAAAAGGTGAGATGTTTTGTTTTCTGTTGTCATTTTAGCATTTACAGTTTTGAGTTTTATTGTATTTGTTATTCGGTATGATTATGTTAAGTAGAATTTTGCGTCATTTAAAGTTTACCGGTTAGCATTACGTTACTGGCACATCACATAAGCAGCGTTCTTTCGAAAATTGATGTCTGAATATAACATTGCTTGGTATTTTGTTACGATCTGTGATTCTCGGAGTATATAAAGGGTATTTTGGGCATGAAGATGCAATGAGTATTTTGTTGGTTAGGTTATGTTATGAAATAAGGCTCACATTTGCAGACGGCAAAGACATGACAGCTTCGAATTCACAACATTGAAATAAATTTAACCGTTCACACTATTGACGACGACGGTACGCAACGGCAATAGATAAAAGAATCTCAGACGTGTCATGACTTGTCTGTGCCTCTAAGCTGTCCAGTGTGAACTCGTGAGCTACAGGTCCGGCAAAGTACAGACAGTTTGAACAGTATGTTTGTTTCTGGTGAAAATTAATCCAGAGCAGCTTATTGAACTTGTGCGAGAACACGAAGAAATGTATGTCTTCAGTAAAAAAGTTCTCATTAGGCAGTAATTAGAATAAATGTCATAGTTGGTTGCTGCAGCTGTTATAATAATAATAAGTTTATTTGTTCAAAAAGACATTACAAAATAATGCACAGAACACGTCAAAAACATTGAAAAGGGGACAAGAACACAAACTATCTCAAGCACCAGACGTAAAATCGCTAATATTGTAAAGACAATTAGTCACAAGGAGCTCATGAACATGCTTCTTGAATGACTGGAGTGAGCTTACTTCTTTGATTGCAGCAGGCAGAGCATTATAAAATTTAATGCATCTTGCTTTTGGTCCTTGAGAGCAAACTTTTAAGTTTTGTTGTATATAACACGGAGATCATCGTTTCTTCTTGTGTTGTAATTGTGGAAATTACTGTTTTTCTCATAGTCAGACATGTTTTGCCTCACATACAATACAGCATTATAAATAGAGGGAACAGTCAATAGTCCCAATCTTCTGAATAGGGGCCTGCAGTGTGCTCTGAATTGCGCATTGCACATTGACCTGACAATCTTTTTCTGGATCTTAAAAACCTCAATTAATTGGGTAGAGGAGCCCCAGAGGACAATGCCACAGGCAACACGTCAATAGAAATAAGCAAAATATACTTTTTTTAATACCTCGATACTAAGTTAGTGCTTCAAGACAGATAGTATATAATACACAGAGTTTATCTTTTTACATAACTTGTCAGTATGATGAGACCATTTCAGTAGAGGGTCAATATAGACACCTAGAAATTTGAACTCCTCTGTAGAGCTCATCACATCTTGGTCGAGGCAGGGGTGTAAATTTCGGCACCGTTTATGCGAGGAGGAGAAAAACATAGCCAGTGTTTTACTTTCATTTAAGGAGAGTCTATCGCTCTTACACCACTCAGAGGATCGTTTTCCGCAGGACGATAAGAGAACATAATAGGAAAAGATAACGTAGGAAAACTAGGGACCTTTGGTGCACTGCACCCCCTGCCATCCACCAAAAAGGTGACTTGCAGGGTATCATGTAGATGTAGATGAGTTGAATCATCCCAAGTACTGTGACAAGACATGGAATTATATAGGCAGAGAACTAAGTCAACCTGGACTAGTGTTCTCCCTTTCTTCGTAACAAACTTTCATGCAACCATTTCCTCGTTCGTGTATCTATCGATAGTTCCTGGCGATTACCTTCATTTAAAAGTGGTGATGCAAATCAATTTCTTCTGAGAACATGTTTACAAGCATCATGTCAAGAAACATAACAATGACTGGTGTAGTTGCTAGGTTTTATTCGCGTGTTTGCTGTCATGTGCTGTTGTCGTATCTTTAAATGTGAATAAACCTGCCTTTTTTCTGCGTTGTTCCCTTCACGTTTCGATGCCGTGCTTTGAAACGTGAATCAACCTTGATTCATTTTTTAAAGAAAATATGGATCTTGTGTATTATCCAACCCGTTCTTCGAAATACCTATTTATTTTTGGCATTTTGCCTACCCCCAACCACTTAACCCAACCCGGGGATGGAAATGGAACGAATCCAACACCCCAACCACTTAACCCAACTCGTGGGTGGAAAATAGAACAAATCCAACCCCCAACCACTTAACCCAACCCGGGTGAGGGAATAAAGATGTATCCAACCTCCAACCACTTAACCAAACCCGGGGAAGGAAATAAAACGAAGCCAACCCCTAACCACTTAATCCAACCCTGTAGGATCCATCCTGCAACTATTAACCCAACCTGGGGGAAGGAAATGGAATGAATCCAACCCCCAACCACTTAACCCAACCCACAGGTGGAAAATAGAATGAATCCAACCCCCAACCACTTAACCCAACCCGAGGTGGGAAGTAGAACGAATCCAATCCCCACCCACTTATCCCAACCTTGGAGGAGTTGAAACTGTTGTTCACAAGGGTTGAGTTTATTCAATAAATTCTGTTTAAAATGTTATTATTTGTTAAATTTGTTGTTTCGAAGAACGGGGTGGATAACACGCAAGATCTGAAAATATTTATATTTTTTAAAGAAACTATTTACATATTTTTTAAATTGTACGCAACATGTGTTGTTCGTTTGTTTATTTAACGAGTTTTTTTGCAGATAGTGGAATTCCAAAGAAGTTTAATCGTGTAATGTCGTGAGACGAGTTAAGGGACATCCGTAAATTACGTGATACGATGAGTTGAATTCTTTACACCCCTCCCACCTTCCTTGGCTAAGGTAGCCGGATTTCTAAGTAGCCAATGCGGGACCCTCGAGAAAACACCCTCAGTGCTCAAGATAACGAGAATGCGGACAAGGGCTACTAAATTTAATTCTTACAGACATAGTTTTAGTAGAAAAATTGTATATAATTATAGAAAAAAGATATTTATTCCAGTTAAGTTACATAGAAAAATTAACGAGACAATTAAAATTTAATGAAAGAACATTCATATATCCATATATATCCATTTATTTCTTAAATTACCATGCTAATCCTAAATAAACCAATTCTGATTATCTCGTATAAATTTCTGCCAAATTTAAATTTTATATCTACATCCTTGATTGAGTTATTCACGTTTTAATATCTTAACACTTAGACCAACAGACTGAAAACATAGCCTTTTATTATTATTTTTGTGATTTATTGATTCTCTTTCTCTTCCCATTTCCCAAACTGTCCTCAAATCCTCCATTCTTATAACTAACTCCTGCAACCCATCAACCTATAAATGTTTTACATGCTTGGTTTGTTTATTAAAACGTCCAGCACGTTCCTCAGATTTTCATACCATTTCTATTTCATTAATATTGAATTTAGGTAGTTATTACTATTTTTGACTATTATTTCAGCTCTAGGTATTCCTTCTCATAAATAACGCAATGGATGTTGTTTACATTGGTTGCTATGAAAATAATTTCTCTCTCTCGTACTAATTGTAAGAACATTCAAAGCACGCTTTCACCCATAAGGATTGAAATAACAATAGGATTTCGAGGTTAAACAATGTAATTGGTTGGCAAGGCAACATCCTAATTAAATGCCAAGATTTTCCCAAAACATGTGAATTAAACGTTAAACACGAGGAATTTCGAAGTGTAAGCGGGAAAAGATGAACGGAATTAGAAACCCTATAATTTTTTCTTTAAAATGGTTCGGATCTAAAGGTCATAGGTGAGTTATTTCTAATTTAGATCTCAAATAGAATAAAAGCCTGCACGTGATAACTTATGGGGAATGCAAATCATCCCCTGGAGTCGAACCCTGGATGTTTTTCATGAATTTTCCTTCATCACAGCTTTTCATATCTGAGTAGATTATCTCTGCCAAATTTCAAGTTTATATCTACGTATTTGATCGAGTTACTCAGGTTTTAAGAGCATGGTATGGAGAAATCAAAGGACCAACATAGCCTTTTGTTAAAAGGAGGGATTTGTTGGCCTGAAAATAAAACCTCGTTATTTTCTCTGTACCTGGGTTCAAGTCCTGATTTTGTATCTTGATATTAATTAATTTTGAAGCGCAAATGAAAAATATGCTACACACATTCCCGTGTTGTTCAAATAGAGGAAATTAGACGAGAAAGTATTTTTTAATTTATTCTATCAGGTTGGTTGGAATTCACAACCTTCCTGGAAGACAATGCAGGTCGCCCCAAGTGATTGGCGAAAGTTTGATTGAAATTGAATCGTTAGTTATATAGAAGCTGTGGAAATTCAACAGGAAAGATTTTTGTGAAATACACAATGAACATAAATATGCCTTGACTTTCTTTGGATGGGAAGAAAACAAACTTTCGTTCTTTTAGGCGTTTGTTGTTTCAAGTTTCGAAATCCTACGATGATTCTAAGTATCTAATTTTAATATGCGAATGATTAACGTTCTACATTCAAATGTATTCCTTCTTGTAAATAACCCAACGAATGTTGTTTGCATTGGTTGCTATGAAAAGAATTCCTTTCTTCTTCTCTCTCGTACTAATTGTAAGAGCATTCAAAGCATGCTTTCACCCATAAGGATTGAAATAACAATAATATTTCGAGGTTTAACAATGTAATGGGTTGGCATGGCAACATCCCGTTAAAATGACAAGATATGTGAATTAAACGTTTAACATGAGGAATTTCGAACTGTAGGCGGGAATAGATGAACAGAATAAGAAACTTCATAGCTTTTCCTTGAAAATGCGCTAGATCCAAAGATCATGGGTGAATTCTTTCCAATTTAGATCTCAAATAGAATAAAAGCCTGCAAATCAAAAAGTCGATTTTTACGTGTTATAATATGGGAAATGGAATTGCCTACCTTGGAGTCGAACCTAGGACTTTTTTCGAGATTTATTTTCGTCATCATCTTACAATATGTGTAGCGACCATTCCTGCCAAATATCAAAAATGAAACTCATTCCATTATCGAGTGACCGAGGGAGCCACAAAGGGACAGAAGTAATCTTTTTATTATTGTTAGATTTGCCAATTACCTTTTCTGATCCGACACCCGGATACACAGTGTGGTGCAAAAGTGTAATGTGTCTCAGGGTTTGTTTGTTGCAAAAAGATTTAATCGTTACATTTCTTTTTCAGGCAGATGACAAAAACTGCTGTGCCGGGTGTTTCAACTGTTATCTTCGTACAAATTAACTGACTTTGGCTGTGAAAATGGGTGAAAACAACGTCGATGTTCTTTGTGGATTATGTTTGGGACATAGCCGTCATTATTCGCACATTTACTACGTGCATAAGACGGACGAGACTCCGATTTGGGAACTCATAAGTGACCTGTGCAACTTGAATGTAAGTGAAAATTTCCTCGAGCATTTTGAAGTTAGCGAGTAACAAGTAGTGGGTTATCTATGAAAACGGATCAAATTAGAGGAAAGTTGTTTTTTTAGCCTACTTTTCGAAATGGTAATAGGGTTATAGTTCCGTCGTTGTGTCTGTCTGTCTGTCCCCCCCATTAACTTTTGCACCAATCGACGGATTTTCGAGAGACACTTGGTGGAAATCTGCTACTGGAGCCGAGCTCCAGAGGATGTTTCTTGCTGCGAATATTCAAAGTCCAGAATTCGATTCCAGTAACTATCCTTCCCTTTTGATTTACACGGGAAATCTGAAATCCGTTGCGCAGGGTAATTTTCTCTCGCACATTAAAATATCTTGGAATTGTAATTCTCTGTGCATAGGGCGTTTTTACTTTCTCCATATAGGGGGAAGTATTGTATTCATGAAAAAAATCGAATTAGAGATTTCAATGGAAATACACGTTTTGAGGTCCCCTGAACACGTTTTGACCATTCTCTCGATGATGTTTGTGTGAGAGTGTGTGTGAGATAGCTTTTTGTGGGTGCTCTAACTCAAAAACTATTAATCAGACCAACGCAAAATTTTATATTTATCATTTTTATAAAAGTCCCAAGAACTGATTAGTTTTTGGTAAAAATCGGTCTACTGGAAGTGGGTGTTTACTCTTGTCACTTATCCGTTATTTTGAAATATTTGCTTTAATATTTGATTAGTTTAATTTCTCATACAGCTAAAGTTCTAACCAGAATAATAACCAAAAGAATTGAATGTAAAATAGAAAAGGAGCTGCAAGATAATCAGTTTGGTTTTAGAAGAGGAAGGGGGACTAGAGATGCTATAGGATGCATGAGGATGATGATAGAAAGAGCGCTAGAAGTCAATAAAGGTATGTATTTTTGTTTTGTAGATTGGGAGAAAGCTTTTGACCGAGTGAAATGGGATAAAATGCTGGGTATTTTAAACAAAATAGGAATAGATTGGAAAGATAAAAGACTGCTTAAAAACCTTTACTTAGATCAAAAGATTTGAGTTAGGGTTGAAGGAGAAGAAACAGAAAGTACTTCAATGAGGCAGGGTTGTCCTATTTCACCAGCGATATTTAATATTTATGCAGAAACAATAACAGAAGAAGCATTGATGGAAGAGAAAGGATTTAAGATAGAAGGTGAAAGTATTACCACCATTAAATACGCAGATGATCAGGGCTTAATAGCAGAAGGCGAGAAAGAGCTTCAGAGGATGACAGACAGACTAGTGGAGGTTGGCCAACAATATGGAATGAAGATCAATACAGAAAAAACAAAAGTCATGGTGGTTTCAAAGGAACATAGAGAATTGAATATAATGGCCAAAAATTGGAACAAGTAAGTAGTTTCAAATATCTCGGCAGTATTTTAGCACAGGATGGAATAGTACACAGGACATCAGAAGTAGGATTGCTATGGCAAAAGCAGCATTTAACGAGAAGAAGGAGCTTCTCACAAGCAAGAAAATAAATTTAGAAACAAGGAAGAAATTAGCAAAATGCTACATATGGAGCATAGCTCTTTATGGCGCAAAGACGTGGACGATAAGGAGAAAGGAGGAAAAATATTTAGAAAGTTTTGAGATGTGGGTATGGAGAAGAATGATGAAAGTGAAATGGACAGAGGAAGAGAAACGAAGAAGTATTAGAAATGGTGGGAGAAGAAAGGACGCTAATAAAAACAATCAGGAAAAGAAAAGCAAATTGGTTAGGGCACATATTGAAAAGACAGTGTTTACAAAGGACGATCTTAGAAGGAAAAATTAGTGGAAGAAGAGGAAGAGGGAGAAAAAGAATAGGAATATTAGATAATATAAAGCAGGGATATAATACTTATAGAGGTATAAAAGAGGCTTCTAGGGAGAGAGATAAAATGGAGGCAGCGATTCAGTTAATACCTGTCTTCGGACAGAAGCATGATGATGATGATTTGATAAATGTAAAAATGAATTAGAATAAAAGTTCTAGGAAATTTAATTTTCCACAACCTTTGTTTGATACATTTTTCCATACAAAGCATTGTTTAAGAGATATCATATTTTTAGCTGTCACCACTACGCTACATACCGATGACTATTGTTAACAATTGACGCTTAGTTACGTCTTAGCAACGCTTTTTCTTTTCCTAATTGTTGGAGCTTTGTGGCTATATCCAATATCAGAAGGCTTACGGTTTGTGTTTATTTCTGTTCTTTGTAAAGTCTAAACTTTTCTCGCATTTTCTTAAAATATTTATTATTATGTAACCTATTTGGATTTTTGACAAATATTACAAATATGGAGAAAGTCATGTGGAGGCAACATCAGATTTTTTCAGTTATTAATTGTATTTATTTGTTTTAACAAATGATGTCTAATGTACTATATTGGTATGTATTATTTGAGATACAGATGTAACCCCTACTTTTCCTACTTTTATCATTGTTCTTACGGGAAAATAGGTTTTGCTATGCATTGTTTTCTTATAAGTCGCAGTTTCCAGGAATGCGTCTTCGACGTATAGCGGAGACTTATTGTACACTTTTCTTTCTCGTTTGAAGCTGCGTTTGTTCGATTGGATGAAAAAACTTCTTTTTTTTTTAGGTATTTCCGGGAGAGGAAGGCCCTCATTTCATATGCAATAAGTGCCATAGGAAGTTGTTGCAATTCAGTTCGTTCAAGAAAGAGGCACAAAAGTCATGGTCAGCATACAAGGAAATGAAGAAAAAGATAACCGAGGTAAGGGTTGCCCTTGTTGTTGTTGCCCGCCAAAATAACGACTGGATTTTAATCAAACTCTAGGTGAATCACTTTTATCTCCCAATAGTTTTTCTACGAAGCTCATATCTTATCAAAAAATAATAAAAGCCTTCTCTTTTATATTGTTGCGTAGTATATTTCTGTCTATTGCTTGAACTCTTTCCACCACCACCCTCCCTCCCTCTCTCTCCCTCCCTCCCTCCCTCCCTCTCTTTCCCCCTCTCTCCCTCCCTCTCTCTCTCTCCCTCCCACCCTCTCTCTCTCCCTCCCACCCTCTCTCCCTCCCACCCTCTCCCTCCATCTCTCTCCCTCCCTCCGTCTCCCTCTCTCTCTCTCTCTCCCTCCCTCTCTCTCTCCCTCCCTCCCCCTCTCTCTCCCTCTCACCCTCTCTCTAGGGTTAAATGTAAGAAGGGACTACATAGTCTCAATTTCGCCCTAATAAAGTCGTTTGTCTGTCTGTCTGTCTGTCTCTCTCTCCCTCCCTCCCTCTCTCCATCTCTCTCCCTCTCTCTCCCTCTCTCCATCTCTCTCCATCTCTCTCCCTCTCTCCATCTCTCTCTCCCTCTCTCTCTCCCTCTCTCTCCCCCTCTCTCTCTCCCTTTCCCCCCTCTCTCCCTTTCCCCCCTCTCTCCCTTTCCCCCCTCTCTCCCTTTCCCCCTCTCTCCCTTCCCCCCTCTCTCCCTCCCTCCCTCTCTCTCCCTCCCTCTCTCTCCCTCCCACCCACCCTCTCTCTCTCTCCCTCCCTCCCTCTCCCTCCCACCCTCTCTCCATCTCTCTCCCTCCCTCTCTCTCTCCCCCCCCCCTCTCTCTCCCCCCCCCTCTCTCTCACTTTCTCTCCCTCTCTCCGTCTCTCTCTCCCTTTCCCCCTCTCTCTCTCCCTTCCCCTCCCTCTCTCCCTTCCCCTCCCTCTCTCTTCCTCCCTCTCTCCCTCTTCCTCCCTCTCTCCCTCCCTCTCTCCCTCCCTCTCCTTCCCTCTCCCTCCCTCTCTCCCACCCTCTCTCTCCCTCCCTCCCTCCCTCTCTCTCCCTCCCTCCCTCCCTCTCTCTTCCTCCCTCTCTCCCTCCCTCTCCTTCCCTCTCTCTCCCTCTCTCCCACCCTCTCTCTCCCTCCCTACCTCTCCCTCCCCCTCTCCATATTAATTCTTTATGTGGATTAATTAACCCATTCCTTTCCTCCAACTCCAAAAATCTCATCCTCCATTAATGCCTTTTATGGACTAATTATTTCTTCCTTTCCTTCATTCCCTCCAAATACCTGCATATCCTACATAGATTCAACATATTATCATCTTTTATGATTGTGCATTGAAGTCGCTCGCCAGGTGAGGTGTGCACAGATATGCGGGCCACAAAAAAAATTCCTCTCTGTGGATTAAGCGCAAGTATGTGCGCCTTCTCTGTCATGCTAGGATGAATTGTTATGCCATCTAGTGATATTTTTCAACTTGATTGTCACTCTCTGAGCTGCTATGTAAGCATTCATAGAAGAGAAATTTTTGCAATGTTTTAGACCAGTTTACAAGTAGTAAAACCTTTAACCGTACTTTGGCTTCTATTTGGCGAGTTTGGAGTGCACTTGTACTAGCGAGAGCACTAGCGAGAAAGCCTTATTACTCAGGAATATGTTTTACGCTCTTCTTCGTCTATGTTTCTCCGGCGTTTTTTCCCATGCTGTGACTTTTCTATTTATGCCGTTGAACTTTTGTTTGTAGAGATAATTTTTGGGTCAGGAAAGCCTCAATAAAATTTGTAGGCAGTGTTTCAAATGGGTGCTCAAGTATGCCAAGGTTACATGGTAACCAGTTGTTTCCAATATTGCAAATTTATCCCCACAATCGTGATTAAATTTCTATTAACGACTAAAAATATGCCCTCAAAAGATCCAGCAAGACAAGGAAAAAATTTATGTGGAAATGTGCTGTCGTATGCAATGGGAGTAGAGAACGAAAATACCTGGTGAAAAATCACTTTCAAATTGTCGATAAAATTGTTAATTTTTAATCAATTTCATGATTTCCGTATCATTTTAACTTTATGTTTTTGATAGGGATGTGCGAACGCCAAATTTTCAGCTAGAGTCGACTTCGAGTCGAACATTGTTGAAAAATTCGAGTTTCGAGTGTAGTTTAAAGATATATTTCCTGATTTTGTATATTTAATGATTTTGTTAGGTAGAATGAAAGTTTTTGAAAGGCCTTTTTAATTCGGTATTAATTATTCTTATTTTTCATTAGTTCGTAACAAAGAATGCGAAACCTAGAATTGAAAAAAATAAGACTGATGGATCAAAGAGTTTTAAAAAATCTATTCCCTACAATACGAGGAAGATCGCTGGATTAGATTTTATTATTTATATTTTAAAAGCATTATTTTTTATTTCAGCATTTTTATATTTTGTTACCAATCAAATAAATAAAAGAAGTGATAAATTTTACTGGTTAATACGTATTTAATGAAAGAGATCTTAAATTAGATGCAGAAGCAGGGAGAGAAGAAAACAAAAATCATACTCAATAATTTTTGTTTTTCACAACATTATTTGGCTATAAAAATATTTTTTATAACATATTGATAAAAGTTTTATATGGTTTTATTTGGAAGTGCATTAATATATACAAGATGGAAAAGTATACTCCATAAATGGAATACACAGAGATTTCAAAGGCGTACTTTATAGGAAAGACGTATAACATGCCATTGAAAGATTCTTGAATTTTTATACCCGAAATTAAAGTCGTTCAAGCTATCGATAGTTGCTGCTTTCTTCACGGCGAGGTTAAATCATTCCTGAATTTTGTAATGGACCCCTCATGCACAATCATTGCATTCCATTCTTTAGCTGTTTCATTTGCTCATTGTAACCCCATCTGATTTTGTTACTCTCTTATCTTTCAGCCGATTGGAAGTCCCAAAGAAGTTGAGCCTAACGAAGTTGTTGCTGACGCAGATAATGATTCACAGGTAAAAATTTTTTATGCATGGTAAGCACATGCCCAAACTTGGCGTGCTTTTTGTATAATGAACCCTTTATGCAAATTCAATGGATTGGATGTGGAGCGTCTATTCTTTGGTTGTTTCCTTTGCCCATTGTAACTCCATCTGACCTTGTTACGCTATTATCTTTCAGGTGATTGGAAGTCCCAAAGAAGTTGAACCTAACGAAGTTTTTGCTGACGCAGATAATGATTCACAGGTAAAAATTTTTATGCATGCCGTTTGTGGTTTGGAGGTGTCGCGATTCATTCGTTTTTGACCAAACTTTGCCTGCATTCATTCTTCATGCAAAATCAATGGATTGGATGTGGAGCATCTATTCTTTAGCTGTTTCCTTTGACCGTTGTAACTCCATCTGACCTTGTTACGCTATTATCTTTCAGGCAATTGGAAGTCCCAAAGAAGTTGAGCCTGACCAAGTTGATGCTGACGCAGATTACGATTCACAGGTAAAACGTTTTTATGCGCAGTAAACACATTCAATATGTGGTTTGGAAGGATCGCGATCCATTCGTTGCTATCAAACTTTGCGTGCATTTTGTAATGGACCCTTCATGCGCAATCAATGGATTGGGCGTGGAGCGTCCATTCTTTGGTTGTTTCATTCACCTATTGTAACACCATCTGACCCTATTATGCTATTATCTTTCAGTCGATTGGAAGTCCCAAAGAAGTTGAGCCTAAGTATGTAGTTGCTGACGCAGATTACGATTTACAGGTAAAACATTTTTACGCACGGTAAACATGCCGTAATGTGGTTTGGAAAGGTCACATTTCATTTATTGCAACCAAACTGCCTAAATTTTTTAATCATCCATTTTTTGGCCGTTTCATTTTTCCATTCTAACCTCATCTGTCCTTATCATATTATTATCTTTCAGATGTTTGGAAGTCCCAAAGAAATTGAGCCTAACGAAGTCGTTGCTGATGCAGATTACGATTCACAGGTAAAAATATTTTATACATGGTAAACACATGCCGTATTTGGTTTGGAAAGGTCGCGATTAGGGTTGCCACCTTATGAGTAGTTGATTCTTGGAGATTTCCACCTCACGAGTAATAAATTCCGAGAGAGTCCAGGATAATTTTCTCTAGGTTGAAAAAACAACTTTTATGAGCAATGAAACTTGTTTTATTTACTTATTAGGAAACAATTTTTATTTAATCTTTATTCTGTTGTTAATGTTAGAGTTGCAACCTTGTAAATTGCTGATTCTGGAAGTTGTCCGCCATATGATTAGTTAATTGTGATTTTGTTTGTAGGTTAAATAACATCTAATAAGAGTAATAAAACTTGTTTTATTTATTCTTTAGAAAAGGATAATATTTAACCTTAATTTTGTTTTAACATTATTCTATAAATTACAATAATAAACTATTAAAAATAGCATTACGGCAAAAGCCATGCTCCATTTATTTAATTTGAATTTTGGACTACTTCGAGCAGTCTCCAAAAGATCTTGTTTCGATAGTAAAAAGGAATGGAAATCTTCGCAAGAGTAATTAAAATTGGTGCATGCACCATCTTTTTCAATTTGCACTGTGACAACATTTTTTATGAGTATTACTTATGTTTTGCACTGATTATTTGCGTTTCGTGTCGTTTAAACTTAACAAAATGTAACATCGTGTCTATCATGCTTCGTAGAAGCCCGGTATGTTTTAACTACTCCATTAATTCTGAGTCGCTGACAAGAGTCCTACAACAGAAAGATCTTTGTGTTACTACCGATTATAAACTAAAATTTTCAGACCATATAATGGCAGTTAAAAATAAACGTATGTCTCTTCTAGGCATTCTGTATCACTTTATGGATATCAGAAGCTCTTTAACACTCGGAATGTATTTTTCCTCAATTGTCCTACCTGTTATTATTACGTATTGCCTCCCAATTTGGTCTATGTCTGCTCCTCCTAAGCTTTAATCCCTTGACTGTGTTTTAAATTTACCTCATTCGAAATGAATTATCCATTAGGTTCACAACTTAGGAATAAGAAAGTGATTCGTAAAGTAGATTATCAGCACAGCGTTCAGTATTTACAAGGGCAAATGAAAAAGCTAAAATTAGCAACACCAACTTCATCCAGAATAATGAATTTATTAACTTCGAAGAAAAAGGCGTATTTAGATTGGGAGATGATGAAAGAAGCATTCATATCAAGTGGTTAGCAACCTTTTTATAGCTTCTTAAACGAAATAAAAATATTCCCGGCAATAAAAAATTTAAAACGCGCCAATAACACGATTACTAGATGCGCGAAAGCTATTTCTGGCGATATGAAAGTTCAATTGTACGCCGATCTCGTAGACTGTGGCTGGTGTTCCCTTCAACTCGACGGTAGCACAGACAATAAGCAATTATTGAAATTTGTAATTATGCCAAATCAGAGAGGTATCAGCCTAGCCAAACAATTTCGGACTCGGAAGACGGCGATGTTGTGCATCCCACAAATTGTGCTAGCCGTATTTTGATAGAAAGCGATAGTGAGAATGGCGGTATGAACGACGACGGCAACGGAGGTGTTATTGTTGATCACTTCCCTGACTTTTCAGAAGTGAGGTCCTCATACGATAAACTTCATTCCTTTACGTTCGGATTCAGTGAATCTACTGGCCCCAAGCATCTTCCGTCGCCTGACGCTAAACCTCCCGCAATCATTGCATTGTTTATTTTTCATAATTGTAATTCTGACTGTTAGGTTATAATGAATATGTTTTATCTTTATTGATGAATTTCTACACCGTCACATTTGATAAGATTATCGTTGCGTTCTTTCAGATATTGTGCCTGATTGTTAAAAGATTAGAAAATCAAAAGTTATAAACAATTTATTGTAAATATTAGATACAATTAATTAAAATGACATTTATTTTCTAGATATATATAAAAATATATATATATCCTATAGTATTATATCATAATTAAATATTAACAAAGTCTCTCTTTAAATTTTTTACTAATTTTGATGATGTAACCATTTCTAGAAACAAATAAACTTGTGAACTATAAAACTTATTGATACAAATTTTTATGAGGTAGTAAAAAGAAAGTAATTATTAATAAAACAATTGAACTGAAATATTATATTATATTATGCATATTTCTGGCTCAAAAATTCGATGTTCTTTTTTATATTAAACTTTGATGAATATTTATATTTTTATAAACTCAAACTTAATTATGAATATTTTGGGCTCCCGGACAAGCTCTACCAGGTTCCGGGAGAGATGTATTTAAGGTGGGTTAATTCTGGGGGAGGTGGCAACCCTGGTTGTTATTTATTCATTGCGACCAAACTTTGCCTGCATTTTGTAACGGACCCTTCATGAACAGTCATTGCATGGAGCATCCGTTGTTTGGCTGTTTCCTTTGCCCAGTCTAAACCCCATCTGACCTTATTACGCTATTACCTTGCAGGTGATTGGAAGTCCCAAAGAAGTCGAGCCTAACAAAGTTTTTGCTGATGCAGATTACGATTTACAGGTAACACTTTTTTACTTTCTCCATACGTAGTATAAGAGAAAGTATTGTTTTCGTGAAAAAATCATTTTCGAGATTTCAACGGAAATACACGTTTCGAGGTCCTCGAAACGCGTTTTGACCATTTTCTCGATGTTTGTATGTGATAGAAATTTTTTGGGTGGTCTAACTCAAGAACTATTAATCAAATCAACATGAAATTTTTATACCGTAATTACCTGCGTATAATGTGCACTTTAAAAAAAAAGTATTTGAGTTCAAAATTAGGGTGCGTGTTATGCGAGGGTACATAATCTTCCTATTTTCATTTGATCCCATATTTCCACAATTTCGGCACATTAATTACTGCCCGGGTATACTCATAATTTTATTGGTGATCTTTACGAAAAGTAAGATAAATAATAGTTAAAATTTATTTACTAATTCTACAAACATTCATTAATTAGATATGAAAAGAATGAATTCTGTATTTATTCATTTTAAAAACCAAGAAATTCTTCGTCACTGGACCATTCTTCTTCGATGTTGTTATCGGAATCGTCATCTTACGCATGACGTCACCCTACACCGGCGCCCGGCCTGGTGATGAGATACTGGTACTACTTACAATTAGAAACAATGGCAGCTGATGCCTTTGAGTACGCTGGGAGTTGATGCTTCTTGTAGAACTAAATAAAGTTATCGTTCTCTACCTTTCTCTCAGCATTCATACGTGATTTATTCTTGATTCTTCGAGTCAGTAGTTAATTATGGTTATTTGCTATCGTGTTTACGTGCTTCCGAGTGTTCTAATAAGGGTAAAACTGAAGGTTGAGCGAACCCGTCCACCTCAGGGGTGACAAAAACGTATGTAAAAAACATAGGATTATCGTCATTCCTTCATTTTATTAGCCCAAATAATGTCATATTCCCTTCTATGAAATTAATATAATTTGATTTATTATGTATATCCTAATATCACCTTGTAAGTAAACAGAGTATGTAATGATTGAGTTAGCTGACGTTCTTTTGGAACGTCATTCAAAAATTTCATTTCGCACTTTCATTGTTACCAATACATAATACCAATAATTTGACCATTGCTTTATACCACGTTACACCATCTACGTAATTCTTGAACGGTAACGCTAAAAAAAAATCTGTTAGTGCTTTAATCATAGATTACGAGGCTGAAAACCTCCCTGCGCGTTATACGAGGGTGCGCATTATACGCGGGTATTTACGGTATTACATTTTCATTAAAAGGACAGGAGTTGATTAGTATTTGGTTAAAGTTGGTCGACCGGAAGTGGGTGTTTTACTCTTTTGTCACTTGTCCATTTTTTTCAAATATCTGCTTCAATACTTGATCGACGTAAAAAAATTCGGAATAAAAGTTTTTAGGTAATTTAATTTTCTACAACCTTTGTTTGAAGCATTTTCTCATATACATCACTTTTTTGAACTTGGCGAATAATTGGTTCCAGAAAACGGACGCGAAATGCGAATTCGTGAATTGCAAGCCTTATTTTCCCATGAGACAATGTACAATGGCAAAGGCAGCATTTAACGAGAAGAAGGAGCTTCTCACAAGCAAGAAAATAAATCTAGAAACAAGGAAGAAATTAGCAAAATGCTACATATGGAGCATAGCTCTTTATGGTGCAGAGACGTGGACGATAAGGAGAAAGGAGGAAAAATATTTAGAAAGTTTTGAGATGTGGGTATGGAGAAGAATGATGAAAGTGAAATGGACAGAGAGGAAGAGAAACGAAGAAGTATTAGAAATGGTGGGAGAAGATAGGATGCTAATAAAAACAATCAGGAAAAGAAAAGCAAATTGGATAGGGCACATATTGAGAAGACAGTGTTTACAAAGAACGATCTTAGAAGGAAAAATTAGTGGAAAAAGAGGAAGAGGGAGAAAAAGAATAGGAATATTAGATAATATAAAGCAGGGATATACTACTTATAGAGGTATAAAAGAGGCTTCTAGGGAGAGAGAGAAATGGAGGCAGCGATTCAGTTAAAACCTGTCTTCGGACAGAAGCATGATGATGATGAATGTAAAAATGGGAGGCGCTGATCCAAGTCAACCTAAAAAAAATCAAGAAAGATTTGAAGCTTTCCCGGCGAATCATCATGGTGAATTTTTCTCGGGTTTCCAACCGGGTTGTCTCGGAGATTTCTTCCGACGTTTCGGCGACTAGCTCTGTCGCCATCTTCAGGGATCCTGAGTGCCAGGGAGATTTCTGTGGAGGTTTATATACCTGCCGGGGGATGACAGCAGGTCGGTGATTGGCTGTTGTATGGAGCAGTCCTATTGGCTGGCTCTCGTTGGTGATTGGTTGTTGCATTGTGTGGTCCTATTGGCTGAGCGCTCGTTGGCTAATTGGGCTATCATAGGGTCCCACGCCTTGCTGAGAAGGAATCCATTGTCTCGGTTGATGTTATTGTGGTTCAGGCGGATTTCGATGGCTTCCTTCACTACGCGGTCCCAATAGCCATTAGCTCTCGAAATCCTTTTGGTGTCCTTGAATTGTATGCGGTGGTCCGAGGACAGGCTGTGTTCGGCCACCGCAGACTTCTCCGGGTAATTAAGTCTGATGTAGCGAGCGTGTTCCTTTAATCTGGTTTCAATTGTACGGCATGTCTGTCCGATGTAGTCTTTCCCACACTCACACGGGATTCAAAAATGTCGGGAATCTACAGGATCCCGTGTGAGTGTGGGAAAGACTACATCGGACAGACATGCCGTACAATTGAAACCAGATTAAAGGAACACGCTCGCTACATCAGACTTAATTACCCGGAGAAGTCTGCGGTGGCCGAACACAGCCTGTCCTCGGACCACCGCATACAATTCAAGGACACCAAAAGGATTTCGAGAGCTAATGGCTATTGGGACCGCGTAGTGAAGGAAGCCATCGAAATCCGCCTGAACCGCAATAACATCAACCGAGACAATGGATTCCTTCTCAGCAAGGCATGGGACCCTATGATAGCCCAATTAGCCAACGAGCGCTCAGCCAATAGGACCACACAATGCAACAACCAATCACCAACGAGAGCCAGCCAATAGGACTGCTCCATACAACAGCCAATCACCGACCTGCTGTCATCCCCCGGCAGGTATATAAACCTCCACAGAAATCTCCCTGGCACTCAGGATCCCTGAAGATGGCGACAGAGCTAGTCGCCGAAACGTCGGAAGAAATCTCCGAGACAACCCGGTTGGAAACCCGAGAAAAATTCACCTAAAAAAAATCACTTTTTATCATAAATAACGCAGTGTAACAGAAAATAAAAGAAGATGGAACAGCAAATGAAACCCTAGCGTCACAAAGTGGAAAAAATCTTTTAATTGCTTTCTTAACCCTTTCAAGACCGGAAACTCTGTAGTTAGTCTGACCCCAAAAGTCAAGAGAAATCCAAGATGGCTGCCAAAATTAGGGTCAGATTTAGTAAAACAATACAACATTCACTTAAAAGGCTATTTATTGACTAAAAAATACATTTAAAGAAAATAATTCTTTTATGTTAAAGGAATAGCATTATGATAGTTGAGCATGAATATTTACGGAATCTCCCTCATCAGGCAAAATATTTTGCGTTTCATCTCCGGATAAACTATCATCATCCGAAAAATCAGACACTTCGATGTCTGACTTCCAAACCTCGTCGAGCATTGCCTGAAGTTACACCGAAACTATTGTCTTCCACTTTAAATCCCAAGAATTCATCGCTTGAACCATCAGAATTCAAACTCCATTTCAAATTGGCATAATTTGAGTTATCGTCAGCCATTTGGGGTGACTTTACTCGCGAAGAAAACTGAAAAAATGTTGATCAAAAACTTCGAAAAAACACGTGTACGCAAACTCCAAAAAGGATGCCAACAATCTAGTTGATTTCGTTATTCTTTTGTTAACTTGAGAAACAAGCCATTTCAATGAGATACGTCGACCAATCCGGTTTCGGCTGATCACAGCAGCCGTAATTACGGGCGTATTCGGGCGCTCCGGTTGTGAAAGGGTTAAACATGTAATAATAGCAAATGAAAACCCAACATTACGAGCAACAACGCTTCTTTCGGCAATCGTGCAGTAAACCCCCAGCACATTTTCTCATGCGATTTTCGATCTTCTTTTCTCAATTCCAAGGAAATGCCTCAATTTAAATGGATTAACTACTGAAATGGAATGTTGAGTACGTGATGCATGGATGTTTTCTTAGGTTCTGAAAAGAAACATCAAAACCTTGCATAAGAAAGTGATAAAATTGTTTAAATTCCTAAAAATATAAGAAATTATCCGTGTGATTATAAAAGAAAATATTACGAACTGATAAAGTAAAGAATGAAAAAGAGATGCAGTTTTCCATTCATGTACACTAAAAAAAATTATATAAGTCAATTTAAGAGTTCGCGAAACGTATTCTATTTATAAAATTCAAATAAAAAATCATTCCTCGGTGTTAAACAAAAATATCATTCTGTAAGAAATGTTTATAATCGAAATACGGCAAATTAAAAGAGTCGCGGCAAGGGTCCGTACGAGGTACGGACCCCGGTGCGAGGGAAAGAAACCTAGGTCCGTACCACGTACGGACGGATCCAGGCACTGAAGGGTTAAAGTGGTAAAAATTCTTTTAGTAATCGCGTTCGAAATGCGTGGCAGAATCACTCCGCCACTGCCACCCCTTCGTGGACACATCCAATATCAGAAGGCTACAGTATAAGTGTATGTCTGTTCTTGGTAAGGTCTTTTTATTTTTCTCACAGTTCCTTAAAATATTTATTATAATTTAACATATTTGGAATTTTTAGAAATATGACGGGTATGAAGACAGGCGGCCACATCAGATATTTATGCGTGATAAACACATGCCGTAATGTGGTTTAGAAGGATCGTGATCCATTCGTTGTGACCAAACTTTACCTGAATTTTGTAAATGCGCAGTCATTGGATAAGGTGTAGAACGTCCAATCTTTGGCTATTTTGTTCACAAATTGTAGACCCATCTTACATTATGCTATTTTCTTTCAGGTGATTGGAAGCCCTGAAGAAGTTGAGGCCGACGAAGTTGTTGCTGATGCAGATTACGAACCACAGGTAAAACATTTTCATGCATGGTAAACACGTGCCTCATGTGGTTTGGAAGGGTCGCGATTCATTTGTAGTGACCAAACTTTGTCGTTTTTGATGCAGATTCAAAGGTTGCCGAAAAGTCAAAAAGTAAGGATCGTAATTTTTTAATTACACGTACAAGGTTTATGCTTGCTCTATGTAATCGTTAGGTTGAATTTCTACTCGCAATGATTCGTGGGTGATATGCGGGGATGGCACTTAGGGTTATCAACGTTTTGATCTTCATGAACCGGAGATTGTGTTAAGGGTTGCCCACATCGAGATATTAATGAACCGGAGTTTGCTGAAACCTTGGTACTTTAGGAGAAATGCAAGAGGAATTAAATATACGATATATGAAAGTAAACACGGCTAAAATTGTTATACATCGGAGCATTATGTAACACCAAAACAAAGCTATTTTAATCGCATCGGCGTCTAGGTATAGCAAGTTTTCCTGCTTGACTTGGAGTCTCATGGAATAAGACTAGATCTCTGGATTATCCAAGTAGTAAAATTGAAGAAAAGAAAGGATAAAAACATTATGCTATTCCATAACTCCTCTGGTTATCTGCGCATATTTTGCAGTGCCCTACTCAACATCATAATTGTGTTGTATTGCTGATCCCGAGATAATGTAGTTTGTAGAGTATGGATGATCGACAAAGAAGCAAGGGCTTCGAGTTTTTTCGTTTAAAACAATATACAATTGAAATTAATGGCAAACTATCTTAATTCAAATCATTTATAAAGAAATGCAAAAAGGTCATGAAAAGGTTTTTCCACTGCAATTGAAATTGAACTGGAGATTTTAGCTACTCACCTGGAGTCTGGAATTATGGTGATTACTTGGAGATCTCCAATTGACAGACAAAGGCGGCATATCCGTAGAATATTTTTTAATGGTCTCCGTGTTGTTAAGGCACTTTTTGTGGCAATCGATCAAAGTGTCGGAGTAGTGATGGTAGAATGATGCGTCCTGCTGTGGCGACCATCGCCTCATCTCCTCTTGGACGGCCTGATCGGATGGCAAACATCACCCTCGTGGATGCTATTTCAAGCGTGCAAGAAGGTGGAAATTCGACGGTACTTAAGGTCTACATTAATTCAAACTTGAAGCAGACCGACTCGAATGCGATCGTCGTACGAGTTCTCGGCTGAAGCTCCAATTTCAGTAAGTGTTTACATCACTTGAAGATCAAACCACGTGATTCGAGCCGAGGTCTCGGCTGTAGATGAGTCAGCCGCAAAGCAAGCACTCTTAGCAGTTAAAATGTATTTGTTTGTTCAAGAAGGTATTACCATCGTTAGTGAAACGTTACGATCTCATCTACTAAAGCTTAAAAAGAGAAGAAAACGTGCGTTTTGGGTCCGTGAGTGGATAAGGAGGTGGGATCGGTTGTGTGCATCCTCTTCAAATTGCGAAGAATTACGAATGGATTATACCACCAGTTACAGAAATTTCTTACGCATGGACAATGATCCACTTTTTTTAACGCTGCTTCATGCTCGCATTCAAGTGGACTTCGAATGCAGGCTTGAATTAATGTAAACCTAGCTTTAGTCAGGACTATAAGGAGGGTGAGGAAGAGTCTCCCAGTGCCAAGTGTTCAAAAGTGGCTTAAGCAGTAGGCGACGTGTTTTTCGGTAGCTCACCGCGTTGATCGGCTGTTTCACAAGACGACGTTTCGCCGGCGTTGCAGTCGGCTTCTCAGATCAGCCGAGTTGGTGATGCTAGCGAGTACACTGTATTTATATTGTCCCTGCCCAACCTGAGAGGGCTCTGATTGGACGGGACATCCGGTGGGTTCTGATTGGATGGGGCATTCCTCAGAGGACAGAAGGCCTTTTTCCAAGTGTTTGATAGAGTGCAGCCATCCCCTCGATTGAAATTGGCCGGATTTTTGGCTATCTCTATCGCTTCTGGAATTAATCGTGGATAATATCGGTTTTCTTTGGGGATGACTATTGCGTCTTGAATCTTGATTGTGTGCAATAGCAGAGAGTCTGGCATGTTTGTTCTTCAATGCTCTTTGGTGTTCCTTGAGCTGGCAACTGATGGATCTGCCCGTTTGTCCTATGTAGGATTTTCCACAGCTGCATTGTACTTGTTACACCCCCTCGTATATCGTGTTCGGGAGTCTTTGGCTTTTGGTAAGAAGTTGCAGGTCTTTTTCATGCAGGTGAACCTCGTGACAATGATATTATACGCATTTTAAACTGCAATGTAGAAAAATACCGTTCTTGAATGTTTTTAAAATTTCCGTGTACCATTTTTGTAATTTTCCATAAATCGTATGTTGTTATTTTTTGGAAAATTATTTCTTGCATTAAAATGAAAATTTTTAATTTGTTGTTTTAAATTGTAATTTTTACAAATCTTCTAAATTATGTCTGCTAAATAAATGGGAAGCAGTAGGACCAGCTGATTCAAAATGACGGTCATCTACATCGGAAAATATGCTGGAGTTTATGGTTCGTATTTTGTACCTGGTGTGCAGGGCGACCCCAAGGTTTCGGAGGATTTTTTTAAAGGTTCATCTGTTGACTTGTAGACCGGCATATTCGGTAATCGGTAATTTGTTCGCATAAATTTAACATTTTGTGTTAACGAATTGTTTTTGTAAAACCGCCATTTATTCTCCAGTTTAGCAGTCTTTTTCCTTGTTTCCTTGCTTGTTTCAGGTATGTGACGGCTCGTACGTTCCCGGTCAGCAGGAAGAAGCGGAGTCTGCATTGCGCCCTACACCAAAGAAAAGGAATATTGAGAGTGTCGAAGCGATGGAGGATGAGGGACCAGATGCGAAAAGAAGTCGGCCTGAAAAAAACACGCTACAATCGGACTTGAGCGATAAACAAGGGGACGTCGAGAGGTGTAATGATGAGAAAGTGTTCAAGTGCGAGACCTGTGATGGGATTTTCCAAAGCAGGATAAAGTTATTTATCCATAACAAGACGCATACTGCCCAAAACCAAAGTCAACCTGATAAAAACACGCCAACATTCGACGCAAAGCAGAGAGAGGTGAAATGCAGGAGCTGCGGAATCAAAATGTCCAACACTTGCGATATACGTACCGTCGGAAATCTAAGTAATCCTGATAAAAACTTTAATGAGAAGCACCGCAACGAGGCGCAGCTGATGTGCAAGAGCTGCGAAGACCTTTTCCAAAGCAAGATCAATTCGTCCATCCATTGTGAGAGTTACATCTTCCAAGAACAAAGTCGGGCTGGGAAAAAAGGATCAAAACTCGACGTTAAGGAGAGGATCCACCATGTCGAGGAGAATGACGACAAAACGCTTAAAAAAAAAGGAAAGGTTAAGAACAAAGCTTAACGTTTGTGCCATATGCGGGGTGAAATTGTTTGATCAACAGGGTCTGTTATAGCATTCAAGGCTTCATACCGGCATAAAACCGTTCGAATGCAAGATATGCCAAAAGCGGTTCGCTCTGGAACACAATCTCGCCAGGCACTGCAGCGGAAGGATTTTTCCATTGTGAATTATGCGGAAAACGATTCTGGCAGAGTTGCGATCTGATGAGGCATTCGATTATTCACACCACATGTATGCCTCGTAGTTGCAAAGAACGCGGGAGAAAATTCCGTCAAAAGCTCAGTTTGGAACGACACATGGTGACCATTCAAGTGCGGAGAATGTGGTAAGGGTTTCGCCCGCAACAATGCTCTTGAGAGGCATATAATATGGATGATGCGACTATTAAGAAATGTGCTTTTTCAAAGGACCTGTCAATTCCTTAGCCCTCTCTGTGTTCTTGGAAAAAAATGTATTCACCCACCCTGGATCATTTTAGATCCTGGCTCACGAAATCTTTATTTTAATGAATAAAATCGTTTTTCTATTGCAGATGCATTATTATTATTACTATGTTAAAAATTACTAACTCCAAACCGTAAAGTTTACCCGGAGAAGCGCTCAAAAGAAAAGGTTTAAAATAATAAATAAACAAAAATACTTACAAGTTTGCTGGACAATGGCCTAACAGGGACTTGTGGTCGAAACCTAAGCCTAAAAGGAAAAGATAAAAGCACGAGCACTGCGCAAATAAAGAAAAACTTCTCTGGAAAGCACTAAATATGTATTTCGAGAGCTACGCTCTCATCTTCAGTAGCTGAAGTTGTACCTTTTCTTTTGAGCGCCTCTCTGGGTAAACTTTACGGTTTGGAGTTGGTAATTTTTAATTCACCTATCCGCCGTAGTCTCCTCATCCCCCCTTTTTTCGTTATTACTATAGACAAATTATAGTTCCACAACAGAAAAGTCTGACGTAGCTGCCACATCCCTTTCTCCACATTTCTAAAAATTCCAAACAGGTTAAATGGAAAAAAAAAATATTTTAAGGAACTGTGAGAAAAATTCCGACTTTACAAAGAACAGAAATAAAACTGATACGGTAGCCTTAAGATATTTGATGCGGCAACCAAACTCCGACAATTTGAATAAAAAGGAGTGTTACTAAGATACAACCATCCCTCTTTTTACCAACTTCCGTTCTACAGGTTTTTGCTTATACGAACTAACCAATTGCATACCTATTTTCCGATTTGCGAACAAATTTTCGCTCATGCGAGTTCGTTACGTTTGCGTGAAAATCCTATTTTTCGAATATCGAATAAATTTTCGCTTATACGTGCTCTATCCACTCTGGGGAAGTTCTGTCAAGTTCGTCAGACTGCATCACGCTGTTCCGAATAAGAACCATCTTCTCGGTCTCAGTACGTGCGTTGCCGTTCTTTGTGCATTTCGGTTCGCCGAGTGGTGTGCATTTTTATCGTTTAAATCAAGATATATTTTGGTGAATCGCGTCTCCTAAACGTGCCGGCCTTTCAGGTATTGCGAGTGGAATGGCTAATGACTAAGAATGTCATTTAGATACATTAATATATCATTATTGATGTTTTTTTCTCAATTTGGCATTCTGTATTGTTTTTAAGTGAACTATGGGATGTTTTTTATTTATTTTGACCTTTGGAACCAATTAAAAATTTTAACACAGGAAGTAATGGGAAAATAATTTTTGTTTTATGAGTTTTTGTGGAATGAATTAAGTTTGTAAAACGAGGGAAGGCTGTGTACTTCTATCTTCCACACTCTCAATATCATTTCAGACTACCACATATGCCGATCTCTAAGTCGGCCAAGATTTTTTTGACTAAAAATTCATTTATATATATATATATATATATATATATATATATATATATATATATATATATATATATATATATATATATATATATATATATATATATATATATATATTCACCATTTAAGTTGTCATTTTTCCCTCAATAAATCTTATAGTCAGTGGAGTGGTCATGACAAAATAATAATTGTTAACCTTACCTTTAATTTTATATTGGAAGATGTCGAATCACCTGGTTTTATATATATACCAGTAGAAGGTGCTTGCATACTGCAAGTATTTCATCTCACCTTGAGAAAACAGTAATTTTTCAGAGAGATATTTTATCATGGGAAATATTTCTTTAAATCAAAAGACTTCTCCTCTGGACCGATTTTCGTTTTTTCCTTATGGAACAATGATAGAGAAAAAATCACTAATTTTTGCAATTTTAGGAACACTCCACGTTGGGTTAAAAATGCCACACATTTCTGCCAAATTTTAAATTGGTAGCATGATTAGAAGTGAAATAACATTTATCCAATTGTTTAAATTTAAATAATTTTTAACGGCCGTAATAACAATTTTGTGGATACATTTAAATGTTTATTTGTTTATATAGACTGAACTCTTAATAGCTTTAAAATTTCAGCTGTCTAACCCGCCCCATAGTATCTAAACATTTACCTATTTGTTTAAACTTTAAGAATTCTTAACTCCCAAACAAATCAAAATTTCTGTAATCCCTATTTCCTATTTTTACAAATCCTACCTCTAAAAAAAATTTCAACTCCGTAGCACATTCGGAAATACATAAACCTTGAAAATTTGTTTAAACAATTGCAAATTTTTAGCGGCCGCATTGTTGCACATTTCCAAGATTTTCGTTTTTTCTAGTCGGTTTTGCACAAAATCCCACCTAAGAAAAAATTTCGAATCTACAGCTCATCTGGAAGTGCCTAAACATAAGTATCCTCCTATATGTTATATCCTCCTCTGTAAGAAACGTCTATATATAATGATATATATGTATATCTGATCTTCATTTATTGTGGTTACAATGAGCACAAAATTGTAACATCGGTTCCAGGGGATAAATTTCACAATTGATAAGAGTCTGATGCAGAAGGCGAAGGATTTCAGGATTTTTAAACTGCGATGTAGAAAAATACTGTTCTTGAATGTTTTTAAAATTTCCTTGTACTATTTTTGTAATTTTCTATAAATCGTATGTTGTCGTTTTTTGGAAAATTATTCCATGTATTAAAACGAAAATTTTTAATTTGTTGTTTTAAATTGTCATTTTACAAATCTTCTAAATTATGTCTGCTAAATAAATGGGAAGCAGTAGGAACAGCTGATTTAAAATGACGGTCATCTACATCGAAAAATACGCTGGAGTTTATGATTCGTATTTTGTACCTGGTGTGTAAGGCGACCCCAAGGTTTCGGAGGATTTTTTAAAGCTTCATCTGTTGACTTGTAGATCGGCGTAATCGGTAATTTGTACACACAAATTTAACATTATGTGTCTACGAATGGTTTTTGATAAACCTCCATTCATTCCCCACTTCAGCAGCTCTTTTTCTTGCTTGTTTCAGGTATGCGACATTCCCGGTCAGCAGGAGGAAGCAGAATCTGCATTGCGGCCTAAACCAAAGAAAAGGAAGATTGACACTGTCGAAGCGACGGAGGATGTGAGACCAGATGCGAAAAGAAGTCGGCCTGAAGAAAACACGCTGAAATCGGACTTGAATGATAAACAAGGGGACGTCGAGAGGTGTAATGGTGAGAAAGGGTTTAAGTGCGAGACTTGCGGCAAGGTTTTCCAGAGCAGGATCAAGTTATTTATCCATAACAAGACGCATCCTGTCCAAAACCAAAGTCAGCCTTATAAAAACACGCCAACATTCGAAGCAAAGCAGGACGACGCTAAGATGTGTAGTGGTGAGAGACAGGTGAAATGCAGGAGCTGCGGGATCATAATGTCCAACAGCCGTGAAATGCGGGTCATCCGAAGGCAAAATCGGCCCGATAAAAACTTGAATGGGACGGGCAGCAACGAGTCGCAGTTAATGTGCAAAAGCTGTGATGAGCTTTTCCAGAGCAAGATCAATTTGTCCGCCCATGTTGAGACGTACGTCTTCCAAAAAAAAGGTCGGCCTGTTAGAAAGGCATCGAAACTCTACGTCAAGGAGAAGGCTGATATCGAAGAGTGTGACGTAGAGAGTGACGACGTCGAAGAGGAGGAGGACGCCGAAGAGGACAATCACGCCGAAGGGCGCAACAACCTCAAAGAGGGTGATGATGGCGAGGATAGCGACGATGATGGGGAGAACGAATACATTGAGAAGAACATCAATATCGAGAAAGATAGCAACCAGAAATGCATAGAATGTGACATCTGTGGGGAATTTTTCCTAAGCAAGCCCAAGTTAATCGCCCATCACAAAACGCATCTCGTCCAAAACACAAAACTGTTTGGTGAACAACCTCCGAAACGCTATGTCAAGAAGAAGCCGGACGCCGTGGAAACGTTTGCCAGTTTTAAATGTCAGATTTGCAGCGACACTTTCCAGAGCAAGATCAAATTGTTCAACCATCACAAGACGCACACCGTTCAAGAAAGAAGTCGACTTCCTAAAAAGGTACCGGTGCTCAACGTCAGCAAGGCGCAGGACGGCATCGAGAAGTGCAGCGGTGAGGATCAGTTTAAATGCGCGACCTGCAGCAAGGTTTTCCAGAGCAAGGTCGACTTACAGAGCCATTTCAAGACGCACACCATCCAAGAAAGAAGTCGGGTCAGTAAAAAGAAACCAGCGGCCGGTGACAACAAAGCGCGGGATGGCATCGAGAATTGCAACGGCGAGAAACAATTTAAATGCATCATATGCGGTAGGATCTTCAAGAACAAGTACAATTTACAGAGGCATTGGAAGACGCACAAAGCCTTGTTAAAAGCCAAATTTGATGAGAAACAGGACAAGGTCAAGGAGCGCGTGAATAAACACTTGCAGTGCAAGATTTGCAGCGAGGTTTTTGAAAACGCGATCAAATTCAGGACCCATCGTAGGTTGCACCGACTCAGGAATAGAATTAAGCCCGGCGAAAAGAAAAAAAAGAAGGGATCAATAACCAGAGAAAAGAACTACGTCTGCTCTGTTTGCGGGGTAAAGTTGATGGATAAACGGGGTCTGTTGCGGCATTTTAGTGTGCACACTGGCGAAAAACCGTTTCAATGCAAGGTGTGCCAGAAGCGGTTTGCTTTGGAACACGATCTCGCCAGGCACACCGCGAGACACAACGGGGAAGGATCTTTCAGTTGCAAGACCTGCGGGAAACGGTTCTGGCAGAATTACGATCTGGTGAGGCATTCGATCATCCACACCACGCAAATGCCGTATCGTTGCAGAAAATGCAAGAAAAAATTCCGCGCCAGGATATATTACGAACGGCATGTGATGACGCACAAAGGAAGTGTGACGTTTGATTGCGGAGAATGTAGCAATAGTTACGCCAACATACTCGACCTTGAGAAGCATTTAAAGTGGCATTTCGGATCGTGAGACTTTTAAGAAGTGTTTTTTCAAAGGATCTATCAACTCGGCCCTCGCTACGTAGCTGGAGACTCGACTTGGGGTCATTTTGATCCTGGCTCACAAAACCTTTATTTTTATTAATAAAAACGTTTTTTATCACAGATGCGTTATTGTTATTATTATTACTGTAAAAAAATCTGATGTGGCCACCACATGACCTTCTCCATACCTGTAATATTTCTAAAAATTCCAAATAGGTTAAATGATGTAATAAATATTTCAAGGAACTGCGAGGAAAATTTAAAGACCTTACAAAGAACAGATATAAACTCATATCGTAGCATTCTAATGTAGTGCAGCGGTGCCCAAACTTTTCTAATGGCGGGCCACGTCAATGGTTGCTAATCCCTTGGCGGGCCGCATCGGAAGTTGCCAATTCTTCGGCGGGCCGGATTAGAGTTTGAATTGGAAGTTTTCTGTATATTCTGAGGTCCCATATAAGCGAAAATCAAGTCAAAATAAGGGTTTTCATGGCTAACGTTTCAACATTTGAAGTTTTATTATCGAAAATAAAAAATGTTTGTGTTAAATTATAAAATATTCAATCTTTGTTTAACTAATTGCTATTTCATTTAGTCGCTTATAAGGCATAGAGACGGTAACGTTTCGCTTTGTTGTTTATGTTATTTAAAGTGATATTAATACGGATATTTAGCGATATACTGAATAATATTCAGACAATTAAGAAGTTCTTATTTCCATGCTTTGACGCTGTTAAGATATTATCTTCAGTACTACTTGTAGTAAAATACTATATATGTGTGTGTTTGGGTCTATCACAATTCGGAAATATTGATATAATTAAATAAGTTTTCGTGTCAAACTAAGTGTCTCTTATAACATCTTGGGTGGAGGTAGTTAAACATGTTGATGTTATCGCATGGTGCTTTTATTCTTTGATTTTTTCTTGATAATGCTGAATTATGTGATGTTGATTAGTTTTATGCACGGCAAGTGAATGGATTGGTGAATGATATTTTCTTAGGAATTTCGAGGGAATGAGTGCCAGTATATTTTCTGTCAGCACTGCGAACAACTGAAATACCATATATTGATGGGTAATCGTGGATGGGGTAGTTCACATAGTATTTAGTCATATAACATTGCACTTGTTCCAAAAACAGCTCTATAACAATGGCCCTAGCATTGCTTGCTATTGATGTTATTGAGTACATCGAACATGTTGATGTCATGAGAGTACAGAGGAGGAGACTTAGAGACTCCATGGATCCCTTTGCTCTGGAGGAGGAGCAATTTCGGGTGCTGTTCAGGGTGTCGAGGGAGATGGCTCACGACCTGAGTGATGCTCTGAGACCCCACCTAACAAGGGAACGGTCTCACGGGCTGTCAGTGGAGTTGCAGGCATTTATCAAATTTCGGTTTCTTTGTCATAACCATTTGTTATGGAACTCTGTGCAATATTTTCAATTTAAATTTATCAATACCACCGTGATAGGTCATTTGTGCTCTCAGATTTTTTTGCAACGGGCTCCTATCAGAGATCTGTGGGCCAGGATTTTTTAATATCAGTGTGCCAGTCAGGCATTTCTAAAATTTTGAAGCATGTCATCTGGGCGATAAACCGCCACTTGGTTAGGCAGTGGGTTAAATTTCCTGCCATGCAAGCGGAGAGAATTGCTGCAAAAAGAACATTTAGTTTAGGGACCAACCCCTTCCCTGGTGCCATGGCAGCAATAGACTGCACGCATGTAGCTGTCATAGCTCCTAAGCAGCATGAAGATGCCTATGTCAACCGCCACCATTACCATTCCCTGAATGTTCAGATGGTAAGTATAAACATAACAAAAAAAAATAATCCATTACCGAAAATATTCTTGAGAATATTTTAGGGAGCTTCACCCATATTTCTGAAAATCTAGACCATTGCCTCATGACTGCCTTTTCATTGAAATGTTAGATTTGTGGAGCTGACATGAGGATTTACAATGTTTGTGCCAAATTCCCGGGGTCACGGCATGATGCTGGGATATGGCTGCAAAGTCCAGCAAGGGCTATAATGGAGCTGTGGCATGGCAGGGGAGAGAGATTAACCTGCCTTCTGGGTAGGCAGTTGCAACACCTTTAAAGGACTATAAATTTATTCCCTCTGTTACTGTCACCACCCCTCAAAATTCTAAAATTTAATAAACCTACCTATTTAGTGGTTGTCATTTATTGCTGCTTAATTTACTATATCCATGGTGGGAGGAGTGAGGCCTTAAGGGAAAGGTTATAGGTTCATACTTTTATACCATGCATTCTACCATAATTGATCCATTTTCTATTGAATTTTCAATTTGGGTATTTTGGATAAGCTCTCCATGATCACTGCTTTCACAAAAAAGGTGTGCACCAAAAATGTTATTTATACAAGGTTGGAAATTGATGGTATATGTATATGCTAGGGTGTTTGTTGAAGTAACTGAGTACATTCATTAAAAAGTAATATATAATTAGGTGAACAAATGAAGCGTCCCTAGTTTTGTACTTGAAATAATTTTCGGGTGAACGTTAGACATTTATTAATGACTATGAAACTGTTAGTCATGTTGAGACCTTTACTTTATTTATAAAGGTGATTCTGGTTATCCCATTGAGCCATGGATTCTGACGCCACTACCACACGCAGAGCCAAGAACACCTGAGTACAGGTACAAGCTGGCTCACTCAAAGGCACGGTCAGTGATAGAAAGGGTTTTTGGTGTGCTGAAGGCTACGTTGAGATGCCTTTCCCGCCAAAGGGTACTTCTCTATGAGCCTAGGAGAGCAGGGCAAATTGTAACAGCTTGTGCCGTGCTACACAATATGCGGCTCAAGTATCGCCTAGCGGAGGTGGATGAAATAGGGGATGAAGATCCAGCCTTCAATGTGATGAACCCAGAAGAACCCCTTGAAAGCCGAGCTCGCCTTGCTGAAGGCCAACGTGTGAGGAGGGCAGTAATTGCTGAGCATTTCATTATTAGGAATTATTAATCTAAATTTTAAAATAATAAAAACTCTGGCGAATTCTACGCATCTTTGAGAAGAAAAAAGATTCAAATTCATCATTAAACTTTATTGTTTATGGCCTCCACCAGCCCTTCCACGGCCTTGCAGAGGCGCTCTAGGAGGCCATTTCTATTGGCCTCATTTCTTGCTTGTACTGCCATTGCCTCGGACATTTTTAGCAATGCCTCTGCCATAGTCTGGAAGATTGAAAATCCCATTTGGTTAAAAGCTGACATACAAAAAAAAACTTTAATGCTGACACATAAAATCATCACAACAATTTTCTTACTTTGGAGTTTTCACTCTGCCTCTCCTCTAGTTGAATTATCTGCCTACGGGATTCCTCCAAATCTTTTCTAAAAGATTTTTTGGCCTTTGGTGCCGGGTGTGTAATAGATGGTATTCGGTATATTATATGGCTTAAAAGAATAACAATCTAACAGTTGTCCATAAATTCCATGTCAGTGCTTACGTTGACCTGGCAACTTCCTTTTCTTCCCCATCTGCATTGAAACCTGGGGAATCCTGGCAGAGCTGCTTGGTTCACTATCCAAGGCATCTTCTTCTTCATCACCTTCTGCATCTGTTGTGAATTTTTTGCCAATGAGAGGGTAGGAGGAAGTTATTATTTTACATGCATTTGGCTTGTCAGTAATGAATTTACCATAAAACTAAGGAAAAGTAACAGGATACTTTGTTCTTTCCTGGATAAATACTTTGAGACGGCATTAATTTTGATTAGTTGAGAATTTTATTTTAACCATCAGTTCCTTTTAGCATCTTGTGATGCTCAAAGATATCTTTTATTTCATTTACCATGATTGACTTCTTCTGCAGTGCTGCAACCCAAGTTTTCCTGCATCTGTTGGGATGGGCCTGCATCATCATCCATCAACATAATGATTGATGCCTAAAGTTAAAGAGAAAAGTTGTAGTTATTAATGATTTTTTTGTTTTATGCATGTGTATGCTTTTTTTGGTGGAATGTTTTTGAAAATTACTTCAAGTGCTGTCTGGTGGAAAGGATGTTGTTCCAGGTGACTGCATGGCTTTCTTTTTTAAGAATAGACTGGTGCTGGGTTTCTCTACCCGTCCCCTTTACCTTGCATCCTATCTGCCCTCATCCAATCACTAAGGGTTGTCATGTATACGAATCCCTTTCAGCACTATCTGTGCTTAGAAAATATGAGTAACTCCTTGTGAGTGAAGGGAAGTAGGTTATCTTGAGTATGTATTCTCAAAACTAAATTGTTACCTGAGAGTTTTATATGACAGCAAGATACTGTCTGTGCCACTTAAGAATTGAATAAAAGGATTCCCTAAACCATGTGATTAATTTCGGTTATTCCTGATTTCCCAAAGACCTAATAATGTTAAAAAAAGTTATTTCTAGTGTGTGACATGAATATATTTACTCTCTATATTTAAGAGGTGTTGCGTGAAGGGCTTTTATGCATCCAGACGTTTCAATTGGCTTTTTTCTTCATTACCTCTGTGTTTATATGTGATATTTTTTATCTATTTATAAAATTTGAGTAGCACTATTAGACTTTACACGGGCAGCTAAAAAAACCGTCAGTACTCAACTGTTGTACACACACACATATATATAACTTAATGAAGAATGTTATGGACTGATATTTGAGCTCTTGATTGTGAAAGTGCCTTAAATGCTTCATTTGAGACAGTGGAAATGTAGTGCTTACATTTGATACAAATGATAACAGAACAGTAATCAAGAAAAAATATAACTAAACAGGTACATACATGATCTTCTGGAGGTGTGTCATTGTGGTACACTCCCTGAGTAGATTCTTTGCCGATCACTACAAGTATCTTCTCTTCCCAGGCAGAGAGAACAGGGACAGTTACAGTATTCCCTGTCCTAAGCCGTGCAGCTTTGATGGTCCCCACCTTCGCCCCTACACGGCTTTTTGTGTCAGTCCACGCCTAGATGATAGTAAAAATTATCTTTTACATTTAATATCTTATATGATAAATTTAATGATGATTAATTAATGATACACCATACCTCTTGCCAATGACCAACGTCTTTGGGAGGCCCGATTTTGTTTGCCTC
Source organism: Tanypteryx hageni (assembly GCA_028673005.1). NCBI lineage: Eukaryota > Metazoa > Arthropoda > Insecta > Odonata > Petaluridae > Tanypteryx > Tanypteryx hageni. Next base: position 11,926,418 of record CM054119.1, on the reverse strand, counting down.
CTCGGCAAATTTCTCCCACATTTTCATCAAAGCCACCTTCCCATTGGGCCCACACAGTTTTCCTCTCGCAAAATCTTCATTGAGCATCATGAACTCCGCTAAATATTCTTTTTGCACCAATGAAATTTTGGCACTGCGACTCCTATTAGTTGTAGTGTATAATAATTAATGAATTAAAACTAAATCAACCCTCAGAATTAAATAAACAATACTATGTAACTTGCTGTGTTTCAAATATTGAGAGATATAAAATAGAAATGTTAGAAATAAATGCTTAAAATCTCATTTATTTTTAATAGCGAATATTTTTTTCATATTCCGCCGGTGTAATTTGAATGAATGCTAATTTTATAACATTACAACTATTAGTACGAAATATTTAACTAGGTAAAAATTGTTTGAAAACAGATAAACTAATAGATTTACGTCACATACTCCCGTTTCGTACCGACATTTTCAATTCAAGAGACAAACTTTCGCAATCTACGAACATCATTTATGATGCATATTTATTGATTCCGTAATTACAAAATGACATATTCCTTTAACAGTTAAAAAATATAAGTAATGTTACTTACCGGGCGAATTTCTTCTCTTCCATTTTTCAATATTCCAATTTTCTGCGCTTCGTCTCTTCCTTTACTCAAGTAAACAAACTTCGTTTAGGCGGTTTAGGCTCATTCAAATGTTTCCAAGATTTTCATTGGTCGAAAATCCTAGCCTCTCACACAGGTGCCGAGGTATGATTTTCCGATAGCGATACCTCTAAACTTCCCATTGTAACGCGCGTCGCTATATAACGCGAGATCCGTGATCGCAAACAGCGCTACAAGAGGAGATTCGCGTTATGGTAGCGATAGCGATAACGCGCAGGAAAGATCCGTGATCGCGGCCCATACCTGTAATATATCTAAAAATTCCAAGTAGATTAAAAGATAATAAATATCATTATATATCGATGTTTCTTACAGAGGAGGAGATAACATATAATATATAGGATACTAATGTTTAGGCACTTCCAGATGTGCTGGAGATTCGAAATTTTTTTCATAGGTAGGATTTTGTGCAAAACCAACTAGAAAAAACGAAAATCATGAAAAACTGCAACAATGAGGGCGCTAAAAAATCGCAATTGTTTAAACAAATTTTCAAGGTTTATGTATTTCCTAATGTGCTACGGAGCTGAAATTTTTTTTAGAGGTAGGATTTGTAAAAAACCGAAGCAGTGATTATAGAAATTTTGATATTTTCCTTTGTTTGGCAGTTAAAAATTCTTAAAGTTTAAACAAATAGGTAGATGTTTAGACACTACGGCGCAAGTTAGGGAGCTGAAAATTTTAAATTATTTAGAAGTTAGCATATGTAAACGAATAAAGATTTCAATTTATCCATAAAATTGTTATTTTGGCCGTTAAAAATTATTTAAATTTAAAGAATTAGATAAATGTTATTTCACTTTTAATTGTACTATAAATTTGAAATTTGGCAGAAATGTGTGGAATTATTAACTCAATGTGGGAAAGGTATAATATTCCTAAAATTGCAAAAATTGGCGATAGTTTTACTCCATTATTGTTCCGTAATGAAAAACGAAAACCTGTCCAGAGGAGAAATCCTATGAATTAATAATAATAAATTTATTAATCCAGAGATCATTACACTGATATAGGACAAGTCATAAAATAAAATAAAAATACAGAAACATACATACAGAAGGACAAGAAAAGAATTTGGAAAGCTAATCAATATATCTAAATATAAGAACATAAGAAAATTAAAATACAGTTTACAAGAGTATATACGTTACAGCAAAAACGGTAATGACAAAAATAATTATATAAGAGTCTTGCCTATTTGATATCATTATTTAGGTATTCACTAATTGAGTAAAATAATTTACTAAGCAATAAGGTTTTGAGATTTAAATAATCCAGGCTCTTTAATATTCTTCAAGGCTTCTGGGAGTTTGTTGTATAGACAAGGACCAAGTGAGTTAGGACCCATTAATGCTTTCCTAGTTCTATTATAGGAAATATGAAGATTTTTAGATCCCCTGGTATCAAACTGATGGAAATCACAATTCTTTTCAAAATCACGTTTTTTTTAATAAACAACAGTAAGGTAAGAATATATACACAGGGTATAGGGAGAATATTAAGACTACTAAATAAAGGACGGCATGGACTTCTGTATGATTCATTAGCCATTAGACGTAATACTTTTTTTTGTATCCTAAAAATTTTTATGGCAAGAGGGGATGACCCCCAAAAAAATGATACTATAACTTATGTGAGAATAGAATTCTCCATAGTAGAGGCTTAAGAGCACCTCCATGCTGACTGTGTGCCTAATATTTCGCAATAAAAAGCAGATTGAGCTAAGTTTACTTGCCAGGCTATTGATGTGGTTTTCCCATGTGATGTGTGAATCAATTATTATGCCAAGAAAACTTGAACAATCGACAACCGGCATGGGTTTCCCTCCCATCTCCAGGACAGTATTTTCACAATATTTATTTACATGAGAGAATTGAATCACTTGTGATTTATCTGCATTCAATTCGAGAAAATTATTTTGACACCACTGACTCAGTTGTCGAATAATTAATTTACTATTGCTTTTTAAATGGAGAGAGGTTTTTGCTGAGAGAAGGACATTTGTGTCATCAGCATATAAAGTACGTTAGCACCTGGTATTTGATTAAAAGTGTTAGGGAGGTCGTTTATGTACACCAAGAATAAAATTAAAGAAATATTTCTCATGATGAAATATTTCTCTGAAAAATTAATATTTTTTCAAGGTTAGATGAAATGCTTGCAGTATGCAAGCACCTTCTACTAGTAATAATATACTGTCAGGAAAATACAAAGACCTTACCTTCTGATATTTGATGCAGCCGTGATGCTTCAACTATTAAGAATAAAAAGGAGCACTACTAAGACTTGACTAAGCACAAACTAACGTATTTACAAAAGTCCCCTCCAGGTGGTGTGGTGGTGGTACCTCAAAATTATGGTTTTTAAAATATCTCTTTATGCATTATGTGGGGAAATGTTTTGAACAGAGGTAGAGAAATAAGTTTCCTACAACTTGCATTCCAATAACTTGAACATTGATAAAATATTAAAGCAAATATTTGAAAAAAATCTGATGTGGCCACCACATAAGTTTCTCCATATCTGTAACCTTTCTAAAAATTCCAAATAGGATAGATATTAATAAATATTTTAAGAAACTCGGAGAAAATTTTAGACTTGACGAAGAACAGAAATAAACTCAAACCATAGCCTTCTAATATTGGATATAGCCACAAAGCTCCAACAATTAAGAAAAGAAAAAGGAGCGTTACTAAGACGTAACTGTCAATTGTTAACAATGGTCATCTGTAGGTGGCAGCTAAAAATATAAGATATCTCTCAAACAATGCATTATAAGGAAAAATGTATCAAACAAAGATTGTAGAAAATTAAATTTCCTACAACTTTTATTCTGATACATTTTTACATTTATCAAATATTAAAGCAAATATTTTAAAATAACGGATAAATGACAAGAGTAAACAGCCACTTCTGGTTGACCGATTTTTACCAAAAACTAATCAAATCTTCTAACTTTTGTAAAAATGTTAAATATAAAATTTTGCGTTGATCTGATTAATAGCCGTACGAGGTACAGGTGGAGGTGGTGTAGCATCTCTTAGAAGCAGATATTTTAATTTGTGAAACGTTACCACGGGAGTTCACCAAAGATGCAAGTTCCTACGATGATGATGCTGAAATATTGGCAAGTTTAATGAAGCCTTATTTACTTTTAGCTATAACGAAAAGGATTAATAAGCAATTCAATGATTATTCACTTAAGATTGGTTACTTTCCTAAATATCTCTTATGTTGCACAACTATCTATGCTTCATTTAAGTTCTAAAAATATCCATTAACTTGATCACATCCTGTTATCTGAACGAGTGATTTTCATGGAAATTATGAGTGTCGAGTTGAAGTTATGATAAAACTGTTCTAGCTTCTTTACTATTTATTTTATAACTGGAGCAAGATGAAGTAGAGGCTATAGGAAACAATGCCTCAGAAATGGATGACTCTTCCTCTCGGACATTGACTAGGCAAAGGTATGAGAAATAAGCTTCCACAATCTATTAATCGATGCTTTCTTTAATTCAACCATTAAAATATTTAAATTATAGTAAGCCTAATAAGTGACTTCAGTAGAGGAAACCTATTTGCTATATTTTTCTTACACAGCACATCAGCAGGAACAAGCAATGGTGACAAAACCAACAAACGCTCCCTTCCTAACAGTGACCGACCCTGGCCTTCAGTATTGGCCGTGCAAAGGTAAGAGAAGAAAACCTAAATGTCATGCTTTGATACAATTGCAACTAAACATTAGCCATGGAGTTCCATTCAAGGATTTCAGCCTTGAAGAAGTTTATTTATTATCCAAAATCCTATAATTGAAGTTTTCCTCTAAGTATTTTTATCCCAATTCCTAAGTTAGCATTTAGAGTTCAAACTTTACACTTATTATGAGTTAACAAGGCTTACTACTAATCATTTATATTGCATTCACAGCATTGCAAGAGAAAATGAAAGCTGCAGAGTTGAACTGGATTATTCCATTGATGCAAGAGGCTTGAGGTGCTAGATGTTATTAAGAATCAACAACTGAAGCATTTAAATAAATCTTTCAGCTTACTTCTAATGAGTTAATCTTATTTCATAGTACACCAGAGGGAGGTTTACGGAGGAGGAAGAATGGAAGAAAAGGAAGGATGACATTGTACGAGGAATCAATGCACAAGATATATAAAGAGAGAGTGGAAGTGCAGATAACTATGTGCAAAGAAAAGCTGAAAAGGGTAGAGGAACTCCACAAGGGGGAGTTAGAACTGCAGGAGTTGCAAAAAATGTACTGGAGGGAGAAAATTAAAAAAATAAAAGATTAAAATAATGTAATTCTTTATTTTAAAAATAAGTAGCTATAAAATGTCTTCTGTATATATTTCCCCTCCCTGCCTGAACTCCAACACCATTCTCTTCAATCTCCTGCTCATCTTCATTCCCCTCATCGTCACTATCCATGTCTGCAAATGAAAACCAAAGTTATTAATTTAAAATATAATTACAATATTTACAATACAAGCTATGAGTGATGAGAAAAATGTTTACAATGCACCATGAAAGGAAAGCAAAATTGTGTCTTTTGCAGTAATACCTAGGATATGGATCACGAAAATTATAGGTTTTGTAGTGCATGGAGAAAACAAGTATGTTCATTCACAAAGACCTCATACCTTCCATCCTGTATTCTATTCTTAAATTGTGGAGAACTGCTATTGCAACAATAATAGACTTAGGGGTATCCAAATTTGTAGTTACTCCTCTATATAACATCCTAAATGTCATCTTCCACATCCCAAATAACCTTTCCACAACATTCCTGGTTTGGATGTGGGCAGTGTTATAAGCAACCTCTGCTGCTGTCTGTAACAACAAAAATTTTATTCTAAAGAATCAACCTAATATATACTCAGCTATGTTATGCCAAAAGAATACAAATGCAAAGTTAACTTTGAAAATTAGACAAAACATACTTAATTTCACAACTTCCATGATAGTTTACTATTTCTGTTGATGAATGCATTTTCTACAGCTACTATATGACATTAAAAAACATCACATACCCAGTTAACACTTCCTCAAACTACACATACCTGAGGGTTCCGAACTGGAGTCAGTAAATATGGTTGGCAGGCATAACCGTCCCCCAAAAGAACTCCTCTGTAAATTCCATGTTCAAACTTTGCTTTTAAATTGGATTCATTAAAAATTCTGGAGTCATGTGTACTACCTTTCCATCTGGTCACGATATTTTTTATTTTCAAATTAGCTCCTGAGACGATCTACAGAAATATATTAAAATTATTATTTTATAGGATACATTAACATCATATGACACTTCTACAAAGCAGAGCCACATATTCCAAATTATATACATTGCATATTCAACTGAGATTTATTAGCACATTAAAGTGGTATTTGCACATTTATGCTGAAGAAGTTCATCCTGTAATAAACCCTTTAGCATTTTACCCATAAGGGTTGCTAATTTTGATGTGGGTACAATCTATGCATCCAATGACTTTTGGGAATCTTCTGATGACATAAAATGCAGTCATTACTTCTCTCAGGTCTGGCAAGGAATTTGGGAAGTTGATAATTTCGGGTCTCAGCCGAGCCATTGCCACAGCAACTTTTTTTCAAAATACTGCTCATTTAAGCCTGGCTGATTCCATGCAGCTCACCTACACTCTCCTGATATGATCCTCTTGCAAATAAATGCAGGCAAGTCAGCAACTGGGGCATTGGCAAAATATTGTTACTTTCTGCTCCATGATTCAGGTTATTCCCTATTTTTTGATAAATTTTCTCTACTCCAGCTTTTGAAAACCTGTACCAACTACTAAATAGACTATCCGAATATTTTGTAAATGTAACGGTTAACTAAATGAATTAATACTAAATTATAGCTAAAAAAACTAAAAATGAAAGAGTTAATTAATCATATAATAACTTACTCGCAAAATTAAGAAACTAAAATAAGAAACTAGTTATACAAAGAAATGAAACTACAATAAACTAATGTAAATACCCTATAACAAACTAAACTATATTAACATATATGCAACTAAATTATTACCTCTGACACCACTCAAGATATAAAACAAACTAACTAAAGTCAATAATATACACCGAAAACTAACTGAACCTACGAAATCACCCACTATTACTTCAGCAGCTGGAGACTTTGTCCTGCATCATCTCCAACTCCTTGTAATCTGACGCCGTCATTTAAGTATTAACAAATCAAATAACAGCAATAAGAATCAGTACTAAATAAATAACGATGCAGTAACAGAAAAAAACAACGTTAAAAATCAACAAGTAACGAAAAGCTAAATGACTAAGTACAAACAACCCAAACGATAACAATAACGGTTAACTAAACGAATTTATACTAAATTATAGCTAAAAAAAACTAAAAAAGAAAGAGTTAATTAATCATATAATAACTTACTCCCAAAATTAAGAAACTAAAATAAGAAACTAGTTATACAAAGAAATGAAACTACAATAAACTAACCAATTGATGCCTAGCGATGCTGGGGTAGGTTAATACCCGTGCCTATGCCCCCTACCACAACAAGGAAGCAGAGGGGAGAGCAGGCTGTTCGAGCAGTCCTCGGGTATTGTATCGGGATCAGAAGAGCCGCTCGAGCGGCTGCCAACACTCAACTCGTTAAACAATAAATTACAATTATTTTTCACTTTATTAAATAAACTAAATCTTTCTTCGGCTACATATAAACTTTTTTCATCCGAAACATTATAAAGTTCTCTAAATTCTAGACTGGGATCGTCAATTGATTTAGTTTCGTTTAATATGTTTTCATCAAAAAGTTTTTTTTGTTTCCGTATCCTAGTTTGACCTTCAAAATCTCTAGGAATGTCCAATTCATCACAGATAGTTTTACCAACTATAATAAGAACCTTGCAAACTTTTCGTCACTTTTTTAACTAGTCAAGAAATTTTTGGTTGATTCAAGTGAGCTGGTAACAAGACTTAGATCTTGTTGTGAAGGTTTGTATAATTTTACTACTTAGATTTACTTCATTCAAAATAGCATGCCAGATTATCAACATTTTAAAAAATATTTAAAATCAGTAATGCTTGCAGCCAGAACCGTCTGAAGAGGGGGGCTGGGTGGGCAGTCATCCAGGGCCCCGCGCCTATGAGGGCCCCGCATCTATGAGGAGCTATAGTAGAAATTGTATTCGAGAAATTGCCTCGAGAAGAGGAGATAGGTGCTTGTTTACTAGTATACTGTTTATATATACTCGTATACATTTCTCATTAATTTCCAATTACTAAATATAAAAAAATAAATATGTAATATACAACGGTTTTAAAAATATATTTCACCTACTGTATTTTAGGAGAAAAACTAACATAAACTTGAAAACAATAATAAAATTGTAATTAAATGAGAAATTTGATTAGTATAAATAGGGGGCAACCCTCTCGCCTGAGGCCCCACGGGTCTTAGAGACGGCTCTGCTTGCAGCAATAGATTCAGATTTGATTTTAATTATCTTTCAAAACTTCACACACTATTGCAATTTCAAATCTAAAAGTTTTATGTGACTCCCACTGTGTGTCACTTAAATTTTTCAATGTTAGTTTTGAACATATTTTCATTCAAATTTCCCAGAAGAGATAAACTGATGGAATTGTATAAAAAAACAGCCATTTCAATTGAAGATTTTACCATGTCAACTACAAGCAAATTCAAAGTATGAGTATTGCATAGGATACTAGGGATGTTCAAATTTGACCTGGACTTAATTTTTTGAACATGACTACACAAACAGGGCTCCCAGACTGGTTATTACCATACCCAGTTAATCATTGACTGTTTTCACTATTCATTAACCGGGTAATTTCGTCTGATTAACCGTCTTCTGGATACGAGAAAAATTCTTCCCAAAATCGCAATGAAAAGTTAAAGGTAAACAAATTGTTTGAAATGAATAACTATAAAAATCAATTCGGTTAACTAGTGCAGGGTACAGTGAAATCGTTCACATTTCCATTGGTGGTGGTTGTGGTCGAGGGGAGGTAGAAGAGGGAATGGAAAACAAAAGAAACCAAGGAAGCAAGATCTAATTAGCTGGGAATTATGGCCGACAAGTTTACGGAGCTATTCTCTTAAATTTTTTTTTTCAATTTGACAAAACTAGTACCATGGAGTCCAGTTCCGAAATATTTGAATTTTAGTACCACATCCAAGTCAATATGGTACATAAGGGGAAAAATGTTATGAATACCCTATACGTGATACGTCTGGCAACACTGATGGAGAGGCATTCTACTCGCCATGATCTCTAGGTGGTTAGGTACCTTCCACTCTCACCCTTCCTAATCTTTAGCCCTTTGTGGCTTGCACTATCAACGCAACATATGTTGCTATTCTAAAAACACAGTATTTAGAAAGAACCTCATGGAATAATATAAGCTACATTGTCACTTTTCTGAATTTTTACATACCGTACTTTGCTCCTTGAGGGGATACTTTGCACCATTATAAAATAACCATTTCACTCCATCTAGTGGCCAAATTATGAAGCATACGACATTAGTTGTCGATTATTCCAGCAGATAGCACTGCAAGGCACATTTAGTATAGAGAGTTGTTTTCTTTCAATTTTGTAGGCTTCTTGTTGGCAGCCATAATTGTGAGATTGTCAAAGATGTTGAAAATAACTGCTCCATACTTTTATTGCTACAGCAGCATACTTAACTGATAACTAGGTAAGCTTGCATTTTATTTCTTCCTTGTAACCATATTACCTCTGGTATGTACGAGTTTAGCGATTATTTTATGTGTGTTATATGTAGTAGTTATATGCAGAAAGTAACGGAATCATTGTCAATTCACGACCGAGATTCACAATCGACAGTATGAATGAGGGCCAGCCGTATATTACCATATACATAGTTTATTTTTTACCTGTTAATAACTAGTTAGCTGATGTAACTTTAACCAAAGTGAAAATTCCGGTTAATTGGAAGCCCTATACACAAGCTGCACAAATCTCAAAACCTTGCTTAATTTTCAACATAATGTCCCCTGCTTCTCAACACATTTTTTCCATCGTTTGGGTAACTTGCATTTCCCTTCAGCGAAGAAGTCTTTCGGTTGCCTGCGCAACCAGGTTTGCACTGCTTCCATCACTTCCTTGTTTGAAATGAAGCGCTGGCCTCCCAGGTCTGCTTTGAGTGGTCCAAACACGTGAAAGTCACACGGGGTAAAGATTGGACTGAAGGAGGATGCGGCAGTAATTCCCAGCCTAAGTCAAGCAAGAGCAGCAGTTGTCATCTGTGCGTAATGAGGACGCGTTACCATAGAGGAGAACAACCCCTTTGGACAGCCTACTGCACTTTCTGGAGCCGATGGCTGACTTGACTTTGTTTGTGAGCAGATCACTGTAATAAGCCACATTCACTGTTCTTTCCTCTATCAAAAAATCAATATAAACAGGTCTCTCCATGTCCCAAAAGACGGCCATTACTTTCCCGGCAGAGTGCCGAGTCTTGAACTTTTTTGGTCTCGATGAGGTTGTATGTCGTCATTCCATTCTGACCAGCTTGCTTTCTGGGGTGTAATGGTGAACCCAAGTCTCGTTGAGGGCCACAATCAATGACAGGAACTCATCACCTGTAGTGCTGAAGAAGTTCTCAGCAAACCTCAACATGTCTTTCTCGCTGCTCATCTGGAACTCTCTTAAATTTAAACTTGATGTGGATGTTTTCAACACTTCCGACACTGTTTTTCACTAATTCAGCTAAATCACGTACCAATATGTGCTTATCATTGCAAATGAGCTCATCAACTCTTTGAATGTTGTGTGGGTTCATTGCCGTGGCAGGGTGCACAGCGAGGCAAATTGGACACCAACTCACGACCGTCTCTAAACGATTTGCACCATTCAAACACCGAGGAACGTGAAAGACACTCATCCTTAAACTGCGCTTGAAGTCGGCGATGAATCTCAGCCGCCTTTACACCTTCCTCGCATAAAAACTTGATAATAATCTGCTTCGCGACAGATTTCGGTACATCACTGGCTTCCATGTTGAAAACGCTTGTCAATTGTTGCCGCAGGCAAGTGAAGATCACATACACGCATTAAAAACCCTACATGAGATCCAATGTTGTTCTTCAATTGTGTTCAGAAAAAAATAAACTCCAGATCAAATTCGAACACCCCTTTCATATGGAACTCTGGGATTTAATTTAATATTTTTTCTAGACTCGGTTGTTTTTCCCTGTTATGTTTGCTCCATGATCATAGCATTCTCCTCTGATATCTTCAACATTTAAACCATATTCTTCCAGTGTTTTTTTACAATTTCTTCGCTTATTTTAGCTCGGGTAGTTTTGTTCATATGAATGGACTCTATAAAACTTTCTTCAACTTGAACCTTTTGATCTCTCTATTGCAATTACCCTAAATTCCCATGCATAATGCACACGTTATACAAGTTTTTTTGTAAAATTTATCCATTTTTGCTTTATTCGAAGGTTAAAACTACAAAATATCTTATTCTTGCGATGCTTAGATGTCACACGGAAGAATTTGACAGAAATATTCATATCTTTTCGAAATTTAATGACCTTTTTGTACTCTTACCGGCTGTTGCCAAGGCAACCTGCATTGTTGTTTCCGATTGAATTAGCATCTATTAAGTCTTCAAATAGATGAAAGATTTATGGTATTTGCTTCGTAGTTTTTATGAAGCATCGAATTTATTGTTGTAGCAGCGTCAAACTTAATAGAATGCAGATAATAATTATGTAGGTAATTATTCAGTAAACTGTGTGTGGACTGTGGGCATTTTAAATGATTGACCAATAGAAAAAATCTTATATTTCAATGCTGGAATATTACCTTTTTCGTGAGGGAGAAGCAATTTAAATTGCACATATTAAATTATGAAAACAAACATGAAATTCAAAATGATGGAAGGAATTTTGCAATCAATGTAGTTTATAAGGAAATTTTTAAAGGTAAACATAATAAGAGTACCATGAAAAAAAGGAACTTGGTGACTTCCACAAATTTTATTTTAAACGGACCAGTTTCACTACAATCGTAGCATCATCAGGTGATAAAATATAAAAATCATTCCATATATATAGGGTAAAATGAGGAGGGAGGGAAGAGGGAGACAGGAGGGGTTACAAAGAAAACGAATGGAAGGTAATTGAATAAACGGTTAGGAAAAGGAAGGGGTTGGAAAAGAAGGCGAAAGCAACATAGTAACAAAATGTTACAAAAACTTGGTAAAAGGGTCAAAGTCAACAATGTTGATACAAAGTATTTACAAAATATTCGGTGAGCTAAATAGAGGAGAATGATTTTGGAAAAGGTATTCATTTAAGAGAAGCGAGTCTTCACAAATAATTATCTCTAGCTGTTCAAGAGCATCTACAAAGTTATCCTTTCATTACGAGAGCGTCCAATTTGCGACCTTTAATTTCAAAGTGGAGAGGTTTAGGGTTGAAGGAACTATGATGATTGAGGTTTAAAAGATGTTTTTCAAATTGAGAATTCAAATTATTTAAACGGAAGTATCGCTTGGGCTCCTTAATCCTCTTGTCAAAACTCCTCGCCGTTTGGCCGATGTAGACCGCTCCGCAGTCGTCATCATCATCATATGGAACGATTTATATTTTATCACCTGATGATGCTACGATCGAAGTGAAACTGGTCGTGTTTAAATTAAATTTGTGGAAGTGACTAAGTCCCTTTTTTTTCATGATGAGCAAATTCCACAGGGTTGAGCCTGATCTCATTATTGATATATATATATATATATATATATATATATATATATATATATATATATATATATATATAATAAGAGTATTTATGGTGTTATTTATTGTTTTTGTTGTTTAATATCTGTTTACATAATATATGTACGTGATTAGATTTGAAGTAGGTACCTTTAAAATTAGCTTCATTCATCGAAGAAAAGAAAGGTGAAATTACTTTGCCGTAAAACTTGATTTAATGGAACAATACAATTATAATCGATTTTGAGCCGAGATATTGTATTATTTTATGCTTACTCCCATCATATTTGATGGGAAAATCGGCTAGTTATTATATATTACTCAATGTCTGTCTGTCCATACATCCCCCCTTTTATCTCTCGAACAATACATCATAGAGAAATGCTGTAAATGCCATTTTGTTTCTGCCAAATAGGAGACCCCAGGAAAACTATTTTTGTTTATGGAAGTGTCCCGGATTCGACTCCGGGAGACCATTATATTTTCCCATAATTTTACATCGGATTTTCAATTTCTTGAGGCGCAAAATTTTTTCCTTCATTCATCAAAATATGTAATTATGGACCAATATTCTCCATTTTTGCTTTATTCGACAGCTAAAACTATAAAATATCTTATTCTTGAGATGTTTAGATGTTACACAGAAGAATTTGTCAGAAATATGTATTCCTTTTCAAAATTTTATGGCTTTTTCATACTCTTTCTGGGTGTTGCCAAGGCGACTCGAAATTGTTGTCGCTGATTGAATTAGCGTCTACTAAGCCTACAAATAGATGAATGAATTGCAGTATTCACTTGGCGCTTTTTATGAAGCATCAAAATTATAGTTGTAGCAATGTCAAACTTAATAGATTGCAACATTAATAATTGCAGATAATTATTATTCGGTAAACTGTGTGTGGGCTGAGGGGATTTTTAATGATTGACCAAAAGAAAAAAATAGTTTTTACTTTCTCCGAGAGAGTATTTTTCATGAAAAAAATCAACTTCGAGATTTCAATGGAAATAACGTTTTGAGGTCCCCTGAACACGTTTTGACCATTTTCTCGATGATGTCTGTGTGTGATAGCTTTTTTTGTGGGTGCTCAAAAATATTCATCAGGTCAATGCGAAATTTTATATTTAATCCTTTCAGAATCGTGACATTTAAATTGTTGATCAAATGTGTGACTCATCATGTGTCTGACGAGGTGAATGCCGCCGAGAACATTCTTCCCGCATAATATGCAGCCTGACATCTTTCCAGGCGCCTGAGTTCTCAAATGTTCGACGGAGTCGTCCTGGCACGCAAACTTCATCCCGCAATCCTTGCGTTTGGAAGGATTTTCTCCTCGATGAATTTTCGCATGTTGATCGAGGTTTCTTTTTATTTTAAACCGCCTGCCGCACTCTCGACAAACGAGGTTCCGTTTTTTCATGCCGACCGGTTTGCACTGATCGTACAAAAGCAGCTCCTTCTCGATGAATTCTTCGTCGCCATTCTCCTCATCAACGTCATGTTCCTCTGACTGTTTATGATGGTTCCTTTCCGGTGATGGCGTCTGAGGTTTCATCTGTTCAGTTATCCTGGTCTTCCTCTTTCTCAAAATCGGAGGAGAATAAGCAACCGGTTTGGATACTCTCCCTTGAACATGAGACCGAGGACCATCGTGAACCTATAACATAAAAAATTAAAATGGTAAGTTATACAAAATTATAAATTTAACTTTACATAACTATGAAAGGTTTATTCCCTACTAGCATAACTGCCCATCATTGATAAAACCACATCTGAGGCCATGTCTATTCTTATACCGATTTAAGGAGATAAATGATCCTTTAGCACTTAAATCATTCTTCTCAGCCTTCCTTCTCCCAATCCCGGACTACTGCTGTCCCGTGTGGGTCACAGCATCTCCGACTACACTCAAGTGTCTTGATCGTCCATCGAATTTCTTCCTTGCGATCGCGAGGAACCGTGTTCCTGCCTTCCGTTCGCTAAGTAAACAAGGTGTTCTCGCCGCTCTTAAAACTGCATCCTCTGCATCTCAGGCGGCAATATTTTGATTTCCATTTCCTTCACACTGCGGTGAATGGTCTCTACAGGTCCACTGATATTTGCTCATTTTTTTCTCTACGTGTCCCATCACATTCCACTCGTTTGTGCTCTCTCTTTCATCTCGGTCTCGGTGGCAGCGGGGGTAACGTCCTCGCCTGCCAATTCAAAGGTCGCGGGTTCGAATCCTGCCTAGGTGGGTTTTTCTCCTCCTAGGGCATGGATGTATGTGTTCGTCTATTGTTATTGTTAACATATTCCACTGTAAAATGGCTACAAAAGCTGTATGTGGAATTATTAAATAAATAAAAATTAAAAAAAAATAAAATAAAATCTTCCGCCTTTCCGGCTATCTATATCCCAAAGGTCGCTTTTTTACCGCATTCCTACTTCATTTAATACTTTACGAAAGGTAGCACCCTCGCTGGATATTTCATGTAGGTCCTCGCTCCTCCGTGCCTCCACGGGTGGCGAATATCTCTGAAAATGCTGTCTTGTTCCTGCAATTTTAATTCTCATTACGTCCATCTTACATGTGCTTTAATTTGTTTTTATATGTATTTTGATATGTATAGGTATTTTGTTATATATATATATATATATATATATATATATATATATATATATATATTAACTAAAGGAAAAGAAAAGGTAGTGATGAGGGTGGCAACAAGGTGTTGAGGGAAGCCCAGCGGACACTCACCAAGTTGAGGACCAAGCTGGCAGGCTGCTGGGGGCGTCGAAGAGACACGTAAAACACACGAACACAAAAACACACGCAAGCTTATCGGGCCTAAGCCCTTCTTCAGCGAAAGAGTAACGTAAAGTGACACACTGGGCGGGGAATGACAGGGTAATGTGGGAAGGTTGATGATTGGAGGAGGTGGGGAGTAGGAGGGGTGGATAGCCAATAAAGAGGGAGTGTGATGAGGTAGAGTCCGAATAGTTACAAAGTAACAAGGAAACATTGTAAGGGGGATAATAGGGTTAGCGGAGGTTGAGGCCAGGCGGAGAGAAAGAGTCGAGAAGATGGATATGTGCTAGTTCCCAGTGTCGGAGAAGGGGGGCAGGAGTGTCATAGGGTAAAGCGCGAATAATCCTAACATTGTAGCAACTATTAAAGGGAACATTGTGGGTATTAGCATGTAATGCAACTGGGAGGGGGCGTCTGAGAGAAACGCTATTCCGGTGACCGTTCATTCGGATGTTTAACGGATTGCTGGTGAGGCCTACGTAAAACGCGGGACAAAGGGTGCAGGTAAGGAGGTAAATGACGTTACGGGTGGTGCAGTTGCTTCTGGAGGTGATGGGGTAGGTGATGTTGGTGGAGGGACTCGAGAAAGAAGATGATGGTAGGTGGATAGGGCAAGTGAGGCAGCGAGGTTTTCCGCAGGGGTGGGAACCTATTGCAAGAAGCGTGGTAGAAGTGGGAAGATCCTTCCTCCACAAGATATTTCCCAAATTTGGGGGCCGGCGGAAGGAGAGGAGCGGAGGATTGGCAAAAAGGTTGATAAAGAGGGACTGATGGGAGGAAGAGGTAAGAATTGGGTGGGCAGCATGTAGGATTGTTTTGAGAGCTTCGTGGATACCAGGATGGAAAAGTGTCGTAAGAGTGAGTGGAGGGGTAGATGCAGGAATAGTGGGTGTGTGAGGATGAGATCCAATGTGGGTAGGCGTCATCGCCCTATGGATCTGTTCGCGGACCAAGACTGGAGGGTAACCACGTTTGAGAAGAGCATCCTCGAGGACAGAGTAATACTCTAGAAGGGATGCTCTATCGGAACAAAGCCTCCATCCTCGACGAGCAAGGGCATAGGGGATAGAGGTTTTGGTATGAAGGGGATGGCAGCTATCAAAGTGGAGGTATTGGAGGCTGTTGGTGGGTTTGATGTGAACACAGGTGCGGATTTGGCTGTCTTGAAGGTAAATATCGACATCCAAGAATGTGATGTGGGAGGTAGAGGATTGGTGGGTGAAGGACAGTGAAGGATGGGAGGAGAGACGCGAGAGAAAGGAAAGGAGAGAGTCAGGTCCATGCGTCCAAATGAGGAAGACATCGTCGATGTATCTCAGCCACAAAAGTGGTCTGAGTGGAACGTTGAGGAAGAGTCTTTCCCATTCTCCAAGGTAGCAATTGGCGTATGAAGGCGCCATTCGGGTGCCCATCGCAGTGCCTCTAATTTGAAGGTAGTGACGACCATCGAAAGAGAAGTTGTTCAATTTGAGCACCATTGCTGCCAAGTCTAATAAGAAATGGGAGGAAGGTCTTGCGTCGGGTGGTCTTGAGTCCAGGAGTTTACTAAGGGCAGAGAGTCCATCATCGTGGGGGATGTTTGTGTAGAGGGAACAGACATCGATAGTGGCCAAAATGGTATTGGGTGGGAGAGGAAAGGGGAGGTGTTTGAGACGTTTGAGAAAGTGGTTAGTGTCTTGGATGAAGGAAGGGAATTGACGAATGAGAGGTTGTACGTGGGAGTCAACGAAGGCGGAGATGCGTTCTGTAGGGGAATTAAAGCTGGCAACAATGGGGCGGCCGGGGATGTTGGGTTTGTGGATTTTAGGGAGAAGGTAGAATGTGGGTGTGCGGGGTTTGTTGGGGATCATTAGAGCAATGGCGGAATCGGAAAGGCCTTCCTGTTTGCCTGAGGAATGAAGATAGGACGAAATTTGGTAGGAGTGGTGGTCTGTGGGGTTGGAAGTAAGGTGATGGTAAGAGGTTTCGTCAGAAAGTTGGCGCTCGGCTTCCTCGTTATATTTGGCGCGATCCATCACAACCGTGGTGGTGCCCTTGTCGGCAGGGAGGATGATGATATGGTCAAGATGTTTGAGTGTGGAAATGGCATGCCTTTCACGTCTGGTAAGATTATCTGTATGGTCGATAAGATCGGAAAAGTTAGGTTGGGAGATTCTGGAAAGGATATAATTGAGGTATTGTTCGACCGGGTGTAGGGAAGGAAGGGTGGGTGGAATGTATTGGGAAGGAGGTTTGAAGATGGAAAAGGTAGGTGGGAGGCCGGGAGGGAGTTTTGGGTTGGCAGAGGTGAGAGAGTCTTCTTTGGGAGGGTTAGTTTTTAGACGTAGTGTGCGGGCAAAGGACTGGACGTCGGCAAGGAGGCGAAAATGATCAAATTTGGTGGTGGGACAAAAGGAAAGGCCGCGTGAGAGGAGTTCATTCTCGGCAGGGGTAAGTACGTGGGAGGAAAGGTTCAAGACTTCATCTGGTTGGCAAGATGAAGAGGTGGTGGCAGGAGTGTGCGAAAAATATGAGCGCTTCAAAGGTTTGCGGGTTAGGAAAGTGTGGGTCTTTTTCAGGATATGAAGTGATGGTGGTGTTGGGAATCCCAGGAGGTCCGCAAGACAGGGAGTTTGACCGATGAGTGGCGGGGAAGGAGGTGGTTTGTTGACCTCGCCAGCTGTTATGAACGGAAGGGGAAGACCAAGTTTGAGGTGCCGGACGCAAAGCAGAGAGAGTTTACGGAGAAGTCTGTTGCGATGTGCGGTGATATCATTAGACGCTTGAAGGAAAGCGGCACGAAGGTCGGATATGGATTGCGAAGAATGACGAAGATAAAGAACGAGAGATTTACAATTAGCGAAGTGGGAGTTAGAGAGGGTGGTATAATGGTGTATGGTGGAACGGATAATGTGGATAGAGGCGAGGTGATACGTGAGGGCTAGGGAAGCGCGTATAGGGGGAGGAAGACCTGAAAGAGGAATTCTGATGGTGAGGCATTTGGGGGTGAGTCCAAGTGCAAGGCAGGAGTTGAGGAATTCAATCTGGCAGTTGAGGGTAATGTGTCTACGGAGATGATAACGGAGACGGGTCAGTTCCATGGTGGAAGAGAAAGATAAGAGGAAAAGACGACAGGAAAGAAACGTAAAGATATAGACAAAAAAGGAGAAAAAAGGACGGTATATATATTAACTAAAGGAAAAGAAAAGGTAGTGATGAGGGTGGCAACAAGGTGTTGAGGGAAGCCCAGCGGACACTCACCAAGTTGAGGACCAAGCTGGCAGGCTGCTGGGGGCGTCGAAGAGACACGTAAAACACACGAACACAAAAACACACGCAAGCTTATCGGGCCTAAGCCCTTCTTCAGCGAAAGAGTAACGTAAAGTGACACACTGGGCGGGGAATGACAGGGTAATGTGGGAAGGTTGATGATTGGAGGAGGTGGGGAGTAGGAGGGGTGGATAGCCAATAAAGAGGGAGTGTGATGAGGTAGAGTCCGAATAGTTACAAAGTAACAAGGAAACATTGTAAGGGGGATAATAGGGTTAGCGGAGGTTGAGGCCAGGCGGAGAGAAAGAGTCGAGAAGATGGATATGTGCTAGTTCCCAGTGTCGGAGAAGGGGGGCAGGAGTGTCATAGGGTAAAGCGCGAATAATCCTAACATTGTAGCAACTATTAAAGGGAACATTGTGGGTATTAGCATGTAATGCAACTGGGAGGGGGCGTCTGAGAGAAACGCTATTCCGGTGACCGTTCATTCGGATGTTTAACGGATTGCTGGTGAGGCCTACGTAAAACGCGGGACAAAGGGTGCAGGTAAGGAGGTAAATGACGTTACGGGTGGTGCAGTTGCTTCTGGAGGTGATGGGGTAGGTGATGTTGGTGGAGGGACTCGAGAAAGAAGATGATGGTAGGTGGATAGGGCAAGTATATATATATATATATATATATATGGATGTCAACAAGGTGTTGGGATGAGGAAACCCAGTGAACACTCACCAATCAGATGACTTCAGGTTGGCGAGGCACCGGGGATGTCGAAGCGACACACGTAAAAGAACACTAAAACACAGAAACATCACAAACGTAGAAGCTTTCGGAATTATTCCTTCATCAGCTACAGAGAGAGAACTCCTACGTTTGTGATGTTTCTGTGTTTTAGTGTTCTTTTACGTGTGTCACTTCGACATCCCCGGGGCCTCGCCAACCTGAAGTCGTCTGATTGGTGAGTGTTCACTGGGTTTCCTCATCCCAACACCTTGTTGACATCCATATATTCATTTTACCTTTCCTTTTCCGTAAGTTGTTATATATATATATATATATATATATATATATATATATATATATATATATATATATATATATATATATATATTTATTTATATTGTTTTGGGTGTATCCAATGTAAAGGCCAATGTGCTGTTTTTGGACCTAACTAAATCAAATATGATGGATATGCATGAATTAAGTATTAAGTTAAATTGAAATAAAAATTAATGAAACCAACTTTCATCTATATATTAAGTGTGTCTTGTCAGTGCGTTAGAAAAGACCAATAACACTCCACATCAATCATATGACAAGGTCTCGGGTCAATGCATGGTGACAATTAACCATACTCCGACATGGAGTACACCTTTCCAATCTTGTGTTACTCGGGTCCACATGCATAAAATTTATTGGACAAGCGGCCCACTCGTAAAAAGAGATTGGAGACCCGTACAATATTGTCATTGCTCCGTCTTTGTTTTTAATCATTTGCAGTTTATTTGTTGTTCGTCATTTTTGGTTCATTTGAGGTTTTTGTTGTTTGTTCGTTTTTGTTTGTTGTTCATATTGGTTCTTTCGTTGAACCATCTTGGTTGATTTTGTTCATTGGTCATTGAACGTTCTTGGTTGCTGATTGTTGTTCTTCTTTTTTTCGTCATTTTGGTCCTTTCGTTGGAGGAAGAACAACGCACCCAGAAACTGGCAAATCAAGTCGTAAGATAAAGAGCAATATACATAGATGACATAATTTAACCCCTCAGAAAATTACAATGACATTATCAAATATTCAGTAGTATTAGTAGTACTTCAATGTAATAAGCTGAGTTGAAACTACCATATTTACCTGAATCCAAGACAACCCCGAATCTAAGCAGATCGTCAAAACAGAAAAAGATTTTACAACCTAATTTCTCATTGAACGTACCTAATTGGAATTATACTTTGAACAAAGGTATTCAGTATAGTTATAGTAGTTCATTCGCTGAACAGCAGCAAAAGGGTTAATGAATAAATAAGTTAAAAACAAGTTTCTTATTCTTTACCTGTTTTATCTGTTCAACGTCTTTGCTCATCATTGTTGTCGAAAGATTTTCACCAGCCTTTTCCTGAAAACGTGTATCACTTAGTTTGGCAATATAAAACCTTTTAACGAATAAATAAGTAAAAAAACAATTTTCTTATTCTTTACCTGTTGTATGTGTTCAACGTCTTTGTTCGTCATTGTTGTCCAAACATTTTCACCAGCCTTTTCCTGAAAATGTGTATCACTTAGTTTGGCAATATAAAACCTTTTAACGAATAAATAAGTAAAAAACAATTTTCTTATTCTTTACCTGTTGTATCTGTTCAACATCTTCCTTCATCATTGTTGTCCAAACATTTTCATCAGCCTTTTCCTGAAAATGTGTAACGCATAGTTTGGTAATATAAAAACTTTTAATGAATAAATAAGTAAAAAAACAATTTTCTTATTCTTTACCTGTTGTATTTGTTCAACGTCTTTGTTCGTCATTGTTGTCCAAACATTTTCATCAGCCTTTTCCTGAAAATGTGTAATGCATAGTTTGGTAATATAAAACCTTTTAATGAATAAATAAGTAAAAAAACAATTTTCTTATTCTTTACCTGTTGTATCTGTTCAACATCTTCCTTCATCATTGTTGTCCAAACATTTTCATCAGCCTTTTCCTGAAAATGTGTAACGCATAGTTTGGTAATATAAAACCGTTTAATGAATAAATAAGTAAAAAAACAATTTTCTTATTCTTTACCTGTTGTATTTGTTCAACGTCTTTGTTCGTCATTGTTGTCCAAACATTTTCATCAGCCTTTTCCTGAAAATGTGTAATGCATAGTTTGGTAATATAAAACCTTTTAATGAATAAATAAGTAAAAAAACAATTTTCTTATTCTTTACCTGTTGTATCTGTTCAACATCTTCCTTCATCATTGTTGTCCTAACATTTTCATCAGCCTTTTCCTGAAAATGTGTAACGCATAGTTTGGTAATATAAAACCGTTTAATGAATAAATAAGTAAAAAAACAATTTTCTTATTCTTTACCTGTTGTATGTGTTCAACGTCTTTGTTCGTCATTGTTGTCCAAACATTTTCACCAGCCTTTTCCTGAAAATGTGTATCACTTAGTTTGGCAATATAAAACCTTTTAATGAATAAATAAGTAAAAAACAATTTTCTTATTCTTTACCTGTTGTATGTGTTCAACGTCTTTGTTCGTCATTGTTGTCCAAACATTTTCATCAGCCTTTTCCTGAAAATGTGTAACGCATAGTTTGGTAATATAAAACCTTTTAATGAATAAATAAGTAAAAAACAATTTTCTTATTCTTTACCTGTTGTATCTGTTCAACATCTTCCTTCATCATTGTTGTCCTAACATTTTCATCAGCCTTTTCCTGAAACTGTGTAACGCATAGTTTGGTAATATAAAACCTTTTAATGAATAAATAAGTAAAAAAACAATTTTCTTATTCTTTACCTGTTGTATTTGTTCAACGTCTTTGTTCATCATTGTTGTCCAAACATTTTCACCAGCCTTTTCCTGAAAATGTGTATCTCTTAGTTTGGTAATATAAAACCGTTTAATGAATAAATAAGTAAAAAAACAATTTTCTTATTCTTTACCTGTTGTATGTGTTCAACGTCTTTGTTCGTCATTGTTGTCCAAACATTTTCACCAGCCTTTTCCTGAAAATGTGTATCACTTAGTTTGGCAATATAAAACCTTTTAACGAATAAATAAGTAAAAAACAATTTTCTTATTCTTTACCTGTTGTATCTGTTCAACATCTTCCTTCATCATTGTTGTCCAAACATTTTCATCAGCCTTTTCCTGAAAATGTGTAACGCATAGTTTGGTAATATAAAAACTTTTAATGAATAAATAAGTAAAAAAACAATTTTCTTATTCTTTACCTGTTGTATTTGTTCAACGTCTTTGTTCGTCATTGTTGTCCAAACATTTTCATCAGCCTTTTCCTGAAAATGTGTAATGCATAGTTTGGTAATATAAAACCTTTTAATGAATAAATAAGTAAAAAAACAATTTTCTTATTCTTTACCTGTTGTATCTGTTCAACATCTTCCTTCATCATTGTTGTCCTAACATTTTCATCAGCCTTTTCCTGAAAATGTGTAATGCATAGTTTGGTAATATAAAACCGTTTAATGAATAAATAAGTAAAAAAACAATTTTCTTATTCTTTACCTGTTGTATGTGTTCAATGTCTTTGTTCATCATTGTTGTCCAAACATTTTCACCAGCCTTTTCCTGAAAATGTGTATCACTTAGTTTGGCAATATAAAACCTTTTAATGAATAAATAAGTAAAAAAACAATTTTCTTATTCTTTACCTGTTGTATTTGTTCAACGTCTTTGTTCATCATTGTTGTCCAAACATTTTCACCAGCCTTTTCCTGAAAATGTGTATCTCTTAGTTTGGTAATATAAAACCGTTTAATGAATAAATAAGTAAAAAAACAATTTTCTTATTCTTTACCTGTTGTATGTGTTCAACGTCTTTGTTCGTCATTGTTGTCCAAACATTTTCACCAGCCTTTTCCTGAAAATGTGTATCACTTAGTTTGGCAATATAAAACCTTTTAATGAATAAATAAGTAAAAAACAATTTTCTTATTCTTTACCTGTTGTATCTGTTCAACATCTTCCTTCATCATTGTTGTCCAAACATTTTCATCAGCCTTTTCCTGAAAATGTGTAACGCATAGTTTGGTAATATAAAAACTTTTAATGAATAAATAAGTAAAAAAACAATTTTCTTATTCTTTACCTGTTGTATTTGTTCAACGTCTTTGTTCGTCATTGTTGTCCAAACATTTTCATCAGCCTTTTCCTGAAAATGTGTAATGCATAGTTTGGTAATATAAAACCTTTTAATGAATAAATAAGTAAAAAAACAATTTTCTTATTCTTTACCTGTTGTATCTGTTCAACATCTTCCTTCATCATTGTTGTCCTAACATTTTCATCAGCCTTTTCCTGAAAATGTGTAACGCATAGTTTGGTAATATAAAACCTTTTAATGAATAAATAAGTAAAAAAACAATTTTCTTATTCTTTACCTGTTGTATTTGTTCAACGTCTTTGTTCGTCATTGTTGTCCAAACATTTTCATCAGCCTTTTCCTGAAAATGTGTAATGCATAGTTTGGTAATATAAAACCTTTTAATGAATAAATAAGTAAAAAACAATTTTCTTATTCTTTACCTGTTGTATCTGTTCAACATCTTCCTTCATCATTGTTGTCCAAACATTTTCATCAGCCTTTTCCTGAAAATGTGTAACGCATAGTTTGGTAATATAAAACGTTTTAATGAATAAATAAGTAAAAAAACAATTTTCTTATTCTTTACCTGTTGTATTTGTTCAACGTCTTTGTTCGTCATTGTTGTCCAAACATTTTCACCAGCCTTTTCCTGAAAATGTGTATCACTTAGTTTGGTAATATAAAACCTTTTAAGGAATAAATAAGCAAAAAACAATTTCTTAAATTTTAACTGTCATACCTGTTCAATTTCTTCACTCACTATTGGTATCCAAACATTTTCATCTTCCTCTTCCTGAAAATTATTACTGTATCACTTATTGCACAAAAATAATGAATCCAGCTTTAGAACCAGACTAATATAAATATATAATGGTTGTTTTCTCAAAGTTTACCTGTATTATATTTTCTTCATTATCTTCATAATCCCACGTAAAGTTTTCCAATTTTGGACCTTCATCAATATCCATTTCTATCTGAAATGAACATTGTCCATACTGGTAAAAGAACTGGATAGATTATAAACAACATTTGAACACAACTGGACATACAAAGACAATCTTTGAGAAATGCATCTCTCTATAATATAAGAAGACGTCCAAACCAGGACTAGCGCAGGATGGTTTCCCAAAGTTGACATCCCAAATTGATTACTTACATTAACAGTAAATGTTTATGAATGCATTAGCCATTCCAAGGAATTCTCATACCACAAATACTATTTGTAATGCATAGTTTATCAATGATAGAGAAAAATTGGAAAACAAATTAATAGAGCTTTAAAATACTAAAAGCAATGCCAAAATCTCTTTCTGACATTATATTTTGCACGTATTTTTTGAATAAACGAATTTAATATCCATCTCCTATATGTGTTCCCTTCGTGCACTTAATGCAAAGAATGCATAATAATCGTAATTTGTCTTCTTCTTTAATCCAACCATGAATTGTTTCTTCAGGAATGCCAAACTCCTAGAATAAACTAGCTTTCGAATAATCACGTTTCACTCTGTCGATTTTGTTGAACTTTTCTTTTATTTTATACGTTTTCCTTTTGGTGGACATAATTAGTATAACCCTAAAATCGAAAAAAGTGAATATAGCTGTATAAGCGAGAGAAACAGCTGAAACCACACATTCCACAAAAAGCCTCGTGAAACGTGTATTTAATTACCTTAGCATGGGCGCGGTATTTACAACACTGGAGGGTTTTTCTCGAGCCCATACGAGATGCCGGTCAAAGACTGATTTTATTGAATAATATGATTTTGAGACAATGTAGAGAAGCATCAGTATCTCCTTAGCAAATCACGTGTAAGGTCATAGGGATTACGTCATAAATTGCCGTAAAATTTGAAACAAAGTTGTTTATGGAGAAAATAAATGGAATAATTTTGGGGGACAAGACTAGACCCGTGGTATATTCGAATCCGCGGCATTGTGAGGTGCGTTATAACAGAGTTTTACTGTATTTGGAATTTTTAGAAATATTACAGGTATGGAGAAAGTCATGTGGTGGCTACATCAGATTTTATTAATTTGAACCCGTCATTTTTGACGGGCAATATACTAGTGTGACATAATAAAAAAGTAAATACCTCAGTAACATATGCATCACATAATTCTTCGGATGCATTTGGCATTCCCATGGAGTTTTCAAATGTTCTGGAAGGTTCTTCTTGTTTGATAAAAAACTAGAACAAGTCAAGGTATAAAAATGAATTTTTATAACCAACTTTTATATGGTTAATACTTTAATATGAATAAACTTTATAATATAATTATGATAACCTTTCTGCATGCATGGGCGAAAAATTTGCAAAAGTGTCTACCAGCTGTTGAGTGATGTGGGGGTCTCTCTATTTAATCTTTTTACAGTTGAGAGAATGGCAGACAGAAGTAGAGAACTCGGTGACAAATGTAAGAATGTTTGGTATATAAGTAGTAAGAAGTTTGATAGTATCTTTTGTTTCATTAATGGAAATACTAACATATCCATTCATATTGCTTAAAATCAACGAAAATATACTGCTAGTTCAGAGTAATTCAGCTTCAGATACTAGTGGGAGTAAAATTGTTGTATATTTCATATTTTAGTCACCTAACTTAAATGACAAAAATAATAAATTGTTCTTTTCCTAACAACACATCAACCATCCATATAAAACTGTATAAATATAGTTATCTGAAGAATTGCTAAGCTACAACACAACACTTTAAAATGTTTCATTTAAATTTGTTTAAATTAACATCCTTTACAACAGTATACCTATCTTAAATAGTGAATAAAGACAAAAAGTATTTAAGATAAATAAAAACTTACTATCAATAACAAATACAATAGATAAAAACTTACAATTATTAGCAGAAACATCACTTCAAAAAACTTAGGAATGCTCGTATCAATACCAATTAAAATAAAGACTTCTATTAAAAGATTACACTATTAACAATGACAATAGTTTGTTTAATCTTGTTGCTATGATGAATGCTTGTCTATCTTCCCATGTGAATTCAAATACATTTATCGCAGCACCAATGTAAGTTTTGAACCCCACAAGCAGCTTTGGATTTTTTTCAGATTAGTCGTGATCCAAAACATATATATATACAGTAAACTCTCGATAATCCGGCACCCGTTGAACCGGCACTCTCGTTATTATGGCACTTTTTGTAATGACATTGCGAAGTTCCGCATTTCGCTGCAAGATGGAAATACTGTAGCGTTGGATGAGAACTGAGGGCATTGAACCAAGTTTGAAGTACACAGGTCATGTAAATTTCTTTTACGTAATGGAGAAATTAAACTAATAGTTTAAAATTTGTATTTACATTTAACTAATCATTGAGAACCACAGCATAGAGGACTATAGTAGGGAGCACGAACAAAGGCGGGTGTCAACTGGATGTGCAGAAGGTCAGGAATGTCATGTGGTTTCTCCCATTCCTTCACTTGGCCAATCAGCATCAATCAGTTACAGCGGCATTTGGGATGTGGTTCGTACATTTGCAGCATGATTTTCGTGTTTATTTGCATGTTTTATGATTAATATTTAAATAGTACCGTCTTGTGGTGTTCTAAAATGGAGGGCGAAGGAAGTAAACGCAAGGTTTTGCACAAACAAGCAAGAGAAATCGTATATAAAATGTATCAGTACTCACGAAGATGGGAATTAGATTTATTACAATATTTTATTTTATTTCTTGTTTGTATTTTCTGGGA
This sequence comes from Tanypteryx hageni, assembly GCA_028673005.1. Lineage (NCBI taxonomy): Eukaryota > Metazoa > Arthropoda > Insecta > Odonata > Petaluridae > Tanypteryx > Tanypteryx hageni. The sequence continues at coordinate 11,899,406 of CM054119.1, read as the reverse complement.
TGTGTTTTGTGTGACAATGACCCATGATGTTTGTGCTAAGTTGTTATTTGCAATTTGTGTTTAGAAGTTTAAGTAAACGAATTCTGTTAAATGATGACGATGCAATGGTATTGTAAACAAAAATGGGTAACTGCATTTATTTCAATGGCAGTGGTAATGTAAATTAAAGAAAGAGATTTCTTTTGCCGAGAAGGTTGAATTACGTGTCGGTTTTTGTGACACTTTGGAACCGTGAACTTTAAATAATAGGGGCTGACCAATATTTACATTAACTTTGTTAATTATTTCTAGTTCACGAAGAATGATAGCTGTCTCCAATAACCTCTTTCAAATGAAAACCACAGAGCCTGGTTGTTTTCGACAATGCACTATCAAAACTACTTCTGTTCCTTAACAAAACAAATGAGTTAATGCGGACACCTATTCTCGCATAGAGTTAACGTTAATTCTATGACCATGAGTTAAGCTACCGCAAGGAGTTAGCTAAGTCTGTCTGAAGGAAGATCAAGAGAGACAAAACGCAGGCGAACTTAAAAGCATATAAAATATTTGAATGAACGAATTTAATGTTGGCTGCATGTTTTTCGGTAGTTCACCACATTGATCGGCTGTTTCACAAGATGTTTCGTCAGCGTTGCAGTCGGCTTCCTCAGGTCAGCTGAGTTGGTGATGCTAGGGGGTGCACTGCCCAACCTGAGAGGGCTCTGATTGGACGGGACATTCGATGGGTTCTGATTGGGTGGGGCATTCCTCAGCGGACGGAAGGCCTTTTTCCAAGTGTTCGACAGAGTGTAGCCATCCTCTCTATTGAAATTGGCCGGATTTTTGGCTATCTCTATCGCTTCTCGAATTAAACGCGGATAATATCGGCTTTCTTTGGCGATGCCTTCTTACCAAAAGCCAAAGACAGACTCCCGAACACGACATACGAGGGGGTGTACCAAGTACAATGCAGCCGTGGAAAATCCTACATAGGACAAACGGGCAGATCCATCAGTTGCCAGCTCAAGGAACACCAAAGAGCATTGAAGGGCAAACATGCCAGACTCTCTGCTATTGCGGAGCATGCTTGGTCTGAACCTGGACACACGATCAAGATTCAAGGCGCAATAGTCATCGCCAAAGAATGAAAAGCAACAATACCCATAATTCACAACATAATAAAAATGATGGAGCATCATTTGACTTTCGAGCAAAGAAAAGCAATTTTGAAGTGGTACTGGAAATTTGAGAATGTGTCCGAGGTTCGAAGACATGATTTCAAGACTGAACCACCAAAACAAACCACAATTTCAAGAATTCATGATAAATTCGAGACTTACAGTACTGTGCAAGACGTATGCAGGGAACGATCTGGGAGACGTCGAACTTCGACGAATGCAGAAAATTCTGCTATGGTGTTGGAGCAATTTGAACGATCACCAAAAAAGTCTGTAAGACGATGTGCTGATGAGACTGGAATCAGTAAAATGAGTGTACACCGGATTCTCATAACCGCTAAGTGGAAGTGTTATGTTCCAAGACTGTTACAGAAATTGTATGAAGATGATCCTGACTGCAGATCTGAGTTCTGTGAATGGTTTAAAATGAAAGTGACTGAGGATGCAAATTTTGTTCACAAGATTGGTCTGATGAAGCAACATTTAAACTCAATGGTACAGTTAACCGGCATAACTGCGTATATTGGTCATCAGAAAACCCACAAATTCATTTAGACAAGGCAGTGAATTTAACAGGTCTTACAGTTTGGTGTGGTGTGTCGTCCAGGGATATTGTAGGGCCGTACTTTTCTGAGGGGATTGTTACTGGTACTCAGCACCTTAACCTGCTTAAACTATCCGTTATGCCCAAAATTCAACAACTTTATGAAGGAGAGGAATTTTTTTTCAACAAGACGGGGCACCTCCACGTAACCATCGTGATGTTAGGTTCTTTCTTGATAAAAACTTCTCAGACTGGTGGTTAGGTCGGAGAGGAAGTGCTGAGTACCCACCACGTTCACCTGATTTAACCCCACTCGACTTTTACTTGCGGGGTTACCTGAAAGATAGAGTGTACTCAATGAAACCGGCAACGCTTCAGGAACTCGAGCAAAAAATTGAACAGTCGTGTGCAGCCATCCCAGCGGATATCTTGGTGGATGTTTCTCAGCCGGTAGCTACCCATTGCCAACAATGCATTGAAGCTAATGGAGGTAATTTTGAACATCTGCAATAATTAAACTTTTAATAAAAGCTTATTGCTTTCAACACACCAAATATTGTTTTTTTTTTAAATTATAAAAGGATTATTTTTTCAGCATTAAAATGTGTATACATCTTTTTGGGACACTCGTATATAAAACCATAATAGCATATTTGGACAGGATTAACCAAACAGGGGTGCCACAATAATAAATTAAACTCTTTTTAGTAATTATGGATTTGGAAGGAATTGGCTACTAAACTAAATTTTGTATATAAGATTTTTACAAAATACCATAATGAAATCAAGATTTTTAAAGCAGAGCTTAAGAGCAGTGCTACCACAATTAAAGGTAAAATAATATTTAATTTACATGTATTTCTAGAGAGCTGTCCGAATGGATTTTAACCCAATATGGTATATCATTATATATCGACGACTCTTACAGAGGAGGAGGAGGATATAACAGATAACATATAGGAGGATACTAATGTTTAGGCACTTCCAGAGGAGCTGGAGATTTGAAATTTTATTCTTAGGTAGGATTTTGTGCAAAACCGACTAGAAAAAACGAAAATCTTGAAAAAGTGCAACAATGCTGCCGCTAAAAATTCGCAATTGTTTAAACAAATTTTCAGGGTTTAGGCATATTCGAATGAGCTACGGCAGGGGGAGGGAACTCTTATGGAGCGATTTGGTTCTCGTCAGATACATCAAGTTCCTGTCGGCATTCTTGAGCGCTGTCGTCGCTCTACTTTGAATGGCAAGGCAGCCAATGAGTGAGCACCAAGCCGCCAAGCCAAATTTGAAGTGATCATATGATCATGTTGAGAAGTTGTAACAGTTGAACTAGGTAACTGCGTAACTTATTAGCTATATTTGTAAAAATATTTTTGAAAGTCGACAAAATTATATGCAGTAATACCTCGATATACGAAGTAGAAGCGCTCCGTGAGTTGCTTTCGTGTATTGAAACAATATATCGATTAATTAATGTACTTCTATATTTTATGACGTACAGTACTACATATTGTGTAATAATATTACGTACCGAGCAAAATAAAGAATGAGTTACGTTTCTTTTTGAGATTAATCTTACTATGGTTGTGTTTACGTATGTGAAATTATATCCAGATTGCAATTTGGAACACACGAACCTTGTTCTACCGCCCAACTCAGCTTAGTTGTTATTTTTGATCCTTTAATAAGTGGCTGAGAACCTTCTCTCGGATGTGTTTGTTTATTCCTAAAAAAGGCTGTGGCCTTATATCTATTGCATAATAAGTATAGCCAATTTGACATCCTATACATATATGTATATGTCCTGGGATGAATAAAAATTATTATTGTTATGGGATTGCAATTTTTAACTTGAAACCTCTCGTTTCGAGATACAGCGAGTATATCGTGGACTACCTGTAGTAAAAAGGTCAACACTTTGTTGAGCCGATATTTAGTGTACAGATTATTCGCATATCGAGTTATTACTGTAGTTAGATATGTATCTCAGCATTTTCAACTTTAATAATAGTAACCATTTAACGAGATACTTCACTATGGCTTGTTTTCATGTGATGCATATCTTCACTTTAGGCTCTTTAGGAGCAAAGTTGTATTTGATGCATATGTTGAAGTGTTAATAATTCTGTTATGTTATCATTCCAGGTGCCGAGAATGGGTTGCAAGGGCAGGGTACCCCGCTTTATTTGATAGGCCCATTATGTCACTGTTTCTTTATTACTGTTATGATGTTTGTCTGGTGGCTAGCTTCTGCAGCTTTCATATGTTGCTCTTTTAAGCATGATCTGCCTTGCTTCAAAATTATTCTTTCATCTGTTACAAACATTCTACTGTAATATTTTTTCAATGTGTGCATGTTTCCTATATTTATTGAACAATAATTGATCTATGTAGATCAATTCCATTTCATATCTGTTATATGTAAATATGTACAATATTTCTTCTGCAATAAAACTATTTAAATTTAAATTGTTCTTCTTTCTATTCTCACCCATTACTCCTCTGGTTACGTTATTCGTAAAAAGGTTTGATTTGCTAAATAAATAAATTAACGTCATTTATTGAAAAATAATGAATCAAATTAAATTGGAGTAAGATTTTTGAAAAGTGCGCTCGCCGTCTGTACGAAGCTGCCATTGGCTGCTGAAATTTGTCTGCTAGCTGCCTGTTCTCCGCTTTGATTGGCTGCAAAAATGACGTCATACATCACAACGCAACAGCAGCGCCAGTTTCGGTGCCTGCAGGAACTTTTTGTACTAGCCAGCGAAGACCACGATTTTAACATGGAAGTTCCCTCCCCCTGGCTACGGTGCTGAAATTTTTTTATAAGTAGAATTCTTAAAAAAACTGAAATCTTAAAAAAGTGCAACAATGCGGTCGCTAAAAATTCGCAATTGTTTAAACAAATTTTCAAGGTTTATGTATTTCCAAATGTGCTACGAAGCTGAAGTTTTTTTTAGAGGTAGGATTTGTAAATAAACGAAATATGGATTATACAAATTTTGATATTTTAATTTGTTTGCCAGTTAAAAATTCCTCAAGTTTAAACAAATAGATAACTGTTTAGGTACTACGGGATGAGCTAGGAAGCTGAAATTTTTCAATTATTTACAGAGTAGTGCATTTGCACAAATAAACATTTCAATTTTACCATATATGAATTGCGGCGGCCGTTAAAAATTATTTCAATTTAAACAATTAGAAATATATTATTTTACTTATAGAAGTGCTACAACATTAAAATTTGGCTAAAATGTGTAGCATTAGTACCTTATAATGAAGAAAGTGTAACATGTTAAAAATTGCAACATTTGGGGATTGTTTTAAACTATTGTTTTTACATGTGGGAAAAACGGAAATCGCTGCGGAGGTGAAATCTTTAAAAATGAAAGAATATTTGTAATGATGAAATATCTTTCTGAAAACTGAATGTTTTTTCAAGGTGATATGAAATGCTTGCAGTATGCAAGCACCAACGACTAGTATCATTATATATAGACATTCCTTACAGAGGAGGAGGAGGATACAAATGTTTAGGCACTTCCAGATGAGATGGAGATTCAATATTTTTTTCATAGGTAGGATTTTGTGCAAAACCGACTAGAAAAAACTGAAATCTTAAAAAAGTGCAACAATGCGGTCGCTAAAAATTCGCAATTGTTTAAACAAATTTTCAAGGTTTATGTATTTCCAAATGTGCTACGAAGCTGAAGTTTTTTTTAGAGGTAGGATTTGTAAATAAACGAAATATGGATTATAGAAATTTCGATATTTTAATTTGTGTTGCTGTTAAAAATTCTTAAAATTTAAAAAATTGGATAACTGTTTAGGTACTACGGGATGAGCTAGGAAGCTGAAAATTTCAAGTTATTTACAGAGTGGTGCATTTGCACAAATAAACATTTGAATCTCTCCATAAATATATTGCGGCGGCCGTTAAAAATGTTTAAAATTTTAAGAATTATAAAAATATTATTTCACTTCTAGAAATGTTACAACTTTAAAATTTGGACGAAATGTGTAGCATTAGTACCCCATGATGGAGAAAGTATAAAATTCTTAAAATTGCAAAGTTTGGGGAGTGTTTTAATCTATTATTTTTACATAAGGGAAAAGGGAAAACGAAAACCGGTCCAGAGGTGAAATCTTCAGAATTAAAAAATTTGTTGTAATAATGAAACATGTCTGAAAAATGAATGTTTTTTCAAGGTGAGATGAAACGCTTGCAGAATGCAGGCACCTTCTACTAGTACATACTAAAGAGACGATGAGGACATGCACCTCAGTGTCAGAACTTTCATTTCTTGGGAGGTATCAAATTTGAATCTATATAAATTTGTTCATACCAATTAAAGGGGAATATTGGTCACTTACCTTGAGAGCACATTGAGTTTGGATGAAAATATTACCGAGTGATACGTCTATGAAAAATTCGAAACTCTAAACCCAGAACAAAGCCTGAGCAATTACACTAGTCTATAATAATAAAAGAAGCTGTCGGTATATGTGCGTCCGTGGCAGTTGTCACTCTTCAGGAAATAGATGTAAGAGTTTCAAAATTCGGCAACAGCTCCATGTCGACTATGACAGTTACAGTGGCAAAAATAATTCAAATCGGCCATGGAACAGTCATTCCAAATTTAGGTTTTTTAATGATATCTCAGCAACCAATTGGCCGATTTTGATGAATCCTTCACCGATATCGACGTTCTGACGAGAAACATTTTCAAGCCTAAAATAGATTTTAACAAACCTCCGACACCGGTCAGCAACGATGTTATATTGAATCAATGCAAATCGGCATGCTGTAAATTGAGGACTTACTGTACGGTGAAACATTAACACAACAAAATGGATGCATTTACCCTTTCCAAGTCTTCTTTGCAATGCTGGAATGCAGCCCTTGCTTTGTGGGCTTCTATTTTAAACTTTTTGAAGCGTTCTAAATTCTTGTAGCAGACTCTGCAAATATACCGCGAGCTGCCATCTCCCATCCTTATCTAAAAGAATTACACAAATGATTAAACAATAAATGAAACAAACGCTAGGTTTTTAAACACTAATTCAAAAACATGCGACAATATTCTCAATTATCGCTTACGTCCAGTTGGCAGACGTCGTTTATGGCTTCACAAACAAGCGAACTGTCCCAAACATAACTGCTGTATATGCAAGAATATGACTGGCTCTCCATCAGACACACAATGCACAGGTCGTCTATGTTTATTAATTCTTCCATTTTCTGCGGAGAAAGATTCAGATTTCATGAAATTCCAGTTCTTAATTTTAGCAATGACTAGCCAAAGAAAGAAAACAATTGAAATTACGAGAAACTTGGGAAATAGAACAGTGTATCGCAAATAGGCATGTTTTGGCCCGCAGAGTATATGAAACTAAACAATATAATCTGAATGAATGTACGGCATAAAACATCGTAAAATCAAGACCCAATTACGTCACTGCCTATAAAACTTAATCCCGCTACCAAGTTGGAGCATTAATAAATCTATTGAACACATTCAGTGCGGGCGACTCAAAACGTGAGAGTCGTCCAGGATTCTATGGAGGGGCAGGCGACTCACAGTGTGAGCCACTTGAGTCTTTCTTTTCAAAGTGGTGGGACAAAAACCCGCATGCGGTTTATGCTTTTGTAATGGTATCTTGCCTTTTGGTACAACTCTAGCTTCGTAGTGATTAGCATCGTTTCCATTTCTGCCGAGTATTTTTTCTCCCAAGCTTCCGAAAACCAGTGTTTAATGTTTTATTTTATCGTTTCTGTTTTTAATAATATGAATTATCTGAAGTGTTTCTTAGTGGGAGACATATAGAAATATATAACATATAACGTAATTAGCACATTTCTGGAGTTTTTCTATTTAGATTTCTTATTTTTTTAAAGTTACCTTACTGGTACAGTTCTTCGTCCAAGAAAGGATTTTATCGACACACTATTTGTTGTTAAAAATACTCTTGGTAATATTATTCATCTCCTTTATATTCCTTTTACATGTTGTGCATTAGATTTAATGTTCTAAAATTTTGTTTGCAGATTCAGATTGTGCCTACTTTTATCTATATTATAGACAACAATCTTTCATCTCGTCCCTTCTTCTTATTAAAAGCATTGAGTTTGTAGCCCACAGTGAATGTGATAAGCAATTCTAGCAGAATATTAGGTACTATTGCAATAGTCGGGAGAAGGTCACGACAGGGATGCCAGAGCTGACAGTGAAAGAAAGTGGAACTACTACTGCATTGGAACTCGGACCAGGGAAGGGAAATTTGAAAATGAAGGAACATTGTACTCGGCCCCACCAGATTGGGTAAGTTAGGTGAAGTGTTTTTGGTTCCTTCTCAAGTTCACCATGTTCCCCCTCTTGGGTTGCATTCATCTTCATATATATTACCCGAAATGCCTTTAAAGTACCACAAATTGCCAATTGGTGAAGAAGCTTGCATTCAGTTTCTATGATTGATATATATTAAGATGAATGCTACCCAATCCAACCTGAGGGGAGGAGCACAGAGAAGGAACAAAAAACACGTCACCTAACTTACCCAACCTGGTGGGGTCTAGTACAATGTTCCTTCATGTTCAAATTTCCCTTCCCTGGTCCAATGAAATGAGAGTGCAAATGTGAACATGGAAGGAAAGCCAAGCCATCCCCCAAACCAACCCAACCCGTGGGGCTTAGCAGGGCAGGGAATCTTGGAAAGCTAAGTGCAATATTTTGTAAGTTTCAAATTTCCGTAATATGTAGGTATGACTACGTAGTACAATGTCTCGTCATTATCTAGCCATTCATGGCACCACTGTTGTTATGGTTAAATATCAGGTTTGTACCCAATTTCTAACATATAAACAACCCAACCTAACACGTTGTTTACTTTGGTTGTTAATCTATTTCTGTAACTAAAATACTTAAATGATTAAAAGAATCGGTTTGATTGAATGGATGGTGCTATAAAGGAAAAGACCCATTCTTTTAAACTATAACAGTATTTGCTTAACAGAATCTTCTTTAACCTATTTTTACATAGGTATGTTGGAGGAAGAAACGGATTTGATATAATTTGGTAATTTGTCAAGGATAAGAGATGCACAATGACAAGGGCCTTTTTGATAGTATACATTGGAGTTTTCTTTAATATGAATGTCGAACCTAGTTTGAGTACGATGTTTACGATATACAGCATTGGTGAGGAACAGCTGATAGTTTAATCAGAGAAAATTAGCACGGTTAAAAATGCAAATGGAGCATAGGGTTAAAATATCAAGAGATGTAAACAGAGGTTTACCATGTGTTCGGTATGATACTCTGCATAGAGGTTTGACAGCTTGTTTCTGCAATGAAAAGACTTTTCCAGACTGTCTAGAACAGCAGTGTCCAACCATTTCTGCATAGCAAGCCTCATCGGCGGTTGCGAATTCTTCAATGGGCCCGATTAAGGTTTAAATCAGAAGCTACCTATAAATTTTGAGGTGCCATATAAGTAAAAATCAAGTCTATATAAAGTTATGGTTAACATTTCAATTTTAAAAGGTTTATTACCAAATTTTTCGTAAGTGTGTTTGAATTTGTGTCAAATTTTTTGGATTGTTTTTTCATCATAGCTTTGTGGGTCAAATAAAAATCCTTCACAGGCCGCATTTGGCCTGCAGGTTGGACATCCCTGGTCTATAATAACCCCAGAACAATATATTATATCATAACATAGAAGCGAATGTACCTTAGCACAATATAGGGATAATAAACTTCCAAGAGACAGAATGGATGCCAACTTCCTAATCATAAAAACAACTGTAGCAACTTTTTTTGCTACAACATCTATCTTTTATGGATGGCTGATGGGACTGTGGCATCACAGACTCTATGTCTTGGACCAGGGGTTGGCAACTTAAGGCCTGATTTGGACACCAGGACCACTTCATGAGGCCCACAAAGTTATCATGAAAAGGTGATCGGTAAAATTTGACAGAAATTTTCACATTTTTTCAGTGAAATTATGGTCTCAAAAGTTTTTCTGATGAAGTTTTAATGCTAGTAAATCATTTAGACTTGATTTTTACTAATATGAGACCACAGAATCTCTAGGTAACTTATGATATAAATGCTCATCCAGCCCGCCACAGCTCTCGTGACTTCCAATCCGGCCCTCCAAACCATTCACAGCATCAAATGTGGCCCGACATGCAGAAAAGGTTGCCAACCTCTGCCTGAGATGGGCGGCTGACACCACTGTGGCGTTGTTGGTGCAGATTGAGCATCCTTTATCCGAAATGCTTGGGGCCGAACGTGTTTCGGATCCCAGAATTTTTCGAATACCTTGTAAGCAGTCTTTATTCATTACTGTAATTCATCAGTGTCCACCTACTCATCAATGAATTTCTCTGCTGCCCCGTGATCAGCAGAAGCTTTATCACCACAAATCTTTAAAAATTTAATGCCATGCCTTTTCTTCAATTTCTGCAACCAGCCTGCTGAATATTCACAGTTACCTTCAATTTTAAGTTTGTCATGATAGATTTTTGCTTGTTTTATGATAAGCTAAGTGGCATATGTTCACTCCAATGCTGATGAATCCACTCTTTCAATACACGAACGAGATCTTCATTTAATGCAATGTTTTTCTATTTTTCATTAGCTTCTGTTCATCACTTTCAGCATAGAACATTAACAGTTTGTCCTGTTTCTTCAGGTCATAGATGGTGGTCGTTCCAACACCATACTCCTCACACTTACACCATGCTCAAGTTTTTGCAACATCTCAACTTTTTGTGCTATAGATAAGCACAAATTCTTCCCGTTTTTATTTACACTATTATCCATAAGGGTATCTGCAGGTTTTTCTTGACATTTTCAACAGTACATTCACATCACAAAGCGTAAAATAAGCACAAAATACACAATAATCACAGTGAATAATGCAGTGATGTCTGGCTATGATGAATGTTGAAAACAAACTTGTGGAATTTTCCACTCGTGGTGCCGTGTTGGCACTCGAAAAAAAGCATGGATTTCAGAGCTTTTCGGATAAGGGATGCTCAACCTGTAACTCATTTGTTTAAAACATTAATACGAAGGCTTCCGTGGTGTTTTTGTACTCCTTCCAAGACTTTCGGGATTCTACCCCGTGTTGTTTCTTCTAGTGATGACTGTTTCGCCTCCATTCCAGGTGGCATCTTCAGGTCTGACCTGACCTGAAGATGCCACCTGGAATGGAGGTGAAACAGTCGTCACTAGAAGAAACAACATGGGGTAGAATCCCGAAAGTCTTGGAAGGTGTTTAAAACATTATTCCTCCATTGTTAATCAATGTTTTTTTCTTTGAAAGATATATGTAATGAAAAAATTTGACATTATTTTTCTATTCTCCTCCGAGGCCAGGAGAACCCATGTTTGTAGAGGGGTTCTTAGTGTTTGACTGTCATAAAACCTACGGGAACTAGAGTACGTTGGCTCTAATGGAAGGGGATTTCTGTCCCCAGTATGAATTTGTGTATAGAATAGGCTCGTAATGTTTCGACCAGTAGTTCTCAACCTTTTTCTCACCGCGATGGTCAATGATCATGTGTGCGACATACTGGACACTACAATCTGCCAAACTACAGGAGCAATGTGTAATAATGAAGAATTTAAGCCTAAACATTGTTTTTACTGTTGTTTAAAATGACCTAAGAAAAAATTACTTTATTTTTTACGAGCTATTATTAAAATTTTCGGCGATGCACCTCCTGGATCATAGTGACGCACCAGTTAAGAACTGCTGGTTTAGAGAGCGGCTTATGGCATATTTACATGGTTCAATGCCATTGAGCAATCCAACTGAATCAGTAGCATTGAACTTCCGCATTGAAATAGAAGTTGTTTACATGAATCAATTTAATTGATTTCACCAATTCAATTCAACATGGTGCCAAGTGAAATAGTTTGTGTGGGTCTTCGCATTATTTGTGATCATTTAACCCTTTGAGTGCCAGGCAATTTTCTTGTAGCTATGCCAAAATTGCCAGGCGATTTTTGTCGAATTTACAGCAGTGTAGGAAAAAAATTATATCTCCCTCAATTTTAAAGGTATCTTTTTGAGAGTTTTACAGAACATTCAGTACATATAGTTCTCTATCTAGAACATATGAATTAAGGACTAGATATCACACTACTATTGTAAAAGGATTGTTTAACATTAAAATTACATTTTTAGAAAAACAAAATTAAAGTTCGAAATAAATGTTTTTTAAAAAATTACTTAATTCGCATATTTGTTGTATTTCCTGAAGTCTCAGTATGTTATTTGCCCACACAAAAAAATCACTCTTAGGATTGGAGATTTTTGAAAAATAAAATGTTTTATGCAACACTATCACACACAATTTATGCACACTTGTTTCTCTACCTCTTAACATTTGTGCTTACGTTTTAATTTATAATAATTAATGATATTCAATAGTTCTCCTATCGGATTCTAATGCTAATTTGTTTATTGTTATAGATATCAATATCACGTTCCTCATTGTCAACACTTTCACAATCTGAACTTTGAGGTAGAACTGCAATATGACGTCTGTGACGAACAATAATGTCACTATGGCCACTTTCTGTATCTGACATAATGAAACGAGGTTCACAACTTGTGGGAGTTTGTATTTCATCTCCAGAATCCAAAAATCATCATCCTCACCAAGAGTATTTATATAATCCACTATATCTTCATAATTATCAAACACCTCCCTTGCGGTTGAAGCCATTTTAATTATTACAGGTTTCAAAAACTTGGTCGTTCAAAAATGCATAAAATCAAAACGAAATAATGAGACGAAAACGAGCGGCAGGCTCTGAAACTACACTCTTTCTTTGTCATAAGTAGAGTCGTAAGATACCACATGACGAGAGCCTGACGAAGGAGCACGATCACGCTCTTGGCACTTTAGGCAAGAGTTGCAAGGAACGCAATCACACTTCTTGGCACTCTTAAGGGTTAATGTATGAGGAGTGCTATAGAATATTATCAAAAATTAAAAAAAGAAATCTGCTTTGGTACATAAATATCATCAATCCCTGCTCACTTTTATCCAACTTCTTTATTTTTGCTAGTTCAAATGCGTAGCGCATTCAAACACTTTTCATCTCGGTCTTCACATCTTGTTCCATCACTCCCGGTAAATTTAAGTCAGAAATTAAATTTTGAATAGCATTGTAGGAATTCTTCTTGGGTAGACTACCGGGTCAAAGTTTGATCTAAGATTGACATTTCAACGGCTGACTCCGCCATCTTCTTCAGGATGTTTAAAACGTGTTTTTTTGCTGCTATATATATTTCTCCTAGGCCGTAGCTGTCTCATTGGCCTGCCCGAGGATACTGGGAAAGCATGGGATCAAGACAGTGCACAAACCACCGGGGAAACTGAGAAACCATCTAGCCCGAGTGAAGGACGATCTCGGATTAAAGACTTCGGGGTTCTACAACATCCCATGTGAGTGCGGTGCCTCATACGTCGGGGAAACATGCCACACCAGCGAAACCCGGATAAAAGAGCATATGAGATGCATAAGGTTGGGACAACCTGATAAATCCCCTGTGGCAGAGCACAGCCTCAGCCACGACCATAAGATTAACTGGGAAAAAACGGAAAGGCTACAACATTCCAATGGCTTCTGGGACCGGTTGGTCAAAGAAGCCATCGAGATCCGCCTTGGGGATAATAAACTCAACAGGGACTCGGGGTACTCGCTCAGCAGAACCTGGGAACTGGTTCTCCAAAAAATTGGAGAAGGAAGACGAAATTTGATTGGTGGGCGGGCCAATTAGACAGCTACGGCCTAGGAGAAGTGTATATATAGCGGTCAAAAACATGTTTTAGACATGGTGGAGTCAGCCGTCGAAACGTCGATCTTAGATTAAACTTTGCCCTGGTTGTGCACCCGAGAAGAATTCCTACAATCAATCCACCGGGAAAGCACCAGATCCTATTTGAATAGCATTTTCTCTGGCAGTCTTGTTGTTATAATCACTATTTTTGCTATTCCAAAAGCACTCGTAATTTTTTAGCAAGTTCAAAAACAATGGTGTACGGTCCTCTCTCCACTTAAAAACCGTGATTCTTCTGTACAGTTTGAGGAACGATCCAACACAACTCGCTTTTTTCAGTTCGCTCGTCATTCACAGTTTAAAACCAGAGCGTCTGTGATGTCTCGAGACGAAAATGCTTCTAATGCTATTGACATTCTCCGTTTACACGAATCAATCATCGTTCAATGTGGCTGAGTCATACCCATTGCTTTCATGGAATTGAACAAAAGTAGAGCTCGACCCCACTTCTTGCGATGTTCAATGGGATTGCTCATCGACATTGAATTCCTGTTTACACTTTCCAATTTTTCTTCAATTTGGATGATTCAATCGGATTGTTCAATTGAACTGAACTGTGTAAATGTGCCTTTAGGGCATAAACACTGGAAGGAAGATCGAATGGAAGCCAATTCACACTTGAGGGAGGAGGAGTTTATTTGAATGTTTTCTCCTCCTCCTCATGCGGTCTAGTGGATTGCTCGCTCATAATGTGGTGGCAAAAGACGAGTTCAGTTGTGCTGAGTAATGACTGAGGACTGAGAAGAGAGAGGGAGATGCTGGTGGAGGTTTTCGGGTTTTGCTGCGTTGGCGGCATTTCTGGCTCTCAACGTTTCACAGACATTGCAGTCTGCATCTTCAGGAGATGAAGTCTGCAAAACGTCGAGAGCCAGAAATGCCGCCAACACAGCGAAACCCGAAAACCTCCACCAGCATTCAGCAATGCTGCAAAAGCCTTCAACTCAAAGAGAGGGAGATGGTGGAGAATTAGGAAAGGAAGATGTTTGTCAAAGAAAAGTTTGTCCAGTTCTTTGCGATTTCTTGTGTGGCCCAGTTGTTCTGTTTCTGCTCTGGTTTGTTTCTGCCGCTGAAGAAGGAGAGAGGACTAAGTGATGAGGAGGTCAATGTTTTCCTCGATGAAGATTCAGTGGCTGAAAGTGAGGGATCAAGTTAAGATGAGGAAGTGTTATTAGGTAGCGATATACCAGATGATTGGAATTTACGCTCGCCAAGTGACAAAGAGTGTCAACTATAGGTATGCTTAGGAATAAAAACACTTTATATTTCATCTATCGTTATTCCAAGGAAAATTATAACAAGATAACAATAGTAACACATTTCCGAGCATTTAAAAACCGAAAAAATCTTTTCCTCGGTGAAGATTCAGAGGATGAAAGTGAGGGATCAAGTGAAGATGAGGAATTGTTTTTAGGTAACGATATACCAGACGATTGGAATTTACGCTCCCCAAATGCAAAGAATGTAAATTATAGGTATGCTTTTAGGAATAAAAACGCTTTATATTTCATCTCTCTATCATTATTCCAAGGTAAATTACAACAAAATAACAATAGTGACTCATTTCCGAGCATTTAAACACCGAAAAAATCTGGCCGGTTGACCTGGAATAGGGAATTTTAATTCCTCAGTTTATAGGTTAACACAATCTAACCAATCTAGCTCTTCATTGATCAAGGAAATTTGTGGATGATACTCTTAAAGACAGTTCATTTTCAGGAGGGAGCTGCAGGGTGAGGTGTATCTTTTAATGTTGAGTCGTAGGTGAGGTTTGGGTATTTACAGACTAACCCCAGGACCCTTACATGGCACCGTGAATGATGTGAAATGGAACTCCCCTGGAGTTTTCTCTGCTTCGTGCACCCGATCTCCACTGGCATGGAGACGGGGCGACATTCATGTAGGTAGGGTCATTTAAATCTCCAGCTAAACGAACCCAGGCGGAGGAAATAGGACGAACACACCAACCAACCTTATCCAACATGGTTGGAGAAAAAGCAACCTCCATGGGAGCCCAAAGCAGAGCAAACTCCACATAGTTCAATTTCTTGTCACTCACAGCACCACGCAAGCATCCTGGGGTTAGTCCGTAAGTACGGAGGTATTTTTAAACATTAATTATAAGGTGGTTAAGACTGCACCTACACACTCTGGTGTGCCCCAAGGATCTATCTTGGGCCCTATTCTTTTCCTAATCTTTATAAATGATTTACCCAGTAGCCTTATGCTTAATCAACAAAAAAAAGTAATCATGTATGCTGATGATATTAATGTTTTGTTAACTAAACCTAATGATAAACTCATATCGGACTCAAGTGTTGAAGTAATGCATAGAATGTCTGCGTGGTGTAAGCAAAACAAGCAGATTCTAAATAATGAAAAAAAACAGGTGATGTTTTTCTCTTCTTGTCTACAGAAATCTAGTGACTTCTACCTGTGTCATGATCAAAATCACATTAAATCCACAGAGGAATTGAAATTTCTAGGGCTACACATAGACCCGACTTTAAGATGGCAAGTACATATAGATAACACATGCAAAAAATTAAACTCAGTTTTCTATTTATTTTCAGTACTAAAACATACAGTAAGCCTTGAAATTTTAAAAATACTGTACTATGGGCTTTTTTACTCAAGAGTCTCATATGGTATAATCCTCTGGGGATCCTCTTCACATGTTATCGAGGTCTTAAAAATCCAAAAAAGGATAATACGCTTAATGAGTAATGCTCCTTTTAGAGCTTCTTGTAGACCCATCTTTAAAAAACTAGGTCTGTTGACCGTAACTTGTATGTATATTTACCATGTAGTATTATATGTTAAGCAAAATATGGCTGAATTCAATAAAAACTGTTCATTTCACAATTATGATACTCGGAGAGGTAGTGACCTACATGTTTATCACAACAAACTGAAAGTTTGCAGCAAAGGTCCTAAAGCAATGTGTATAAAACTATATAATAGATTACCAGCTGAAATTAAGATAATCAGGAGTCTGCCTGTATTTAAAAAAACTGTTCTTGACTTCCTTATAACAAAAGGTTATTATAGAATTGATGAATTTATGTAACTTATTATTATTATTATTTTTTGACGTGTCCTATGCATTATATACTATGTAGTCTTTTGGACAAATAAAGTATTGTGTATTCCATTAACTGATCTATTAGCAAACTCTACCAAACCTGGAAAACTGTCGGTCGTTACAAGACAGGATGTGTCATCAGCATATAAAGTTGGAATACTGTTTGAAAAACTGGAGGGGAAATCATTTATGAAAATGACGAAAAGTGGCCGAGAATTGATCCCTGTGGAATACCTGTCTATATTTTCAAGGATTCGACATCATTATTTCTAGATTTAATTGGAAACGGCTACTCCGTAAATTAAAAATTGAAAGGCAGAAAATATTCTACACATCTACTTCTACAAATTTTATTTGAAGACTCGTTTGTTATGACTAACATTTAACGAGAGAAGATGCAAAGTTCATTTTTTGATTTTTGCAAATTGGCACTACTGATGGGCTATTTTATCCATTTATATAATTTTCTTATTGCCTTTGCAATACCAAAACCTGGAAGCAAAACACACCCACCCTATGGTATTAACAACTACCAACGTTACAAGATATTGTTTGAAGCCCACAGTGAAAAAACAAATAGACCCATAATTTTATAGCCCATGAAAGACTTCTAATCAAAGGTGTATAAAAATATTATTCGCCGAAATTCGAACACTAACAATCTTTCGAAAAGCCTGATAATTATCACTAACCTTCAAAAACACTCATAGCACCAACAAAATATGATTTATATAACGCCGTACATCGATTTATGGCAATAAATTAAGCAGACTGGCAAACGAACATATTAAAGCTACGGATATTATGGTGTCGTACACGAATGCGTAACAGATATTTCTCGTCGCAATAACTTCTCACGCGAGGATTACCTAAAAATTAACAAATATAATAAAATCCAAACATGCAGTACAGTAACAACTCACTTTAAAATAAATCAAGTAATAATTCACTCGTTGTTATGGTGACGATGTTTATATTTACTCTAAGCACGGCAAAAAGCTGAGCATCAGAACTCCAGGGCACTAAATCACTTAAATTCAACAGAGAAAGTAGGAGTAATAAGTAACGACAAAAACTCTACAAACATAAACACTTTGTAATATTTAACCAGCTGCTTCCAAAACATGAAAAGCGTTGTAAACACCTGAGCATTAGGAAGCGTAACGTTGCCAACTTGTCAATGTCATATATAGCGTTGCCAACTATGTTATTTTCACCCCGAGACTACGGATTAAGTAAATGTTCTCTGGTTTCAAGGTTTTACATCAATAATAACAGAAAAATGGGAACTCGGCCTAAAGTACAAATGAACTACAGGCTTATGACAGCTTAACAGAGATTTATAATACATTGTACTCTAAATGAATGAATTTTCCAAAAACGTTCCAGAGGATAATTTTTGCTAATATTGAAGGCCCGAGTTTGATTCCAGAAACTTTATTTCACACTTGATTTATATGGCGATGCATACCATGCATGGTATTTTTTTATGCTGAATAAAATATTTTAAAATTACTAGATACCTACATCGAAACGGGGTTTGTACAATGGACCTTTCCACTATGTCACCAGATTGAAACGAAAACCTATGAGTTAGTAGCATTAAGGTATTATGTAAGTACGTCATGAAAATTTTGATCCATAAAAGTCATTTTAATAATGAAATTTAATCGATAAAAAAGTAAGTTGATTCAAACGAAGTCAATTTCGGGAGGGAAGCTCTTGATTGGCTGAGAGTTTGGCATGACGCACATGTTGGTACAGGGTAGCCGATAAATCCAGCAACACCGGTGATTGATATACATTTCCCTTTCTGGATACAAATAAACCATTTGGAATCAAAGTGGTATTGAGATGTTTCGGATTATTAATGTACAAATGTATGTTCCAAGCTGATTCACCTCTTGCCTACACGCAATGGCTACCTAAGAGGTCGTGCAATGAATAGCAAGGGAGAAGAGAAATCCGGTACCGGCATTAGCTTACTCTTAACGAAGAACACCAAGGGGGCCATCGGCTTAACGTCCCTTTCTAAGGATGGAACAGCTGAATTTGCGCGGTGTCCACAAACAGGGGGCCGGACGACCTTGGATAAAATCCTACTTACGCAGGATTCGTGCCCGTTGCCTTTTCAAGCAGCAGACGAGTAGCAGCCAGCGTCCTAACCGCCATCACCGGCACCCATTCTGATTATTTCAACCATACTGCACGTTTTTATAATGCTGGGAACCGAGGAGCTAAACAAGCGAGGTAAGTGACTTATATAATATTAATCCTAATATAATAATTCTCAAGTGTCCGTCTGTCTGTCTGTCCCAGTAGTTTTCGGCATTTCGCAATGGAATTAAGAGCTGAAACTTTCACAATCGTTAATCCTCCTTAAGGTGGTCCCTAGAAAAATCAAACATCCCGGAAAAAGTCCAGGATTCGACTCCGGGAGACGATTATATTTTCCTCTAAGTTTACACGGGATTGTCGATTTTTTAAGGGGTAAGTTTATTTCATTCGGTCATTAAAATATGTCAATTTTGACCGAATTTCCCCGTTTTATTCGACGGCTAAAACTATAAAATATCTTATTCTTGCGATGTCTAGCTGTTACACGGAAGAATTTGTCAGAAACACGCATTTATTTTCGAAATTTGATAACTTTTTCGTACTCTTTCCGGGTGTTGTCAAGGCGACCCACATTGTTTCCTCCGATTGAATTAGCGTCTATTAAGCCTTCAAATAGACGAAATAATTGCGTTATTCGTTTCGCGAGTTTTATGAAACATCGAAATTATTGTTGTAGCAACGTCAAACGTAATAGATAGCAACGTAAATAATTTCAGATAACCTATAAAGCTCATTTGTATTGATTTGTATTTAAAGTAGCACTCATATTTTTTCATATGGTGATTCCCAGCCAGCTCAGGTTTTTTCAGGTTAATTCTTACATTTTAACTTATTTTATTTTCTTCTTCTAAACTGTTGGAATCCGAGGTTTTTTAAGCTTCACCCATCAGACAGCTCGAAGATCTTAGAAAGTTATGGACAAGGAAAGATGAGAGATGGTCGTTTCTACACAAGAAATATTGTTTATAAAGAAATACTACGAGATTTTTTGGAACATATTATATGAATCTGTAAAATCTTTTTCGAATATTTCTGTTTTTATTTTAATTTTACTAACTACTTCTTACTATCGGAATTACCCGTTGCATATATCAACAGTAAAGTCTGTGTGTGTCTATATGTAAGTTTTTAACGCACACACCACTCAGAAGTTAAAATTAAATCATACTACAAAGTCCCGTTCGATGTTCAACGGGTAATTTCTCTAGTAATATTATACATTCTGTACAAAGTCAGCCCGGCATATAATCATTTATAATCTTTAATAATATTAATATAGTGTAGGAAATAAATAGGTACATTTTAATGCCGTTGTGAGTGTTAAGATCATTGTCCTAAAAGACATATTCTCGCACGCTGCCAATCTAATCTCACTAATACCACAAGTTTAATGAGTAAGTAATCCGTTTGGATTTGATTATTATTTATGCTTTCATCTAGCAAAACAGTGATCTCCAAACATTTTTGATCGCGCAACCCTATGTTAGTTAAAATAAACAGCACACATCCCCTGGTATACGTAATATTTATTTATTTATAAATTATATACATGTCATCATCATCATAAGGTGATCTGCCTCAAGGCAGGTCCCTGGCACCAGTGTTGTCTCCACTCCTTTCTGCTCCTTGCCCTTTCTTTCATTTCCTGATACCCTCCACTTATGTGTTACGTATTTGGGTTATAAGAAGGATTTACAGAGATTGCAACTGTTGCAAAATAAAGCAATGAGAGTGATTATTGGCTGTGATAGATATTGTAGGATAGTGGATATGTTGGATAAATTAGGTTGGTTGTGTTGAAATGTTGTTAAAATTTCATTGTATGTTATTTATGTATAAACTTAAGAAAGACTTGTTGCCCAAGTACCTGAGTGGACTAGTTTCCAAAGCATCTGATGTACATAATTATATAACTAGGCAGGTTACCAATGAAAATTTTTTTGTTCAGTATAGAGGTAAAGAAATTGCTAAGAGAAGTGTGTTTGTGAATGGAGTAAGCGAGTTTGACAAGTTACCTGCTGAGGTATGTAATGTAAAAAGTGTCCCAGAATTTAAGAATAGATGTAAACAGTTCCTGATAAAGGATAGAAGGAAGTAGTGTGTTGTTTATGTGATGTGGTGGTGATTGGAAGAAACTTGATAAATATGTTGTAACGATTGTATGTTATCTGCAAGCATTATAATATTGGTATATTACCAAATAAAGGAATAATTATATATATATATATATATATATATATATATATATATGTTTATACACACACACACACACACACACATATATGAAATGTATATATGCATTACCTTCAAAGTATTCATTTACTGAATGAAAGGTTTTTTCAGCAAGCCACAATAAATGTGAACTAGCGGCTGCATGCTGTCTGTCAAAAAAAAGCATAAAGAAGAATTTTGCATGACCTTTTGTCATGTGAATGTGTTTGGGTGGAAAAGGATTCTAGATTTTCTTCTACATGCAAGACGTTTACATAGATATAGCAACTGTACAAGGTTAGAATTTTATGGTTAGCATACAGTGGTTTACAGAGTTCCTTTGAGGGAAAACCAGAAATTATTCTTAATAAAATTTTTTTATTATTATTATATCATAAATTCAAAAACAAAAAATGTACAACAAACTCAAATTATCTAGAAACAAAAAATATCTCACACTTTAAATAAATCAAGTTCACTGATAGATAAATAATCCATCTGCAGAACGTGAACGATAATTTAAACAATCCACCGTTATTGTTCAAGTTTCACAAAAATTGTCATTCGTAACAACATGACCATTTGGTGGCTGTCGGAAACGAAAGCATATGCTTCTAAATATTTACTCCTTAATGTTCCATAAATATGTGAAATCTTATCAGACAATTTATTACTCAAGCTTCTATTGTTTATGACAATTCAAACGATATAGTGGTTTTGGTTGAAGTTGAATTGTAATTAGGTTAGCTATTCACAGCATAAGGTGTATTTTCGTTTTATTTTCAACGAATATCGGTAATTTTTGAGAAACATTTGTAATATTTATGAAGATATTTTAGGTCTATCAGAAATTCTATTCATGTGCTTGTATAGATTAGACGTACCGAGGGAAGATTTTTTATCGATTTCAAAACAGTATCGTATTAAGAAATTTTAATTAATTATTCAGATTAATAACAATTTATAAAGAAATATTTGTCAAAATTTATTGGATTTTATGTAGGCTTACCATACGTCCCGGTTTGACCCGGATTGTCCCGGTTTCGAGGTCTTGTCCCGATGGGTTTGTTGTTTTGTCCCGGAAAATAAGTATGAGCCGAAGTCAGGGGTAGTTGTAAAAAGTTCTGTCTGAATAAATAAAGGGGCTCCTATTGTCAAATAATTTCTTTTTTGTTAAGATATTGAATTTTATATTTAATATTGTAATGTTAAATACATTTGTGTTTCTTTAGATAGTTTTTGTTTTCATCCCTCATCTCTCAATGTCTCCGTTAGGTTGTTTGAAAATATGGCAAGGCTAACTATTATTATATCTTATTGGCGAATTGATAAAATTATTTATTAGCAATATAAAATACGTTTAAGCTATGCAGAGTTCGTTTATATTACATTTAATTTCATGTAACAAATGAAAATAACAAAAGACACGCGCCGGTTATGTCCCGGTTTCTCTTCTACTGAAATCGTTTTGTCCCGGTTTTGTCTCCTGAATATATGGTAAGCCTAATTATATGGGATATTCGTAAAAAGCGAATCGAAATACGCTAGGCTACGAAAACCTTGAACAATAACGCTTTGTTGCCCTCTAAAAAAATTACATTCCATGGAAATTATAAGGAAATTTAAATATAACATTATATAATAAATGTTTTATAAGATTGCAAATCCTTATAGAAATATTCTTTTACATAGGATTAGTATATGCAGGATTTCGTAAACAATTGTTACGAATTCCGACTGTCATCTAATATTGACGAATTCTCGATAGATATACAAAATGGTGGACTTGTAGGTTAGTTACGAAATTTGGAAGTTTTATTTTTTACTTTTAAAAAGTAGGCGATAAACTTCCTTTCTTTAAAGAAATATGTGAATATGTGCCATTGAATGATTTGTGACTTTTGTACATTTGAGGTTTTCAAATAGGTTTAGCTATTCCTAGTAAGTCATTTGCGTCTATGTGACACTCTTTAGCCATGTTGGTTTATTTAACGCTTTTTTCGCATATGTTGTATTTTCAGAATTGATTCTGCCGGCTATTTCCCCCATTGTTGTAAACTGCAAGTCGACAAACAGTGGATTTTATATACATTTTGTATGTACTCGGCCTCTGAAAAGTCAGGTAAGATATTTTTTGTTTTCTTTAAGGAGTTTTTTTAGGCACATGTTATGCTTTTTATTCTATTTGCTCGTTTTTGTGCCTTCCGCATGTATGGACTTATGCGTCTACTAAGCAGAAATTGCTATTAACATATTCATAAATAACACCTTAAGTATTAATTATTTCTTAGCTTGGAAAAGATGTATTGCGACTATGGAAGCTAATATAGAGAAAGTTTTGTTTAAATTACTTATATTTTGCTTGGACATTGGTACATCTTGAATGGTAACGATTGTTATCATTCTTACCGAAAGTTAGGTTAGTTATCATAATTTTATTGGTAAACTTATCTTCATTACAGAAGTGCGAGATATTAGTTTTATCATTTTGGCTGTAAACTTAACGTATTTACCGAAGTTTAAGATATGTATTCTCTGTTGTTGTGATCGACTGAAAGCAAATTACTCGTATTATTTTGAGTTAGGTAAGATATGTCTTAAATTAGGTAAAATACATCTATATTTTCCATAATTACATATTATACAGGTGCATTATTTTTGTTATAACATTATTATTAACTTATATAAGCTTCAGAAAATAATGTGTCAAGTGATATTTTCTCTGTATCATGCATTTTATATTTGGACAATGCCCGAATTTCTTTATTAAAGAAAACAATTCGTTTTATAACATCATGCATGTGGATTTCTCCATATATGCTGCAACGTTGCAGAAGTTGCTTAAATATGGATACAATGGTTTCTCAGAACTAACACAAATATAATATTTGAAACACAGGATCTACTAAACTGTTTGTTTTTTTTGGCTCCTAACATTTATAGTGAGGCAGAAAGCAGTTGTCAACAGTGAATATTAGCTAATAATTAAATTGAAATAAATGTTGTATGATTGTAATATAACTTGCTAAATATGTTTATCATGGCATTAATGTGGGCTAAACACAATAAACAGTTAACATGAAATGGTAATATTCACTCGTGTAACAATTAATTAAAGGAATTAATGGGTCTTACTAATCCTCATAAGGGTACTATTGTAACTCTTATAGCACGAAAATAGAAAGGTTAATAAAGTGGAAAGTGTATGGAAAGTAGACATTTTCCTTAAGTTGGAATTTGAGAAGTTTCAGAAATGGGTCAAAATTGGGTACTGTTTGGTTATCACGGACTACTATTAAAAATTCTATAATATTTTCATTGTACTCGAGTACCCAAATCCAAGATAAGTTGCTGGAGGTTCTTAGTTATACATAATCCATTTCCTGGCTTAGGTTTGATATAAGATGCCCACATTCTCCACACTCTTGGTTTACTACCTTTGACCGATCATAGACAGTCAATTGACCTAAAGTTTTTCCGTAACATTGTAAATGGAAAATATAGAACTCCCGAACTTCTCTCCAGTTACCCCCTCCGTATTCCCTCTAGAAGTACCAGATTACATGATTTATTTCACTGCCGCACTCCTCGGCTCTCAACCACAAAACGCTCCTTAATTTTCCGCCTCCCAAGCTTATATAACCAAACTCTGATGCAAGATCCTAATATTGATGTTTACCATTGAACTCCTTATTGTTTTATTTGACTGTTTTTTTATATATTTTTATATGCATTTATTATTTATTGGTTGTAATGTTCAATGTAATAGGCCTGAGTGCTGTTTTTGAACTTATTAAATAAATAAATAAATAAATAAACTGCTGCTTCTCTACACTCAAGGCTTAAAGAAGACTGATTTAAGCAGCACCATTTATATTAGATAGAAAAGTACAAATTGACCAAGTGGTTGTGGGTTGGATTCGATCTATTTTCTCCCCATCCCATGTTGCGTTCAGTGGTTAGAGGATGGATGCATTGCATTTTCTTTTCCAAGGTTGGGTTAAGTGGTTAGGGTTTGATTCATTCCATTTTCCTCCCCCCAGGTTGGGTTAAGTTGTTGGGGGATGGATTCGTTCTATTTTCTTCCCCCAGGTTGGGTTAAGTGGTTAGGGTTTGATTCATTCCATTTTCCTTCCCCCAGGTTGGGTTAAGTTGTTGGGTGATGGATTCATTCTATTTTCTTCCCCCAGGTTGGTTTAAGTGGCTAGGAGTTGGGTTCATTCCATTTTCCTCCTCCCGGGTTGGGTTAAGTGGTTTGGAGTTGGATTTATTCCATTTTCCTCCCCTGGGTTGGGTTAAGTGGTCTGGAGTTGGATTCGTTCCATTTTCCTCCCAGGTTGGGTTAAGTGGTCTGGAGTTGGATTCGTTCTATTTTCTTCTCCCAGGTTGGTTTAAGTGGCTAGGAGTTGGGTTCATTCCATTTTCCTCCTCCCGGGTTGGGTTAAGTGGTTTGAAGTTGATTTATTCCATTTTCCTCCCCTGGGTTGGGTTAAGTGGTCTGGAGTTGGATTCGTTCCATTTTCCTCCCAGGTTGGGTTAAGTGGTCTGGAGTTGGATTCGTTCTATTTTCTTCCCCCAGGTTGGGTTAGGGTTGGATTCGTTCCATTTTCCTCCCCCAGGTTGGTTTAAGTGGCTAGGAGTTGGGTTCATTCCATTTTCCTCCTCCCGGGTTGGGTTAAGTGGTTTGGAGTTGGATTTATTCCATTTTCCTCCCCTGGGTTGGGTTAAGTGGTCTGGAGTTGGATTCGTTCCATTTTCCTCCCAGGTTGGGTTAAGTGGTCTGGAGTTGGATTCGTTCTATTTTCTTCCCCCAGGTTGGGTTAAGGGGTTAGGGTTTGATTCATTCCATTTTCCTCCCCCCAGGTTGGGTTAAGTTGTTGGGGGATGGATTCGTTCTATTTTCTTCCCCCAGGTTGGGTTAAGTGGTTAGGGTTTGATTCATTCCATTTTCCTCCCCCCAGGTTGGGTTAAGTTGTCTGGAGTTGGATTCGTTCTATTTTCTTCTCCCAGGTTGGGTTAAGTGGCTAGGAGTTGTATTCATTCCATTTTCCTCCTCCCGGGTTGGGTGAAGTGGTTTGGGGTTGGATTCATTCTATTTTCTTCCCCCAGGTTGGTTTAAGTGGCTAGGAGGTTGATTCTTTCCATTTTCCTCCTGGGTTAGGTTAAGTGGTTTGGAGTTGGGTTCATTCCATTTTCCTCCCCTGGGTTGGGTTAAATGGTTTGGAGATGGATTCATTCCATTTTCCTCTACCGGGTTAGGTTAAGTAGTTTGAAGTTGAATTTGTTCCATTTTCCTCCCAGGTTGGGTTAAATGGTTGGGGGTTGAACATGGGTATTAGGGTACAATGAAAATGTTATAGAATTTTAATAGTGGCCCGGGATAACCAAATTGTATCCTAAATTATTAGTGGAAAGAGGTTAGGGAGGAAGTGCAATATATCTCCCCTTGAAGTGGCAGCTTATGTGGCAAGAAATAAAACTACTTGCATCCAGTTAATCACCATTTTAGGTGACAATCGTGCTAATTTACAAAAAAGTATAAAGTGAATGGTAGCATAATATGGAAAACGGAAGAATGCAACCAATTCACCCAACCCAGGGAAAGAAATTAAAATAAATCCAACCAATCTGGGAGAGGAAAATAGAACAAACCCAACCTCCAATCTCTTAACCCAACGCGGATAGAGAAAATGGAATGAACCTAACCCCCAACCACTTAACCCAGCCTGGAGGGGGGTAAATGGAATGAACCCAATCCGGGAGAGGGAAATGGAATGAATGCAACCCTCAACCACTCAGCCCAACCCAGGAGAGGAAATTTGAATGAATTCAATCCAACCTAGATGAGGAAAATGGGTTGAATGTAACCCAGGAGAGGAAAATGGATTGAGTTCAACTCAACCACTTAACCTAACCCTGGAGAGGAAAATTGAATGAGTTCAACCCAACCTGGATGAGGAAAATGGATTGAATGTAACCCAGGGGAGGAAAGTGGAAAGAATCAACCCTCAACCACTTAACCCAACCCTGAGGAGGAAAATGGAATGAATTCAACCCAAACCAGGGGAGGAGAATGGAATTAATCCAAACCTCAACCACTTAACCCAACCTGGGAGAAGATAATAGAATGAATCCAACCCCCAGCCACTTAACCCAACCTGGGGAGGGAAATTAAATGAATCCAACCCCTAACCATTTAACCCAACCCAGAGGAGGAAATGGAATGAAACTAACCCAACCATTTACCCTAACCCAGGGGAGGAAAATGGAATGAGCCCAATCTCCAATCATTTAATCCAACCTGGGGAGGGAAAATGGAACGAGACTAACCTCCAATAACTTAAATAACCTGGAGGAGGATATCAAATTAACCCAATTACATAGCACAACCCAGTGGAGGAAAATGGAACAAAACCAACCCAACCACTTTACCTAATCCAGAGAGAGAAATGGAATGAACCTAACCCTCAACCACAACCCAACCTGGGGGAGAAAAATGGAACAAACCCAACCCAGGAGAGGGAAAGTAAATTAATCCAACCACTTAACCCAACCTGGGTGAGGGAAATGAATCCAACCTCCAATCACTGAACCCAACCTCCAATCACTTGACCCAACCCTGGGAGAGAATATGGAAGAAACCTAACCCCCAACCACAACCCAACCTTTGGGAGGAAATTGATTGAACCCAACCCCCAACTGCATAATGCAAACTGGGGGAAGAGAATGGAACAAACCCAACCCCAACCACTTAATATCTGGTATCCACATGATCATTCTGAAGCATAGAGCATAATGTCATAAAAGAATCAAAAATAAGATGTATAAATACTTGGATTTAAGAATCTGGCATTTTTGAGAATCTGGTGACCACTTCCCTCCAGTACCACAGATAATCAATGATGTACTGTATCTGGCATTTAATTGTTGCATGAAGGATTCCATTTAATGAGATATGAGTATAAATGTATTTAAGTTCTTATATAAAGTGAAAGTTCTAATTCACAGATGCATACAGTCCAAAATCGTAATTGGATGTTAAATTTTAATAAGGATCACTCATACGTAATTAATATCCATCCAGCAGTTAAGGAGATGAAAGGGTACTTGGATATTAACGGGAATACTAAAATGCAGCACCCTCAAGTGGTGAGATTTGGAACTATGTGGAGGTAACGTGCATTCTAATTACGTATCACTTACATGAAAACGTCTACTCAAAAGAAACAGTATACGTGACTGTTTGGGCATCCAATCTTTACTGGCATAGAGAGGGTGACATTGGTTTAGTAAGGATGCCATGGTTTAGTAAGGATGCCATAGGCATCTAACATTAGTTCAATCTCCATTCACTTACTAATGGGAGTACCAAAACAGTTTCCTCAAGCACTGGAGATCGAACTAGTGTTACACGTCTATGGTGTCCTTTCTAAACCAATTTCACCCTCTCCATGGCAGTGGAGATTGGATGCCCAAACAGTCACATGCACTGTTTCATCTTTTTGAGTAGAGGTTTGGATGTAAGTGATACGTAGTTGGAATATGTTACCTCCACATAATTCCATATCTGACCATTTGCAGGCCCCGGGAGGTTCCATATCTCACCACTTGAGGGCACTCCATTTCAATAGTCTCGTTAATACGTAAGTACTGATGAAAGTTACAACAGACGGATGAGAAGTGCCCATTAGGCATGCCACTACTATTGCTGATAAAGATTTCCTAAAAACTTAGAGAACCTTGCTTTCTGACTTATCCTCATAGATTTTGTGATTTGTCATGAGAACCTAACCACCATTTATTGTACCATGTCTGTGAAATTGATTTCCATGTTTCGAACAAGACTTGAAAACCCGATTTTGGAATGCAAGCCATTCATAACTCAGGAATTTTCTGTACAATGTGTAACCATCTTGTTGGTCATTACAGCTCACCTGAAACGATGGAGGGACTTCTTGACATCATAGATATCCACAAATGTCTTCTGTGCCATACAGAATTCCAAGGGTTGGAGAACTTCATTTCTCATCAGAGTCACTGCTTCAAGATGTTATACAAAAATGGTGACTGCAGAATCAACCTGCAGAAATTTCCACCATTGTCTTTGTCTTCACCTTCTTCATCACCATTGCCAAGCCTGGAATCTTTAACTGGAGAAGAAACTGATTTGGACGATGACAAATTATTAGATACTTATATTTCGGATATCAGGCGCTACGAGGAATTGTTGGGGTCCAAGGATGATGATTTGCCAGATGATTTAGAAAAGTCACCAGTGTCTGTAGCGTGCATCATGGAGGATGAGTTGATAGGAGAGAAAGAAGTTGCAACAGATAAGGAAAGTGTGATTGCCACAAATCCTGACAGTTGTATTGCCTCAGGACATGTTGGTACAATGACATGCCTCAAAAATTCAAGCCACATGTCTGGCAGTGGGATGAATAGTCAGGAGTTGCAGCCCATGGGAACTAGATGTAATTCTGAGGATCTTACCAACCCTTTGAACTGTTCATTCCAACATTTTGGATCCAAGAAAGCAGCAGACGTTGAGCTAGTGGGAGATTCAAGGACTTGGCTGAGACCCAAGGGCCTCAATCACAGAAGGAGAAAGAAGCCGAAGTACAAGTGCTTGACTAAATTAAAATGTAATGGGAAAAGCAGCAAGATTGCCAACATAGATATAAGTTTACCAAAGATGAAACCAGTTCAAATGGGTTTGTGTCAAATGCCAGCAGTTATAGCAAGAGATATTAGCAGGTTTGTTGTCGGGCCTACAGGAAACGGAAGAACACCTCAATTGGATGACAATTCAAAAGAAAGAACCACATTTGTAAATTTGCATGAAAGGATAGGTGCAGCGATCAGAAAAGACTTGAAAAACACAGTCAGCAAACTCATATTGCGCAAAACCGCACCGAATCATTACATCGTAATAAACAACAAAAAGGGGGAATTTTCCAATCAAGGTGAGAGGGAGATGATTGACGAAGAATTTCAAGCACAAGAAGCTGGTGTAACTGCCAACTATGCTTTGGAGAATGGTTTGAGGACTGATAAATGTAAGAAGTTGAATAAATGCAAAGTTAAAAAACCCGGTCAGTCTATGAGGAAAAGAAAAAAGGCAGATGGTCTTGATCCCTTGAATGTCGTCAAACCACCGAATCATTACATCATAATAAACAACAAAAAGGGGGAATTTTCCAATCAAGGTGAGAGGGAGATGATTGACGAAGAATTTCAAGCACAAGAAGCTGGTGTAACTGCCAACTATGCTTTGGAGAATGGTTTGAGGACTGATAAATGTAAGAAGTTGAACAAATGCAAAGTTAAAAAACCCGGTCAGTCTATGAGGGAGAGAAAAAAGGCAGATGGTCTTGATCCCTTGAATGTCGTCAAACCATTGAGTGAAGTTACACCAAATCATCTGCTTTTAGATCACAATTACTGTAGTCCAAAAGTTCAACCTTTGTTTGATCATAGCTATACTGGAATCAGTTCAAACGGTATGGCTGAGAAGCAAGTCCATTTCGAGATCAGTAGTGATTCTGCTAGCAAAGACATGTGTGCAGTTGAGGGAGGTGATGGAGTCAGTTCATTACGAGACAGCTGTGCCAGACTATGTCCTTTTGGTGCCAGTTTAAACAGAAGTTTCAAGAAGCAAATCCAGTCTGAGGATGCTAGTATTTGTGTTAGCAAAGAATCCTGTACAAATGATGAAGGAGTTCATACATCACAGGTCAGTTTTACCAGGCTGTATCCAGCTAATGTCAGCCCAAACTGTAGTATTGGTGAGAAAATCCAGTCTGCAGTTATAGGTGAGTGTATTAGTAAAGAATCATGTGCAGATGCTCAAAGAGTTGGTACATCACAGGTCAATTTTACCAGGCTACCTAATGTTACTTCAAACAGTAAGATGGATGAGAAAGTTCATTCTGCAGTTACAAGTGATTGTGTTAGTAAAGAATCTTGTGCAATTGATGCAAATCTGATGAAAGACATTGGTTCATCATATGTCAAGGATATTGCTCATGGAGATGGATTGGAAGAATGTGGTAATACAGCCAGAGAAGATGCTAGGAAACTGGGACATCTCAATGAACAGTCAAGTGATGTAGCTGTTTCTTCTGAATCTCCCATTCTGGAAGGAACCTGTTTGTCAGATAAGAACTATGGCAGGATCATCGGAGATTCCATAACTCATCTTATTTCGAGTGGCAGTTCTTCTCCTCTGAAAAGGTAGGTGCCATTTATTTGAGCATTTTTAGCCTACTTTCCAAAATGGAAATAGGCTTAAAGTTTTGTCGTTATGTCTGTCTGTCCATCCCCTTATTAACTTTTGAACCAATTGACCGATTTACATGAAACTTGGTGAGAATCTCATGCTACATAGGCCGAGCTCCCGAGGATAGTTTTTGTTGCGAAGATTGAAGTCCTGGGTTCGATTCCAGAAATCATCCTTCCCATTTGATTTACATAGGAAATCTGAAATCCATCGTGCAGGGTAATTTTGTCTCGCACATTAAAATATCTTAGAATTGTAATGTTAGAGTGGGATTTTTACTATTCTCTGAGGAAAGGAATGGAGATTCTAATTTTTATCAAAGAATTTTCTTATTGATCATATTTCTTAGAATTTAACGTAAATACTGGTGATTTTGCAGTTTTTATCACTCGTTACGTGGGTGTTGCCATAGCAACAACTGTTGTTGGACTCGGATTCGGTATATTCTAGTATGTATACGTGTTATATTTGCTGCACATATACGCGTGATGAATTTAATATTCCGTTCAAATGTATTTGTAGTATTTTACAATGCTAAATTATGAAATTTGTGAACACAAAGAGCTACATCTCTGAGATGACTATAAAGCTATTAAAGGGCTTATTTTAGATACTTTTTCTTCCCTAGATTCAGTCTCAAATGGGGAGCTCGATAAATTGTCAGAGGGAAAAATGCTGCAGTGGTATAATCAAGAAAAACATGCAAACTCTATTCCTGTTCATGGGTAGCTACTTATTTTAACTCTTAACTATGCATCTGAAACTCTCATATAACTGGGCATGCGGCATACCAAGTGGACCATTGCATTATTGCATCATGTAATGGTTTGCACGAATGAACTCCCATCATGTCTGGTGTCATTACTGACTGTCGGTAATATATAACCTGTCTAATTGCATGAGTGTGCTTGCACAGTCTACAACTTAGAATCTTGGAAGTATATAAGTGAGTTATACATGTACAGATGTTCCTATAGTCATAAAGTTTTATGTGTTGCTAGAATAAACAGCATGGGAATGTGATAACCTGTTGTGGGAAGGCTTAGGGCAGTGGTTCCCAAACTTTCTTGAGGCATGCCACACTTTCAAAGATGAACAGGATTTCATGGCATCCCGGCCTTGTAACAAATTTCAATATTTTTATGCGTTCTTTGCATGAAGTGAATGCATATAGGGGAGGTCATTTCCATCCATCTGTCCATCTGCATGTTGAAACTCAGAAACCTCTGGATGTATTTTGATAAGATTTGGTATTGGGGAGTTTTGCTAAAATTGGTTTAATAATTCCAATTTTGGTCAAAAATGACAAACACTTTATATGAAGACCTACAGTGTTCCTTTGTTTCAACTCGGGAACCGCTAGACGTATTTTGATGGAATTTGGTATTGTGGAGTTTTGTTAAAATTGGTCAACCGATCCCAATTTTGCATGGTCTTGCAATTGGAGGTCATTTTGTAAAATATTTACAGAAATATATATTCCAAAAGAAAATTATAAATATATAAATAATATTCGTAAATAAGTAAAATATGTTCTAAACACTAAAGAAATAAAAAAAGCTATGAAAATTTATAACTCATCAGGTTACTTCTGCTCTATTGCGCAAACTGCTAAGGAATAACGAAGGCAGAATGTGTATGTCGATGCATAAAAGAAAGAAGAAAATAACCAAGTGAACTAAGGCATGAGTATTTTCACGAGCTTCAATTTGTATTGCATCTATTTTGAGCTGTGAAAAAGAGTCCCACAGCTAATGCCAACCGCTTGAGTCAGAGAGCGCCTCAAGGGTTTGTTTACTGTCCCCCTCGCTTAAAAATTTTTTTTTTGTATTGAGAGAAGAGGAAAAGAAGGAACTACATCTCATCTTCATTTTCCTCTTACTCTCAAGTCCCTGTGGCAAATACGACATCTGTGAGTGGCCTCAACAGTAAGCGGTAC
The DNA here is from genome assembly GCA_028673005.1 of Tanypteryx hageni. Taxonomy (NCBI): domain Eukaryota; kingdom Metazoa; phylum Arthropoda; class Insecta; order Odonata; family Petaluridae; genus Tanypteryx; species Tanypteryx hageni. Next base: position 11,866,202 of record CM054119.1, on the reverse strand, counting down.
ACATGTGTACCATTCGGCATACTGCCGTCACATTTGCTGGTACATATATGGCACATTAGGCTGATAACGGTTAAAATCTCCACTTTTTGTTTAATTGTAAGACAAATTTGCTTACTCTTGGAAATTCCACCATCTCTAGAATTATTTGATGAACTTTTAGACATTTTAGTAGGCAAAATACGTAAGGAAATATTTAACACTAGTAAACGAACAAACAAGCCAGTGAACTGAAAAGGAGAGTACCCGAAACTCCAGAGTGCACCCAACGCACAGTGGTTGGGTTAGGTTACTATCTTATGCTGAAAGCCAGAGTTTCAGAAAACCAAACCCAGAGATTGTGACGGCAAACCCAAAGATTTTAAATGTAAGCATGATGTTGCATTTTCTTCCTACTCATATTTTCACAGTCCTTATCCCGATTTGATTGCATGGGATGGCTATTTTCTGGATGGTTCAAAATTCACTAAAAATAAAATTAATCGTAATACATATGTCAGAAAATTCAAAAATATTCGTTTATCCCAGGAGAATTTTACTATTGGGCCGGAGAAAATGCCCAGAACTTGGAGACTCCGGGTTTGACCCGGAGAGGTGTCACCTCTAGTGGTAAGTTGGGTTATTACTAGCTAGGCATTAAATTTGAATTTCTTTCTCCTAACAAATTTTGGAAAATGCCGTTTTGTGTCAACTTTTTAAAAGATAACAGGTTTACTGGATTTCCAGATAAGTGGAATCCGGATAAAATGTGTATACTGTATTTCCCATTAGGAATGCCTTTGAAATCTCTATGTATTCCGTTTATGGGGTGTACTTTTCCGTCTTGTTTTCGAGATTTGAGTGATCGCAATGACCATGTTTAATGACCGATGAAGGCTAGAGAGCTTAGCTAACTTCAAAAGAGTTACAAATATGTGCTCAAGGAGCCATATGCAGCTCTGGAGCTGAAGTTTGCCATTCCCCTGCAGAGTGGTTTTAAATGCAGCACAATAAACATTAAATTCATGAAATTTACTTTTGTATCTTTACTTAATTGACCAGCTGTTTGTTTTAAAAAGTATTGTAGTTTTTAATCGTTAGTTTTTGTTTGAATTGTTTTAGGTATGAGGCAGTCTTGCAGCAGAATAAGGAGCAAGCAATTGAGGTCCCAAAGGATGCTGGTCAGCCGACGAAATTGGACATGAGCAACTCTGCTATGAAGGAGATATTCATGAACTATCTCGAGTTAAACAGCTCTATTACTCAAGGCAATCATACTGTAAAAAATGGTGGTATGGGACATAATTTTATGGGTAAAATGGAAAGTGTTGGTGACCACAGAAATGTTTATGATACGCGGATGAGAAGGAAACACAAAAGACAGAGTGCTAGGGAGAATACAGGTTTCACTAAAGCTAGGCACAGACATAGCAGCAAAGCAATGACAGTTATGAATGTTAATAATGACAATCTTGGAAACGGAATGGTTTTGAACATAATCATGAATGCTAACCCACTAAAAAATTCCACTGGCTCGTCTAATGTCGTGAACAAATTGGCTACATCTACTGTTAATATGAAGAAAGCTGGTAGTTTAAGGAAAGGGAAGGCAGTATCAACAGATGAGGGTTTGAGACATCCTATTGCAGATGTTAACCAAACTCGCACTGTGATTTCAGTTAATGAGGACGTCAAAAATGTGAGCACTGGTACTGTCAGTATTCAGCCTGTTACCATCATTCCAGAGAAGATGAAAACTGCTCAGCATAATTCTGACACAAGCATGCAGGTAGCAAACAAAATGGCTCAATCAACTGTTAGAAGAAAACGAGGCAGTAGGAAGAGAAAGAAAGAGACAGAATCAATAGCATCGCAGGAAACATTAAAATGTTTGATTAATGATTTCACCAGCAGTGAAGCAATCGCATCAGAAGTTCAGGATGATGTCCCAGCTGTTAAATTGGCCAGTACTATACCTTCTGTCAATGAAGAGTCTTCTACAAACATTAGTGACAACCGAGGAAACCAAAAGGTTTTGGACATAACCATGAATGCTAATCCAGAAGGTGAAGCACTAAAATGTTCCACTGGCTCGTCTTCTGCCATGAACAAATTGGCTAGGTCTACTGTTAATAACATGAAAAGGAAGGCAATGTCAACAGATGAGGGTTTGAGACATCCTTTTGCAGATGTTAACCAAACTCTCACAGTGATTCCAGTTAATCAAGCCATCAAAAATGCCAGCACTGGTACTGATAGTGCCCAACCTGCTACCATCACTCCAGAGAATGTGGAAATTGCTGAGGGTAATACTGACACCATTGGTAATATACTTAAGGCTGAAAACAAAATGGTTACATCAACTGTTAGAAGAAAACAATACAGTACAATGGGACAGGCAGAGGCAAAATCAGTAGCATTGCAGGAAACAACAAAATGTTTGATGAATGATTTCACCAGCAGCAAATCAATCACATCAGCAGTTCAGGATGATGTCCCAGCTGTTAAATCAGCATATAGTATACCTTCTGTCAATGACAAGTCTTCTACCAACGTTTGTAACAATCTTGAAGACCAAAAGGTTTTGGACATAGCCACGAATGCTAATCCAGAAGGTGAAGCATTAAAATATTCTGCTGGGTCATCTTCTGCCATGAAAAAATTGGCTAGGTCTACTGTTAATAACATGAAAAGGAAGGCAATGTCAACAGAAGGATGTTTGAGACATCCTTTTGCAGATGTTAACCAAACTCACACTGTGATTCCAGTTAATCAAGCCATCAAAAATGCCAGCACTGGTACTGATGGTGCCCAGCCTGTTACCATCACTCCAGAGAAGATGGAAATTGCTGAGCATAATTCTGACACTAGTAGTATTCAGGTAGTAAAAAAAATGGTTACATCAACTGTTAGAAGAAAACAATACAGTACAATGGGACAGGCAGAGGCAAAATCAGTAGCATCGCAGAAAACAACAAAATGTTTGATGAATGATTTCACCAGCAGCAAATCAATCACATCAGCAGTTCAGGATGATGTCCCAGCTGTTAAATCAGCATATAGTATACCTTCTGTCAATGACAAGTCTTCTACCAACGTTTGTAACAATCTTGAAGACCAAAAGGTTTTGGACATAACCACGAATGCTAATCCAGAAGGTGAAGCATTAAAATATTCTGCTGGGTCATCTTCTGCAATGAAAAAATTGGCTAGGTCTACTGTTAATAACATGAAAAGGAAGGCAATGTCAACAGAAGGGTGTTTGAGACATCCTTTTGCAGATGTTAACCAAACTCTCACAGTGATTCCAGTTAATCAAGCCATCAAAAATGCCAGCACTGGTACTGATAGTGCCCAACCTGCTACCATCACTCCAGAGAATGTGGAAATTGCTGAGGGTAATACTGACACCATTGGTAATATACTTAAGGCTGAAAACAAAATGGTTACATCAACTGTTAGAAGAAAACAATACAGTACAATGGGACAGGCAGAGGCAAAATCAGTAGCATCGCAGGAAACAACAAAATGTTTGATGAATGATTTCACCAGCAGCAAATCAATCACATCAGCAGTTCAGGATGATGTCCCAGCTGTTAAATCAGCATATAGTATACCTTCTGTCAATGACAAGTCTTCTACCAACGTTTGTAACAATCTTGAAGACCAAAAGGTTTTGGACATAGCCACGAATGCTAATCCAGAAGGTGAAGCATTAAAATATTCTGCTGGGTCATCTTCTGCAATGAAAAAATTGGCTAGGTCTACTGTTAATAACATGAAAAGGAAGGCAATGTCAACAGAAGGGTGTTTGAGACATCCTTTTGCAGATGTTAACCAAACTCACACTGTGATTCCAGTTAATCAAGCCATCAAAAATGCCAGCACTGGTACTGATGGTGCCCAGCCTGTTACCATCACTCCAGAGAAGATGGAAATTGCTGAGCATAATTCTGACACTAGTAGTATTCAGGTAGTAAAAAAAATGGTTACATCAACTGTTAGAAGAAAACGATGCAGTACAAAGGGGAGGAGAAACCCAAAATCAGTAGCATCGCAGGAAACAACAAAATGTTTGAGCAATGAGAGCAGCAAAGCAATCACAGCAGTTCATGATGATATCTCAGCTGTTAAATCTGCTAGTAGTACACCTTCTGTCAATGTCAAGTCTTCTAACAGTTCTTTTAAGAGGATAAAATTGAGTAAAGAAAATCCTGAAGCCAATTTTCATCATAATGGCATGGGTGCTCTTCATGATGGCAAAAATGCTAAAAGTGTTAGCAAAACCTCTTGTGACAGTGATGATTCGCCTAGAGGGGCATATAAGAAGATTACATTGAGTGATCAAAATAAAATCGACCCATTTATAAGAGCGGCGAAGGGCTTCCAAAATAATTCGTCATCTATAGCTGGCGTTGACATGAGGATTATACTTCCAAAGTATGTGACAGTGAATCTGGGCTGTCGCTGTGATTCTTCTTTTGTTGAGCAACATAATTCAGAAGTAATTCCAGAGAAAAGTGAAATGCATGCAGCAAAGACTGCTGTTGATGGATTAGGTGCGGGAGATTACATAGCTATGAGACTGTGTCCAGCTTCTAATGGAGTTTCTGTGAATAGTGAGCAATCTGGTGGTTCATATAATTTTCAGAAAGATGTGCAGAATCACTTGGCTCCATCAGTATGTGATGAGGTATCTCATTCGCTTGCTGTTGATAAGTTAGGTATGGCAGGCTATGATGGTGTTTTGCTAGGTACTTCTTCCGATATAGATCCTACAAACCGTACACAATCTGATAATTTGTCTAGTTTACAAAAGGACTCACAAGTTTGCTCGTTGCCATCAAAACATGACGAGGGATCTCAGTCGCCTTCTGTTGATAAGTTAAATATGCCAAATTGCATAGATGCTAGCCTGGGTATGGCTTCTGATATAGATTCAAGGAACTATACAGAATCTGATGATTTGTGTTATTCTCAAAAGGACTTGGGCAATCATTCATCATGTATAGCTGGCGGTGACACAGGTCTTGTACGAGCTACCACCTCAGAATCGACTCGGCAAGGAACTTGTCAGAAAGATTCCCGTCAGAGCACTTTACTTTTGAAGCATGTGACTGTGAATTTGGGTTATCGCTGCGACTCTACCAAGTATCTCAAGCAACGAAAGTGTGAATATATTTCAGAGAAAAGTAGTATGCAAACATCAGAACATGTTGCAGTCTCTCATTCACCTGCTGTCATTGGGTTGGATGTGGCAAATCATGCAGAAGTTTTCCCAGAAATGGTTGCTGGTGAAGATACTGCGAGCTGTGTCACACATGACAATACACACAATTCTGGGAATGGATTTGCAGGGAGATCAACTATGGGAGATGGTTCTCAGCTGATGCCAAGACATCACAGCGGCGAGGGTATTTTAAGTTTGGATATAGTCAATAATCTTCACCTCTTGAAGGTGGCCCTTGGTAGCAGGATGGAGATCGGTCCGATTAAAAATGGAGTTCCAGGATCTGTGATCATCAACTCAGAAGTTGTTAGAAACAACAACATGGCAATGATTAGACGAGATTATTGCAAACCGAATGTGAAACTCAATTGTGAATGTCTGAGATGATTGACTTTGACAGGTCAAAATTATTGAGTACATGGTGAGATGTAATTCGGACATCTACAAGGAGAAGTCAGAAAGCAAGGTGCTCTGTTTTTCTTTTAAGAGCAAGTGGGTTACATCTAAGTACACAGGTTTTAGACATTCTTAGTTCACTTTTCCACATAGTCTGTGTGGCTGGATCTTTCTGCAATGTATGTTTTTCTGACATGTTTCGCCGACTGAACGTTTTGCCGACAGGACATTTTGTTGATGGATATTTCACTGACCGGACATTTTGCTTACCCCTCATTATGCCAACAGGACAATAATATGATTTGTATATCATCCAGTTCTCTTGATTGAATCCTTGCAAGCAATCTACTTAACTGTCATTGGGAGCACATTTTATGTCCAATAGTTTTTCTCATAAAATGTGAGATTTACAAAATATTTCAAAGGGTTGGTATTGGGTTGGGTTAGTGATGGGGTCCGTTTGGAATTAAATCCTGTTGGCATAATCAGGGGCGGATTTAGAGAGTCAGAGGCCCAAGGCGCAAAGATTAATTCGAGGCCCCCTCCAAAAAGTACTCAGGGTAAAAATTTTGACAAGATACATGTTTTTATCAAATGTTTAATGTAGATTAAATAAAATATATACCTTTAATATTTATTACAAATCCTGTAAATAATGTTACTTAAATGGAGAATTTCTTATTTAATACAAATAAAATATTTAATACAAATAAAATATTATTTAATACCTATAATTTTATAAACATCCTTCATTATCTATTCTAACGATTCAATAATTAATTCTGGAGTTTTCTAGCATAAAATAGGAAAATATCAAGTGAATCAAATCCCTCTACTGGGAGCTTAAAGAAGTTTCTTTCGTGATTTATTCTTAGCAAATAAACCGATCAAAGTATCGTAATTTATATCTTTGGTGACATCATGCTCGATAAATAAAGTAAATTATTTGTTTTATTTTGAGACAAACCATTTCTCAAATAGCTTTTTTACCCTTTCCAGTACAGAAAATGAGCCTTCCTCACTTGCATTTCTAATTGGCATGGTTAAAAATATTTTAACCTTCTCGCTGCTATCGACGCATATATGTGTGGAGGTAGCACACAGCCGCTACTGCTATCGACGCATATGTGCAGGCGGGCAGAGTGGTGCCTTGACTGCTAACGATGCATATATGCATTTCAAGCTTTTTCGTTCGCTGCTCAAAACACATTCAGTCCTATCGATGCTAACAAAGTGCCGTGGATTTTTGTGGTACTAACAGATGTTTTAGGCACTCTGTAGATGGCATAGACATATATTTTCAAGCTGTTTTTAGTCTAACCTTGGACGATGAAAAAGGCTGCTTCTACTTCGTTTCCCCAGGCTTTTTGCACCTGCATAAAACCTTTTTCGTCCCTTGGCCATCACTTTTCTCACCCCCTAATGCCCTAAAAGGCCTAAAACAGATGGAAAAAAGCTGGAAATATCTTCAGTTCTGTGTCAACTTTCATATGTAATACACCCCATTCTTAAACCAAGTTTTTTTAGTTTTTTCTCTTTTGCTATTAATAAAAATAATCAACAAAAAAGATGAAAATATTTTTTCGAGATGGTTAATAATCAATATGAATGTAAATGATTGACAAAATAACTTTTAAAATATAAAGAGACTAAAAGACGAATGAATGAACGAAGATGCAGAGCTCCTAGGGAAAGTATTCAGCACAGGGGTGCTTCAAGGTCAATTAACTCGGCGTACACGGCTGACACAGAAGCTTAAAGTCCATAGCAGCGAAAGGGTTAAGGATTGATTCCATATTAGGAAACATAGATCGTAGACCACTGATTATTAAATTATACATATCCGTTAGATTTGTTACATTTTGTTCTTTGGCAAATTTTAGAAATTGCAGCGCCTCGTCTTTGAACTGATTAATGTCAATATCATCTTTGTATGTATAGTATAGTATAGGATTAAGATATTTGCGTAACCCTTTCAACGTGGATCCAAAATCAAGTTTCTTATGGGCGACTGAATTGAATTCTCAATGTTTTTCATTAGATTGTTACATTATTTGTGATTTTTTAATTATTTCTTAAAAGTAGGATGTTCAAGATAATTTATCCTCAATAATACAATAAAAATAAGTGCTTAGAAACGTTAAATGCTTAGTAAACAATTAAAAAGTCTGAAAAAACACTAGTTTTGCAGAAAACTTGGTATTTTTGCAAATTTTTTTTTTTTTGCTATAACGGAATTTGGTTTCTCTTATAAATTCAGAAATGAAGAAAGTGATCAAAGACATAATAAAACATTACAGTTAAATGAGTTAATATGATTACGAGTGAGTACTAACCACCAACACAATCCAATGTATATGATATGATGAAAAAAATCGCCAACTGGGATATTGACCTTACCCAAATGGAGGTGGGAACCAAACTAGAAGCAAAAGAAAGGATGCTAAGATGTGATGGTCCACCACCCGAACCATTAGAACCAGATGTAGCACAATGACGGGAATTCCAGTCATGGGGTACAACATGCCATGTTTAATTTGGATTGACACATCTTCTGTAAAGCACATTCTCCTTCAACCACAGCTGCCTAATCATCTTTAGAATTTCTATTTTATCTCTGATTTCCTCTCGTGGAAAGTATTTGGTATTACGCTACTCAAACATGGGTCTCACAATACTACAGAAAAATCTCAGCAGCATGGAAATGTCAAATCTTTGAGCAAGTTGGATTTTATTAAACCAAGCTGTTTGAATCAATCGAGGAGGTTCAACTCAAAGGTGAATCTAAGGTCATTACCCCTTTCACTGCTTTGGACTTTTAGCTTCTGCGTCAGCCATGTGCACTGAGTCCAGTGACCTTGAAGCACGCCTGTGCTGAATACTTTCTGTAGGAGTTCCGCATCTACGTTCTTTCATTTGTCTTTTAGTCTCTTTATATTTTAAAAGCTATTTTGCCAGTCATTTACATTCATATTGATTATTAACCATCTCGAAAAAATATTTTCATCTTTTTTGAGCAGCGAACGGATAAGCTTGAAATGCATATATGCATCGTTAGCAGTCAAGGCACCGCTCTGCCCGCCCGCATATATGCGTCAATAGCAGTAAAAGGGTAAATAGATTTTTACACATACTACAGTGCCGTTAATATTTCACTCATAATGATAATCAGCTTCTTGTTGAGTGAGTTGGCTGTACCTTAGTATACAAATAGGAAAATGTTCTATTTTTTACACTTCTAAAAAAGTATTACTCTCGCTTTGTAGAATCAAGTTGTTGAATCTCTCTGCGATTTTTATGTCATCAGCAGAGAACAAATTCGTACAGGATATGAACTAAGTGAATCGTTAATAAAAGCAATGATGAGAAAAAGATATAAAATCGATCCTTGGGAAACACCAAAAATAACGTCAGTTGATAATGGGAGTATGAAGCCCTACTATAGTGGCATAGCGTATTAATAGCAAACTGGAGCGTCAAATCAGAGATCCAGGGAGCCGGTGATGCAGTGGTTAGAATGTTGGCCCTGCCAGCTAAAGTGACACCCACTTCGAATCCTGTATGATTTTTTCCAAGGATAAGCGGGCCCCTATTTGTGCATGTTGGAACTAAGGAGATGAGCCGATGAGAAGAAAGAGAGATGAGGAGCATGCTCAAATCAACACTCCATCCTTTGGAAGGGACGTTAAGCCATTGGCCCCCTTTGCGTTCTTTAAGCAGGCTAAAACAGCAGGCTAGGTTTCTCTCTTCCCTTCCTATCAGGCTATTCATTGCACTACCTCTTAGATAACCATTGCACATAGGAAGAGGTGAATCATTTGGGAACATACAGTACAGTAATCTGAGATCCAAGTCAAGAGAGCCTCTACAACAGAGGAACATTTCATCCCATTTTCTCTAACCCTCCCTCCCTGCCCTTCTTACCTCTCCCTCCCTCCCTCATTAACCCTCCCTCCTTTCCATGAAAAATGGTGAGAACTCTGAAACACCCCAGTAATTACATCACCTTTTTGAACTTCATGTATTTATGGTTTGGGAATTTGCAGACATGATAACTCGCTACTATTTTCATTGAAGGAACTTTAGTTTAAAATTTAAAGAAACGCCATCATTTTGGAATGTCAGGTTTTCATTTGTTATTATCTTTGTAGATATTTTGAATGTAATTTTAGGAAACGTTATTTTGTTTTGTTAGGGTTTCATTTTTATTACGATGTAAATCTCAGAATTGCTGTCGTCTTATAAATGTAAGATTTTCTGCTGCGTATTTTGAATGCGGTTACTAAAAGAAATGTTTCCACTTTAATGCTTCGTTTTTTTGACATATTTTGACCAATTAAAAGAAATTTTGTCACTTTCAGATGCTAGGTTTTGATGTACTGTTACGCATTTTGAACGTGATTAATAAAAGAATTGTACCACTTTATAATGCAAGGGTTTTTTTTGCGGCTTGGAAATATTTCTTTCAGAACCTAAGAAAGCATCTGTGCATCACAAACTCAACATTCTATTTCAATCGTTAATCCATTTAAATTAAAGCATTTCCTTGGAATAAACAAAAGAAGATTGAAAATCCTATGCAAAAATGTTCTGGAGGTAACCTGTACAATTGCCGAAAGAAGTGTTATCACTTTGCAATGCTGGGTTTTCACTTTATGAAGCAGGTTTTCTTTTGCTGTTACATTTCTTTTATTTCCCATTAAACTGCATTATTTATGAAATTGATGTATCTCTTTGAGGACATCCATTGGGGCAGTTTGATACTAGCTTGGCTAGTTCTGTCCCAACCAAGAAAACATCCGTATTCAGAAACAAGGAAATTGATCTGCTACGATAGTTCAGTGGTAGAATATCCGTCCAGCAAGTGGAAGATCCAGGTTTGATTCCCGGTCATAGCAGACTTTTTTCTCGTTTCAAAATTATTTCTTCCATTAGTTATGATAAAAAGTGAATTTTATAGGTTGCCTCGGAACCATACTCCTATTGTTATATTGTCTTATGGGAAAATAGGACTTGCACTTCATGAATTGGCATTTTGTGTCAGTTTTCCAATCCCGATTATTTGTGAAGTTCAAAAAGGTGGTGTATATATGAAGTGTGTTTTGTAATTATGTCAGCAAAAGAACAACAATGTGCATCCATGCACGGGTCACCCGACTGTGACAATTTAATGCTATATTTTGTCCCCAAATCATTATTGGACAACACTGATTCATGGCCTGTTAACTGCGATATTGAAATTTTAATAAAAGTAATTATAGTTCTTTTTTTGTTGCAAATATCACCTAAAACATTAAAATAAAAGGGTACGAGTATCTAATAATAGAAATTGTTGTAAAACCTAATTTGAAAAGTAGATTCTGATAGAAAATTTTCATGTGCAACTTTACCTTGCTCTCATCTCTTGGCTGTACAAGGAACTGGTATAACCTTATAAGCATGGATGTCAGAGCCAGTTGAAGAGTTCTCTACCAGGAGGCTCTGCAGTATTTTGAAATGCATTTCTAAAAGGTAAGCCCATACCATATTCTTCATTTCCGTTGTATTACATTAATATTGCAAAAAAACAAAGTGAAAAAATCCAAATATCTAGTAGCTACATCTGTTGTGAAACATAATATGAACTGAAAATTCTGATAGAAAATATTTGTCTTGCATATTTGTAATATTGCCATCTCTTGGCCAAACAAGGAACTGGTATCAATTTTAGCTTGACCTTAAAACTGGGAAAGTCAGAGCCGGTTGAACTGTTCTCCACCAGGAGGGTCTGTAATATTTTGAAATACATTTCTAAAAACTAAACCCACACATATTCTTGATTTCCATCGCATTAATTTACCATGCCAGGAGGCAGTAAGCACATTTTGTTGATGCTAGATAAGCAGCTAGTTCTATTAACACATGATTTGATATGGAAGGAGCATATTCCATGAATAGCAAGACCAGGCCTTATAAGTCTATATGTTCATAGAATATTAACCCTCGAGGGGCAGCGCTGGTGCATTTATGCTATCACGAACACACATTTTCTCTCAGCTAATACAAGAAGATGCTCTGTAAGAAATCCTAGGTATTCCTCAAACAGGCCTTAGTTAACAAGTTAGTAACTTAGTATCTTTTATAAAAATGTTAAATATAAAATTTTGCCCCCACAGAAATCTATCACATACAGACTGACAGACAGACAACATCGCGAAACTCGTCAGAACGTGTTCAGGGAACCTTAAAACATGTATTACCGTTGAAATGTCGAGTTCGATTTTTTTCATGAAAACAATAGTTGTTCTATACTTCGTATATGAAGAAAGTAAAAAGGGTGGAGTTGACACCATGGGTCAGTTTTGTAGGACATATTCTGTTTCACAAATGGCAAGATGATGGCCACTAGCTCTATTTTATTCTATACTCAATATTGCCGGAATGAACGCATACATGCTATATAAAGCCAATCTAGAAAATCTACCACTTAGTGTGTAGAAATTTGGTATTAACAGGGCTACACCTCCACAGTGCCTCTAAGGGTGAGATATGGAACTACAAGGTGCTGAAAGTTTTGAATTACATGGAGCAGTTCTCCATTGGAACTCGGCTGTGCCAGGGAAGGTAAATTTGATTATGAAGGAAAATTTTACTCGGTCTCACCAGGTTGGGTAAGTCGGTTGAAGTGTTTTTCGTTCCTCCTCATGTTCACTGTGTTTCCTCCTCTTGTTGGGACGAGTTCATCTTAATATGTGTCAGTCGGCCATGAAGCTTGCGTTCCGTGTGTACGACGTATATATTAAGATGAATTTTGTAAATTTCCACCAGACAAATTTATTACGACCGGTTTCGCCTGTTACAGCAGGATATTTACTAAATTCTTTTTTATTTACAGTGTGGAAGCTTTCCACAAAGCTGAGCCTTCCCAAGTGGAATAATAGAGCATTATAGGAGAATGACACGATAGGTCAGCAATATTCTACCCCTACCACAGACCAATCAATGGTTTCCAGGGTATTATCAAAATTAGGATCATGGAATTTGTTCCCAATAAGAACCATTTTTGTAAAGAATATACTTTGGTAAAATATTCAGTAAATCATTGAACATTTTAAACTGCCGAAATTGAAACAAAAACTGTTCAAAGCGATAGTAAGGGAAATCAAGGGTGTCGAAACAGCAATAAGTAATAATAATATTTATTTATTCCCATAAAATTGTATAAAGTACATAACAATCTTTGGGAGTCATTAGTAACATATACATAAAACATGTAAACATACATGAGAATATAAAGAGTTATAGTGAACTAAGATAACTCATCAAGGCAGCATCATCATCATACTACAATGCTGCCTTTTTCAGTTTTTATGTTCTTCCACTTTCTCCGCTCTTCCATTTTTGCAGCATGGCTGCTGTGATCCAGGGTTTTTTGTTTCTTTGACCCGTTATCTTTCCTACCTTCTTTTCCATTATATCTTTAATGTTGCTATGGATGTATCTCCACTCCTCATCTACATTCTTCCTACTTTCTTCAGCTATCTCCCCCAACCTTTCCTCCAGCTCAGTCATGATAGCCTCCTTGTTTTTAAGGAGTTCCTCTAAGTTCCATTTCTTGTTAACTCTTATGTTTCTCTTAATGCTCTTCAGTCTACATTGTGTATTTGCCACCAAATGGTTGTGGTCAGAATCGTTATCTGCCCCTGGTAGTGCTTTCACATTTTTAATGCTATTTCTAAATGGTATGGTATCGTCTCTGGTCTCCTGGGCTTCTCCATGTGTAAAGTCTCCGCTGGTGATGCTTAAACCATGTATTATTTACAATCAATCTATTTCTATGGCAGAATTCCACAAGTTTCTCCCCTCTTTCATTTCTCTTCCCTAGTCCATATTTTCCCACTATGTTATCTTCCTGTCCCTCTCCGATTACACTGTTCCAATCTCCCATTACTATGGTGGTGATCCTTCCTTTTCCCTCCTCCTCCAATATCTCCATAATCTGTTCATACATTTCATCTACTTCGTCGTCGCCAGCATTAGTCGTTGGCATATACACTTGAATTATAAGCATTTCCACTGGCTCCATCTGAAGTTTTACGGCTATTAATCTATCATTAACTGTCACTACCTTGCTAATTCTTTCAGCTATCTCTTTTCTCATTATAATCCCCACTCCCCTTTCCTTTTTCTCTCTTCCCGAGTAAATAATCTTAAATTCGTCTGAATTTATCTCGCCTTCTCCTTCCCACCGAACTTCATTAAGACCTACTATACCTACATTATTCCTTCTCATTTCCCTTTTTAAGTTCTCTAGTTTACCCCCTGAATTCATGGTCCTAACATTCCATTTGCCTATTCTTAATTTCTCACTACTTGCTTTCTTATTAATGTTACATTTCCTCTGTGCATCCCCTAGGGTAGTCCCCACCTGGAGATCCGATTGGAGGACTATTTTACCTCTGGAATATTTTACCCCAGATAGATCCATAGAGGTATTTGCAGCTTTTCAGCCTATCATGGGAAATATAATGAGGTAGTTTCCCCTTGCTTTCCTCATCGCAGTTTCACAGAGTGATTGCCCATCTGTAGCTGTTCAGATCCACATGATCACCACCTACAGAGGTACTGTGCAAGCTGCTGCCCTTACACAGAGGGATGTAGAACCTCCAAGACTGCTTCTTAGTCTGACTCTTCTCCTCAGACCTTTCCGGCTTGGATGGTCCTACCAGGAGAAATATCTCTTGCCGGCATAGCTCTTTGGTTCGTAAGAGTACACAAACCCTCCCACCTCTGTAAGGTTATGCAGTCCTTAGGGAGGGTCCCTAATCATAACTATTAAATAAAAATCCATTGTATTCATTTCAGAAGTAATGCTAACTAAACTGTATTTGAATAAAAGTTGTAGGAAATTTAATTTTCTACAACCTTTGTTTGAAACATTTTTCCGTATAATGAATTGTTTAAGAGATATATTTTTAGCTGCCACTACCACGCCACCTACCATTGAGTATTGTTAACAATTGATGCTTATTTACGTCTTAGTAACGCTCCTTTTTCTTTTCTTAGTTGTTGGAGCTTCGTGGCTATATCCAATATCAGAAGGCTATGGTTTGAGTTTATTTCTGTTCTTTGTAAAGTCTAAAATTTTCTGTTTCTTAAAATATTTTTTATTATGTACGGTATTTGGAATTTTTAGAAATATTACAGATATGGAGAAAGTCATGTGGTGGCCACATCAGATTTTTTAAATAGTACGATGATTTCGTAAACGAAATGTATGCCAATAATAAGGAGATAAAAAAGAAAATCCTATTTTTTGTCATCTTTTTATTAGTTTAGTTCCATCTTTTATATGTAGAACAATATATGTGGTAATTTATAGAGCAGAATATATATATTTATTGCAACCATAGTTTGAAAAATAAAAAGTTCTTACATATACAATGTTGTCATGGCCCAGTGGTAGCGCATAGGCCGAGTTATCAGAGGTATGCCATGTTGGTGAGCAGGCTCAAGAAATAAGATAGACTTTTGAGATCAATTAACATATTTATTCAACATACCTTAGGTCTCACCTGTACGGCCAGACAACAACAGGGCATGGCAAACAATCGGAGAGGCCTTTGACAGCACTTGGTTATTCCCAAAGTTAGGCTGCAGACGAACTGTCTCTAATTCCCAAAATCATGGGCCTTATATAGTCCCTAATATCCCCTCCTGCCAAGGCCTTATTCTCTGATCATACGCCCGCCCTTTGCCTCGCAGCTAATCCAGACCGTGCCTGCGGTCACGGCATCCGCCTAAGCGGTGCCGGCCTTGTAGATAATCGCCTATCCTTTTTGAGGTTCCATAACATTCTGAAAGCCACGACCGTGAATATGCATATTTTGGATATGATGCACTCTCACAAGAGAATGTATCAATATACAATGTATAAAAGAACAATATGCAAATGATGTAAAATTCCTTTTATTCGGCATATTCGGATCCATTGATTGTTAGATGATTTGCCAGTTGCAGGCCTGTCTACATGACGTAGACCAGGGGCCTGCGACCTTTTTAGCCTTGAGGGCACATTTGCAAATTCAGAGAAAGATTGTGGGTGCCAATTGGGCATACACAGAAAGATAAACCTAAAAGAAATAGGTTAGATTTTTGTTTATATTCAAACGGATAAACATTTTGATTTGAATGCAAAATTTATCAATAATAAACAATGAGAATCTTGAAATTTTTTACTGAGAACATTGAATTTGTACTTCTTCGGCCGGCTTGTCGTAATCAGGAATGTAGCTTGAACAGGCTGCTCGTAGGCAGTCGTCAAGATGGCCATCAGTCAAACTTGACCTAAGCTTAGATTTAATATGCCTCACAGTGGAAAACACTGTTTCGCATAAATACGTCGATCCAAAGCAATAGTAAATTTTTAGAACAGTGCTCCGTAGCACTGGATATTTAACGTTAACCCTAGTAGTGGGAGCCAAGGAACTCTATGAAGGGCGCTGGTTTGAGAGGCTCTGATATAGAATACTTGTACAGTAAAACCTCTCATTAACGAATATCAAGGGACCCAATTTTTCGTCTATTCGTTATTCGGAGGTTATTGGGCGTTAAATAACTTCAGGGGCACATTGCCTGTTAGATTATACGGGAGCAACAGGGCTATCCAAATGAATGCATATGCTCAGAAACGGAGTAACTCTACTAAATTATGCCCATTACATCTTTTCAGGAAAAAGTATCACATAAGTGGACGATATTCAAAACGCGCCCTCAATGTTTAATAATCGGCCATATTGATTTGAAGCTCCGACGACGCAATGCTTTCTTATGGGAAGAAGGGCCACTTTCATTCATCTCATTTTGCAATGTTTGACAGTGGCAAGCACCAAATAACTCGGAAATGCAATGTTATTTTTTCTAGCATTGATTGGCAGGTTCTGCACGAAAACATCCTCTGCAATTTTTTATTATGCGACTTTTTTCGAGGTTGCAATGCGTGATACTCGCTGAGCCTATCCTAAAGCATCTGTTGAGTCGCTAAGTTTATAAAAAATATTGACAGCAACGCCACTTCTTAATGCCAATTAACAAACTACTATTTGACCACCACGGAGCGGGTTGCAAATATTTCAAAACGAAATGAAAGAAAGCAGCATTTTCCCCATAAGAAAGCACTAACTGTCGTTAGCATTCCAAATCAAGACTCCAATATTTTTCACTAACATTCTTAACAACACTCCGGCTCCGTCTCTGACGAATAAATTAACTATCACAAAAAAGTGTATAGGAACCACCTCACCACGATACATACCTCATTGCTACGATCTTTCGTTAAAATTCCCTTTAAATGGATTAGGGGATTAATTTAATCGGGAATGATTTCAAATACAACACTTTTTTAAAAGATCTATTTAAAATACATCAACATTTTATAATAAACGAATCTATTTTTTTGTTTCAAATTCTTTGTGAATTCTCGGGAAACGGCAGACTCCACTTCCCTAAAAGCATGCATAGCGGCATCACTACAACTCTCGGACGAGATTGTCGCTGGCGCGAGAATGCCGGAAACACAGGAAATACGTCATCATGCTAGAAAACGTGCTATGATTGGCTTGTTGTAAGCTTAATGCTAATTGGCACGTTGGCGACTGTTTTCAATCATTTTCCGTACGTAAAAAATGTTTAGCAAGCAAAATTTCGTTCTAAAGAGGTAAATATAAACGGAAGTGACGTCTTTTTCTTTCGTTGTTCAGATGTTTTCGTAGTACGGAAGTTCGTAGTAAAGAGGTTATAATTAGGGATTTGTATACAATTTTGGCGGGACCCCGTCAATTGTTCGTTATTCGGAGGTCTTCGCTATAAAGGGGTTCTTAAGGTAGAGGTTTTACTGTATTGTTTAGAAATGGCCATACCAGAATTGAATCTTAAGGGGCATGACGATTTAGCTCATTATTATTATTTAACACTCGGGCACCGGACCTAATAGTAATAACACAGACTCCGGAGCTGAGTCCCGAAGGACCCAACCATTTTTTAACAAAATAAAACAAATAATTAATGTTTTATAAACATTTTATTATTAAACCTAAGGAATTCCACTATGGATAATGTTTGTTATTCAGAATTAAAATAAGGTTTTAATGTGAATAACGTCATACAGTTAAAATTCAATCATTAAAATATGAACCTCGGGAGTAATATTAGGAAACAATGAAAGCAAAGTCATAAGATTAATAATGTTTTGAAGTATAGTTATAACAATGCTATTCTAAATCATCCGATTCGATGACACACCTTTCGCATGTTATATTAATGTTTTTCTCCAAACGGCAGAACTGTGTCCACCGTGACCCAGACCCAGGCGGGAATAAACATTTGATACAAAGTAAGTTTCTTATAATGTTGCTTGAAAATACAATAAAAATGAAGCTTAGTTTCTTATGAAAGAATAGCTTAAAACTCAAATTGTAGATAAAAATCTGACGTGGCCACCGCATGACTTTCTCCATGTCTGTAATATTTCTAAAAATTCCAAATAGGTTAGATAATAATAAATATTTTAAGGAACTTCGAGAAAATTTTAGACTTTACAAAGAACAGAAATAAACAAACTATAGCCTTCTGATATTGGATATAGCCACAAAGCTCCAAATATTAATAAAAGAAAAAGGAGCATTACTAACAAGGGAAGCCTCCAAGGTGTGACACTCGCATCGAATTGAGACTTTGCAGAATGAAAGTATTTGTAAAATAACGGACTCCTATTTCTACCTAGGTGCCAACTCGACGTCGTTTACGAGAAAATGCCCTCTTTCAAAATCGCGATCCGAGTATCAACGTAATAAGAACGTTAAAAGTCATTACCTATGAGCGTTGGTCTAGGGGAAACGAGCTGGATTTCAAATAATTTTGCCGGGGTTCGATTCCCAAAGGGATGAAAATTTTTTCTGATTTAATAAAGTTTTTTTCGCAATTTCCAGCACAACATTAAAAAAAATTTATTCCATGCATTATAACTACTATTTTCTTCGTCGTAATTCTTCACGAACATAATTTTATGGATCACTATCCATTCGGTTTACCATCATGATCAATACATGACGAGATTTGAAAGGAGGAATAAAGAACAATGCACCGAAATAACCCAACAGTATTGTGACATGATTATAATTATAATGACAATAATAAACACCTGCAAATGATAACGAATCCCTTTAACAACAACACCGTAACTTTAATAAGAACATTATAAGATGACTAGACGCAGTTTTTCGTGGCCTTATTAGCAGACGTCCTTGTCTCTCTACCACGGTCAACGTCAGAATATTGCCCAGCGATTTATTGTTAGAGGGCACATTTTGGAGTGGCGATTGGAATTGTTTGTTTTGGTTCGTGTTTTACGAGTGATCTTCAGTTTTTGGGGCAATAAAAACTGCATTACGATGAAGAAAATGGTAGTTATAATGCATGGAATAAATTAAATAAAAATGTTGTGCAAGTTTTATCGACGATATGCTGGAAATTGCGAAATAAATTTTTAAAAATCAGAAAAAGATTTTGGCCCCTTCGGGGATCGAACCCCGGCAAAAGTATTTGAAATCCAACTCATTTCCCCTAGACCAACTCTCCTAGAGAATTAACGAAGGACTTTTAACGTTCTTATTACGTTGATACTCGGATCGCGATTTTCAAAGAGGGCATTTTCTCGTCAACGACGTCGAGTGTCACACCTTGGGGGCTTCCCTTTTAATACATAACTAAGCCCCAATTGTTAACAACAGCCGTCGGTAGGTGGCGTGGTGGTGGCAGCTAAATAATTTAGTTTATATCTCTTAAACAATGCATTATATTGAAAAATGCTTCAAACAAAGGTCGTAGAAAATGAAATTTCCTACAACTTTTATTCTAATACATTTTTGCATTTATCAAATATTAAAGCAAATATTTCAAATAACGGATAAATGACAAGAGTAAACACCCACTTCCGGTCAACCTGATTAATAGTTTTTGAGTTAGGGCGCCCACAAAAATCTATCGCATATGGACAGACACACAGACATCATCGAGAAAATGGTCAAAACGTGTTCAGGGGACCTCAAAACATGTATTTAAGTTGCAATCTCGAATTCTATTTTGAAAACAATACTTTCTCAATACTTCGTATATGGAGAAAGTAAAAATATATGCTCATATATGAACATCTTCAAAGCAATGCATATGCAAGAAAAAGTATTCATTGGAATACATTAAATGATGGAGCCTAACTGACAGTCAAGTTCTACAAATTCCACATGCTGCATCAATTTATCAAATGCTTCGTCAAAATGTAATTATGAACAAAGAATCATGCAAATACAATCGTATAACATAAATTCAATTAAAATGCTACACATGACCAAAATAAATACAAAAAATTAATTGGAAAATAAGCTTTACAATTGCAACAAAAAACGAGAATTTTCAAAGGAAAAATATGCATTCAATAATTGCGTAAAAACCAATAATTCCAATGGAGCACAGTCAAATTGGTTTAAGAACAAAAACTGTATCGTTCATAGAGAAAATCAGCTTTGTAAACATAATTACAAATACAAAATTTATGGGACTGCATTGAGATATACAATTATGCCTAAAATGCGGTACAAATCCGACAAAGGATTAAAAAAAATATGTATTTAAGGTAATAAAAATTAACACATCTCAAGATAAGCCGCAGAATAATTTTCCGGTTTAACTAAAGATTCAGAATGAAGTCTAAATAATACTTTGTACTTAATGTTATGGGGTGATTCTCTCCTACCAGTATCTTTACCTTTTCGTACACATCTCGAAAGAGTCCCAGAGCATCCTCATGTTTCCCTTGATGATGGCACACGGTTGCCAAGTTGTGCATCGTTACAAGCGTGTCAAGGTTGTTTTCGCCAAGAACGTCCTTCTGCCTTTCCAAAACAATCTCGTACATGCTCAGCGCCTCGTCATATCTACCTTGATAACTATACGCTGATGCGATCTCGTGCATGGTCGTGACTGTGTCGGGTTTGTTTTCTCCCAGAACGCTCCTTCGCTTCTCTAAAACAATCTCGTGCATACACACGGATGCGATTTCGTGCATTGTCGCGAGTGCGTCGGGATTGTCTTCGCCTAGACTGCTTCTCTGCATGTCTAAAGCGTCCTCGAATATTCCGAGTGCCTTGTCGTACATGTTGTACATTGTCGTAAGCGTGTCGGGATTGTTTTCGCCTAGAATGTTCTTCTGTCTTTTATAGGTATCCTCGTGTATATTTAGTGCTTCGTCGTATATACCCCAATAAATATAAACAGAGGCAATTTCATGCATAGTTGTCAGTGTGCTGGGATTGTTTTCACCTAGAACGTTCTTCCTGTTTGCTAATACAACCTCGCACATACTTGATGCCTCGTCGCAAGCGTATCAGGGTTGTTTTCGCCCAGGATCTTCCTCTGCTTTTCTAAAGCGCCCTCGTGCAGATGTAACGCTTGGTCGTGTCTTCCTTGGTTACACCACTCCCATTTGATTCATCGTTACGAGTGTGTTAAGATTGTTTTCTCCTAGAATGTTCCTCTCCTTCTCCAATATGTCCTCGAACATGGCCGCTGCTTTCTCATATCTTCCCTGATTACCATGCACGAACGCAATGTTGGGCATCGTCGTGAGGGTGCTGGGATGGTTTTCACCTAGGACGTTCTTTTGCTTTCCCAAAACGTTCTCATAAATACTTAGAGCTCCATGGTATTTGCCCGTATTACTATAGATTACCGCCATTTGGTTCATTGTTATAAGCGTGCTGGGATTGTTTTCGCTTAAAATGCACTTTCTCTTTGCTAAAACAACCTCGTACATCATTAGTGCGTCATCATATTTTCCTTGGTTGCCATACAGAAACGCGATGTTGTGCATTGTTATGAGTGTGCTGAGACTATTTTCCCCTAAAATGTACCTTCTCTTCTTCAACACATTCTCGTACATCCTTAGTGCTTCGTCATATTTTCCTTGATCGTCATAAACTCTTGCTATTTCATGCGTCGTTGAAAGCGCGTTGGGATTGTCAGCACCTACGTTACTTCTTCGCTTGTCATAAACATGTCTTAGATTCTCTAGTGCTTCTCTATATTTTCCAAGCTCTCTGGCTGCTCTGGAATACTCCAACATTCCTTCGAGGACATCCTCTTCATCGACGCCCTGTAATTCCTTCATTTTTGGGAGATACTTTCTCCCAAAATGATAGCATTCTTCGTACCTGTATTTTTCATTCAGCTTAGCCATAATAGTCTTGGGCAAGCCCGAGTGTTTATTTATGAGATCCTTATATGTAATTGCATAATTCCACAATGACATTGTGTTCTGTATTTCAAGTTCTAAGAATTCACTCAAAGCTAGATCCAATATTTTTTTCTCCTCCTCCCCCGACAATCTCAACCTAGTGATCTTTTGAACCAATCCATGGACTGACGCTTTACCGTCAACAATGATTATCATTGAGAATGCGTTTAACAAGTTAAGCCCTGACCATATCACGCCGTCGCTTACGTCCTTGTAGCATTTACTGATATCGCTCAAATCTAATTTATTTGATGGGAAATAGGATATCAGATTTAAAATCATCTGCGCAAAGTGCCCATTTTCGCCATTTCTAATGACCACCAGCGTCATGTCCCAAGTTCTTTGGGTTGTCAGCTCGTAAGAATCGCCACCGTAACGGTCGACTTTTTGGGCGAGCAAAGGCTCGCAATTATGTCGAAAAAGGTTAATTTAGGATTGAATGTTGAATGTTTTACCGAGTTTCTGCTTTTCCTTGTGGACATTTTGGATATACGCTATGCATTGCTGCAGAGCCAAGGGGTAATTTTGCAGCTCTTTCGCCAAAGCCCTCACTTGTTCTCCATCTGCTGCAAGGTCGTCCCCCAGAGACTTTGCAATCAAATGCATCGCGTCTTCTTCTAATAATTCCTTGAGCTCGACGACCTTCAAACTCCCCCAGGACGTGAATCTGGAAGTCATTACTACAGTAGGCTTGGACATTGCTTTAGGCAGATACTTGAACAAATAATCCCCATCCTCCACGTTATTGATGTTGTTGAAGACGATCACCGCATTCCTATGCTCCAACTGATCATAAACTTTTTCCAGAATCGATTTCATATCTTTAGGGTGCCCGTCCTCTCCCACGCCTTTGATGTCCAACCTTTCAAAAGCCAATCTCTTGAATGAGTTCATCAGGACCTCTTCGCTTTTCGCCTCGATCCACAATTTACAGTCAAACTTCTCCGAGTTATCCTGGACGAACTTCTTCGCCAGTTGGGACTTCCCTATCCCGCCGAGGCCGGTGATCACAGCTCTCCCCACTCCGAACTGGAGCGCCTTCTTCAATTCCTCCATCTCCTCGACCCTTCCGATGAAATTGGAAACAGACCTGGCGAATGCAAAGTTCACCCTCCCGTATCTCATCCTGAGGCGTTCGACGTACTTCTCGCAGTCGCCCCGTTCGAGATACACCCCTTTCGGATCCCTCAACCACTTGTGCATGTCGGTGTAAAGCGCCGCGTACGCCGCCTCTGAATCGGGAATGTTTTGGAAGCGCTCCAGCTCGGAGAGGACCGTCGGCTTCATCTCGCCCAAACCCGGCTGCCCGAAGGCGAAAGCTAATTTCTGCAAATAATCCTCCAACTGTTGTTCGACTTCTTTAACGTCTTCGATTCCTTCCAACAGATGCTCCACCCACTGCCGTCTCTCGTCGAAATCTTGTTTAAAATGCAGAAGTCTTGTGTTAAGTAGTTGGTCCTCGTCTGCCTCTCCACTGCCGTCGGTTCTTTCTTCAAAAACATCCTTAATGTGAAAGGTTTTACCGTCTTCAGTGTGAAAGCAGTCGTCTCTTTTGTAGAACCCGTTCGTGAAGATGATAATGTCTTTGATGTCCTCGTTGGACTTCAACAGATCGACCGTAACCTTTCTAAAAGAGTGAAAATAGGCCAGTAGCCCGAAATCAGCCCTCTTGCTTTTGGATAACAGCGCGGACAGTGTTATGGATTTTCTGGTATCGCCCCTGTACTTCAGTTGGACCAAGCGGTAGGACATCTTTCCCGTTCGCCTGTCAAGGTACTTCAGCACGAGGTCGTCGAATTTCCCCGCTTTGCCTACTTCTGCGCCTAGGCTGAATGTATCGCACAGCCTCAAGGACCTGAGCATTGTAAGCATAGACAGCTCGAGATGAAAGGTGTACCCTTGCCCGGACACCTTGCCTCCCCCGGCCACATAACGCTCAGCACTCTCGGAAGCTATTGACATCATATTGCAGCCTTGCGAGGGAAGTTTCTGTACAGGTCAGGGGTACCAAACACGTTGCAAGTCCTATCGAGTCTCTGTAGTGTTGGAAGGAGGTCCAGATCTAGGAGTGTCTGTCTGTTATGATGTCAGGACTGCTCCTCTGGGCCAATGTGAACTATTTTTAATGAATCGTGAGAAGTCTTTAAAAAAATGGCGTAAATGATAGCCCCAAAACCATTTAATAACCCTAACTTAATTACAAATACAGTATGATAACCTAACTAACAAGGAACCCAGAGGTTACAGTGAGATAGGCAGGGTGGCAGGCGGTCTTCTCTCCAACCTCCTGAGCCGGCGAGCGAGAAACAGGAGCAGCAGCGCCGAGCGGTCACCTGGTCACGGGCGCGTGCAGTCGCCACGGCGCTCAGACAAAAACAGGCCTCGAGGTCGTCCCCTCGATGGCTTTTATAGGCCCCGAGCCGGTGGCGGGCCCATTAAGCGAGTCCGTCACAGGCCAGGATACTCATGACCGCACCGCCGCGGGGATAAGTCCCTTTCCTTCTCCGGACTCAGGTCCTAGAGGGGTCGAACCGGCCCGCGCGAACGGTTCAAATGGCAGCCTTCCTCACCTACAGAGAATGAAATCAGACAGTGGAGGGGTTAAATCAGGGGTGTAGTCGATGGCATAGGGAGGTATACAGCGTATAACAACTTCTTAACTTATCAGATTGGCGTATAATCACTTTCTCAAGCACAAAACATAGACTAGTATACTGGTGGTGATTCAATTCTCGTCCAAAAAATAGGCTTGCGGGAGTACATTTAGTGCTCTCGTGAAACGCCGAATTGAAAGCAATCGCTAGAGTATGCAGGCTCTCGTCCCAGTTGAGTTGCGAGTCGTGATGGAACACCGTAAGAGCTGCTTTTAAATTTCTATTAAACCGCTCTACATGCGATGGTTGCGGATAATAGGGCGAGGTAGTAACGTGTTTAATCCCCCAGGAGAAGCACATATCGTTAAACTCTTTCGCCGTGAATACCGATGCATTATCTGAAACTAATATTTGCGGAACCCCCGTTATGCTAAACACTCTGTGTTTTAAACATTGGACCGTGGCCGCTGCTGTCATCTTCCGCATAGGGATCATTAACACGAACTTGGTAAAGGCATCGATGATGACCAGGATCACGCTATTTCCCGAGCGCGTGCGCGTTAACGGCCCCATATAATCTACGAATATTTTTTGCCAAGGCTCCGTCGCCACATCCACGGAATGGTATCCCACTTGAGTGTCACGCGCAGGCTTGGCGCGTTGACACTCGGCACAAGACCTTACGTAATTTAAAATTTCTCGGTGCATATTTGGCCAAAAAAAATCTCGACTTATCTTTTCCTTAGTTTTTTTATAGCCCAAGTGCCCTCCGACGGGAGAGTCATGGAAATACGCAATCACCATGCACCGAATCTCCTCCGGGATGTAGAACCGATTTCGCCTTCCCCTAGGTGTGCGGAACACTAAAAGTTCGCGTCTCAACCGTAAATTCCTTACTTTTTCTCCTCGTTTTAACCTTTCCTTTTGCTCGCGGCATACCGGGTCTCTGTTCTGATAATCCTTAATGGAGGTAAAGGATATCGGCGTGTCCTGCAACACGCATACCCGGGACTCTACATTATCCTCACACGGTCGCGTCTCCTCCTCGAACATTCGGGACAAGCAATCCGCGACTACATTATCTGCCCCCTTTATATGTTTGGTTTGAACTTTATATGGTGACAGGCGCAATATCCAACGTCCTACCTTCCCCAGCTGCTTAGGATGACTCCGCATCCATGACAAGGCTTGATTATCTGTATACAATTTAAACTCCCGACCCCGTAAATATTGTTCAAATTTTTCCACGGCGAAAATGACCGCGAGGCATTCCGCCCCGTAGGTGGTGTATTTCCTTTCGGACTCGGTAAGCGTGCGGCTAGCAAACGCGACGGGAGCAAGATGCCCCTCGGCCTCCTGCGATAGTACCCCCGCCACTGCGTTAGACGACGCGTCCGTATGCAGCACGAAGCTCTTAGTAAAATCGGGAATGCGCAAGACCGGCGGTGTCGTAATTTTATCCTTTAAATTTTCGAAGGCTTGTTGTTGCGCGCGGCCCCAAACAAAACGACTGTTTTTCTTTTTCAACTGATTGAGAGGCGCCGCTATTTCCTAGAAGGCGGGAATAAAACGCGCATAATAAGAGCACATGCCTAAAAAACGTTTAGCAGCTTAAAGGCTGCAAGGCGTAGGAAAACTATTAATCGTCGACGCTCTCTCGGGATCTATCTTAATGCCCTTACTCGACACTATATGACCCACGTACCTAATTTCCCTTAGAGCAACGGATACCTTTCTCGGGTTTACCGTAACCTTCGCCCTTTTTAATCTTGTTAAAACCTCCCCTAAATGCGCCAAATGCTCTTCAAAGGTCTCACTAAACACGACGACATCGTCTAAATAGTTCAAGACGAATTCGTATTTGATGCCACTAAATATTTTGTCTATCAACCTAGATAAGGTTTGGCCCCCCGTACAAATTCCGAACGGCAGCCTGTTGTATTCATATAGTCCAAATGGAGTAATGAACGCCGTCGCTCTTCTACTGTCCGGAGACAGAGGGATTTGATGGTAGGCGGAATTCAAGTCTAAAATAGTAAAATATTTCGCTTTCCCAAAGTACATTAACGCGTTCTCCACCGTAGGCAATGGGAAGGCATCCAAACTCACCTTACGGTTAAGGCGTCGGTAATCTACCACCAATCGCGAGGTATTTCCTTTTTTTGGTATTAGGAACGCCGGACTCGCGTACGGCGACTCGGACTCGACGATAATTTTTCCTCGCAAGAGCTTGTCGACTTGTTCCTTCAATTCCCGCATTTTCGCGGGATTACATTGGAAGGGCGGTGATCTGACCGGTTCGTTATCGGTTAACCCCAGGTTGTATTCTAATAAATCAGTGCACCCCAAGGACTCTGTAATCACGTCGTTATATCGCGGTACTTATGCGCGCGTGCTGCTCAGGTGTCAGATGAGTAGAAATCCCGGACTCTCGATTGCTTTCTGACGATACCTGATCCGGCCTCTCCTCAATTAGGGCCGCATTCACTCTGGGCCGAAAGGCGAACCGGAAGGTTCGATTGACAAAGTTAATAATCATACCCGTACGATTCATAAAATCAGCGCCTAAAATGATCTCGAGCGGAGAATCCGCTGGAATTAAAAATTCTCGTTTCCGCGACAAGCCGTCTATGTGGACTGTAAGTTCCACCTTATTCTCAATTTTACAGGGAGAGGAACCGATTCCGCAGCAGGTAACGTCAACCTTCGTAATTTTGCACCGAGATAGGTCCATTTTCTGCAAAAAGGCGTTGGCCACGCAGGAATGGAAAGCGCCCGAGTCAAGGAGGGCGGTAGTCGAAACCTTATTAACAACAACTCTTAGTTTCGGCGAGGAAGCGGCGAGGGGGGGGGGGCGAGGGCCGATACAATGCCACTAATTTTCCGCGGCTACCTCGTGGCTTCACAGCTCCGCGGACCACTCGTTTCCCGAACGGAAATTCCGACCGTGCGAGGGATGCGTGCGGGAAGAAGTATTTCCTCTTCTCCGATTCTGCCCGGCCTGTCGAAAACTCTGACGATGGGGCGGCGTTGAACGAAGGTTCGGTGGACTTGGGGCCGATCCACCGCGCACCTCCCTTTGATTCTGTTCGGAAAAGTCCGCGTCGACCATTTCCCCCGCTGTCGGTGGCTCTCTGTAAGACTCCGCGATCCCACGCCTTTCTTCTAGGCGGCGGCCCCATTGCGTAAGTTCTTCAAACGAATCCGGCGCCTTAATGAGATGCCACGAATAATTCGGATTTAAATTACTACATACAACCTCCAATAATTCCGCTTGAGCGAGAGGTTTGCTCAGCCTGTTATTCATTTTTTTCATTAGGATAAGATATTCGCTTAACGTCTCGCTTGAGCGAGAGGTTTGCTCAGCCTGTTATTCATTTTTTTCATTAGGATAAGATATTCGCTTAACGTCTCGCCACTACCTTGAGTCCGATTATATAGGTCCCTTTTTAACCGCATCTGATAATTTGGCGCCCCAAAATTAGCCTTGCACTCAGCTCGGAAATAGCTTAAATCAGGAAATTCGTTGGCCCAATACCAATCCTTTGCCTTCCCACCTAATATCTCGGGGAGTAGTTTAAGCTGCATTTTGTTGTCTAATTCGAAATGACGAATGAAGCGGTCTAAGACTTCGAGAAAGCCCATAACGCTTTCTCCCAATTCGCCTCGGAACCCCAGTTCCCACCGACGTGCCGCTTCTACGATGCTTTCCAGGGCCCTAATATTGCACGTAATATTTCCTTTTTTTTCCTCCATCTCTAATTGTAAATGTGATTTTCCTTCCCTATCGCTCCCTTCAACTCCTTCCTCGTCATTAATCGAACGCACATAATCACATACCTTCTTCCGCAACTCATCCACTACGCCCTCCGTTTCAAGTCCAAATTTAATGCACAGGTCCACCAATTCCGCTTTGGCGAGTTGATTAATCCAACTCGTCCCCGAGGGCAAATTAGTTGCCATAGGAATACCCGCCGAAAAAACTAACTCTTAACCACGCTCTGCTACCATTGAACTATTTTTAATGAATCGTGAGAAGTCTTAAAAAAAAACGGCGTAAATGATAGCCCCAAAACCATTTAAAAACCCTAACTTAATTACAAATGCCGTATGATAACCTAACTAACAAGGAACCCAGAGGTTACAGTGAGATAGGCAGGGTGGCAGGCGGTCTTCTCTCCAACCTCCTGAGCCGGCGAGCGAGAAACAGGAGCAGCAGCGCCGAGCGGTCACCTGGTAACGGGCGCGTGCAGTCGCCACGGCGCTCAGACAAAAACAGGCCTCGAGCTTCTTGATGAAGATGGGGAGAAGCTGGTCGTCCCCTCGATGGCTTTTATAGGCCCCGAGCCGGTGGCGGGCCCATTAAGCGAGTCCGTCACAGGCCAGGATACTCATGACCGCACCGCCGCGGGGATAAGTCCCTTTCCTTCTCCGGACTCAGGTCCTAGAGGGGTCGAACCGGCCCGCGCGAACGGTTCAAATGGCAGCCTTCCTCACCTACAGAGAATGAAATCAGACAGTGGAGGGGTTAAATCAGGGGTGTAGTCGATGGCATAGGGAGGTATACAGCGTATAACAACTTCTTAACTTATCAGATTGGCGTATAATCACTTTCTCAAGCACAAAACATAGACTAGTATACTGGAATCGTGGAAACTTCTATAGATAAATACATTTATAATTTTCTTTTTTATCGAACAAAGAATTTAAAATATGCTCTTATTTTTAATATTGTATTGGGTATTTTCCGCAGGACCCTTACGTGGCGCCGTGAGCGACGGGAAATGAAACTACGTGGATATCCCTGCTGGCATGAAGAGGTTGACGTTAATTTAAGGCAGGGAAATATAACTAACCCGCCATCCAAACGTTACCCAACCCGATTTCGAGAAAAATCACGTTCTTTTTCATAATTTCAAGTGTTCATTTTATTATCTATAATAAATAGCTGCTTCTTACGGAGGATGTATTATATATGATAGTGATATAAAACCTATGGTACTTCTAGATATTCTACTGAGCTGAATTTCGGAGGGAACCTTGGTGTTGGCCCAAAACCAAAATCGAAAATTCCTAAATTTTCCCTTACATCGGGGTCTTTTGCACCACAAAACGTTCATTTTCAAGCCCCATCAGAAGAACCATTTAAATCCGTACAAGCCTTTTTATAATTGCATTTTAAAATTACTTTTAATTAAGGTACAAACTCCGGACCTAAATTAAAAGACGGGAAAAAGAACGAAGATTATTTTTCCTGAAAGTAGAACACGAATTTGTGCCGAATTAGTCCAATTATTTGATTTTTTACTGCATAAAAACGGGATTTTATACAATTTATAACAATGGCCCAATAATTCTGTCATGACTACGAGACAATGCTTTTCTTCTGGAATTTATTTTACGTGTTAATAAAACTGAAGGAGAGCCTAGTGCCACGAACTGAAAAGTAGCTTAGTGTCATGACGTCACTCTCAGACCGTGACATTTAAAAGCAAAGGGAAAACATGTTTGGGTGCGCAGACAACACTAAGGGGAATATTGCGCTGAAATGTACAGGGTTTGTAGATGTCATGAATAGACTAGCAAATAATATGAGACCACTCCTGTAGGATTCCCAGGCACTCCAACATTCGAGTTTTTCCATTGTAAATAGCATTGCGGAATATTTGGCAATTTATTTACGGCAATTCTCAGCAAGTAGGAGGGATGAAATCCGGTGCGGTGGTTATAGGGCACCAATGCTTGCAGTATGAGAGCACCAATTACTCGTAACATTTTAAAATGGATGTAGAACGAACCAGCGAACTTACCCAAACGCCGGCTGGAGAAAAAATAACGACCTACACGCAGTAGGGGTCCTGCGGAAAATACGTAACTACCCATTGCATTTACTGGCGCAAAAGCCTTTCAATGACGGGTAGGGATATATATTTACGCTTGCTTGCGCGTTGGCAAACTGACTTTTCCGTGTTATCTTCTGGTAAATGGAAATTATCTACTGGATTCACACCCGGGTCTTATTCTGGGATTTTTTTTCATAAATGGCTTTTGCTATAAGAGTCAACAATTCCTGTCAAATTTCAACCTTCTACCTACTCGGAAAGTATGTTGAAAATAGCATTATAATATATATATTATATATATATATATATATATATATATATATATATATATATATATATATATATATAGCTTACAGATCGTATAAAAGCTGGGGAGAGAAATTTATGGTTTTTCATTGTTGCTTAATTGATACCATTTAAGGAGATACTAATATAAGTTACTATGGAGATGCCCGTTGAGATTCAACGGGAAAGGTTTTTGTGGAATAAAAAATGAACAAATAAATACGCCTTGACTTTCTTTGGATGGCAAGAAAACAAAATTTCGTTCTTTTAGGCGTTCGGTGTTTCAGGTTTCGAACTCCTGCGATGATTCCAAGTACCTAATTTTAATATGCAAATGATTAATATTCTACATTCAAATGTACTACTCGTAAATAACGCAATAAATGTTGTTTACATTGGTTGCTATGAAAAGAATTTCTCTCTCTCTCTCTATCGTACT
The DNA here is from genome assembly GCA_028673005.1 of Tanypteryx hageni. NCBI lineage: Eukaryota > Metazoa > Arthropoda > Insecta > Odonata > Petaluridae > Tanypteryx > Tanypteryx hageni. The sequence continues at coordinate 11,835,115 of CM054119.1, read as the reverse complement.
AATTGTAAGAGCATTCATAGCACGCTTTCGCCCATAAGGATTGAAATAACATTAGGATTTCGAAGTTTAACAATGTAATTGGTTGGCAAGGCAACATCCCGTTAAAATGGCAAGATTTTCCCAAAATATGTGAATTAAACGTTTAACGTGAGGAATTTCGAACTGTAGGCGGGAGTAGATTAACAGAATAAGAAACTTCATAGTTTTCTCTTTAAAATGGGCTAGATCCGAAGATCATGGGTGAATTCTTTCTAATTTAGATCTCAAAAAGAATAAAAGACTGCAAGTCAAAAAGTCGATTATTACGTGTCATCATATGGAAATGCCTTACTCGGAGTCGAACCTGGGACTTTTTCAGAGATTTCTTTTCGTCATCACCTTACAATATGCGGATCGATCATTCCTGCCAAATATCAAAAATGAATCCGTTTTTCCCGTACGGTTGAAACCAAGAACATGGTGCGCCCTTAACATTTGGCTTAAGGAATTAATTCTACGTCACTCGCCTGTCGCTCTCGTCAATTGAAGACACCCGACTGTACTCGGATGGTGGATTGTCTGGATCAAGATGGCTCCTTAGGATTTAAACCTTTAAACAACCAAAAATAACTTAATTTTATGGCATATATATATATATATATATATGTTTCTTTATACAAAGCTGCTTCTTACTCATGATATAACATATGTCACAAAGATACCGATGTTTAATCACTTCAAAATGACCTTGGGACTCGAAGTGGGTTGTACAATGTGATGATATCTCGAGAAAGTCAACAATGCTGCCGTTAAAAACTTCGGAAATATTTTTTTTTTAATTTTTAACGTTTAGATATGTATTTCCGAATGTGCTACGAAGCTGAAATTTTTTGTAAAGGCAGAATTCGTTAAAAAAAACTAATAATATTACAGAAATCTTGGTATGTTAATTTAATCGGCTGTTAAAAATTCTTAAAATTTAAACAAATAGATAAATGTTTAGGTTATACGGCACGAGCCATTTTAACCTTCAAGTACAATTGCACAAATAAACATTTGAAAAATCTCCATGAAGTTGCTATTGCGGATATTACAAGTTTTTAAAATTTGATACAATTGTATAAAGATTGTTTTACTTATAGAAGTGCTACAACTTTAAAATTTGGCGGAAATGTGCGGCGTTTGTACTGCCCCGCAATGGAAGAAGTAGAATATTCTTAAGATTCCAAATTTTAGTGATTGCATTTATTCCTGTGTCGATCCATAAGGAAATAACGAAAATCGGCGCGGAGGTGGAAAATTATAAATTAAAATAATCTGACGTGGCCACCATAGGACTTTCTCCATTATCTGTACCATTTCTAAAAATTCCAAATAGGTTATATGATATAATAAACATTTTAAGAAGCTGCGAGAAACTTTTAGACTTTACAACAATTTCCAACAATTAAGGAAATTAAGGAAAGAAAAAGGAGCGTTGCTAAGACGTAACTAAGCGTCAATTGTTAACAATAGTCGGTAGGTGGCGTGGTGGTGGCAGCTAAACATATAAGATATCTCTTAAGCAATGCATTATATGGAAAAATGTCACGAACAAATGTTGTAGAAAATTACATTTCCTAAAACGTTTATTCCAGTACATTTTTACATTTATCAAATATTAAAGCAAATATTTCAAAATAACGTGTCAGTGACAAGCGTAAACATCCACTTCCGGTTGACCGATTTTTACCAAAAACTAATCAGTTTTTGTGACTTTTATAAAAATGTTAAATATATCATTTCGCTTTGACCTGATTAATAGTTTTTGAGTTAGAGCGCCCACAAAAAACTATCACACACACATGGAGGCATCATCAAGATAATGGTCGAAAAGTGTTCAGGAGACCTCAAAATGCATTTCCGTTGTAAACTCAAAGTCGATTTTTTCCATGGAAACGATACTTTCCCCTATACTACGTATGGAGGAGGTAGAAATACATAAACTGCCAACTATATTTTTCTTAACGTACACAAGCGCAGCTGTCTCACGAGCTGCTATAAGTACTAATTTAAAAGTACGACCGTGGTTTTCCGAATATCCGATAGATGTACCCACCGTCGTCCGTGGGTATTATGAATCAGGAGTAGAAAGTGTGCGAACGTCTGCTTCCCTCTATTTCGTTCGCCTATCGGGGAATTGACGCGCGCGGCGGAATACGATACATCAGAATTTAAGGGGAGTCAAGTTGCCGTAAGAATGAATCTGTTTGGAGAGGGGAATATGGAGTGAGTCGTTGCATTATAGGGATTGGTTAAAGGGAGGTTATTATATAGGATGGAGAGAAAGAGGGATGGGGAGTTAGGGAGGGGACAAGTAGGGAGTGGAGTGGGGGAGAAGGGCCCTACTGTTCCTTGGGAAGAAGACGTCCGCGAATTACATCACCCATAAAATTGAAATATGTACCCTTTGCAGTACTTCCCGCAAACATCTAGAGAGCCTTGCGTGAGGTGACCCAATGCGATAGTTCCCATGACAAAAAATCTGATGCGGCCAAAACACATGACTTTCTCCACATCTGTAATATTTCTAAAAATTACAAATAGGTTACATAATATTAAATATTTTAAGAAACTTCGAGAAAATTTTAGACTTTACAAAGAACAGAAATAAACTCAAACCATAGCCTTCTGATATTGGATATAGCCACGAAGCTCCAACAATTAAGAAAATAAAATTTAGAGTTACTAAGACGTAACTAAGCGTCAATTGTTAGCAATATTGGTCGGTAGGTGGCGAGGTGGTGGCAGCTAAACATATAAGATATCTCTTAAACAATGCGTTATATGGAAAAATATTTCAAACAAAGGTTGTAGAAAATTACATTTCCTATAACTTTTATTGCGGTACATTTTTATATTTATCAAATATTAAAGCAAATATTTCAAAATAACGGATAAGTGACAAGAGTAAACACCCACTTCCGGTCGACCGATTTTTACCAAAAACTAATCAGATCTTCTGACTTTTATAAAAATGTTAAATATAATATTACGCGTTGCCCTGATTAGTAGTTTTTGAGTTATAGCGCCCACAAAAATCAATCACACAGGGACATCATCGAGAAAATTATCAAAACTCGTATTTCCGTTGAAATCTCGAAATCGATTTTCTTCGTGAAAACAATACTTTCCCCGATGACAAGTAAAAATTGACGCAAAGATTGTTATTAGTTGAACCACTTTTATTGCCCCAGTTAAAATAATTATATAGCTCACACCATTCATGACGACGACGACTTCCCACTTAAAACTTGCGACGTTTCAAAGGATCATCTATTCAGCAGCGAGAGGCATTAGCAGAGGACATCTTTGTCGCTAAATATAAACTTAAGGTTCCGCCATTCGACGCTCGCTTCGATTAACCGGCACTTTACACCTGATGTTCGGATTACTGGGAGTTCAGATTATAAAGGTTGCACCGTGTCAGATTTTAACCGATCACCTTTTCGCCATGGCTTCGCGGGCCGCATAGAGAGAGAGCCACATTCGGCCCGCGGGTTGATGATCTCTGAGACGAAACCATTAGTATGTATTTACCTTATTTTCAACATGGCAACGTAAACTGTAGAGAACCCCTTTGGTGAATCCGTGTACTCCGACATGGAATACACCTTTCCAATCCTGTTTACGTGATTTCAATTCGAGAAATTCCTGTCAAGTAGTCAAAGAGGCATTCGAATTCAATTGAGACGTCTGTGTCTGTTTAAACGGATGGGATTTTGTAATTATTAATCGGAGGGTAAGATATATAATGTTTTTACTTTCTCCATATACGAATTATCGAGAAAGAATTGTATTCATGAAAAAAATCGAATTCGAGATTTCAACGGAAATACGCGTTTTGATAATTTTCTCGATGATGTCTGTATGCGACAGATTTTTGTGGGCGCTCTAACTCAAAAACTATTAATCAGGGCAACGCGTAATATTATATTTAACATTTTTATAAAAGTTAGAAGATCTGATTAGTTTTTGGTAAAAATCGGTCGACCGGAAGTGGGTGTTTACTCTTGTCACTTATCCGTTATTTTGAAATATTTGTTTTAATATTTGATAAATGTAAAAATGTACCGCAATAAAAGTTATAGGAAATGTAATTTTCTACAACCTTTGTTTGAAATATTTTCCCATATAATGCATTGTTTAAGAGATATCTTATATTTTTAGCTGCCACCACCACGCCACCTACCGACGACTATTGTTAACAATTGACGCTTAGTTACATCTTAGTAACGCTCCTTTTTCTTTTCTTAATTGTCAATCAGAAGTAAATATTGACAACGATCCTAGAGCTAACAACATGTATTTTGCCATATACATATGGAGAAAGTCATGTGTTGCTCACATCAGTTTATTTATTACTTGAACTTAATACGAAACTCATAAACGCCGTCTTTATTATTGTATGGTTACAAGGCGAATCTTCATACCCTCCTCACATCCAACTGTGGTCGCCAAGCAACTAACAGGATGTTGGTGTCCAAGATAAACAGCTTGACGGATTTCCTGTGTTTGGATATCAAGAGAGAGATGAGCAAAAAAAAGGGAGGTAGAGAGAGAGAGAGAGGGGGGGAGTGAGAGAGAGGGGGAGGGAGGGGGAGAGATGGAGGGAGAGGGAGGGAGAGGGAGGGAGAGGGAGGGAGAGGGAGGGAGAGGGAGGGAGATGGAGGGAGGGAGAGGGAGGGGGAGGGAGGGGGAGAGAGGGAGAGAGAGGGAGGGAGAGGGAGGGAGAGGGAGGGAGGGAGAGGGAGGGAGATGGAGGGAGAGGGAGGGAGATGAAGGGAGATGGAGGGAGTGGGAGGGAGAGGGAGGGAGATGGAGGGAGTTGGAGGGAGGGAGAGGGAGGGAGATGAAGGGAGAGGGAGGAAGAGGGAGGGAGATGGAGGGAGAGGGAGGGAGATGGAGGGAGATGGAGGGAGATGGAGGGAGGGAGAGGGAGGGAGAGGGAGGGAGAGGGAGGGAGATGGAGGATGAGGGAGGGAGAGGGAGGGAGAGGGAGGGGGAGAGAGGGAGGGAGAGGGAGGGAGAGGGATGGAGAGAGAGGGAGGGAGAGGGAGGGATATGGAGGGAGAGGGAGGGGGAGAGAGGGAGAGAAAGGGAGGGAGAGGGAGGGAGGGAGAGGGAGGGAGATGAAGAGAGAGGGAGGAAGAGGGAGGGAGATGGAGGGAGAGGGAGGGAGATGGAGGGAGATGGAGGGAGAGGGAGGGAGATGGAGGGAGAGGGAGGGAGAGGGAGGGAGATGGAGGGAGATGGAGTGAGAGAGAGAGGAGGAGATGGAGTGAGAGGGAGGGATAGAGATTGATTGATTGATGTGGTCTTTATTTGGGGCGAGACTGAGACTAATTAGTCCCATCTACCAAGAGAGAGAGAGAGAGAAAGAGAAAGAAAGAAATTAAAATCTCTTCTAAATAAATAATATGTTCAGCTTACTTTCCAGATTGGAAATAATCGTATAGTTTCTTGGTTGTGTCTGTCTGTCCTTCCCTCCCTATTAACTTTTGAACCAATGGACCGATTTTCACGAAACCTGGTAGAATTCTCTTGTTACATGGGCCGAGCTCTTCCGAAGATAGTATTTGTTGCGAATATTGAAAGCCCCGGGTTCGATTCCAGGAACTATCCTTCCCATTTGATTTACATGGGAAATCTGAAATCCATCGTGCAGGGTAATTTTCTCTCGCGCATTAAAATACCTTAGAATTGTGATATCGGAGCGGTGTCTTGTACTATCCTCTGAGGAAAGGAATGAAAATTCTAATTTTTATCTTAGAATTTTGCCTATCGATCGTATTTCTTCGAAATTCTAGTAAATACTGCCGTTTTTACAGTTTTCATCACTCAACAATGTCTGGAAGTGTTGCTGACACAATCAGTTTAACAAGGAGCGAATAATTCGATGTTGTGCTGTGTGGCGTGTGAATGAAATTTCGCATCTGTGATATGGTCAAACGACAAAGTTTTATGTCCTGCAGAATCTTCTCGCCCCCGTTCTTCTCCGTGAGATGTTACGCCTGCATGAATTAAATATCTCCATTTCTGTCTATAAATCTGCGTTCTTGAAATGGTTATGGCAATGAAGTGATAAACTCGAGATTATAAATAAATTACAGCGAAATCAATGAAAGTTATTTATATCGAATGTAGACGTGTGCTGAAATGGTCAAGCGTTTGCAAGTTAAAATCGTTTTCGAATGTCCGAAGCCACTAGTTTAATATTAATTGTTTTATTGCTAGTGGAACATTTCCTGGTCTATTCAGGGTTTACTCGAATTTTTAAAAATCGGCAAGATGGAAATCTATACTCCGTAAATGGAATACGCAGAGATTTCAAGGGCGTTCTTGAATGGAAAATACTTATGAATCGGTATCGAAAGATTGGGCGGTTCTTGAATTTTTATCCCCGAAACTATAGTCTCGGGGACTATCTTGTGGTAAATGTTGCTGTTCTCTGTCCAAATAGGTTTTTAGCCTATAGCTCACAGATCATATAAGAGCACTGGAGAGAGGAATATATGAATTTTAATTGTTCTTTGCCTAGAGAACCGCCTTAGAGATCTATGTAAACAACATACGCGATGTTTTTTTTCTCGGGATATTCTCAAATTTCTATCCCTGAAACTATAACTCGTAAATATGTCGTCTCGAGGACTTGATTGTAATAAATGTTGTCTTCTATCCGAATAAATTTTTTAATGTATACCTTCCAGATCATGTAAGATCTAGAGAGAGAGAGAAAAGTTTAGTATTCCATTGATGCTTAACGGATGGCATTTTACGAGATGCGAGTATAAGTTTATTAAAGTAATTACGTAAATTGGAAGTTTTAATTTTTAGATTCAGTTCAAAATCACAATTGGGCTATAAATTTTAATAAAGATCACTCTTACCTAATCCAATTAAAATCCGTCCAGCGATTTAGAAGATGAAAGTTACGACGGAGGTAAGGACCAGACGTGCCCATAAAGGCGTTCCGCAAATAACCGCTTCGCTGGTAAAGAACGCATTAAATCGGGAAAAATCTGATAAAATCCGAAAAATGAATTACCTATGCATAAGACGTGATCATGCGAAGTATAATTTCCTCCCCCCCCCTCCTCAGTGCCACTGCGCAGATGATCTGCGCACCCTCCCCTCCTCACTTCCCCTCGAGCATAGCTCTTGGTTCCGCTCTGCGTACCTACAAGGTCAAACGTCAAACTGATGTCCACTATATATTATTTGAAAGAGTAATGTTGAATTCGACAAATAAGAGTAATTTTGTTGTTTAAATTTCATAGATATGCATACATATCAGAATTTTACATGTCCATAATCTATCACGTCTGCTCTTTCGGTATTTTGTTTAATTTCAGTTTCCGTGGTTACGTGAAGAAATCTTCAATGGCTGTATTACATCAGGGGAGCGTTGGAACTCAATTTTCAATAAAACGAAAGCGGCTGTAATTTAAAAAAAATTAGCAAATAAGCGTTTGCTGAACTGTTAACGTAATGATTCGTCTCGTTTTCCATCCATCCGCTGTTTTATCAGCTGGTAACCATCCGTAGTCTTCTTCAACAACGCCAAAGAATTTGTTTATTCAACACGGAGACGCTGTATTGTTACCGCGATGGAGATTGCAAAACGTATTAATATTTTATTACGTGCTGTCTCTTTGAGAATGCAAAGATATATTAATCGTATATTATGAGAGTTTATTTTCCAACATATTTACGGAATAGTCGGCTTATATATACGGACGCTGGAACGGATTCGTGTAGCCTCTTGTTACCTCACCGGAAGCTTCGTTCGCAGATATATTTCGTATATATATATATATATATATATATATATATATATATATATATATATATATATATATATATATATATATATAAGGCATGTGTTATGCTTATGCATTTCTGTTACGGTAACATTATTCTCGTTGCTACTCCTCTTCTTTACCCCTCTCCTGTTGACCACTGCGCCGATGATCTGCGCAACCCCTCCTCCTAACTTCCCCTCAAGCCTGGCTCACAGCGAAAGGCTTCGTACGGACGAGGTCACGCATCATAGGGAAGCTCCCAGCATATTTAATAATGTATTTCTTACTTTTCAGGATATTATCCTAGGTGATGGAGGAGGAATGATGAAGAGAAACTTTTGTATCCGACATATATTGGAATTTAAAATACGGCAAGTTCCACGAGGAACCTCTCACGAACACCTCGCGCCGCTTTGCTCTTCTCCAAGTCTTTTCTTCGTTCATTAATGGGATGTGTATATATTTTATGTATTGCGATTATAAACTCATTGAGAGAATCATTAAAATATTATTTGTGAAATATATTTTGCTTTTATTTCGTATGAAGCCTACCTTCTGGCGTCGGCTTGCAGTTGAAGAATATATCAGGTTGGGTTATTTCTCAATAAATATGTCGAAAAAATTAAAATGCTCATTTTCCATTTATGCCAAGTAACAACATATTTTCGCTTGTATTATTGCAACAGGATTGATAACAGCTGCTCATCAGATAAATAAAAACTATTTTCAAGCATCCTTTCACGCAGTAAATTTCCCTGACCCAAACTTGAGTAGGCATTTATCCGCCGAACAAAAGACTGGGGTTTGGCGCGTTGGAAACGAGACTCGTCGCAATTTGTAAAGCAAAGAAATAAATTTATTCGGATATTTATTCCCAGTTATTTGAAAAATGATTTCACCCCAAGATGAATTTTTTCCAACCGATATTTACGGCGTTTTATTATCAATCCCTCGTAATTTCTTTGCATTTTAAATCCTCTAATCATGACATGACGCAGCGAATTTCTTTTCGTGGAGTCTTAACAGATCCCTAATGGTTGTACCTACCTGTAATATACAGTTTTTTGGTCATTTGGTAATAAATACAATGGATATTTTTGAAAATATTTTTATTACTTTATTCCATATCATAACAGCATGCATCATAATTTGTTTAACACACTTTCAACGTTATTTTGGATACGGCAAAAATATCAATTTCCAAAATCATGGACCATGTATTCAGAAAAATCATTTTACAACAACATTTTCAATGCATAGCAATAATTCACATTAGCCAACGAGTTCAACCCACAAAAACATGGCTGTAGTACACCGCTCTTCGATTATAAGGCCGTCGACTGTCTACTGCGGTCTTCCATCTTCTCCGCATCTTGGAAATGGAGTCCTGTCGCTTATTTAAAGTCCTGGAATAAAAACAACAACAAATTAGTCATTTTTAAAGAATCGATAATGTAAATTACTCGTACTGGTATTATATGGATTCTTACTTTCTCCACATACGTAGTATAGGAGAAAGTACTGTATTCGTGAAAAAATAGACTTCGAGATTTCAACGGAAGTACACGTTTTGAGGTCCCCTGAACACGTTTTGACCATTTTCTCGGTATCTGTGTATGTGACAGCATTTTTATGGGTGGTCTAACTCAAAACATATTAATCAGATCAATGCGTAATTTTATATTTAACGTTTTTATAAATGTCAGAAGAACTGATTAGTTTTTGGTAAAAATCAGTCAACCGGAAGGGGGTGTTTACTCTTGTCACTTATCCGTTATTTTAAAATATTTGCTTTAATATTTGATAAATGTAAAAATGCTCTAAAATAAAAGTTATAGGAAATGTAATTTTCTACAACCTTTGTTTGAAACATTTTCCCATATAATGCATTGTTTGAGAGATATCTTATATTTTTAGCTGCCGCCACCACGCCACCTACCGAGGAGTATTGTTAACGCTTAGTTACGTCTTAGTAACGCTCCTTTTTATTTTCTTAATTATTAGAGCTTTGTGGCTATATCCAATATCAGAAGGCTATGGTTTGAATTTATTTCTGTTCTTTGTCATGTCTAAAATTTTCTCGAAGTTTCTTAAAATATTTATTATTATGTAACCTATTTGGAATATTTAGAAATAATACAGATATGGAGAAAGTCACGTGGTGGCCACATCAGATTTTTTGTATGTTGTTATTTGTAACAATTAATGAAATTTTTAAAAATAAAAAAAGATGTGAATGCTGTATAGTACCTACAATACGATTATGTCCTCAGTTGCCCCGCGGTTGTCTTATAACGCGGGTTCAGTGAATGCGGCTGTTAGATAATGAGTGACAAAAGAAGGGCACGATTTCATTATTCACTTTGATAGTTAATCCAGGCTGTATAAATTAAAACGGTGGCAATATGAGACCATTCGTAAGGAATTATATCCGACAGAGATGAACATAGAGAGAGATATTTACTGGACATATTAAATGAAGTAATTATCATTATATATATAGACGTTCCTTACAGAGGAGGAGGATATAACATACAGGAGGATACTAATGTTTAGGCACTTCCAGATGAGCTGGAGGTTAGAAATTTTTTTCTAAGGTAGGATTTTGTGCGAAACAAACTAGAAAACACGAAAATGTTGAAATAGTTCAACAATGCGGCCGCTAAAAATTCGCAATTGTTTAAACAAATTTTCAAGGTTTATGTATTTTCGAATTTGCTACGGAGCTAAAGTTTTTTTTATAAGTTGAATTCTTAAAAAAACAAAACAGGGATTAGGGAAATTTTGATATTTTAATTTGTGTTGACGTTAAAAATTCCTAAAATTTAAACAAATAGATAAATGTTTAGGTACTACGGGATGAGCTAGGAAGCTGCAATTTTCAAATTCTTTACAGAACAGTGCATTTGCACAAATAAACATTTGAATCAATCCATAAATACATTGCGGCGGCCGTTAAAAATGTTTAAAATTTAAACAATTAGAAAAATATTATTTCGCTTCTAGAAGCTCTACAACCAAAAATATTTTTACATTTTATTGCAAAGTATGTTATCTTTTAAAAAATTCTATTTTAAACCTTTTAGTCTCAGTACGTGATATCCAGTGGATATTCATATCACCACGCATTTCACCAGATTTCATATTTGCCGCTAAGCAGTGATGGCTTGTGACCCGAGATGCAGGCCAAGTGTTACAACATGAAACTTCATAAAAGAAACTTACCCCACTTCCTGTAGATCAGGGGTCGGCAACCTTTTCTGCATGGCGGGCCACATTTGCAGTCGTGAAGGCTTCGGAGGGCCGCATTGGGAGTCAAGAAAGCCTCGGCGGGCCGGATGAGCAAATAAATCAGAAGTTTTCTAGAGATTCTGTGATTTCATATGAATTAAATCACGTCTACGTAATTTACTAGCATTAAAACTTCACCCGAAAAGGCTTTGAGACCATAATTTTACTCAAAAAATATAAAATTGCCCATGAGAAAATTTCCTGATCACTTTTTCATTACAGCTTTGCGGGCCACATAAACGGTTATTGAGGGCCGCACATGGCATGCAGGTTGCCGACCCCTGCTGAAGAGCATATCAATTCTCCTAACGTTTTCACTTCAAAGCGGTTTTAAAAATACGATTTTTAACTAACATGACAAATCATTCAGTATAACATGATTTCTCCTAGCCTTCTCTATGATTGCGAAAAAGTCTAGAAAGTAGATACAGGTTTAGACAAGTTTGGTATATTCTTGCAGGATGATTACCATATTTGCCAGTCTACATACATGAATGTTTAAGTTAACTGCGATTTTTTGACTAAAAAATAGATTTTTTAAAACATATATTTTCCATTTACGTCGAGTAACTATTTAATAATCAGCTACGTGGTTATGACATTATAATAATTATTCTCCTTCTGCTTAATCTTACATCAAAAGACGTCGAATGTGCTGGGTATCCAAATCTGCTCTATATTTATTGCGGATGATAATGAGCCCATTATCATAACCAGGGGCGGCCCGAGGAATTTTGGCACCCCGGGTGAGATAGTACTCCAGTGCCTCCCTCCCTAAATGTTTGTTGAGATATTTACAAAGTACACGTTAATTTAAATCATCAGTTTGTAAAAATTGTCGAGATTGAAAAATTAAAAGTAATGCTATCCAGATTCTATCCCGTTTCTCGATATAAATAGGCGTCCAATACTTGCTCACTTGCATAGATAAATGATTGGGATAGCACCCCTCAAAGCTTTGGCACCCTGGACAGCTGCTTGGCTTGCCCGGAGATTGGGCCAGCCCCGATCATGACATCTGATTCAGAGAATGAATTTGACAATTTACGCGAGTTTGATGCAGAAGGCGATGGATTTCGTGATTTTTAAAGAGCAATGTAGAAAAATACCATTCTTGAACATTTATAAAATTTCCTTTCAAACCTCAAAATTTTATATTTATGTTTGTCTTCCATTTTTCCACCTTTCCTCCGGGTCGTTCCAATTCTTTTCACTTTCTCTTGTTTACCTTTGCCCCAGTTATGTGCACAGTGCCATAATTTTTATACCCTAAATACTTTGGTGATACTAATTTAATCTGCGATGTTAGAGGTAGGCATTGCCATTCCATTAATCAACGATGAGATGTTTTTTTATTTACATGCTACGGAGTTACCATATTGCGCATCTATCTTGCTGCTAGTTTTCAATCTTGCCACCGTCAGGTTATTGAACATTAGCTCCAACAAATAAAGTCACGGATAAGTGAAAGGAACTCCTTAAGCCAAAACAAGGATATGGATAAGCCATGGGTTTAAACCTATCTAAAACATTTCTCGTGTATAAGTCGACCCCCAAGTTTTTCGTTAATGACTGTGCCTTAAAACCTCGACACACACATATATATATATATATATATATATATATATATATATATATATATATATATATATATGAAATTTTGCTTTTGGTACTTTGAAAACTATGTATATATGACGTGACATGACATATGTTTTATTAATTGATCGATGACATATATGCGAAACAACATAAATCAGGGCAATGTATATCACAGAATTATTGTACTCGTACCTAGAAAAACAAAGTGCATTGTATGCAACATATTAAAATAACAGTATGCCTACAAAACAGCATAATATTAAAATAGAAAATTGCAGCTATTTCCACACAATCCAGCGAAGAAAACTTCATTGTTCATTTCATATTTTATACAAGGAATCATCCCCATGAGACTTGTAACAACCAAAGAAAAAGATGCTAGTAAATATAATGAGCGTTATTGGCTATATATTAATACAAATGAAGGAAATGTTTAGAAACCCTCATTAAAGGCGACTTTCAAATTCCATCGGGATGGCGAAATGGATGTACCTTGGATGGCAGATAAGGGAACCAATAACATACAGCTGGACTTGAGTAAATACCAGCTGGACAAATAAACACCAACATGGCGCAAATTTTGTCCTTGGGCCTCGTTAATTGTATGACAAAGGCAACTTGATTTCATTTGTTCACAAAAAATGCTCATTCCACATCACAAAAGCGATACAGCTAATGCCAATAGTTACAGTCAGGGTTGGGCAAAATACTTACATTCCAGTATTTGAAATACAAATACAAAATACTTGATAGGGAAGTATTTTGAATACAGATACAAAATACATTAATAAAAAATGCCAAAATATATTTAAATACTTTTGTATTTTAAATACTTAAAATACAATTGATCCATACAAAATAACAAAAAAGTTAAAATGCTACAAAATTCATTTAAAGAAAATTTTACAAATAAAATTGCAATTAAAAACCATCAGAACAGTAATTCATATTACCTTTTAAAAAAATTAATTCCTCAAAAAGTTCATCTGAAATAGCACACCTTGAAGGGGAATTTATAAAGCCTGCAAAAGAGAACAGTCTTTCTACAGGCGCAGAGGAACACAAACTTGTATTGTAGCGAACAAAGGCTTTTCTCACTATTGCATAGTTATTAAGGGTGGTTAGATTTTTCCCTTTATAATTAAAAAATGGTTTCAACTCGCACTCTACAGTTGGCAATTGTTTCTCTCTTTGTCTTAAAAAGTCTGTTTGATTTGGTGAGTTAAAAATAAAAAAATCACTCTCTTCATCAGCTTCGTCATCTGAACTTAAAACAGGCGTGGTAGAGAATTGTTCAAGAGAGTTCACACGCAATTTATGTATTCTCCTATCACTTTCAGAAGCAGTGTTAGGGAACCATCTCATTTTGAAAGTTGGATGGAAACAAGCAGCTAAAATGGCATCATTTGCTTGTGGGGCCAGATAAAAAAAATTTAAATCTCTCTGTTAGTGAAGTGATTAAAAGTGTAGCAACATGAGAGAGATGACGGAGATTTATTTCTAGAAGCAAACAAAGTCTTATTTTGAGAGACACTAATGTAGGTATTAGCTCGCCATAAAAGCATGTCCTCTCATTTTGCACTGAGTCAAGGGCCAAGGCAATGGGTTTCAAGACTTTGCAGTACTCTTCCAGATATTCAAATTCAATTTCTTTAAACTGTGGCAGTTCCGATTTTTCAGTCACAATGTTAAGTTTATTTTTAAACTGTAGCATCTGTGAAACAGGATCAAAAAGAGAGTTCCACCGAGTGGGACAAGGTAACTTCAATGCACATTACAAGATCTCTGAAATTGCTTCAGATGCTGTAGGTCTTCCAGATGCATTCCATAATGCCGAACATTTTGCGAAAGTTGGGTGATGGATCCTGGATGCAGTAGGTGAATTTTTCAAAGCATTCAGGGAGTCTGTGGTAGCAAGAAGGCTGAGTGTGGGGCTAGCACACCTTAAATGGCAAGCCAGATAACCCCTCATAGGATAATTAATTTCTTTTTCAGGTTTCAGTGAAACACGAGATATCCCTTCAAAAGAAAGATCATTCACGGTTTCTGTATCATCATCCTCTTCACTGGTGGAATCAGTTTGTGAGGTGCCTATAAATAGTAATAACACAAATACACTGTGATATTATCTAAAGAAAATATTTATAATATGCCACCAAGGACAATTATGTACTATGTGAACACTTACTTGACAGCTGATCATATGCATTATCCAATGAAACACAAAACTCCTTAAAAGCTTTCACAAAATTAGACCCATTGTCTGTTATTGTGGACACAATCTGACCATTCTGAAGTCCATATTCACCATGGATGTCAAATAAAATATCAGCCACCCTTTCATAATTATGAGTCCCTTTAAATCTCCTGCGAGACAAAACAGCACTTTGCCTCTCCAATGATATTTCATTGATCTGAAATTAAATTAGATCATTAAGGACTGGTATTTGTATTTTTACTTATCAATATTTATCTTAATATTATAGGGAATTGAAATTTATGGCAAAGCCTTAATGGTTTATTTGAAAATATGAAGGTCTAGGCCCATTTAAGGATATATAATAGTTGGTATGCGCAAAATTTAATATGGATTGGTATGTTTTGTTGCGAATCACTGATATACACATTAATTCATTCTTGCACTTAGATCTTAAATTTGAAAAATAACTGCAATATTCCAAATAATGTCAATTTGAACATGATTCACGAATGTCAATTAATACTTACCCAATGGGCAGTTATTCCCATGAATCTTTTGCTTTGTTGACCATATATTAGCTGTTGTACATATATACTTCACAGACTCTTTAGTCTATCTCTAAGATCACTTTTAAATTTGCTATAATTGGCACTGATTTTTCTGCCAAGAGTTCTACGGGAAATTACTTCGAGTCAATCA
The DNA here is from genome assembly GCA_028673005.1 of Tanypteryx hageni. NCBI lineage: Eukaryota > Metazoa > Arthropoda > Insecta > Odonata > Petaluridae > Tanypteryx > Tanypteryx hageni. The sequence continues at coordinate 11,819,503 of CM054119.1, read as the reverse complement.
TTTAGATCTACAGTAAAAAACGTACATCAATAAAAATTATTTTCACTTCTACATATAGAAATAAATTTGTGTTACAATTCTTGCACTAAATAAAACTACGACAAAAAACTGCATGACTATTTACCTTTAATAATTTTAACAAAATGTGGATCCTCAACTGTTGACATTGGTCTCATACTACAAACGACATAGTTGTAAATGTTGTCGTCCAATCTCTTTTGCATTGAACAAATTTTCTGCGACTTTTTGTCAATTGTAGTAGCTTTTAAAAATCAACTAATGATGGTAGTTTTGTCGTGACTCACTTTGCACAACAAGCATTGAGCTTTAACTTTCTTTCCTTCAATACTTGCTACTTCAAAAAATTTATTTCCGCTTAAAATGAGAGTTAGGTCTTCTAGTTTTTCTTCGTCCATCTTTTGTGATTTATAATATGAATAATAATAGACCAAATGCCACAAGGAACGCAAACGAACACATTGTCACACGAAAAAATACCCACCTCTAAAATCACCAGGCACAAGAGACCGGAAGTGATGCCAAATCATGCGAAATACCAATCAGCTAATGCCAAACAATATAACCACTACTATGCAGTATTGCCAACTCCATACGCTGACAAATAACAAAATTAATTTCCCGTCAAACATAAAATTTTGTTATTGATTGAATTGAAGATAAATTATGTAAGGGAGTCACTAGTTCGTATTTTGTGTATTTTAAATAGAAAATACCTAATTCTTTGTATTTAAAATACAAATATATCTGAGAATCCCTTTCGAAATACAAGATACAAAATACAATAGTATTTAAAATACGTATTTTAAATACATGTATTTGAAATACTGCCCAACCCTGGGTATAAGAAAACATTCATAAGATTTGCTGCCATTGTTTCTAATTGTAAGTAGTACCAGTACCTCACCATCAGGCCGGGCGCCGGTGTAGGGTGATGTCATGCGTAAGATGGTGATTCTGATAACAACATGGAAGAAGAATGGTCCAGTGCAGAAGAATTTCTTGGCTTTTAAAATGAATAAATACTGAATTCATTCTTTTCATATCTAATTAATGTATGTTTATAGAATTAGTTAATAAATTTTAACTATTATCTATCTTACTTTTCGTAAAAATCACCAATAAAATTATGAGGATACCCGGGCAGTAATTACTGTGCCGAAATTATGGAAATATGGGGTCAAATGAAAATAGGAAGATTATGTACCCTCATATAACACGCATTCTAATTTTTAACTGAAATATTTCGAAAAAATAAGTGCGCATTATTCACGGGTATTTACGGTATTATGTATACCATTAATACAAATTTCTGAAGGCAACATGTTGGTGAAATTTTAATACAAGTAGAAAAAATTGGTAAAATCTCAACTTCTTTTGGACAACATGTTGGATGAAAAACTCGCTGAATTTGTTGTTGGATTTTATTTGTGAAATGGAAGCAATCACCTAACATGTTGGCCGAAATTGAGCATTTGTGAGCTCAAGGTCAGTATATTCAATTGTCAACAAATGCTTGTTAACCTTTTAAGCGAGACTTTAATCTATGGCATTTAAATCGCTCAGCATGACTATTTTTCGCAAGCACAAAATACTTTATGCATGCATTCACTTTAATATTTTTTGTACTTTAATTATCATTTCAAAAATTTCCAAAAAATTATGTCGTATTTAAAATTGTTCATTTTATATAATAAAAATAAATACATACATTTATTTCAATCCAATTTCTACTATGTGCTGCTCCTCCGATGTTTAGTAGTTCAGTTGCGTCTGGTACACATACTTCTTTACCCGGTATATAAATTTTATGGAATTTATTTTTCAAATAATCACTGATAGGTAGAATTTTATACAATAGAATCTCTATTTACAATGTCTTTATCGGTATTATCTACAAAATGCAAAAATTTGCTCAACAAATAGAATCTTTCTTCACTTCACTCATTACATTTGGAATAAATGGCATTTCTAATATATGTTTTCTACTAAAATACATTCTGAGATTTGGTTTTTGAATGATTCCCATCAACATTAGCAAAGCAAACCACTTTTGATAGCGGGATTTTTTAAAGACGTGATCTTATTTTTATCGCGGGCAAGGAATTGTTCCGCGTAACGATTAGTTTCAACCACTATGAGGGCAATTAGATCATCAAAAAATAACTCAAAATATCTAAAGGGATAATCTGTTGATAAAACCTGCACTATTTGTATTCTAACTAAATCACACGCAAAAGGCCGAGGAGGGTTAGCACTTTCAACATCTCCCCAAATATTCTCTTGAACATTCACAGTTGAGTGAGTTATTTCTTCCAATTCCTCTTCGGAACTGGAATCAATAGAGTATCCGTTCGAATCTTCAGAATATATATCTACACTACTTTCACTATATTTCTCCAAAACACTTCCCAATCCGCCAAATCACGAGAGCTCCAAGCCATGGTGAACTAAATAGGGGTTCGGCTAAAGGACAGACCCAAAACGAAAATAAATAAATAAATAAAATGCCCGACGCAAACGCAGGCACTAAGAAACCTCAACCATCAGCTCGAAGAATCGTAAACAAGAGCCAGGAAGATGAGAGCTCTTTTTAAAGTCTGAGACGCAATGCACGAAAGATAAGAGGCCTGGGGAGCCTTAGTAAGCACTGCTACGGCCAGGTCCGAGATAGAAAAAAAAAATACTAACACGTAAACACAGACAACGAGGAACCACAGAACGAAAGCAGACAGCATTGGCTTGCATATTCACTCTCTGAAAGCACATAAATCAGAGCCGTAGCGATAACAAAACTTAATGAAAAATTCGCGCTGGAGGCATGGGAAAGAGAGGACGTGAATGCTACGTCGCACATGCCGGTGAGGTTAATTACTTGCTATTTGCAGTTGTTTGGAAAACTAAGTGAACATGCATATCTGTACTTATGGAGATGATAAAAGCAAATATAATGAAACTAATTGAATTTTATGAAAAATATTCATTACTATGGGATGTTACATCTAGCAAACATAAACAAGCAAATAATAAAATTGATGTACTAGGTCAAATTGGGTCAAAGCTTAACTGAGATATAATTTATTTAGAAAAAAGTATTGCCTCCTTGGAACACAGTAACTTAGGGAGCTAACAATAGTAAAAAAATAATGGACCTTACAGGGCTTCCTGGTATGATCTCCAAATACTTGTTTTTCCCCAGTACAGAACATTAGTTTATTTTAATGGAAATATATGAATGTATCCGTTACTGCTAGGTATAAGAAAACATTCATAAGATTTGTTTTCCTTTATAGTGCTGCATGCAATGTTTTTAATAGGTTAGTAGCACAATCTTGAGTAAAAAGCAGATATTGCCATTGCACATTATCATTATCCATGATTCTATGCAAGTCTTTATTCTAGTCATGTTTCTGTGCTTAGCTAAGCACATACATTATTTGACTGAAATTAAATCTATAAATAGATTTACAATAAAATAAAGTTTAAATTTATTTTTTTCTTACTATTATGTACTGTTTCCATTAGTACAAATTTCAGAAGCCAACATGTTGGTGAAATTTTAATACAAGTCGAAAAAAATTGGTAAAATCTCAACTATTTTTGGACAACATGCTGGATGTTGGCTGCAAAAACTCGCTGAATTTGTTGTTGGATTTTATTTGTTAAATGGAAGCAATCTCTTTACATGTTGGAAGAATTTGAGCATGTGTGAGCTCAAGGTCAGCATATTCAATTGTCAACAAATGCTTGTTTATTACTTGCTATTTGCAGTTGTTTGGAAAACTGAATGAACATGCATATCTGTACTTATGGAGTGGATAAAAGCAAATACGATGAAAATAATTGAATTTTAGAAAATATATTCAATTCTATGGGATGTTACTTCTAGCAAACATAAACAAGCAAATAATAGAATTGATGCACTAAGCAAAATTGGGCCAAAGCTTAACAGCGATATTAATTATTTAGAAAAAAGAATTGCCTCTGTAGAACACTGTCCTTTCTGGAGCTAACAAAAGTGAAGAAAATAATGGATCTTACAGGCCTTCCTGGTATGATCTCCAAATACTTGTTTTTTTGTCACATTGTCCATTGTCAACAATTCGATCACTTCTAAACCAAAATGAAATTGTCAGTTCAAACACTTCAATTTAAGTCAGAATGTCAGCTCCACAACATGTTGGCAACTATTTTTTATTAATAGAAACAGCTTTATGGCTATTTTGGACATCTCATTATATGTAGATTTCAAAATCTTTTGAAGTTAGGGTAATTAACAATCATTAAATAAAAATATTCAAAATTGATGTTATAGTATTTCTTGTCTTCCCAAAAATTTAATTGGTGACACTTACAGCAATATTCGAGGGAGTCCTTCAATTGTCTTTCAATAAATTGATTTTATAAAAGTTTTCCTTCAATCAATTGTGCTTAAAAGTACAAACAAATAGCAGCACATATTTTTCATTTTACAAAATATTTAATGTTTATTATTTGAATAGAGAAAAAATATGGTAAAAAAGTCTTAACATGTTTATTTAGAAATATTGGAGCAAAATGAATTATAAATTAAAAAAAACATTTTATTTTAACTTAAAACTAGAAAATGGAGGAAGCATAAATCCCTAGCAATGATGTTCTATTCAATTCTTGTTACACTAATAATCTAAGCCATACTTCATGCACTTATTATATCTTTGCAATGTAATCTTTAATGATATTCAAGATGAACTTTGGAGCTGAATTTCTTTGGACATAGACAACATGTAAATGGCTTTTACTTTGAATGAGGTGCCTCATGATAAACCAATCATTCCCTATGTTTAAATGCCATGTTACATAGTTTGCAAGAGAAAAGACATTACCCTGTGTGGATCCTATCATAAATGAAAATGTCATTCTTTTGCTGGAAACCTTTACTCATACATCACAAAAGAACATCTTACACCAGTTGAAGTTTCATGTGCAAACTGAGTCCATCATTTTCAAGAACTTTTTCTGTATTTGACATGTATTAATTTGTGTTTTTTAAGATGAACTTTGAGGACGAATTTCTTTGGACATAGATCACATGAATATGGCCTTTCCCTTAAATGCTGTGTCATATGAAAATCCAAAGCCTGCTTATATCTAAATGCCATATCACATAATTTGCAAGGGTATGGACGTTCTCCTGTATGGATCGTAGTGTGAATGACAAGGCCATCCTTTCGCAGGAAACTTTTTCCACATACATCACAAGACAACATCCCTACACCAGTATGAAGTATCATGTGCAAATTGAGTCTATCACTCCTTAAGTACCGCTTTCCACAAACTTTGCATTCATGTGGTTTTATATCCATGTGAGACATTATGTGTCGCCTCAAATTAGTTTTTGAAGCAAAATTCCTTCCGCATATGTCGCAGACAAATTTCCTATTCCTAAAATGAGACTTTTGATGATTCACTAAATCCTTCCACTTCTCAAACCCCTTCCTGCACTCCGCACATTCCCACAACCTCTCCCCATCGTGAGCAGATTGGTGATCATCCAGCTGAAACTTCCTCTTGAAGCTCTTATCACAGTACGAGCACTTGTATGGATTTCTTACAGTATGCACCACCATGTGCTCATGCAGGTATTTCTTTAAAAGAAACTTCTTCCCACATTCTGTGCATTTAAAACCCTTTTTCGTTTCATGCATTTTCTGGTGCTGCATTAATTGGTCCTTCAGGACGAACCTCTTCCCACAGATGGAGCATTCGAATGGTTTTTCCGTCTCATGGATCTTTACATGTCGAATTAAATGACCCTTCTTCATGTATTCCCTCACACAATGGTGGCACTTGTATACCTTCTTATTCTCCTCTTTCTTTGCTTCCATTTCTGTGCCCTGCTGCTCTCCGATGCTCGAGTGTCCCCCTCTCTTCCTCTTTCGGATGCTCCTTAAACTAGGCATTGGCACCTCAGACATCGATGAATTATTGTCTCCAGTTAGGTCTGTCTCATCGCAAGCCTATCAAAAATACAAATTTTTTAATTGCAAACATTGATACATAATAATTGGAATATATTGTAACTCTTCAAAAAATTTGTCTTTGATTAATTGGTCATTCCAAAAACTTAATTTTTGATCAACTTGATTTAAAAAAATTGATTTTAACAATTGAATAATGCCAGAGTGTCAAAGTCTTACTGCAGCAAAAATGGAAAATGCTTTCTCAGAATTCTATAAAATATCACATGATGAACAAACAGCATTCCTCGCACAAAAATTCATGGAAAATACCAATAAAATGAAGGAAAAATGCAGTCACAAGTAAACTTTTCCTTAACATATTTAGTGTAGAACAAGGTCCAACTACCAATATTTGCCAGAAAAACCTTCGTAATGGTAATGACATCAAGAAGAAAACAAGTTATACAGAACAAATTAAAATTTGATTTGGATCTGAAAGATCAACAAATCAAATGCTATAATAGACACCAAAAGATAGCTGACGAGGATAAGGAATACATTTTGGAACAAATCAAATCGTTCCCAAAACAAGAAAGCCATTATAATATGATGAAAACATCTAAGTAACATTCACCTGCAGAGCTTCCTGTCATCAAAATGTGCAATCTGTTCAGGAAAAACCACCATGATAAGGGACATACTAAACTTAATTTGTATAGGGACGTGTTTCATACTGACATTATATCGAATTATCCATTGCCACGTTCTGACGCATGTGCAACATTTGATAGGGTATTTTATAAAAATTACTAAATCAGAAACTGAGAATGGGAGGTATAGTTTGCAGAAAGAATGTTACATCCATCATAGAAAAGTTGTATATTGAGATTAAAGCAGATACTAATGCAGCAAAAGTGAACCAAACTTTGTTTTTGTTAACGCACAGCAAGTACTGCTCAGTTCCACATTACATCACAGTAATGTAATACCAATGGCTACATGCCAATTACAACTTGTGTATTCATTATGCATGTAGTGGCACTGCAACGATGTTATTGTGGCATGATGCTGTTACTAGGTATGGCTCTGTTGAATCATATTGTTTGATTCATTATGTAAAGGACAGATTTTGACCACTTTGTGAGTCCTGAAAGGAAGCTAGTAATCTGGTCTGATAGGTGCATAGGCCAGAAAAACAACAGGAAAAGAAACAAAAAAATTCTTACTTTACTGTATTATCTAGTAGATCAGAAATAATTCACAGAGGTAAATCAGAAATTTTTATTCAGTGGCTATAGCTTCCTGACCTGCAATCGTAACATTGCTCTAATTGAGAGAATGAAGAAAACTAGTATGGTTTGAATTCCTTTTGGATAAGTTGAAGTATTAACTCAGGCTTGTCCTAGGAAACTGTTCAGTGTGTGCCACATGACACAGGAGCAGTACAAAGACATTAGTCTAATAGAAAATTTTATTTATTCAATTGTCTTTCAATAAATTGATTTTGTAAAATTTTCCTTGAATCAATGGTGCCTAAAAGTGCAAACAAATAGGAGCAAATATTTTTCATTCAACGAAATTTTTTTGAATACAGCAAAAATGGTTAAAAAATCTTATCATGTTTATTTAGAAATATTGGAACAACGTGAATTATAAATTTAAAAAAGCGTTTTATTTTAACTTAAAACAGTACAAAATGGAGGGGGCATAAACCCCTAGCAATGATGTTCTATACAATTCCTGTTACATTAACAATCTAAGCCATACTTCATGCACTTATTATACTGTTGAAATGGAATCTTTGATGATATTTAAGATTAACTTTGGAGCTGAATTTCATTGGAAGAACCAATCATTCCTTATGTATAAATACCAGGTTACATAATTTGCAAGAGAACAGACATTTCTCCATGTGGATATCATTATGAATGACAATGTCATTCATTTGCTGTAAACCCTTTCCTCATACATCACAAAAGAACATCTTACACCAGTTGAAGTTTCATGTGCAAACTGAGTCCATCATTCTCAAGAACTTTTTCTATATTTGACATGTATTAATTTGTGTTTATTAAGATGTGCTTTGGTGGGAAACTTCTTTAGACATAGATCGCATGAAAATGGCTTTTCCTTTGAGTGCAGTGGCATATGATAATCCAATCCTGCCTTATCTCTAAATGCCATTTCACAGAATTTGCAAGGGAATGGACGTTCTCCTGTATGAATCCTATTGTGAACTACAAGGCTATCCTTTCGCTGGAAACCCTTCCCGCAAACATCACAAGAGAACATCCATCCACTACCATGAAAAATCATGTGCAAATTGAATCTATCACTTCTTAAGAACTGCTTTCCACAAACTTTGCATTCATGTGGTTTTACATCCATGTGAGTCATTAGGTGTCTTATCAAAACAGTTTTTACAGCAAACGTCTTTCCGCATACGTCGCAGACATATTTCCTATCCCCAAAATGAGACTTGTGGTGATTCACTAAATCCTTCCACTTCTCAAACCCCTTCCTGCACTCCGCACATTCCCACAACCTCTCCCCATCGTGAGCAGATTGGTGATCATCCAGCTCAAACTTCCTCTTGAAGCTCTTATCACAGTAGGAGCACTTGTATATATATCTTCCAGTATGTGCCAACATGTGCCTATTCAGGTATTGCCTCAAAAGGAACTTCTTCCCACATTCTTTGCATTTAAAATCCTTCTTCGTTCCATGTATTTTCTGGTGCTTCATTAATTGGTCCTTCAGGACAAACCTCTTCCCACAGATGGAGCATTCGAATGGTTTTTCCTTTAAATGGGACTTCACATGTCGAATTAAATGATCCTTCCTCATGTATTCCCTCTCACAATGGTGGCACTTGTATACCTTCATATTCTCCTCTTCATTCATTGCTTCCCTTTCTGTGCCTTGCTGCTCTCTGATGCTCGACTGTCTCTCTCCTTTCCTCTTTTGGATGCTCCTTAAACTAGGCATTGGCACCTCAGACATGGATGAATTCTCTTCTCCAGTTAGGTCTGTCTCATCGCAAGCCTATCAATATACAAATTTTTTAATTGCAAACATTGATACATAATAATTGGAATATATTGTAACTCTTCAAAAAATTTGCCTTTATTAAACTGATCATTTCCAAACATAATTTTCGTTCAACTGGTTTTCAAAAAATGGATTTTAACAATTAAATAGTTTACTCAAATAATGTAAGCACCATTTATAAAAAATCTGTTTTGATAAAATAAAGTTGTGCCTCCAAATGTCTCCAAAGTGCTGCAGACTTGTGGCAATATCTGAACTAAAATATTAATATATTCTGTCCTTAAATGTTGGTATCAGTTGAATAATGTTCTATGTAAATCCAAAAGTGCACACACACTAGCAGCTTCTGTCTCTTGGCATACTTCAAAAATTAAACAAAGGAAAATAACACTGCAAATATTAGTGAATGGAAGGACAACACAAGGAAGGTATTAAAGAGTTCTGGAAATCCACACACAAGCAGGAATGGAGTTGCTCAAGATAGGAAATCAAAACCTAACCTTGTAAGTTGAATAATAGTAAATAAACAAAAACTCATTTAACATAAAAAGGAAGTGAATAATCATAATCACGCTGCAGGTTGCAGGTAAACACTATCACAGGACCTATGTCAAGGAGACACCTGCACATGCAGAAACATACAAAAGCCACTTACACAGTATTATCGAACCAAAAATTAAAACTAGATAATAGTGTATGGCATAGAAGGGAGTAGGGAACATATATGAGGTTCTACCTAAAAGGTCCAGGAATTTAATAGAGCATGCAAACCACTTGTAGCATGGCCACTCGCCGCTACGTAGTGCTGGCAGTATCCTTTGCAAATAAGTGTGCAGTGTGGCAGCTAGTTGAATGCATGTGTTTGCAAGTTCTGAGCATTTTTGTAACTTCATGTTCGTGTGGTTCTAAGAATTCCTTTGAACTGAAATGGCTGATGTTAAGGAGCAATGAATTTGCATCAAATTCTGCTTCAAACTTGGCAAAACAGCAGCATATACACACAGAATGCTTAAACAAGCATTTGGTGATGATGCTTTAAGCCAAACAAAACTTTCCTTTGGTACAAACGTTTCAAGGATGGACGGATGTCTGTCGACGACAATGAGCATTCTGGTCGACCATCGACAAGCACAACTCAGGAAAACATTGCAAAAGTGAGTGAGGCTATCCAGGCAGACTGAAGGCGAACAATCCATTAAATTGTGACATAGTCGAACTGTCGTACGGGACGTGTCAATACATTTTGTCAGATGATTTGTACATAAGATGCATTGCTGTATAATTTGTTCCGAGACTGCTTAGCAATGACCAGAAAGACCATCGTATTGCTGTCTGCTAGGAGCTTCAAAATGAATTTAGAGATTACACTTCATCTCCAAGGTCATAACTGGTAATGAATCTTGGGTTTATGGTTATGACCTTGAAACAAAGCAGCAGTTGTCACAGTGGAAGTCGCCAAATTCACCGCGGCCAAAAAAATGCACATAAAGTATACAACGTCAGGTTGATGATGATAATTTTTTTGACGTCGACGGGATTGACCATAAAGAATTTCTCCCACTCAGTCACACTGGCAATGGAAAGTTTTACTTTGATGTTTTGAAGCGTCTAAGGGAGAACATCTAATGCAAATGCCCAGACAAGTGGCGCAACAATGACTGGGTGCTCCACAATGACAATGCGCCCGCCCACACATCACTTGTTATTAGGAAGTTCCTGGCTTCCAAAAACATGACAGTCATCCCCCTACTCTCCTGCCTTCGCCTCCTGCAACGTTATCCTGTTCCCCAAAATGAAACTCCGGCTGAAAGTCAACGTTTTGACACGATTGAGGAGATCCAGGAAGAATCGCTAGAGGTGCTTAACACGCTCACACCTGCGGACTTCAAAGGATGCTTCGCATCATGGAAAAATGCTGGGAATGCTGCATAAAAGCCCAAGGAGATGGTTGAAAATCGGGCATTAGCGTAGGTTTTTTTAAATACACAAATTCCCGGAACTCTTGGGTAGCATCTCGTATACAAAAAGTGATCATTGGGGTGAGAAAGAATTTAGAACAGTTAACTGAGTAACTGAATAAGGGAGGAGTGGAAGATGGGACCTAAGAGTTTGTTCATAACTGTGTTTCTGTTTTTATGAATGTATATGCTTTTATATGAATGGAGTTTATTGTATTGGTCAATTGATTTGAATAAGGATAGGTTTTCTGTAGTGATAGGATGGTGAGTGTCAAAAATATGAGTTGCAATGTTTGATTTGTTTATTCTGTTGTTTTGTAGTGTGGTATGCTCTTTAACCTCTCAAGCGAGACTTTAATGTACGGCATTTAAATCACTCAGCGTGAATTTTCTTTGCAAGGGCAAAATACTTTATGCATGCATTCACTTTAATATTTTTTGTACTTTAATTATCATTTCAAAAATTTCCAAAAAATTATGCCATATTTAAAATAGTTCATTTTATATAATAAAAAATAAATACATACATTTATTTAAATGCAAATTCTTTTATGTGCTGCTCCTCCGATGTTAAGTAATTCAGCTGCATGTGGTATCGCTTAAAACAGGGGTCTAAACAACATTAGCAATGCTAGGAATACTCCAATTTCATTCGGAGTAGTTGGAAACCACTTTTGATAGCGCGATTTTTTAAAGACGTGATCATATTTTTCTCGCGGGCAAGGAATTGTTCCGTGTAACGATTAGTTTCAAACACTATGAGGGCAATTAGATCATCAAAAAATAACTCAAAATATCTTAAGGGATCATCTGTTGATAAAACCTGCACTATTTGTTTTCTAAGTAAATCACACGCAAAAGGCCGAGGAGGGTTAGCACTGTCGACATCTCCCCAAATATTCTCTTGAATATTCACAGTGGAGTGAGTTATTTCTTCCAATTCCTCTTCGGAACTGGAATCAATCGAGTATCCGTTCGAATCTTCAGAATATATATCTACAATACTTTCACTCTTTTCCTCCAAAACTTCAAGCACTTCCCAATCCGCCAACTCACTAGTGCTGCAAGCTATTGTGAACTAAATAGGGGTTCGGCTAAAGGACAGACCCAAGATTAAAAAAAAAATTAAAAAAGCCCGACGCAAACACAGGCACTCAGAAACCTCGACCATCAGCTCAAAGCATCGTAAATAAGAGCCAGGAAGATGAGAGCTCTTATGAAAGTCTGAGATGCAACGCACGAAAGATAAAGGCCTGAGTAAGCACTGCTATGGCCAGGTCCGAGATAGAAAAAAAATTTAAAAAAATACACGTAAACACAGACAACGAGGAACCACAGAACGAAAGCAGACTGCATTGGCTTACATATTTACTCTCTGGAAGCACATAAATCAGAGCCCTAGCGATAAGAAAACTTAATGAAAATTTCGGATGCAGATGGTGTCGTATATGCTTAAGGCATGGGAAAGAGTGGACACAAATGCTGGGTCACACATGCTGGAGGGGTTAAACCTCGTCTCCAGTTTGCATCTTGATTGTCCCATCTAAATTTTGTCAAAGGAACTGCAATTGACTTGGTAAATGGCTGATTTGTGGTGATTGGGAATTTTATCTTTTGGGTTTGTTAGTAGGTTGGATAATTTATTTTCATTCACAAAATCTAGGTGAAGATCAAATTTTAAAAACTTGCATTGTAGATTTTTTGTTAGTTTCGGAGCTGCAGCATTTTTACCCTCCAACAGTTTATCGAGTTCCTCATCAGTTTATCATGTTGCTAGAAGTTTTTGTGTACTAACTCAAACAAATGATGAACTCCATCTACTTGGAGAATTACGAGAGATTAATGCACAGTTGCGTCTCAGTGCACATGGTACTTTTATGTATTTCTTCTTTTTGTTTTGATCGTGAGTCTGGTGAATGATTTTATTTGAATATTTTGTCTGCGTTTTGAATAATTTTGTCAATGATTTCTAAGTCGAGTCTATTGTGTAGTGCATAGTTTTTCATAAATGTAAATTCTATGTAAAAATCTGTTATTGACAAGGGTATATTTAGTAATCTATGAATCATGGATGGAAGGGAGCCAATGCATGTGAGATATGGTGGTGCGAGTCCATATGAATGTCTTGGTGAGTGTAGGTTTTCTGCTACTGTAGAACTGCAGTTTGTTATGTTTTGATGTAATGAGAAAATCTAAGGTAATGTAATTTGTTTTCTATTTCGTGTGTAAATTCTATCATTTCGAATTGTTGGTTGAGGCATTGTATGAAATTAAAGATGCATAGTTTTGCTGTGCCTAAGATTGCAAAAATGTCATCTACATATCGGGGCAGAGTTTTTGGAAAATATGAGAAGGAAGATTTACAACACTTCTCGAAATTAGACAAGAAGGGTTCAGCTATAAAAGGATTTACATCTACGAGAAGAAAATTATATTAATACTAAGATTAACAAAAATAACTTTTTCTAAAAGTAGGTGTTAGTAAAGTTAAGCACATATACACTAACAAACATGGTATTATACAGGATAAAGTAAAGACGATTTATAAAATTAAGAAGGACATGAAACAAGTTAAAAATATTTTTATATCACGAAAGGTAGTAAACAGTAAGATACTAGATATACGGCGAAGGTTGTAAATAAATTTGCCTATCTGCATATCTGTATTTATGGAGTTGACAAAAGCAAATACAATAAAAATAATTGAATTTTATGAAAAATATTCAATTCTCCGGGATGTTACATCTAGCCAACATAAACAAGCAAATAATAGAATTGATGCACTAAGCAAAATTGGGTCAAAGCTTAACAGCGATATTAATTATTTAGAAAAAAGAATTGCCTCCGTAGAACACCGTCCTTTCTGGAGCTAACAAAAGTGAAGAAAATAATGGATCTTACAGGCCTTCCTGGTATGATCTCCCAATACTTGTTTTTTGTCACTTTGTCCATTGTCATCTATTTGATCACTTCTAAACCAAAATGAAAGTGTCAGTTGAAACACTTCAATATAAGCCAGCATGTCAGCTCCACAACATGTTGACTATTTTTTATTAATAGAAACAGCTTTATGGCTATTTTGGACATCTCATTGTATGTAGATTTCAAAATCTATTGAAGTTAGGTTCATCAGCAATCATTAAATAAAAATATTCAAAATTGATGTTATACTATTTCTTGTTTTCCCAAAAACTTAATAGGTGGCACTTACAATAATATTCGAGGGAGACCTTCAATCGTCTTTCAATAAATTGATTTTGTAAAAGTTTTCCTTGGATCAATGGTGCCTAAAAAGTCTTAACACATTGATTTAGAAATATTGGAACAAAATGACTTATAAATTTAAAAAAAATGTTTTATTTTGACTTAAAACGCTAGAAAATGGAGGTGGCATACATCCCTAACAATGTTTTATACAATTCTTGTTACAATAACAATCTAAGCCATACTTCATACACTTATTATATCATTGAAATGAAATCTTTGATGATATTTAACCCTTAGATTGCCGGGGAGCGCGATCGTGCTCCTCTTATCTCTCGTGAAAAGTACCAGGAGCGCTATCACACTCCTTCTGCAGTCGCTTGATTAGATATTAGTAGTTTACTGTTTTCTCACAGATGGCACCTGATGACAGAGCAATTATGATGTCGAACGTATCTAATTCAAAACTTGACCACTGGCGTTTCTCTGCTTTTTTTCGTATACATGCTACGTGTTTATGAACTTGACCTAGTTTTGCAACCCTTAAAAACTCAAAATGGCATCAACCTCTAAGAATGTGTTAAATACTGACGACGATATAGCTAATTATGTCAATTCCCTTGGTGAAGATGAGGATTATTTGGAATCTAACGAAGAAGAAGAAAGTCCTACAGGAAGTAATGTACACAGTCCCATAGTTTCGGAGTCAGAAAGTGATTGTAGTGATATTATTGTTCCTTGGAAACGAAAACGAATTCCAGTTATAAGTGTAAGTTCAGATAGTGATAGCGTTTCTGAAAATATTGAAAAGGATATCGATGATAATTGCAATATTCCTGTTTTTATGGAAATTCAACCTAACCATGAGACACTATTCCAGTCTGTTCCTTCCTTCCTTGAAACACCTGGTCCTCCCCATGATGCCAAACCTATACAATATTTTGATATGTTTTTCACTTTGTCTTTGTGGAACCTAATGGTGACTGAAACTAACAGATATGCAAATCAGTTTTTGGGCTCACAGCAGCAAATATCACCCAATGCTAGAGTTAGAGAATGGAGGCCTGTAAATGTCCTGGAAATGAAAGCATTTGTGGCTGTACTATTGGAAATGGGAATTACTCGCAAGCCTACCATATTCTCATACTGAATTAGAAATAGTAGAGCCATTCCATGGTTTGGGAAAATGTTCTCTAGAAATAGATTTCAATTGATCTCGAAATCTTTTCACCTTGTTGACAATAAAACTCTGTTTCAACCAGGTCAACAGAATTATGATCCCTGTTCAAAATTTAACCCCCTTGTTGAGCATGCAAATAGGATGTTCAAATTTCATTACACACCACACCAGTACCTCAGCATTGATGAATCTTTAGTAGGCACAAAATGTCATTCAACCATAACACAATATCTTCCTAATAAGAAGCACCACAAGTGGGGAATAAAATTTTGGATGTTGTGTGACTCTGTTGTAAATTATTGTTTAGGTTTTTTCTGCTATAAAGGTGCAAAATGTGAGGTAGATAAGGCTGAGATTAAAAGGAATGGCCTTGGTCATGTAGTAGTGACCAAGTTGCTCCAACTAGGGAACTACCTAAATAAGGGATATCATGTTGTAATTGACAACTTCTTCACCAGTATTGCTCTGGCGAAGTACCTGTTTAAAAATGTAACTTATCTCACTGGAACAATAAGGTCCAACAGAAAGGGCCTGCCAAAGGATATTAAAACAGGGTATGATGTAGGACAGGTGAAATATTTCTGTAGTGATGAGGTTCTTTTGTGTGGATTTAGAGAAAAAAATCTAAAAAAAACCAGCGTTGCTTGTTTCAACCCATGCCATTGCTGAGAATGAAACCTTGCAAAGAAGACGATATTCGCAGGAAAGACAAAGAACAAAGCCAGCAATAATAAACCAGTATAACAAATCCATGGGAGGAGTAAATGTATCAGATATGATGCTCTACACCTATCTAGATGAAAGAAGAACATTAAAGTATTGGAAAAAGGTGGTTTTCAGTATCTTTGCCAGGATGGTGTTAAACGCTTACATAATATACAAAGAGAACACCTCTGGCAAAATGATGTCTCGCCTCCAGTTCACTTCATCCATTATAGATGCAATTGAGGGAGAATGGCTAGCAGACAATAGGAAAACGTCGGTTACACCTGTACCAACGAAACATGCGGATGGTGCTTTATTACGAAAATTGCCGGGCCGGAACTTAAGAAGGTGTGCAGTATGCAGCAACATAGATGGGGGACCAGTAAAACGGTCTAATACTGTGTGTGCCAAGTGTGGGAAAGGGCTTCATGGGCTATGTGTAGGAAAGCACAACTGTTAGTGATTGGGGAAACGTATGGTGTACCTACGCATAATTTTTTTTTGTAAGAAAAAAGTGAAAAAATTTGTTTTGCAATATCGAATGGACCTAGGAAGGTGATTTTTTGTGTATGTAAACAATATGCTGGACATTGAGGATATATTATTAACACGTTCAACGCTGACGGACGACTATTGTCGTCCGCCGGGTGCACGCCAGTGACTGCGGACGACAGTTGTCGTCCGATTTCAGCGCCCCTTTCTATGCTAGTGTTGGGGAGACGCCTACCCGAAACACTTTCCTTGCCCTATTCAGTCGTTCACTAGGCTCCACAGAGTTAGCACGTGTGCTTAGTTTTGAGATCCGACCCTTCTTTGACCAGCGACAACCTTTTTTTTCCGGGTGGTAAGTACGCATTTCTAAGTACGTTTTTTTATTATCTTATCGATGTTTTCATATAATTCTAAACTTCTCTTCCTTTTTTTAAGGTTCTTTTTCGTAAAAGTACCTGAAAAACATATTCCGGAGACAGGTTATTTTGGGACATTGTGCAGGTAATTCCCCCCCCCCCCCTCGAACTTAATGTCGGCGTACCTGTGATAACTTTTTCAGTGGTTTGTAACCAATTTGTGTCATTTATAGGACTTCTTTTATTGAAAAAATTGCAGAGGGAGAAATTTCTTAGGACTTCTACAAAGCCATAGGTGGTATTTTTTAACAATCTAATTTTTAGTAACTGAAATTTTTACTAACTATTTATGTTTTCTTCTTAGATTTTTAAATTATCTTTCTCCGTTTTTCAGTGTTTCTACGAAAAATACTAAGGGAAAGTTAATCTCTCGTGAGAGGGAGAAAAATGTAAGTTATTATTACTTATGTTATTTTTACTTATCTCATTTTAAATGTTATTTCTTGCAAACTTCTATTTATTCTTCTGATTATTTGTTATTTTCTGTTATATAGCTACACGGAAGAAAATTTT
Organism: Tanypteryx hageni; assembly: GCA_028673005.1. NCBI lineage: Eukaryota > Metazoa > Arthropoda > Insecta > Odonata > Petaluridae > Tanypteryx > Tanypteryx hageni. Next base: position 11,802,024 of record CM054119.1, on the reverse strand, counting down.
AGTGACTCGTCTGGGAAACGGAGTGGGGAGACACCACCGAGGAGGATGAGGAAGAGGAGGTGGAGCTTCCCTCAGCTGGTAGGCAAAATATTTCGCCTTCCTCCCCTCCTAGCCCTCCCGCTGTACAAACCAGTTCCCCCTTTGCCTCTGTTTTGACTAGGACCTCGACCCAGACCTACAGTTGGACTTCAAACAGACCAACTAGACCTGCCATCCCCTTCACTCACTCCCCGGGCCTAAATGTTCCAGACCCAGGGGAAGAGCCTCGACAATTTTTTGACCTTTTACTGACAGACGAAATGACCAATTTGGTGGTGACGGAGACAAATAGGCAGGCCGACTTTTTACTTTTAGGTAATAAATTTCCGAAAGCAAGGATTACTAAATGGAAGCAGTTGTCAGTGGAAGAATTTTTAACTTTCCTCGGGATTCTATTTCATATGGGCACATGCCCATTGAGTAGGATCTCCGATTATTGGAGCACTGACTTCATATTTAATATTCCTTGTTTTCGGAAATGTATGAGCCGCGACAGGTTCTCCGGGATTTTGCAGGTTTTGCATTTCGCAAAAAATCCAGAACCTGGGAAGCCACAACCTACGGACAGATTATACAAAATAAGACCAATGATTGACATTTTTCACCGAACAATGGACGCAATAATGAGACCGACCCAAAGGCTATGCATCGACGAATCCATGGTTCTCTGGAGGGGCCATCTTATCTTTCGTATTTATATGAAAGGTAAACAGCACCGGTATGGGATTAAACTTTACACGCTCACCGAACATTCCGGTTTGGTTCTAAGATTTATTGTGTATGCTGGATCCTCTGATGTTGATGTAGGTGGGCCGGGACATGTCAACAATGTTGTATGGAAGTTGATGGAAGGCAAATTAGATGCCGGACATTCACTTTTCATGGATAATTATTACAACAGTGTTGACTTGGCCCACCATCTACTAGAGCGGAGGACCTATTGTACAGGATCTCTTCGATCTAACCGGAAGGGGAATCCTCCTGAGGTAATATCTAAAAAACTAAGACGAGGTGAAGCTGTGGATGTTTTTAGTTCCTGTGGAGTCTGCATGATGAAATGGAAAGATAAATGGGACGTTCTGATGATCAGTTCCGAATTCGGAAGCAATATGGTCGATGTCCATCGCCTGAGAGGAGGTAGTGTCACCTCCAATCCAGAGGCCGTTGCTCGTTATAACGAGTCAATGGCTGGCATCGATTATTGTGATCAAATGATGTCTTATTACCCGATAGAGCGTAAGACTCTGAAATGGAACAAAAAACTGGGGATCCATATACTTCACCTCGTATTGGTAAATAGTTATTTCCTTTACCGAAACACTCATACCAAAATTTCTTTATATGATTTCCAAATTTCCATCATAAAATCCCTCCTCCGCCCAGCCTATACTGAACCTGTTCCACGTCCTTCCCCCAGCCGGCCCTCTAGGACCCCTGGATTGTCGAAGCATTATCCTGACACATACGAGATGGACGACAAACGAAAATGCATCTCACAGAGAAAATGTACATATTGTAAAGCCCAAGGGTTCAGGAAGGATACGAAATTCTTTTGCCCTGCCTGCGAGGGACGTCCACCCCTCTGTTTTAAACCATGCTTTGTGGATTTCCACAAAAGCATCATCTGCTTCGGAGATGTGTAATATAATGTACATGAAAATTTGTAAATATGTAAATGTGTAAAAATGTAAATGTGTAAATATGTAAATGTGTAAAATAACAACATATTACTTTGTAGTTCGTATGACAAAAATATATATGATAACGTAAATATATAATAATAACGTTAATAAATGTAAAAAACTTAAACAATATGTAAATACTGTTTATATAATATAAATAAAAATTTATTTATAATACTGTGTAAAAATTATTTATATACTTAAATTTGTAACAAAATCCGAAAGCAGTACAAAAGTTTTTACGATAAATCACCCGTGCCTTATTTATAATTTTACTTATTAATAATTAACGTGAAAATCTATTTATAGGATTTACTATGTAAAAAAGTAAGGAAAGCAAATCTGAAAAATATGTTCACGCTTCTATAGTATTATTTTGAATGTAATTGTAAAAAAATTATATCATTTTCTCTTAGAATTTTCATTTCGTATTTCAGCATAAAACCATGTTTCAAATCTTAGAAAAGAATATATCATACAAATCATTTGTCGCTAAAAACAATGTTGATGATAAATTGCAAAATCTGATACGTCTACAAAAATAAACGTAAGCAGGAGAAGGTATGCAATACTGCAAAACACCCGGGTGGCACTTGCCGCTGACTGAGGACGACAATTGTCGTCCAAATTTAAAATATTGATTACACTCGTAATTTTTTTTTTCAAATTTTTCCCTAATCAATTTCTAATCCTGAACCTTAATATAAACGGAAAATAGGAAAATTAGTTTCAGTCACCGGCGAAAAATTAAAAAATCGTTACAGCGTTGAACGTGTTAATAACTGATCGAAGACAAAATTATACCGTCATCTCTGTATTAAAAGTTAACATTTATTTTAACATTATCAATTATGTTAATATTTTAAAACAAATGATATTTTATAATACAATCTTCAAATAATATACGTCAAAGATGAAACAAAATGATATAAAGGTTTCCTTGATTTTTTGAATATATAACTTGACATATGTGTGATATATAATTTTTTTCCTAAACTACTGTAAAATCTGCAAAAACACTTCAGCACTTTTAGCATAGTTACTAGGAAATTGCCTGGCACTCAAAGGGTTAAGATGAACTTTGGAGCTGAATTCCATTGGATGAACCAATCAATCCTTATGCTTAAAGACCAGGTTACATAATATGCAAGACAACAGACATTACCCTGTGTGGATCCTATCGTAAATGACAATGTAATTTATTTGCTGGAAACCCTTTCCTCATACATCACAAAAGAACATCTTACACCAGTTGAAGTTTCATGTGCAAACTGAGTCCATCATTCTCAAGAACTTTTTCTATATTTGACATGTATTAATTTGTGTTTATTAAGATGTGCTTTGGTGGGAAACTTCTTTAGACATAGATCGCATGAAAATGGCTTTTCCTTTGAGTGCAGTGGCATATGATAATCCAATCCTGCCTTATCTCTAAATGCCATTTCACAGAATTAGCAAGGGAATGGACGTTCTCCTGTGTGGATCCTCTTGTGAATGACAAGTCTATCCTTTCGCATGAAACCCTTTCCGCATACATCACAAGAGAACATCCTTATACCACTGTGAAGTTTCATGTGCATATTGAGTCTATAACCCCTTAAGAACCGCTTTCCACAAACTTTGCATTCATGTGGTTTTACATACATGTGAGTCATTAGGTGTCCTATCAAAACAGTTTTTACAGCAAACGTCTTTCCGCATACGTCGCAGACATATTTCCTATCCCCAAAATGAGACTTGTGGTGATTCACTAAATCCTTCCACTTCTCAAACCCCTTCCTGCACTCCGCACATTCCCACAACCTCTCCCCATCGTGAGCAGATTGGTGATCATCCAGCTCAAACTTCCTCTTGAAGCTCTTATCACAGTACGAGCACTTGTATATATATCTTCCAGTATGTGCCAACATGTGCCTATTCAGGTATTGCCTCAAAAGGAACTTCTTCCCACATTCTTTGCATTTAAAATCCTTTTTCGTTCCATGTATTTTCTGGTGCTGCATTAATTGGTCCTTCAGGAGGAACCTCTTCCCACAGATGGAGCATTCGAATGGTTTTTCCGTCCCATGGATCTTCACATGTCGATTAAAATCACCCTTCCTAACGAATTCTTTCCCACAATGGTGGCACTTGCATACCTTCTTATTCTCCTCTTCTTTCTTTGCTTCACTTTCTGTGCACTGCTGCTCTTCGATGCTCAACTGTCTCTCTCTCTTACTCTTTCGGATGCTCCTTAAACTAGGCATTGGCATCTCTGACAATGATGAATTATCGTCTCCAGTTAGGTCTGTCGCATCACAAGCCTATCAAAAATACAAATTGTTTAATTGCAAATATTAATAAATAAAATTTAGAATACCTTGTCACTTTTTGAAAAATTTGTCTTTGGTAAATTAATCATTCCCATAATTAATTTTCTATCAACTGGTTTTCAAAAAATGGATTTTAACAATTAAATAGTTTACTCAAATAATGTAAGCACCATTTATAAAAAATCTGTTTTGATAAAATAAAGTTGTGCCTCCAAATGTCTCCAAAGTGCTGCAGACTTGTGGCAATATCTGAACTAAAATATTAATATATTCTGTCCTTAAATGTTGGTATCAGTTGAATAATGTTCTATGTAAATCCAAAAGTGCACACACACTAGCAGCTTCTGTCTCTTGGCATACTTCAAAAATTAAACAAAGGAAAATAACACTGCAAATATTACTGAATGGAAGGACAACACAAGGAAGGTATTAAAGAGTTCTGGAAATCCACACACAAGCAGGAATGGAGTTGCTCAAGATAGGAAATCAAAACCTAACCTTGTAAGTTGAATAATAGTAAATAAACAAAAACTCATTTACCATAAAAAGGAAGTGAGTAATCATACTCACGCTGCAATTTGCAGGTAAACACTATCGCAGGACCTAAGTCAGGGAGACACCTGCATATGCAGAAACATACAATAGCCACTCATACAGTAATATAGAACCAAAAATTAAAACTAAACAGTAGTGTGTGGCATAGAAGGGAGAAGGGAATATATACGAGGTTCTACCCCAAAGGTCCAGGAATCTGAATAGAGCATGCAAACAGCTTGTAGTATGGCCACTCGCCGTTAAGTAGTGCTGGCAGTATCCTTCCTAAATAAGTGTGCAGTGTGGCAGCTACCTGAGTGCATGTGTTTGCAAGTTCTGAGCATTTTTGTAACGTCATGTTCCAGTGGTTCTGCGAATTCGTGATGAACTGAAATGGCTGATGTTAAGGAGCAATGAATTTGCATCAAATTCTGCTTCAAACTTGGCAAAACAGCAGCATATACACACAGAATGCTTAAACAAGCATTTGGTGATGATGCTTTAAGCCAAAGCAAAACGTTCCTTTGGTGCAAACGTTTCAACGATGGACGGATGTCTGTAGATGACGATTAGCATTCTGGTCAACCGTCAACAAGCAATACTCCGGAAAATGTCGCTAAAGTACATAAGGATATCCAGGCAGACCGAAGGTGAACAATCCATCAAGATGTGACATCATCGAATTGTCATACAGGACGTATCAACACATTTTTTAAGAGGATTTGAACATGAGACGCATTGCTGTAAGATTTATTCCAAGACTGCTTAACAAAGACCAGAAAGACCATCACATTGCTGTTTGCAGGAAGCTTCAAAATTAAGTTAGAGATGACCCCAACTTCAACTCTAAGGTCATAACTGGTGATTAATCTTGGATTTATGGTTATGACCCTGAGACAAAGGAGCAGTCCTCACAGTGGAAGTCGCCAAATTCACCGCGGCCAAAAAAAGCACATCAAGTTTGCAGCAATGTCAAGTCCATGCTGATCATTTTTTTATGTCGACGGGATCATCCACAAAGAATTCCTCCCACCCGGTCAAACTGTCAATGGAAAGTTTTACTGCGATGTTTTAAAGTGTCTAAGGGAGAATGTCCGATGCAAACATCCAAACAAGTGGCGCAACTATGACTGGGTGCTCCACCACGACAATGCACCCGCCCACACATCACTCGTTATTAGGAAGTTCCTTTCTTCCAAAAACATGACAGTCATCCCTCACCTCAACTACTCTGCTGCCCTCGCCTCCTGCAACGTAATCCTGCTCCCCAAAATGAAACTCAGGCTGAAAGGGCGACATTTTGACACAATTGGGGAGATCAGAGGAGAATTGCAAGAGTTTCTTAACATGCTCACATCTGTGGACTTCCAAGGATGCTTCGCATCATGGAAAAAACGCTGGGTATGCTGCATAAAAGCCCAAGGCCACTACTTTGAAGGGGACGGTGAAAATTAGGAATTAGCGTAAGCACTTCGTATACAAGGAGTGACTATTGGGGAGTGAATGAATTTAGAATGGTTAAGTGAGTAACTGAATAAGAGCGGAGTGGAAGATGGGACCTAAGTTGTTGTTCATAACTGTGTTTCTGTTTTTATGAATGTAGATGCTTTTATATGAATGAAGTTTATTGTATTGGTCAATTGATTTGAATAAGGATAGGTTTTCTGTAGTGATAGGATGGTGAGTGTCAAAAATACGAGTTGCAAAGTTTGATTTATTGTGTTGGTTTGTAGTGTGCTATGTTCTTTAAACCTGGTCTCCAATTTGTATCTAGATTTTCCCATGTAAATTTTGTCAAAGGAGCTGCAATTAACTTGGTAAATGCCTGATTTGTGGTGATTGGAAATTTTATCTTTCGGGTTTGTTAGTAGGTTGGATAATTTATTTTTATTCACAAAAACTCGGTGTAGATCAAATTTTGAAAACATGCATTGGAGATTTTTTGTTAGTTTCGGAGCTGCAGCATTTTTACCCACCGACAGATTGCAATTAAAAAAAAGTAGAATGCATTTAAAATTATATATATTTGAATGTCTTCTCTGAAAAAGTGTGCTGTGTAAAAGTTCTTCCCCTGCCACATTTGGGCATCTGTAATTTGGTCCCATTATGCCTATGGTAAAGGAAATGTTTCAAAATTTAAAAAATCAAAGAGGAACTTAAAATGCCAAACCTGTGCTGATTGGTCGATGGTTTCACTGTCCTTGTCCATATCCTCTTTGCTTGTAACTTCCTGTACCTTCTTTTCATTGCTCTCTCCTTCTCCGACAATCAACTGCTCTTTGTTATTCTTTTCTTGTGAGCTCTGTATGTTAGCCACGATTACCTCAAATTCCAGTTGATTTCCATCAAGGGACTGGACGTTTGCATCATAATCCTACAAATAATATAACATGCAAATTATTTAACAAATTAGGAAAGAAATGAATAATCAGGTATTAGCAGCAGGTTTTTTCATTTTATCAATGTAGAAAGAATTAAAATTTGTCACAGTAACAACCTGGTATATATGTATATAGATAATAGGGCTATTTCTTAATCCTGTTTAGGGCAAGCCAAAATAGGTGATCTCCAAAATCAATATGTATGTCAAATGGCTCTTATTTAAAAGAATGGAGTTTCAAAAATAATTGAAGATGGTTATTGTAATTTTACTCATGTGGAGCCCAAAAAAGGTTTTGCTTTGTATGAGAAAGAGTTGTTGCGCATGTTGTGGAAAATTGGAGCAAATATGAATGTTTTGTAGTGAGCAACAACTCACTCTGAAGCAGGTGACATAAGGAAGGCTGGATGTCAGGTCGCTAAGGAGGTATGGGGCAGAGCCTCCCTCTAGTGTATGTGTGTGTATATATATATATATATATATATATATATATATATATACAGTGTGATATCAAAATACCTACGAAAACTTTGGGAGCTTGTTAAGCGGTTCAAAATAAAGAGAAAAGTTCATATGACTATATATCGATAAAAGCACCATTTATGAGATACAGCTCCATTTGGTCCATGCCGCTGAGTGGGAGTTAGGGTCATAGATGGAATAAAAGGAGCAGTATTGTAGTGCATAACTTTATTAGTGTTCTCTACAATCCTATGAAGTAATTAAAAATCATAATATATGTTGAAAAATATTTCCTTCCGAACATCTGCATGATTTAGTCCTTCATCTTAACCCCTCCAGCGTGCGACATAGCATTCACGTCCTCTCTTTCCCATGCCTCAAGCGTGTGCGACACACCATATGCGTCCGAAATTTTCATTAAGTTTTCTTATCGCTACAGCTCTGATTTATGTGCTTTGAGAGAGTGAATATGCAAGCCAATGCTGTCTGCTTTCGTTCTGTGGTTCCTCGTTGTCTGTGTTTACGTGTTAGTATTTTTTTTTCTATCTCGGACCTGGCCGTAGCAGTGCTTACTCAGGCCCCTCAGGCCTCTATCTTTCGTGCGTTGCGTCTCAGACTTTCATAATAGCTCTCATTTTCCTGGCCCTTATTTACGATGCTTCGAGCTGATGGTCGAGGTTTCTTAGTGCCTGCGTTTGCGTCAGGCTTTTTTTTAATTTTTTTTTTCATCTTGGGTCTGTCCTTTAGCCGAACCGCTATTTAGTTCACCATGGCTTGTAGCTCTCGTGAGTTGGCAGATTGGGAAGTGCATGATGTTTTGGAGAAATAGAGTGAAAGTAGTGTAGATATATATTCTGAAGATTCGAACGGATACTCTATTGATTCCAGTTCCGAAGAGGAATTGGAAGAAATAACTCACTCCACTGTGAATATTCAAGAGAATATTTGGGGAGATGTCGACAGTGCTAACCCTCCTCAGCCTTTTGCATGTGATTTAGTTGGAAAACAAATAGTGCAGGTTTTATCAACAGATGATCCCTTAAGATATTTTGCGTTATTTTTTGATGATCTAATTGCCCTCATAGCGGTTGAAACTAATCGTTATGCGGAACAATTTCTTGCCCACAAGAAAAATATGATCACGTCTTTAAAAAATCGCGCTATCAAAAGTGGTTTGCTTTGCTAATGTTGATGGGAATCATTCAAAAACCAACTCTCAGAATGTATTTTAGTAGAAAACATATATTAGAAATGCCATTTATTCCAAATGTAATGAGTGAAGTGAAGAAAGATTCTATTTGTTGAGCAAATTTTTGCATTTTGTAGATAATACCGATAAAGACATTGTAAATAGAGATTCTATTGTATAAAATTCTACCTATCAGTGATTATTTGAAAAATAAATTCCATAAAATTTATATACCGGGTAAAGAAGTATGTGTACCAGACGCAACTGAACTACTAAACATCGGAGGAGCAGCACATAGTAGAAATTGGATTGAAATAAATGTATGTATTTATTTTTATTATATAAAATGAACAATTTTAAATACGACATAATTTTTTGGAAATTTTTGAAATGATAATTAAAGTACAAAAAATATTAAAGTGAATGCATGCATAAAGTATTTTGTGCTTGCGGAAAAAGTCACGCTGAGCGATTTAAATGCCATAGATTAAAGTCTCGCTTGAAAAGTTAAGGACTTCCTGATATGCTCAAAGACGACAGGTTGTGCTGCAATGGTTTGACAAGTATTTTGAATCCTCTGCCAAAGCTCCTCTCTTGTGTTGACATATTCAGCGTAAATCATGGTCTTTAGGGTCCTCCAAATACAGAAATCACATGGATTCAAGTCTGGAGATTTAGCTGACCAGTGCGTTGGGCCTCCTCGACCAATCCACCGAACTCCAAAGCCTTCATTAAGAAGCCCTCGTACCATACAGGTATAATGTGCTGGAGCACCATAATGCATAAACCACATTGTGATTCTCAGTGCAGTTGGAATGTTTTCTAGGAGAGTTGGCAATGATTAAGAGCAGGCTAAAAGCCATCACCAGGTTTCTCTCCTTACTTCCTATCCGGCTATTTATTGCACTACCTCTTAGATACGTATTGCACATAAGAAGAGGTGAATCAGCTGGGAACATACAAATACGCAACATATTATGTCAGCCAGTACTCTTAGGTTCAGCAGAGGTTAAAAACTTTAATCCCTTTGGGGGATCTAAGATGAAATACATTTAAACACATGATTGGACGGAACCACATGATCCATGGATTAAAACAGATGGAGAGGTATGACAAATACATACTCCCTTGTTTGGTTAAACAACACATTTAACTGATGGAATAAAGCAATCTAAAGATCCGACGATCTGCTACGATAGTTCAGTGGTAGAATATCTTCCCAGCAAGTAGAAGATCTGGGTTTGATTCCTGGTCATAGCAGACTTTTTTCTTGTTTCAAAATTATTCCCAACATTACAGCTTATGCCTGTCTGCATAGGATCTTCGGAATGCTTTATTCCAGCAATTGCTAGCTTGGCAATCTCACCATTTGAGAGGGAGGAGTTTTCTTTTATGTATCTCTTCGAGGATATCCATTGGAGAAGTTTGATACTAGCTTGGCTAGTTCCGTCCCAACCAAGAAAACATCCGCGTTCAAAAACGAGAAAATTGATCTGCTATGATAGTTTAGCGGTAGAATATCCGCCCGGCAAGTGGAAGATCTGGTCATAGAAGACTTTTTTCTCGTTTCAAAATTATTCCCAATACACTTAATGATCAATGTCAACAAGTAGTGAACAGAATATTCATGAAATGGTAAGAACTTTCTTAATGCATTACGATTACAATTAGAATGTGAAGAAGCATTTCGACCATGAAAGAGAGCTTGTTGAATGTTCAGAAGAGCATGAAGAAGCACATGAATAAGGGAGTGAGCAACCAATCATCTTACATACATAGGCTGTTGGTGATTCATAGCCATGCAGTTTAGAGAGAGAATGCTATGCTATACAAAGCATAAGTAGTCGGTATGGGTATTTGAAATATGGAAGGTTTCCCTTTAACGATGGTAGGAAAATTTTTTTTTATGACTCTGATATTACAATAGTGCTTTTTTCTAAAATAAGGTGCTGGAATTCAAGTCTGACGAATCCTCATAAGGGTTAGGGTGCTCAATTATAATATAAAACACTTTTTTGGCGGAAAGTGATTCAGTTGAACTGTACATCTTGCATTGACATAAAAACAACCTAAAATATCTAACCACTATTTTACCCTTACATCACTATCACTGGAGGACAAAAAATATAAAACTCGCCCAGGGTAGAAGATGATAAGACTTTACAAATATGCTTATGTCTTCAGTGCCTTCGTTGTCTCGATTGTTGTTTGCTAAGTAGCTGTTGCAGAATGTCATCTGCAAAGTAGCCATGATTGGACATATTTTGTTGGATCAAATTGAGTCAGAGGAAAGTCCAACAATCCTGATGAATAGCAGTGTTGACACATTGGTAATCAGCAATGAAGATAAGATGTAAAGTAGTCGAGACAGTTTTTGCCCCTGAAGATGCCCACCTTGTGGGCAAAATGCATTGGGTGTTGTAATCCCCTCTAATTGTTTGGCTATAGGAGTACTTTACATCTTATAATCTTAGCCAAAGCTATTGTGAGCTACCAACGATATAGCAATGAAGATATTGATGGAATCACTATAACATTCATTAGCAAAAAACTCTCATTCTGGTGAAGAAATAGGGATCGTGTCTAGATAATTTTTCAATAGGATTTATTTTTCTGGGTCCGTTTCTCAAACAGATATTCTTGAAATCCACAAATCATCTGTCATTCATCGAGTTGAAACATTCTGGATATGTTTCGTATTTCATTCTCGACAAATGCCAAATTATATTCCACATCTTCTGGCCACTATTTAGAATGCCATTTCGATAAATAGCCTTTTTCATTATCCAGCAATCTTTTCACCACGAGTATCTTCAGGTTATTGTAAAAAGCAGTTGGACAGATGGGATTGATAGCCTGTACAGCAATCAAAACCATTCCAATTCTAAATAATAATTTTAAAACTAAGTCTCAGTTGATTTTTTCTAACCAACCAAGAAACATTGATGGCTGAGAAAAAGAACTTAGTCATCTGCTATGCTCTCTCAAAACATTAACCAAATCACAAACACAACCTCCCATTGTAAGTTAGAGAAAAATAAATTTAAGCAATCGAAACCTTATAACCCTCCAATCAACTGACAAAATTTATTAAGGCAAGATTACCTCGGCATTAGGAGTAACATTCTCTTCATCCGACTCCAGTCTCAAGGGACTCATGCTGATCTGAAATGAAAAATGAAAATAAAGTTAAGGTACATGCCCTTTATCTACCCACAAAATTTTCTGGTAGGGAATGGTGCTGCAGGTGACGAGAAATTGAACTATGTGGAGGTTGTGCTAACTGTTTATTTGAAATTATTTTGTTTAGTGTAGCTATTGTGGCATTGTTGAAGCAAGTTACTGAAAGCGAATAAGTAATTTATCACAAAGAAAATGAATCTGAAAGAACTATTTAAAGGTTGTTCTATGATGAAGTGTTCATTTGATTAAAAATCAAAAATAGAAACGACAACAAAACAATGGCAGTATTTTACAAAACATTGAGGGTGAACGGTCACTTTCCGAGTTCTTCTGTCAAAAAGTGTGACAATTTTTTAGACTTAAGTCGTGCTGGATATTAAAGTCACACAGAAATCCTGCGGTTCTTGCCTTAACCTTTAAAGAACAAAATTTAAAGCCTGCAGTATAGGAAGTTGGCCGTATTTCTCGGCATTTAAATTGAAAAATATGTTTTATTTGAGATATTCCTTTATATCTCCACCAAGAATTATTGTAGATAAGTGAAACAAAACATTTTACAATAGAAAACCCTCTCACACTAGGGAGAAATGCAGGGAATCAAAGCGTGGCCACAAGAAGACTCCAACTCATACTTAGGAGAAAGAAGTCGAAGATGAATATGCCTTAACATTCACGGTGATTCCCGATCTCCAGTGCATACCCTAAAACCTTCACAGTGATCGCACAAAACATTGCCTCATGATGTCAGGCGACGTGAAGAAATATTCTCTCCAAGCAATATTTGGTTCTCTTCACTTTCATTGCCTTTGCTGCATCTAAATGTGAGTAGATCCATTTAACTCTTCTGTAAGAATATTTTTCCTGTAGATTCACTTCCCACTGCTTCGCTGCGTTTCTCCCTTGACTCAACGCTGTGTTTGCGTCAGGCCATCTTATTCAATTAGCTGCCAGTCATAAATAAGAGAATTCAACATCAGGAAGTAATTGATTCCTATCCTTTATTTCGGTCGATGAAAGGAAAAGGCAATAGCCATCGGTAAGAAAAACCATTCTCGAGTTCCTGGGAAAAGAAAAATGCATATTATATGGCATACCAATAAAATAATAGGCAAATGCTAGTGAAGTGTTAATTGCACATATGCTGTGTCGGTCAGCTGTTAAGGCTCACCGAAGCGTGCACAGATGCATCGGCTGTAGTTTAACTAGTCATCTGGTTATGCCGAACATGTTCATGGAGGTTAGACAGCCATCAATAATTTATTTGCGTGCCAGAAGTTTTGAAAAATGCAAATGGGTCGAAAATCACTCAACTTTTCATCAATGACATGTATCTTCTATGGACAGATGCCAATCTTGAAAAGATGAAAGAGGTTGTCAACAGATTCAATGAAGAAGATGCCTACTCCATACATATTGTCAAAGAACTCCTGGAAAAGAGGTCTGTCAGTCACGATTTGGCATACATCGCAATCTACTTCTTAAAGTTACCAGGCACCACTATAATATTTGAAAAGAGGGTGGATACAATGGTCAATTCACTGAAAGTGAAATGTGCAGCGCTCCAGGTGAAAAGTGTGTAGTTGTAAAAGCAAGTGTGAAAAAGCGTTGCATGCTGACAAAGATCTGGATAAAATGAAAATAATTGTGAAGATTCTAGAAGGGGACAGTTGTGCAGAAATTAAGGTGAGTCCCGCAGACTTAGCTTGATTGAGATATGCCACCGTCACTTCCATGGAGGTAAAAAGATCCTTTTCACATTTAAAACACATCTTAACTCAAAAAAGAGTTTTTTTGAAAATTTTAGAAAAACATCTCTTTGTCTCATATAATAGTTCATACTTTGAAGACGTCATCAATAGCAATCGCTATCTTATTTAGTGGAAATGTTATACCAACTCCATATACTATCACTATTTGGGTTCAAATAAATTTTAGTGTCTATATTCCTGTTGTATTGTGCCATTTTGTCTGCCTATTTTGATATTTTATAGTGCCTGAACTTGTGGGCTCTAATCATATATATAATAGAATAATTTGCAGCCTCACCACCTGCGTTTCCACAGTTACGCATGACATGATGATCTAGATCAGGGGGCCTTAAGGCTGCATGCAGCCTTTTGTGATAGTGTGGCCTTTTGCATACTTGTCTAAACATACTCAAACTCGTATATGATTTTAGCATGAAAGTTACAGAAAGAACAAACAAAAGATATGTTTTGAAACGAGAAAAAAGTCTGCTATGGCTGGGAATCGAACCTGGGTCTTCCACAAGTGGGAGACCCAGGTTTGATTCGCAGTCATAGCAGACTTTTTTCTTGTTTAAAAATTTTTCCCAACTTTACAGCTTATGCCTGTCTGCATAGGATCTTTGGATCACTTTATTCCATAAAAAGATATGTATTTTGCATCAGCAGAATCTTTGCACCAAATCTACTGTTTTAAATGACACATTACATATAGTTATTGGTAAATTGAACTACATTCGAGCAAATGCTTCACGGCATCGCCAGTTTCGCACCATGCTTCAATATGACGATGAAACATTTAGTGTAGTTCTTTCATATCATTAAAAAAAGTGTTGGCTGTCACAAGGTCAAGTACTAGAAAAACATTCAGCTTTGTGAAAACAGGTCACGAGCTTTTTCAAAGAAAAGAATAAACCTTGTGAATTTTTGAAGAAAGATTTCTGCAGAAATGTTGCAGTTTTGTGTGATTTAATGTCAAAACATGATCATTTGAATACTTCTCTACAAGGTAAAACTAAATCCATATATGAAATGAGGCAGTAAATTCAGTCATTTTGGAAGAAGTTCAATTATTCCAAAATTGGCGTTATCAGATCAGTTGTTCAGCTGAGCATTTTCCTGAACTGGAAATTGATAAACAAGATATGAATAAAAACTTGCAAAATTGGAATATGAATGAATATATAGGTGCTTTAGACTCCTTGATTAAAGAATACAATGACAGATTTAAAGATTTTGAGAAACATGATGCCACACTGAGGTTAGATTTTCAGCCATATCTGGTTGATTTCTCGAATGCATCTGAAGATTTGCAGATGGAGTTGATTGAGCTCTCAGAAGATAACATTCTGAAGCCTCTATTCAACAGTAAAACATGGAAGAATAATGTTGAATACCCATGACTGCATCAATATGCTCGTCGTTTACTCTTGTTTTGGCACAACCTATTGTTGTTAATCAACATTTTCACATATGGCTCAAATCACGACGTGTCTGAGATCACAAATGACAAACACTCGCCTGGAAGACCAATTGAAGCTAAAGACAACAATGCTGGAACCAAATATCAAGTTCTTGGCTCACAACAAACATTCACAAAAAAGTCATTAATTTGTGTTTGCCTTCTTATTTTGATGAATGTGATTGAATGTAACATTTTATTTACATGTCCTTAATTTGTTTTAACGTCTTTAAAGTTTATTAATATATTAGTAAATATGAAAAATTGAAATTTTTTCCTTTAGATTAAAAAGTCATTATATTGTGTTAAAACCTTCAAAGTTTTTAAAAATATTAGTAAATATGAAGAACTGAAGTCTGTATCCGTTAAATTAAAAAGCCATTAAATTATGTTTGCCTCTTTATTACATATTTCAATTTTGATATATGTGAATGTATGCAACATTCATTGCAATGTGCAGCCTGATGAGGTCTCCGTTAAGTAACATTTGGCCTACCAATTAAAAAAGGTTCCCCACCCCTGATCTAGATCATTATTAGTTAAATTCTTACATTAAACATTATGTTAGTCAATAATAATTACATGTTAACACAAATTCTGCAGCCATATCCCTTGAAATTTATTAATTTTAAGGGTTTAAAATAAATATCGTAAAAAATTAAAAATAATTAGTTACACCACTGACTCATATTAAATGTTTCACAAAATGAATTCATGAAACATTTAAAATAACATTATATCACATTTCATTGAGTAGGTTCTCAATCATAATTCTGAATGAGACTTCACAATGTAAAATAAACATAATGTCCTGAAATGCTTGCAGAATGCAAGTACCTTTTACTAGTAAGATATAATTTGCATTATCTAACAAAGGGACTATGCCACATTCGGATAACCGATCTTGTTCTCCTTTTGCGAACATTTAGGAACTGGTGGATAATAGAAAGTGTGCAAGTAATACGACCTACCTCTGAAGAGTTTTGGAGTAAAAACATAATTTCAATGTAAGAAGCGGTTTAAGTACCATTCTTGTGTCCAAGCTGGTTAGCCTAATTGGTAAAAGACAGTAATCCTGTGCTGGGGGCCTGGGTTTCGAATCTCACTTGGAACATATTTTCTCAGGTTGTTGCTATTATTATTTTCATGTTAATTAAATTCTGGTCCCAGACACACAAACAGACAACATTGAGAAAATAGAAGAAAGATTTGAAGTTTTCCCGGCAAATGAATATGAGAAATTTTTCTCGGGTTACTGCCCAGGTCATGTCGTCGTACAGGACCTACATTTCGGCATCTGACTTCGACGTTATCTTCAGGGTTACTGATGCCAATGAGGGTTTAGTATGGGTTTATATACTGTCGTCTCACCCGTTGCTCCAAGCTCATTGGTGGAGGTGAGTGGCCAATCTGGGGGATCACGGGATCTCAAGCTTTGCTCAGGGAAAAACCCATTTCCCTGTTGAGATTTTCTAGGTTGAGCCGGACCTCAATTGCCTCTTTAACCATCTTATCCCAGTAGCCGCTGGATTTGGCTAGCAGCTTGGTGTCTTTGAAGCGTAGTCTGTGATCCGTGGTGATGCAGATTTTTCAGGGTGGTTGTGCTTGATGCACTGGACATGCTCCTTTACCCTGGTCTCTATGGTTCTCCCTGTTTGCCCAATGTAGGAAAGGCCGCATTCACATGGGATTTTGTAAATCCCTGGCATTTTCAATCCCAGGTCGTCCTTGACTGGCCGTAGGAGGTTGCCGATTTTTGGTAGCGGTTTGTGTACTGTCCTGATGCCTCTTTTTGAGAGAATCCTGGCTATTTTCCCAGCATTCAAGTGTAAGGGAGACATGTTGTGGCTTTTGCTTTTTCCTTCTGGGTCCTTTCAGAATTTCCAGTGTTTTGAATGGCCCTTTTCAGGGCCCCGTCAACTTCCTTGGCGTTGTAGCCGTTTTGTTGGAGCGTTCTTCGGAGATGTTTCTTCTCCACTGGTAAAACATCTCGGTCTGAGATGGCATGGGCTCGGTGCGCCTGGAATTTTACCACTGCTCTTCATTGTGCCGGGTGGTGGTGGCTCTTGTTGCTGAGGTAATGGTCTGTGTCGGTCGGCTTCCTATAGACACTGTGTCCCAAGCTCCCATCAGTACGGTGTCGAACAAGGATGTCCAAAAAGGGGAGACTCCCATTCTCCTCCTCCTTTATCGTGAACTGGATATTAGGGTGTCAGCTGTTGAGATGGTTCAAAAAGTCTGGTAGGGTCTTGCGTCCATGTGGCCATATGGCGAATGTGTCGTCCACATAGCGGTAAAAACACTTGGGGCATAATGTGGCCAAACTGAGGGCCTCAACCTCAAATTCCAGCATGAAGAAATCAGCTACTGCTGGCGAGAGGGGTGACCCCATGGCTACACCGTCCGTCCATTCCAGCAACTATGATAGGCTTTTGGTATTCATGGTCATGGTAGGAGTAGGAGGGACAGTACTCTCAGCTTTATTGATTCCCTGTTCAGTCATTTGCTTCCATAGAAGTTGCAATTCCTCCTGGCTTAAGTCTTCATGTGAACCCATGAGTTCCCTCACACCATCAGCATTCATTTCTAACTCCAGCTGCCTTTCCATTGAAACAACTTCTTCAATGATTGTCTCAGGAGTCTCCTCAAAGCCCTAGAAGACAGACAAATTGGTGAAAAAGTTTCTTACAGGCTCAATTCGTGGTTGATTCCGTCATGTTTTTCTAGCAGCTGCCAATGATTCTCACTGCATCAAGGACATTGTAATTCTTCCAGAACAGATTGAGGCTCAGGATCTCATCTTTGTCAGTAACAGCTATGGTCTGAGCCATAATCTTCTTGATATAACAGGACTTGAAAGATGCAATCATGGCTTGATCCAAAGGCTGCAATAGAGAGGTGGTGTTTGGAGGTAAAAACACCACTTTAACTTATTTATGCAAATTGTTGGTAGCTCAATAACTTTGGCTCAGATTATTAAAGGTAAAGTACTCCTTTAGCCAAACAATTAGAGGGTTACAACATCCAATGCATTTCGCATACAAGGTGGGCATCTTTATGAACACATGGCTCACTATAAATATAATCATTTTGAAAAATCAAGCGTTGCCAACCACATTTTAGAATCAGGTCCCAGTATACACGCAAACGATTTAAAATTGATAAGTTCAGCCAACAACTCACTAAACTCGTTAGAAAACCTTCACATTTACAAAAACCGGGATACACTTATGAACACAGACAGATTTTAACACGACCTGATACAAACTGACTGATGTAAACAACACACATGCCAAAAAATCTTTCCGCGCTTCACTTATTTCTCGGTCGTCTTCATAATCCTTTCCGTTCAAATCTTTGCAGTCGACTCCCAGTCACTGTTGAGACAGGTTTTACCCCTGAAGATGCCCACCTTATGGGTGAAATGCATTGGGTGTTGTAACCCTCTAATTGTTTGGCTAAAGGAGTACTTTACCTTTAATTTAACTATTTATGCAAGTCTGCCAACATGGATGGGGCATTGTCAAGCAGGCGCAATGCCTTGAAATTCAAATTATTCTTATTTCAATAGGTTTCCATAGCAGGGCAAAAATGCTGCACAAACCATTCTTGAAAAAGCAGCCATGTGACTCAAGCCTTGTTGTTCGATTTCCAAATCACAGAACTCTTAACCTTCACTAGAACCTTAAAAGCCATGGGATTTTCGCTGGTATACACAGGCAAGGGTTTTAATTTAAAATCTCTAGCTGCATTGCCTCCTACAAGCAAAGTTAGTCTGTCCTTTGCAGCTTGAAATCCAAGCATGTTCTTTTCTTCCACTGAAATGTAAGTTCGAGAGGGCATTTGTTAACAAAACAGCTGTATCATCGCCATTAAACACCTGTCGAGAAGTAGTCATCTTCCTTGAAAATATCAGCCAGCTCTTCTGCTAAATCACCTGCTGTCTCAACATCGGTACTGGCAGCTTCACCTGTCACTTTAATATTATGGCACTTTGAATGAATTTTGAACCTTCTGAACCATCCCCAACTGAATCCAAAAGATTCCATTTCACCTGAATTTTCACATTTGATTTTTTAATTCATTATGCAAAGCCCAAGCTTTTGCCTAAATCACAGATAAGCTATGGTAAGATATGGTACCAATGGTGAACCGATTAAGGTCCAGTGAACGTCCAATTTTGGCCAATGACTCACCTTTCTCATACCATATTAAAACATTTAATTTCTCATCAAATGAAAGCCTGCACCATTTCGCACTTTTATCACTTGATTCTCCTCCATCCTTATTATTATTTTCTTTCTTATAGGCCATTTCAATCAAAAATAAGGGCTAAAAATGAAAAAAAATATCAAGCACCCAGTAATAGATGCAAACACAATGGCAGGTAGCTGGAACTGACTAGGCAATGCTGCACAATTTCAAGTCCATTGCAAGTAAGCATGTTCGACCAAGTGTTTGAATGATTGATATTCCAGATGTTCGATAAGCAGAGGTTCAATCAGCAGACGTTGCCCGTACTTCATATATGGAGAAAGTAAAAACAATGTTGTGCATAATGATTTATAAGTTTTGAAGGTAGTTTCCATTATACCTGTGGTGACGTTCTATCTAAAGCTTCTTCATGACCTGCAACTTCATACATCACTGATGTCAAAACATTGTCATTGGAATCTTTCTGACACTCTGCTCACAATTAATCACTAATTATTGATTATTTTGGCAATATAAAATCTTTTAATGAATAAATAAGTAAAAAACAATTTTCTTAAAGTTTATCTGTTGTACCTGTTCATCTTCTTCACTCATCATTAGTGTCGAAACATTTGCATCTGCCTTTTCCTGAAAATGTTTATCGATTAGTTTTACAATATAAAATCTTTTAATGAACAAATAATAAAAAAATTGTTATAGTTTACCTGTTCAATTTCTTCATTCACCACTGATGAACAAATATTGTCATCACCCTCTTCCTGAAAATGAATCCTGTATCACTCATTGCCCAAAAATACTGAATCCTGCTTCACAACCAGAATAATATAAATATAAAATGATTGTTTTCTCAAAGTTTACCTGTATTATGTTTTCTTGATTATCTTCATATTCCCACGTAAAGTTTTCCAATTTTGGACCTTCATCAATATCCATTTCCACCTGAAATGAGCATTGTACATACCGGTAAAAGAACTAGATAAATTATTTGAGTACATTTGAGTACAACTGAGCATATAAAGACTTAATCCTTGAGAAATTTATACTTTCATATAATATTAACCAATTTCTGCAACAAAAAAGTAAGTAAATTAAAGTCATTCAAGTATACTTTTATGGATAAACCCAGGAATATCTAAGGTAGCTATTATTCCTAATGTTTTCTTGTCCAGAAAATTTGTACACTCCATAATTGGAAATTATTGACCATATTAACCTGAAAGGAAGATGAAGATTTTATTCCCAAAACTTTTGACAAAAATCTTGGGGATAATCTTAAAATCGAGTATAAAGTTTTAAAGATAACAGCACTAAAACCATTTCTTTTTCCATAAAAACACATTTATATAAACAATACATTAAATATAATTTACTGCGACAAATATTTATTCATACGAGCAGAAATACCCGTTGATCATTAACAGGACTTTGTAGTGTGATTAAAATATAACTTCTGAGTTGTGTGTAAAAACATATATATAGTAAAAGTAACTGTTTGATTAATTAATAAATTCCTGAGAATCATTTGATTATCCCAAAAAATGAAGCGCCTTAAATTTATTACATTTTGGCATCAATATATGACTTGATTTACCATTCAATGGCTCTGTTATTCTTCCTCTTCATATGTTTACTAAATAATAATATTCTTCAATTATTAATGTTGTAATCTATTAGTTTGATATTGCGCAAAGCAAATAACATAATTATTTCGTCAATTTGAAGGCTTATTAGATGCTAATTTATCAGAGGCAACAATGCGGGTTGCCTTGGCAACACCCGGAAAGAGTACGAAAAAGCCATAAAATTTCAAAAAGAAATGCATGTTTCTGAAAAATTTTTTCCATGTAACATCTAACCATTGCAAGAATGAGATATATTATAGTTTTAGCCATTGAATAAAACAAAAATGGAGAAATTCGGTACATATTTTAATGAAGGAAATAAACCTTGCACCTTGAAAAATTGAAAATCCCGTGTAAACTTATGAGAAAATATAATTGTCTCCCAGAGTCGAATCTGGGACTTTTTCCAGGATGTTTGATTATTCTAGAGACCACGTCATGGGGGTTTGATGATTGTGAAAGTTTCAGCTCTTAATTCCATTGGGAAATGTCCAAAAATTCCAGGACAGACAGATGGACACTTGAGAATTATTATATAAGGATTCTCGAAGCTCACAATGTGCAAATGAGTGGCTTTCCATCTCATAGATACTAGTAGAAGGGGAGTTTTCACAAATATATTTGTTAGTTCTCAATTGTTGCATCAGCAGTAGAGGACAAGTACACATCCAGCAATTGGCAGAAACTTTACTAAATTTTAAAGTGAAGAGAAGATTAGTTATTATTTTTAGCAGTTTTAAATGAGTTGCCCCAAATCTTAAGACGGAAATGTCAGATAGCATTGAGAAGAAAGGCACCTCTAAAAGGCAATGTATTACAAGGTATAAGGTTTCGACAGAAATTTTAAGCTAATGATGATGCATTATGCTGAAGAAAGCAAAGAAAATAAACTTAAAGGTGCTAACTGAACACAGAAATCATTTAGTAGGCCCAAATGAGGTCAATATCATGAATTAGAAGAAAAAACTGTACATATATGCATAAACAAGGAAGGGATGGAAAACCATTGCGGAAAATCATTAAACTGAAATTTTATGAATTAGCACAATCACTAAACATCCCACGGCAAGAATTCAAGGCTAGTAATAGTTGATGCATACAGATGATGAGTCATAATGGATTTGGCCTGCAACAAAGAACTTCTCTTAGCAAATATTTAACTTCTCACTACATGGATGAAGATGGCGGAGTCAGCCATCAAAACGTCGATCTTAGATCAAACTTTGACCCAGTTGTGCACCCGAGAAGAATTCCTATGATCAATCCAGCAGGAAAGCACCCCTTTTTCAACTTGGAAACTGCTGGACGTATTTTAATGAAATTTCGTATTAGGAAGTTTTACTAAAAATTGTTGAGATTTTGATTTTGGTTAAAATCGGATGATAATTACGACCACTTTACATGAAGAACTACGTGCAGCTTACAATGTGTTTCAACTTGGGAACTGCAGGATGAAATTTGGTATTGGGAATTTTACTTAAATCTGTTATCTCACCGGAAACCGGTTGAAGAATTTTGTAGAAATTTGGTATTAGAAAGTTTTACTAAAATTCGTCGACGGATTCCAATGTGGTTAAAATCAGACGATAATTACGACCATTTTACATGAAGAGCTACACGTAACTTGCAATGTACCTTTCAACTCGGGAATCGCAGGACGTATTTTGATGAGATTTCGTATTGGAAATTTTACTATAATTTGTCGATCTCAAAGAACGCATTTGGGAACTATGCACTCTGACATGGAGTACACCTTTCCACACTAGTTAATTCCATGTAAAAAGTCTGTAACTTGACAGAAAGCTTACCTTTCAATTAATCTGTACTCTTAATATTTGTTTCGATTCATAATAATTTGATATTAACACATTCAGTGCTGGTGACTTCATATGAAGTCATGCGTACCCTCCGCCCCTGGCAGGTGACTTCATGTGAAGTCATCGGTCTAGGGACGCTATTTACCTTTACCCTTATGATCGGGGTGACCTTTTTTCACTGCAACACTCTTAGTTGTTCCCTAACAATCGCAGAGGGAGCAGCCGTATCATTGCCAAAATATTGTTTGGATGTCATATATAACTATGATAATTATAGCCCCTTAACGTCTATACTAGCGAAAATTAGAAAAAAGAATACCCCCTCACCGGGAATGGCAAACAAAGTTGCGGCCGCACCGAATATGTTAACAAACTGACATTTAATCTTTCAATTTTAGACTATATCCATTTAGGCCCATTGTCCACAATGCCGAGAAATGTGTAAATCGAAGGCATTGCTTTAGGTAGGGATCTTACCACTAGAACGAAATGAGAAATGTGTCGAATGAGGTGACTGAGAAATCTTGGTCCAGATGCCAGCCGGGCAAATTTTCTCATACACATTTACCACCTCCCCTTCCATTTTTCTCCGACCTGTGAATCATCGGCCGTTATTTATCCGCCAGCAGCCAGGCTCGCTCATTTCCGAATCTTAACAATGAGGGTTTAGATTACATTCTTTCATTAAATAACCTAATTAATAAATGAAAAAGATTGTAATTATAATGTATTCAAGTTTCATTATTATATGATGAATAATTGCTATACCTTGTATTACATTAACGATGACTTGCTAAAATTGTAATAAAATGACGTTAATTACATTACAACCTAATATTTAAGGGTCATTCGGTTTCTAACATAGTTTAGGTGTGCAAAACTCTGTTTCTGCAGTGGTTTAATTTGGATTGCATGTAGTAATGGAAAAAAACTCAACTGAACATGTCTCACTTGGTTGCCACTCAGAATGGAACTAAACACATCCGGACGTACGGGTGGGATATAATAAATCTCCTCCGGGCTTGAAGGGTTAAGTCACCACCTAAAGCTACTTTTCTGGATGTTCTCTGATCAACCAGAAATGACTGTTCATTAGCAGGAACATTGCTCAATTTGTAACATGAACATGATGAAAAATCAATGCATTTGCAAGATCCAATATCGAAGAGTTTAGATTTAGTGTCATATAAGCTCATATACATTTTCTATTACACAGTGGACTAAATAAACTATTACAGTCCTTTTCAAGGGAGTGTGTTTGAGACTGCTTCTAATTTTTATCACACTCTTCATTATATTTGTTAGGAAATAACAAAAATCCAACATTCTACGAAGAAATCACCTACTTTTCTTCCTGTGAAAAACTGTCCTGCATGCCATGCGATGTTCGATACAGCTATTTATCATATATTTATATATACAGTAAAACCTCTACCTTACGAACCCCTTTATAGCGAAGACCTCCGAATAACGAACAATTGACGGGGTCCCACCAAACTTGTATACAAAATCTCTAATTATAACCTCTTTACTACGAACTTCCGTACTACAAAAACTTCCGAACAACGAAGGAAAAAAGTGGTCCCTTCCGTTTTTATTTACCTCTTTAGAACGAAATTTTGCTCGCTAAACATTTTTTTCAGTTACATAAGTACGGAAAACTAATGAAAACAGTCTCCAAAGCGCCAATTAGCGTTAAGCTTACAACAAGCCAATCATAGCACGTTTTCTAGCATGATGAGGTATTTCATGTGTTTCCGGCATTCTCGCGCCATTGACCGGTGTGTCCTAGGTGAGAGAAGGTGTAAAAGTGCGACAAGTTATTGAGTGAGAAGAAGTGCGTTAAATATCAATTCCTTTTGATATTTAGTGCTTAACGGTGGTTCACAACGATGGCGGGAAATGCAACCCTCCTTAAATGGAACCTCTTGCAGGCAATGCAACGGCTTTGCATTTCATGGGAAGCCGTCTCACCGTCAAACGTAAAAAACTGCTATGCAAGGGCGGGATTTTTTTGTGATTCCATTGCAAGTGAGGAGTGTGTGGAACCTGAGGGAGAAGGGTGGGAGGAATTAAGGGCAGGTTTAAATTTAAACTCTGCGTCTTTTCAAGATTTTGCCCATGTAGACGACAATTTGTTGACCTGCTCTGTGGAAAGTGAGGATCCCAAAGGGGTAGAAGTGTCCAATATGGAGGAAGACGGAGAATTGGAGTTGGTGCGGCCGAAGTCGAGCGACGTATGTGCAGCACTGGATGTAGTGGAAAGATATTTACTCTCATCCGAGAGTTGTAGTGCTGCAGCTATGCACGCTTTCAGGGAAGTGGAGACTGCCGTTTCCCGAGAATTTACGAAGAATTTAAAACAGAAAAAAATAGACTCGTTTTTTTAAAAATGTTGATTTATTAATAAATCTTTTAAAAAAAGTGTTGTATTTGAAATCATTCCCGATTAAATTAATCCCCTAATCCTTTTAGAGAGAATTTCAACAAAAGATTGCAGCAATGAGGTATGTATCATGGTGAGGTGGTTCCTATGCACTTTTTTGTGATAGATAATTTATTCGTCAGAGACGGAGCTGGAGTGTTGTTAAGAATGTTAGTGAAAAATATTGGAGTCTTGATTTGGAGTGCCAACGACAGTTAGTGCTTTCTTATGGGGAAAATGCTGCTTTCTTTCATTTCGTTTTGAAATATTTGCAACCCACTCCGTGGTGGTCAAATAGTAGTTTATTAATTGGCGTTGCTGTCAATATTTTTTATAAATTTAGCGACTCAACAGATGCTTTAGGATAGGCTCAGCGAGTATCACACATTGCATCCTCGAAAAAAGTCGCATAATAAAAAATTGCAGAGGATGTTTTCGTGCAGAACCTGCCAATCAATGCTAGAAAAAATAACATTGCATTTCTGAGTTATTTGGTGCTTGCCACTGTCAAACATTGCAAAATGAGATGAATGAAAGTGGCCCTTTTTCCCATAAGAAAGCATTGTGTCATTGGAGCTTCAAATCAATATGGCCGATTATTAAACATTGGGGGCGCGTTTTGAATATCGTCCGCTTATGTGATACTTTTTCCTGAAAAGATATAATGGGCATAATTTAGTAGAGTTACTCCGTTTCTGAGCATATGCCTTCATTTGGATAGCCCCGTTGCTCCCGTATAATCTAACAGGCAATGTGCCCCTGAAGTTATGCAACGCCCAATAACCTCCGATCAACGAATTTCCGAATAATGAATAGACGAAAAATTGGGTCCCTTGATATTCGTTAATGAGAGGTTTTACTGTATAATATTTTAACTATTTCAATGCATCTTCATTGATGCAAAACCACTGTATAAACATAAATGCATTTCAAAATACAGAAAATGTTGAATAAAAAATATATCTTTGGATATTTTTGCCTCTTTACCCAACATGGTCAGAAAGACCGTGCACGACCTCCCACGTCGCAAACCACCACACGACCTTTTTCGTTGTTTCTGTCACAAATAAAATAACATTCCTATACCATCAACCCTTCAGCGACAGGCTACATTTAAATACTACTCTACTGTACGGTATTATGGGTATTTAATTAAAATGGCTGATTCTGATGTAGTTCATTATAAAGTTTTACCTAATAATCGGATTTATGTGAAATTTTTGGAATATTTACATCATAGTATGTTTACTATACCATACGTTTTATATAATTCTATTACGATAAGTGATGAAGAACAATAAAAGTTTATTCCACACAAATGTTTAACACTTACTCACTGTTTTACATGTTAGATTTGTTCCCACCCATTCAAATGATGCGCTCAAGTTCTCCGTATATAGCAGAAAGTTGCTCTATTCTCATAATGATGCAGTTGTTGAGAGCCACCTCCTATTTTCTTTATGTCTTCCAAACAGACATGGCACTCAAGAACTGTTTACGAACAACATCGCATGGATGATATTTATAAAATTGAGAATGAAACACCTCTAGCTGACCCCTATTTTCCTTCATCTTATGGTGCCTAGGGACCTTGACAAATACTAATTCATATTGATTGTGAACACTTGCCTTGTGTTCTGTATCTTTGATCGTATTCTTTCTGAAAATGAGATTTTCTGATTAAAAGTATCGACTATCTTTGAATTAATTAATTTCATAAAGAATGACCAAATTTCTGAATGATTTAGAGACAAATAAATCTTTGGAAACTGATAGAGATTAAGGGTGAAAAAATAGTGCAAATAATTTTTACTCGCATCAACCAGTGATCGTCACAGTAGATGGAATTTAGTTTTGTGTACTAAAACATTAGGAAAATATTGCAATCAATTCTTCTTAGGTGAAAACCTTTATATAAAATAATGTGAAAGCAAAATAAAAGAATAAAAACTTCTCTATATAGCAAATTAAAAGTAACACAGAATGGGTCTGTACCATGCAGAGAAGCTGGCAAAATGGTAAGAAACTGAGGTCCATAACATGCAGTACTTACTAACTATACTCATTTAGTATATAGGTATTCTATTTGGAACGTACAAGGGAAAGTAAAATTTATTAATTACCTCATTTTCAGGTTCATCCATCTCCTCTTTAAACGTATTTATCACATTCACTGCATTTTCCTCCAAATGCTCTTCTTGTTTGATGGAAATCTACAAGATAAAAGGGTAAATAATGATGTGCTGGCATTACAGTAAAAACCATTAAGTACACAGCATACTTATGACAAAAGAATGCACTAGCTACAAGTTATAGTTAACGGTTTCAGACATCACATGGTGGAATATCTTCATAATGTAAAATAAAGAGACTTGTTGTAATTCCACATAAATTTATTTAAAATGACCCAGGTTTCGTCGCAATGCAACATTGCCGGGTGAATACTGGACATCGCTAAGCTCAACCGTTTTCTCCCCCTCCCCTTCCCATGAACATACGTTCACTCCTTTCCTCCAATGATGTTCACTCCACAATTACTTTCTTTATTCTCCCCAACTCACCCTCACGATTTCGCATTGCAACGAAACCTAGGTCGTTCTAAATAAATTTATGTGGAATTACAACAAGTCTCTTTATTTTACACTAGCTACAAGGGTCGAAAAAGAATGATAGCCATTGCAATGGCAATCTCCTATAATGATGGACACTTGGTTAGTTGGTGAACATTTCAAATCATTTATAACTCAAAAACGGTAAGAGATAAATGATTCAAAATTTTCCAGGATTGCTTGATTCACATATAAAAAGTGATGAAAAATATTTGGAAAAATGGCCCGGGATCGACTCCAGGGAATAATTTCTATTTCTCATAAGGTAGCAAGTAAAAATAGCCTGACATGCAGGCAATGAAATCCCTTACCATTTGCGTATTTTCCTTTACATATTGGAGTACATCCCTGTATTTGTGTGCCTTCATTTTAAATAATTTGAAATCTAGCAATTTTGTATAGCACTCTTCACAAACGAATTGAGGACTTTTATCCTCTATAGTTATCTGAAACAATTAAATGAAAGTATTATTAGAACACTAAAAACAATAAGGCTAACACATTGCAATAAAGAAATTCACAGATTAAACAATAGTAAAAGGGCATGTGACTATTAAAATAGAATATTTTCAATTTAGAAATTAATCATTAACCCTAGAACTACAAAGGGGGAGCCTCCGAGGCCCACAACATATTTTTTATCTGTTTCTTTATTAAAAGTAAAGGCAAGGTCTTGATATGTAATTACAATGTGCAGAGACTTATAGAACAGAATCACCCCAAGTTTCTCTTCAATGTACGCATATTTCGATTTTCTGCAAATTATTTCGCCATTGCCTGCATTCCTTCACATCTGGGTGGCCTAACTCATAGGGTACCTGTTGATTGTTGGTTTTATTCTCACAACCACAGTCTCGCAATATTGCTAATTCTAGTAAATTCTGTTGAATTTTATTCTCTTCGACACTCCTTATTAGCAGTTCATTTGGTTTCTAATAGAGCAATGCGTCGTCTTGAGAAACCGTACATGCAAGCAAGGATGCAGAAGGATGTTAATTTTGTTTCTTTCAACATGAATATAATGTTTGTTTGGTCTGTATTGATAAGCAAGATAGTATAGCTGTCATTTTATGATGCCAAAAAGTACGTGCAGCCAAACAAAGGAAAACCCAATGTGATATGCTAACAGTGTAACCACCAGGTGTGGAAAGCACAGGGTGAAGCGGGCTATTTGTTTAAACTGTTGTCAGATGAATCTGATTAAATTGTTTTTCTAATCAATTTGTTATTATGTTGGTGGAGATTTTCGGGTTTCGCTGCATTGGAGGCTTTGATGACTGCAAAGCCTCCAATGCAGCGAAATCCGAAAACCTTCACCAGCATTCAGCAACGCTGCGAAAGCCTTCAATGATCATAGAAAAACTCGTTGTTTTTAATAAAATGTGTGGAAGTGACAAAGTTTTTCATTACATCTCATAATTACTACGGCTTTTCCAGCGGCAAGGCATCCACGGAAGCTAGAGAAATGCCACTTCCTTTAAAAGAACAAATAAAATAAAACAAGAATTGAAAATAAAGAAATTGACTGATTTTGTATGTAGCGTCAGTACTCAAAGTTCAAAATATTTTCAGTCTACGTAACATATGGTTACATAGTACAGGGTTATCGGCTATTATAAACACATTATCGGAAGTTATAGACACATTATTGTTAGTTATAAACAAAGTATTGGTAGTTATAAACAATTATTGGTAGTTATAAACAAAGTATTAGTAGTTATAAACAAACTATCAGTAGTTATAAACACATTATCGTGAATTATAGACAGAGTATTGATAATTATAAACAATACTAACCCTACCCTATAATGGAAGAAAACTCTCAGGAAGTAGTAAATGAAAATGGAATACAGAGTGAACTAAATGATTCAGTTGCTAGAACAAGAAAGAAAAGAACCTCAATAACCGACGAAAAAATTGAAGTATTTAAAAATATGAGAGAACAAGATGAGTCAGCGGTTAAAATAGCAAAAACTTGGGCATATCTGTGTCTATTGTGTACAAACTAATGAGGAAAATACACGAAGCTGAGGAAAATATGGAAGAAGTTGATTTAACACGGAAGAAGCCTGGACCAAAACCGCAACAAGTTTCTAGATTATCGGACAAAATATGTGAAATTATTCAAGCCGACTGCTCATTGACACAAAAAGGCATTCAAGAAAAGTTGAGAGAATATGACTTCATCTGCACACAGTCTACTATATCGACAAATCTAAAAAATATTGGCATTACAAGAAAAAGATTGAAAAGAAGAGTTTCAAAATCCACAACACCTGAAGTTTTATCAAAAAGGAAAATATATTCTCGTGAAATCATGAGGATTCCATCAGGAAGAATGTTATTTCTAGATGAAACTGGTTTTAATCTACATAGTACCAACAATTACGGATATTCTCCTAAAAATATAGATGCTATCAAAAAGGTTCCTACGAACCGTGGGAGAAACAAAAGTTTGATAGCTGTGCTCGCTATAAATGGAATTAAGAATTATAAAATAAAAGTGGGTGCTTATAACACAGAATATTTCGTTGACTTTCTTCAAGATTGCAAATCAAAGAATGTTTTTAAGGAGGGTGATATCGTTATTATGGACAATGCGAAGTTTCACCACAGCTCTGAATTGATTACTTGGCTTGCCGCAAATAATGTTTGCTACAAATTTCTTGCCCCTTACAGTCCGCAATTGAACCCAATTGAAGAGGTTTTTAGTGTGCTTAAAAGTAGATACCATGCTATTCGTCCTACTCCTGAAACGTCGTTACAGCTCCAAGAATATGTCGTAAGATGCATTGACAGGATGAATAATGATAGTACATTATGTTTTGAGGCTTTTTATGGCAACATGTTGGGATATCGCGATTTGGCTTTTCAAGGTCTTTCATTTTAAATAATTACATATGTACATTATATTTTTCCCTTTTCAATTCTCCTTTTTGTTCATTGCAGTATGTATGTATCATATCTTATATGTATACTACAAAAGTTAATTAATTGTATATATTTAACAAACATTTTAAAGGAAAATGAATGTTACCTAATTATATTTACAATTACTTGATTGTGTACTGACTAAATATGTATGTACCTACTATGTATAATTCTCTACAGATATGAATTCTTTTTCATTGTACATATTATACAATGTATTCATTATTATGTACCTACGCATCATTTCTCGTGCCGCCTTTAATCATAGAATTGTACATTGCATCATTAAATAAACACAAAATTAATGGAAATCAGTAATTTATTCTATTTAATTTTCCTTTATGAATTTTTATGTACCGAAAAGGAGTTTAGTTCATTTATCGGTAACAACTCACAAAAATTAGTAAGCGAGAAAGAGTGGCTGAAAAATATTTTCATTTACATTAGCATTTGTGTTTTACATATTTGTCTTCTCAACAGAATCAATATTTTGTCTTGATTTTTGAGTTGACTTCATTATTTTCGTATCCAAACCACTAAAACAATTTTTTACATATTCCCTAAATTTTAGCGTTATGGCCAGGTTTTGTTTATAATTATCGATACTCTGTCTATAATTCACGATAATGTGTTTATAACTACTGATAGTTTGTTTATAACTATCAATAATGTGTTTATAACTTCCGATACTGTGTTTATAACTATCGATAATGTGTCTATAAATTTCGATACTGTGTTTATAATAGCCGATAACCCTGTAAAAGGTTTATGTAGTTGATCTGCCCAACTCCCATGACTTTGTTGTAAATGTAAATTGTAATTGTAAATGTAAAAGGGCACTTATGCACAAGCTGGCAACAATGCACACAAGCCGCCACAAACGTCAATCCCAAAGTAATTTCCTCCAGACTAGTTGTATGATGGGATGATGGAGAGTGAGAGAGAGACTGGAGTGCATGTAGGGCAAGGATGTACCCAGGGGGAGGTCCAAATCCCCCCTCCCCTAATTAATGTACACACATTTATGGAATCTGCAATAACCATGCTACGTTGCCACTTGCTGCATTGAGTTATGATGACTAAAAATGTTATGAAAGTTTATATTATTTAAATAGAACTTTTATTTCATCAATTGCTGAAAATTGGTTTTCGTCCTCAGATCCTCTACCCCCTGAAGCAAATTTCTGGGTACGTGCATGGTGTAGGGTGTTATTTGATTCGAATAACCTGCTGTTTTGGCAACAGTAACAGCCTGGGAACTTAATACAGAACCCCGTTCTTCCTCAACCACTACCGAGTTACTGTCCACTGGACTAGAGATCAGTCTGCAAATGCATTTACTGAGAAAGTAGGAGAAGGGGTTATGGAACCTGCATGCTTCACAGAATCCTATGTGTACATGCTCTTATGGATGGGGTCATTGACTGCATTGCCTCAAGTGTTACTTAGTGCATATAGCATTATTATAATTAATTTATTGGTGTTCAGTTGTTTTGTTAGCTGTAACTGAATAATATAGTGTAAGTTTCTTGTGGAGTGTGAAGTTTAGAAGTGGTTTTGTTTTATTATTATTTACGCATTTATAGAGACGTAGGGAAGCATCATGCCAGCAGATTCCACCATGCATTCGGGGGTTCCCGCTGATGTTGTTGCTACTTGTGGGACTGCTGGGAGTGAGATTCTTCAACAGGAATGCAACTGTTCCATTGAAAATGTACTCAATAAATTGTTCAGTGCATTCTCTTGTAAAAATAAATTGCCAACAATCGAAAGTGGCATATCAAAACAAATACTAACAGACTTGAAGACCAAATCTAAACCTTTTACGAGACGATTTCATGAAAATCCTAATGACTCTGTGATGTGGTTATTTGGCTGCAGTAAACTAAAGAAACTATTTTACTGGCTATTGCTCTTTTAAGCATTGAGAAAGATTTGTTGCTGAAATTAAACTGGGGGCAGTGTTACGAGGACGTGACTGACATCTTTGCAAGAAGAAACTGGAGAGTAGAATTACACTACAAATAAACTGACGTGGGCAACTTTCTCCATATTTATATGGCAAATTACATGTTGTTAGCTCTGGGATCGTTGTCAATATTTACTTCTGCTTGACAATTAAGAAAAGAAAAAGGAGCATTACTAAGACGTAACTAAGCGTCAATTGTTGACAATAGGCTTTAGTAGGTGGCATGGTGGTGGCAGCTAAAATATAAGATATCTCTTAAACAATGCATTACATGGAAAAATGTTTCAAACAAAGGTTGCAGAAAATGAAATTTCCTACAACTTTTATTCCAATACATTTTTACATTTATCAAATATTAAAGGAAATATTTCAAAATAACGGATAAGTGACAGGAGCAAACACCCACTTCTGGTCGACCAATTTTTACCAAAAACTAATCAGATATTCCAACTTTTATAAAAATGTTAAATATAAAATTTTACATTGACCTGATTAATAGTTTTTGAGTTAGTGCGCCCACAAAAATCTGTCACATATAGATAGATACAGACATCATCGAGAAAATAGTGAAAACGTGTTCAGGGGACCTTAAAACATGTATTTCCGTTGAAATCTCGAATTCGATTTTTTCATGAAAACACATTCTCTATACTTCATATAAGGAGAAAGTAAAAATGACAAAATTTTACATTTTATAACACTATGTATTGCTTATTTTGCATGTCAGTGTAGAACAATTTCCTCTATTTCAATAATCATGCCTCGCGTCTGGATTTTTATTGTATTATAGATGGTGGACCACTGAGGCACGCCCCCCTCTCCTCCACCTGGTAGTTAAAAATTGTCGGTAGTTCTAGGGTTAATATAACATGCACAATAGGGCCAGTGGACAAAGATGGAACAAACAATAAGAAAAATGATCATGTCGTATGAGAACAGTAACATAAATATGTCCATCAAAATTTTCAATCATCACTTACATCCAACTGACAGACGTCATTTATGATCTCGTACACAAGGGAATCGTCCAAAGCATGCCTGTC
Source organism: Tanypteryx hageni (assembly GCA_028673005.1). Taxonomy (NCBI): domain Eukaryota; kingdom Metazoa; phylum Arthropoda; class Insecta; order Odonata; family Petaluridae; genus Tanypteryx; species Tanypteryx hageni. The sequence continues at coordinate 11,768,405 of CM054119.1, read as the reverse complement.
GTAAATGCTAGCATAGGCACAACTATCCATTAAACAAGTAGTGCAAAGATCATCTGTGTCTAATTGAGCCATTTTTGCCAGTTAAATCAAATGGCTCCACCAATCTCTGATTTTTAAATCAAGGAATAACTAGATAAAAGAAGAAAATGGAGGCAGTTATACAAAAGATATGCTACAACAAGAGTCTCAATAAAAATCCAATAAAAAAATTTCAACATCGGTGGCGAGATTTTTCTCAAATGCATAGCATAAAAAATAAACATGGTATGCATAAACACTAATGTACAGCATAAGCAATTTAAGCCGAGTACAGAATCGCCCATAACAAATTATTACTAACTATTGAATTAATGACATACATTTAGCCCCAGTAAGCTTGGCAAAATATTGGGTCGAGTGAATAAAAAATAAGCAAATGCTTAGGCTTAAGACTTCTCTCACTTTTCAAACAAATGCTTAATTTGGCGTGAATAAAAAAAATAGCATTTGCTTTGGCTAGAAAGAATAAGCACTTGCTTATTTTTAGGAATTTTCTTAAGCATTTGCTAAAAATTGTGTGAATAAAACCGAGCTTAAAGCATATGCTGAAACTTTTTTTAAGTGAGGTAAAGAGCTTGCTAAAATATTTCTAAGTACTCTATTTTCATGATAATTGATGCTAAATATAAATATGGTAATTTATAGTGACACGAAAGGTTAAAAAATACGAGAAAAGTTTCAACAACCAACGGTTATAAAAATTTATATCGTTTCTCTGAAGAAAATATTAAGTACCTATATTTAAAATCTGTTACTCGGAGAATATTAAGAGAGACCGCAGGGAACTGTCTTTCAAACAGAAGATAGAAATATTTTTAAGGTACTTAAGTGATCCCGAATTTCAAATAGGAGACGGAGAAGATCACCACGTACAATACACAACTGTATGTAAGACAGTAAAATTTGTGGCGTCCAAAATCACTATAAAGGCAAATGACTGGATAAAATTACTATAACTAATTGAATAAAAATACACCCATGATTTGTGATATTATCCAATTTACAAGAAATAGTTTTAAAAAATTATTAATTAACTTTTAAAAAATATTACCCAATATATTTATGTTTTTAGTTTGAAATTCAACTATGTAAAACTTTAAAGTAAACAAAAACAAATGAAGGAAGAGTTGCAAAGAGCTTTCTTCCGTAAAAATTTAAGCATTTGCTTAAAATTGAGTAGCAAATGCTTATAAGCAAAAGCAAACTTTTATTCACTCAATATGAAGCAAATGCTATTAGCATTTGCTTAATTTTTATTCACTCGACCTATTGTTTGAAGCCATCACGGAGAATATTACACATTGCATTTTTTACACTTCTCTTGCATTCTGGAACAACTTGAACACCAAAGAGAAAACACATTTCAGGTGATTTTACAACTATTTTGTTACAAGCTTTTAAAAAACCCAAATCAACTTTATGGATAAGAGCAAACCAAACCTACGCCAAAATCATATATTACGATATTTCTCTGAAAAATATACAGCCTAGTGTAAAAACCCCTATTTGAGTTTCTTAGTCAACTTTGTAAACTATAATCAAGGTCAATTTCCGACAGAATTTAGCAAATTTCTGTAAAACCTTTAAGGCTAAAGAAGTCATCAGATATCAAAAATAACTACTCCAATCAGGTAATACAAAAACCGAACTCAGATAAAATATTGCAGTATATAACCTCCGCGTGAATGTGATAGCGAAATAAGCTAGAATCGATGTGTACGTAGAATAATAACGAAAATAAAAACCCAAAACAAAACAAATAACACTTTACCTTTTCATAAGAAAACAACGTTATCCTTCATATTTTATTTCGACTTCGATGTAAATGAACTCCTGCTTATAGCTAACGCAGCAAGAAGAAATAACTCTGATAAAACACCACACAATCTATCAAACTGCGAAATAACAAAGAAGTTGTGCGAGATAAAACAATCATCAAATAATTGTATCACAGGTAGATACAGATTTGAATTTCTCGTGATTAACCCATCAAATTACATCCACCACAACTTAATCACCCGCGCAGCATAGGAGAAAACAGTGGAATATCTCCAATTTTCGTGTGGGAAGGAAAATTCACGAAAAATAACATATATAAAAAGAAAATTTTAAAAATACTCACTTCACAACGAGCGAAACCAAAACACGTGCGAAACCAGTGTTGCCAAATTTCATTCACGCAAGGTTTCCATAGGTGAGTTGCGTGATTATACCAGAATTATACTAGATTTTTAAAAAACGTAATTCACTAGAAAAGTCACCAAAATCGTCTTGTGTCTATCAAATATTCGGTAATATCGCATTAACGAGCCGCATGATCTGAACAACAGCACCATGAGTGAGGAGAAATGGAACTATGTGGATGTTGCTATTGAAACAGGAAACAGTTGTATTTGATATGGAGTTCAAAAATTAGTGCGGGAAATTAACAGTGATTAAAATCTGAAAAATATGCCATGAAAACGTTATTGTTTTTGGGTTAGAGGGAGATTAGATTAGTATTTTTGATATTTAGGATAATATTTGATAGATGCAAGAAGATTTTGGCGACTTTTCTAGTGAATTTCGTTTTTTAAAAATCTAGTCGAATTCTGGTAGTATTAGTAGTGTTGGTTTTATTCGCCGTAGGCAATGCATTGCATGGTTTCGTCAAAAAAGTCCAACACATAAATTAACAGTATAAAATACATCTAGAAAAATAGGAGATACAATACAATCTTTGATTAAAACAAACATTACAAAAGTATTATATATGAGAGTCGTTCATAAACTCAGTAACACTGTAGAATAATTTTTCGTGAGGGAGCTCCTTAATCTTTAATGAAAATTTTTTCCTTTCTAGTCATTTTACTGTATGGGGTAATTTATTACATAGGAGAAATCCTCGGTGAGTAATACTATTAAGGCTTTTTATGGTTCTATGGCTGTTTAGGTGTATGGAGTTAAGTGATCTTGTATTGTAGTTATGAGAATCAGTTTTTTTTTAACATGCTTTCGTTGTTGTGAATGAAACAAACTGTTTCCATTATGTATATGCAGGGCACAGGTAGAAATTTTAGTTCTTTAAAGAGTTGTTTCCTTGGAGTCCTTATTGGAACCTGTTTCATAATTTTTAATATCCTTTTTTGCATTTTAAAAACTTGAAATATTTTAGGGGAAGACCCTCACAAAGGGATACCATATGATATTATGGATTGTACATAGCCATAGAACACACTCTTTAAGACATTGAGTGTTGTAATTTAGCCCAAGACACGTATAGCATAACATATCCAATTTAGTTGTGTAATATGTTGTTCCCATGACAAGTCAGAATCAATCCACAGATCCAGAAATTTTGTTTGATTTCCTTCCTTAATTTTCGTGCCATCAAATTCTACATTTAAGGGTTCTGTTTGCTTCATATTAGTATAAAAATTAATAGAGATAATTTTATTAGTATTCAATAATAATTTATTTGTTTGTAACCAAGTGAGTAGGTCATTCTTTGTTTTATTCACTTTATATTGAATGAAGTTAAAACTGTTGCTCTTAAAAATTAGATTTGTGTCATCTGCAAAAATAACTGGTTCAGATAATGGAAGATTTGTTGGCAAGTCATTTATGAAAGCCAGAAAAAGAATAGGGCCCAAAAAGGAATCTTGAGGCACACCGCAGATTAAGGGGAGATAGTTTGAGTGAACTCCATTGATTTCAACAATTTGCTTCCTGCCCTCTAAGTAAGAACGAAACCACTGGTTGACCTGACCTCTTATGCCACAGTTCTCTAGTTTTTGGAGAAGCAAATTATGGTTAAACACATCAAAAGCCTTTCTAAGGTCTATAAAAATGCCATAGATATGTTTCTTGCCATCCTTTGATTACAAAATGCTCTTTAAAAAGGAAAATATTGCATCATTAATAGATTTATTTTTCCTAAAACAATATTGGTGGTTAGATAAGATCTTATATTTTTCCAGAAAGGTATCTAATCTGTTAATCTTTTCCAATATTTTGGAGAATGCTGAGTGTAGGAAAATAGGTCGATAATTTTCTTTATTACTTTTGTCTCCTTTTTTAAACAATGGTTTAACCTCAGCTGTTTTGAGAAGATTGGGAAATTCCCCAGTTGCAAAAGATTGATTACAGACCACATGAGAATTTATTTTTCAGGCTACCGATAATACTTGAGATTTCAGCTTCACTTACTGGGTTTAAGAAAATGTTTGAGGATTTACCTGTGTAGTAACGAAGATTGGGGCAGTTGAGCCTGTTTGAGATATACCAGCAGTGGAGAAATAATTGCTAAAGATATTCGCAACATCTTGGGATTCAGTTATCATGTTATCATTTTGACTAAGTTTAATTGGTTCTTCATCTTTGAGATTACTTTTCCCTGCTTCACTTTTAACTACTATCCACATTGGTCTGCTCTTATTTTCAGATTGAAGGATTACACAACTGTTGTACAATTTTTTTTCTTCTATTATGAAATTTTACAATATTGTTTATATTTATTTTTTAAGCTCAAGTCGTTTGAGTTGATGCATAGTTCATATAATGCCCTTTTATTTCTACAAGAGGTGAGAATGCCTTTTGTTGTCCAAGATGAAGAGTTTGAATGTAACTTATGTGTTTGTAGTTTATTCAAAGGAAAAGCTAGGTTAAAATTGAAGGTTAATACTTCTAGAAAATGTTTTGTTTTTAAGTTCAGGTCTGTCATAGCAGTTTCATCAAGCCATTTCTCAGATGACAGAAGCTTATTGAAATATTCAAATTAAAGGGGATTGTAAAGTCTTTTCCAAGTAAAATTCTCTTTGGAAGATTCGGATTACACTCGGCTAGTCACAGATGGATTGTCACCCAAGGCTTGATGGATTTGCTCGGGAATCTGAAAGGCAAGCCGATGTCCTCTCAGATCCACACATTCCATCAGAATGTGTCTGATGGACAGAGATATATGACACGTGTCACACATTGGTGGATCCTCCCTGTGGAGTAAATACCCGTGCGTGAGTCTCGTGTGACCGATCCGAATTCTGGCCAGCTTGATCTCTTCCCGGCGATCCTTTCTTGAGTACTCAAGAGTCCTCTTAACACTCTTTAGCTTATTATCCTGTACGAGGTCCCAAGTAGCCTGCCATTTCTTCCTCGAGGCCTAGCAAATACAAGATAAAATGTCGATTGTCTGGAGAGCATTGAGTTGCGAAGGCATTGATGCTACAGTTTTCGCTGCAGCATCCGCAATCTCATTTCCTTGGATACCCTGGCGACCAGGTATCCAGCAAAATGTCACCGATTTTCCTCAACAAGAGACCTTGTACAGGAGCTTCTGAAAACCCAGTAGAAGCAGTTGTGCTTGGTACAAAGAGTCCAAAAGCTGAAGGCTGCTTAATGAGTTACTGCAAAGCAAACATTGCTCTTTATGTCTAAGGACTAGCTTTAGGGCCATGTTTATAGCAGTCATCTCTGCCGTAATGATGCTCGCTGTAGCTGGAAGTGTGCACATGGAGGATACGACCTCCTCTTCCACCACAGTGCATCCGACTCCGTCCTGGATTTTCGTTCCATCTGTATAAATAAAAACATAGTTAAAATATATAACCTGCATTTCTAAAAACAGCTGTCGGTACATAAAAGACAAAGTGTTAGGTTTCGGCAGGTTTGTTAATTTTAAAAGCATTCTAGGCTTCGGGATTTGCCAAGGCGGAATGCTGTTTGAGCGCATCTTAACCACTTCTGGTATTGTGTACCCTAAATGTGCAGAAGCATCACATAGTCGTAGCCTAATGGGACGAGTGGCACTTGGACGGTTAATGAACCTATAATCTAGGCAAATCTGGAGTGTGGCAGAATAGGCTGGGTCCCTCGGTGTAGCTCTAACTCGAGTAGCATACGAGAGCACGAGTTGCCATCTTCGAAGATGGATCGGTGGTTCGCCTGATTCTGCATATAGGCTCATTACCGGACTGGTACGGAAAGCACTAAGAGCAGTCCGGATACCTTGGTGGTAAATGGTATCAAGGGCTTTTATATATGACCTGCGGGCAGAGTAATAAACAATGGAGCCATAGTCCAATTTGGACCGAACTAATGCTCGATGCAGTCTCATTAGAACCAATTGTGATCTGCAATACCTGAAGCAATGTTATTACTTGAATAGAGGAATATATCATCAAGAAATATTTGATCAAGGCATGCCTTAACATGAGTGACACTGTTAATAGCTGCTACCAAATCAAAAGAGCTAACAGTTGGAAGTAATTCTACTTTATCACATGAAGTTTTAAGGAAATCCATATCCACAGCACAAGGGGCTTCTTCTCATTTTTTAAGATGCCAATAAGTAGCTCAAACTTTTCTAAAAAAGTGGCAACACAACCATGGGGAGATCTATATAAGGATACCACTAGAATATTAACACTAGACAAACAGATTTCAACTACAGAATGCTCAAAATGTTTCTCATCATTCAGATATGCTGTATAATTTTTTCTTTAAAATAGATACTTTCCCTGATCAGTATAGCTGTCCCCCATTTTAAAAATTGGAGCAGCAGTATATGCTGGCTGTTTTATATTTTGGAATGGCTAGGGTTTCAACCTCTTGTTTTACAAGCCAATGCTCAGATACACATACTTCATCAGTAGGATCACTGTGGTTCATACATTTTCTTTCTAATGCATTGGACATTCTGATGTAAAATTGTGAGATTATGAATCTTTTTTATGACATTGAAATTAACATTGTGAGCACTACCTTTGAGGACATCAGCAGAATTCTTAGGCATAGAAATAGATGAATGATTTTTACTAAGGTAAGTATTAATTTTAACACCAACTGTAACAAAATTTAGTTTTTCTGTTTGTTTAACAAAGCAGTAACTTTTTCTATTGCATGGCTTAGGATATAAGAGCCTCGTTGATTTAAATGGAAACCATCCTTTCCCAAACAACTATCATTTATATATTTATTCACATCAAAGAATTTTACCTTTAGGGCTTCACATGCCTACCTAATGTTATTATTAATATCGTTTATGAAAGATGGATTAACGTCTCTTCCGTTCACAATTGAGTTTACAACTATACCTGCATTGGGAAATTTCTGTTTTGTAGTCCTTTTCAGGCAATAAATTTCACCCATAACTTCCTCTGGAGACCTGGCTCTTTTCACATCATTTGTTCCTACATGAAGAACAACGGTGTCAGGGTTAGGGTTCATTTCATCCATCTCTCTGATCTTGGTACTCAATTGCTCTGCCTTTATTCCACTAAAAACATTTTTTGAGGAACTTTTCACATTCACATGTTTAATAATTGAGTCACCTATTACCATTACAATAGTTTTACACTGTTAGCTTCATATGGGGAGGCAAAAGGAGGGAGAACACTTTTTTCACGACCAGAAGTTATGGAGCTCACTCTGTTAGGTGTACGTAGCCACTGACGTTTTGATGGCTCATGTTTGTTTTTCACTCTATGATTAGACACATTCTCGAAATTATCCCTTGATGTGGTACATTCTTGGTTCTTATCTCTTCCCGGCACTGAACTTAATACTTTGAACATATTATGAGTATTTAGTGGAGGATACGAAAGACTTTTGCTATTGGTAAAACTTACTTTCTTCTTGCTAACAACTTCGGAAAAATTTGCGACTTCTTTGCTCACCTTAAGTTCTTTCTCTAACCTCTGATTTTCTAATTCAATAGACCTATTCTTTATTTTAAGTGTTTCTGTATCCTGTTTTAGTAAAGAAATTACTTTTTCTTTCTATTGAAATTCGTTTTTCACCTTAGCATCCTCTACTTCACAGGAGCACTTATTGCACAGCCAAGGGCCATTCAAATGGGGGGTGCATTGGATGCACCGCACTGAGACGAAACTGTCTCATTGTACATTAATCTCTCGTAATCCTAAAAGTACTTGAAAATAGTTAAACAATAGGATACTCTTTCGTGACACTGCTGCTGCCAACAACAAATCAAATACAATACACTGGCTAATTAACACAAAATATACTAACAATTATATTGCAGTGACATAATACACAGCATAAATATAGTACAATACTTAATAGAAATGTCCACTTGAGGAATCATAAATGATACGGAAAGAGTTTGACTCGCAGATAATCTTTCCGCAAGTGGGCCGGTCAGGTCAGGTTTGTCCCCCTCTCTCTGAGTCCTATCTCATTCTCCCCATTCTCCATCTATCTCTCTCTCTCGCTCCTCGTGGCCAGCATGGTACTACTAAAGGAGAGGTCGTTCCGGTGAACGAAAACACGCCCAGTTTGCGCATGACGTCACGTGGCATAAGCTTTGTAGCGGGAAGCTTAAAATTTGGATAAAAATTAACGTAAATCGGCTGCTGATATCCGTCTTTTTATTTCTTCACCCTTCGTTATTATAAATAATACATTTATAAGTAATGCTATAAAATTCTGGGACGTTAATTTGTATATACAATGATTTTTTAACGAATTACCGGAATCGGAAAAATACTTGGGTGCAGGCAAAGTTAAGTTTAATGACTGAAGCCTAAACTCAACTAAAATATTCACCGATCACGGAAAAATGGGCAAAATTGTAGCTTTATATTAAAAAAACTTAAATCGATCAGAAAACACACTAAATTTCAAATGTAAATAATAATTCGTTAAATCATATGATATTTAAATTTATAAACACTGCGCATGAACATGCAGGAAGAACTGGGACTGTATAATTAGAAAACACATATTTGTAAACATTGCTAAATTTACATAAAAATGGTCATTAATGCAACAGTAAAATCTTGTATTTTAGTAACGCTTATGATGTTAAGTTGGTATGTATTGTAAATTAAATAAATAATGTTTCAGATCTTGTTAAGAGATATTTAAGAATTATACAAAAAATACAACTATTTTTTTAACATGCCATTCTCTCAACATACTATATTTGTGACAAATTTATATCGCACCAAGCACTTTCATTCTTAATATGCATAAATCTACTGATGAGACACTGTATAAATCGATTAAGTAATAGTTAACATCATACCGAATGAATACATTTCATAATATTGACGCTTTCACTATTTATATGGACATCGCTAGTTTCACTACAACCAGATCACTGAAGTTAAATTCACCAGCAATAATTAAATAAATAGATATAGATTAAATTATTAAGTAGCATATTTAAACCAAAGAATACCTGCTCTTACCTGTTTTCACGTTTATGTTGTCTCTTCTCCGGCATGCTCGAATACATGTTTCTTGAATGTACTTTTCTTGGGGAAATCGAAAGAATCTCACCCTACCTTTACACTATTGTAACAGTTGTTAAAACCAAATACCGCACAAGACGTCATTTCACTGAGAAAGCCACAGTTCAAGAGAAAAGATAACAATTTAACAAACCAGCGACCACGGACAATGGTAAATCATAGGCGGCAAGTGACGTGACGTCACACGCTCAAAGCGACGCTCGCCTGAGACCCTGAGATGCGCAACAACCTATCTCCTTTAGTAGTAGTAGGTGGTTCTCGGATCAGGAATCACCTTTAGTTCGCGGTGAAGTTCGAGTAGAGGGCACTGCACTCGCGAACGGTCTAAAAACTAACCCTCCCAAAGAAGACTCTCTCACCTCTGCCAACCCAAAACTCCCTCCCGGCCTCCCACCTACCTTTTCCATCTTCAAACCTCCTTCCCAATACATTCCACCCACCCTTCCTTCCCTACACCCGGTCGAACAATACCTCAATTACATCCTTTCCAGAATCTCCCAACCTAACTTTTCCGATCTTATCGACCATACAGATAATCTTACCAGACGTGAAAGGCATGCCATTTCCACACTCAAACATCTTGACCATATCATCATCCTCCCTGCCGACAAGGGCACCACCACGGTTGTGATGGATCGCGCCAAATATAACGAGGAAGCCGAGGGCCAACTTTCTGACGAAACCTCTTACCATCACCTTACTTCCAACCCCACAGACCACCACTCCTACCAAATTTCGTCCTATCTTCATTCCTCAGGCAAACAGGAAGGCCTTTCCGATTCCGCCATTGCTCTAATGATCCCCAACAAACCCCGCACACCCACATTCTACCTTCTCCCTAAAATCCATAAACCCAACATCCCCGGCCGCCCCATTGTTGCCAGCTTTAATTCCCCTACAGAACGCATCTCCGCCTTCGTTGACTCCCACCTACAACCTCTCATTCGTCAATTCCCTTCCTTCATCCAAGACACTAACCACTTTCTCAAACGTCTCAAACACCTCCCCTTTCCTCTCCCATCCAATACCATTTTGGCCACTATCGATGTCTGTTCCCTCTACACAAACATCCCCCACGATGATGGACTCTCTGCCCTTGGTAAACTCCTGGACTCAAGACCACCCGACGCAAGACCTTCCTCCCATTTCTTATTAGACTTGGCAGCAATGGTGCTCAAATTGAACAACTTCTCTTTCGATGGTCGTCACTACCTTCAAATTAGAGGCACTGCGATGGGCACCCGAATCGCGCCTTCATACGCCAATTGCTACCTTGGAGAATGGGAAAGACTCTTCCTCAACGTTCCACTCAGACCACTTTTGTGGCTGAGATACATCGACGATGTCTTCCTCATTTGGACGCATGGACCTGACTCTCTCCTTTCCTTTCTCTCGCGTCTCTCCTCCCATCCTTCACTGTCCTTCACCCACCAATCCTCTACCTCCCACATCACATTCCTGGATGTCGATCTTTACCTTCAAGACAGCCAAATCCGCACCTGTGTTCACATCAAACCCACCAACAGCCTCCAATACCTCCACTTTGATAGCTGCCATCCCCTTCATACCAAAACCTCTATCCCCTATGCCCTTGCTCGTCGAGGATGGAGGCTTTGTTCCGATAGAGCATCCCTTCTAGAGTATTACTCTGTCCTCGAGGATGCTCTTCTCAAACGTGGTTACCCTCCAGTCTTGGTCCGCGAACAGATCCATAGGGCGATGACGCCTACCCACATTGGATCTCATCCTCACACACCCACTATTCCTGCATCTACCCCTCCACTCACTCTTACGACACTTTTCCATCCTGGTATCCACGAAGCTCTCAAAACAATCCTTCATGCTGCCCACCCAATTCTTACCTCTTCCTCCCATCAGTCCCTCTTTATCAACCTTTTTGCCAATCCTCCGCTCCTCTCCTTCCGCCGGCCCCCAAATTTGGGAAATATCTTGTGGAGGAAGGAACTTCCTACTTCTACCACGCTTCTTGCAATAGGTTCCCACCCCTGCGGAAAACCTCGCTGCCTCACTTGCCCTATCCACCTACCATCATCTTCTTTCTCGAGTCCCTCCACCAACATCACCTACCCCATCACCTCCAGAAGTAACTGCACCACCCGTAACGTCATTTACCTCCTTACCTGCACCCTTTGTCCCGCTTTTACGTAGGCCTCACCAGCAATCCGTTAAACATCCGAATGAACGGTCACCGGAATAGCGTTTCTCTCAGACGCCCCCTCCCAGTTGCATTACATGCTAATACCCACAATGTTCCCTTTAATAGTTGCTACAATGTTAGGATTATTCGCGCTTTACCCTATGACACTCCTGCCCCCCTTCTCTGACACTGGCAACTAGCACATATCCATCTTCTCGACTCTTTCTCTCCGCCTGGCCTCAACCTCCGCTAACCCTATTAGCCCCCTTACAATGTTTCCTTGTTACTTTGTAACTATTCGGACTCTACCTCATCACACTCCCTCTTTATTGGCTATCCACCCCTCCTACTCCCCACCTCCTCCAATCATCAACCTTCCCACATCACCCTGTCATTCCCCGCCCAGTGTGTCACTTTACGTTACTCTTTCGCTGAAGAAGGGCTTAGACCCGATAAGCTTGCGTGTGTTTTTGTGTTCGTGTGTTTTACGTGTCTCTTCGACGCCCCCAGCAGCCTGCCAGCTTGGTCCTCAACTTGGTGAGTGTCCGCTGGGCTTCCCTCAACACCTTGTTGCCACCCTCATCACTACCTTTTCTTTTCCTTTAGTTAATATATGTATATATAGATAGATATATATAAATATACCCTAAAATGACAAAAATAGAACTAGCAATTTCTGATATTGACTGATTATTACAAGATTCTGACAATGAGAGTGCGGAGGATCTTGTAGGTGAAGATACTTCAGAAATTGAACATAATTTAATTGTAGAAGGGAGTGATGATTTCACTTCCTCATGTTCCGAGTCTGAAGTTAAAAAAATGTTAAAATAACATCAAAATGGTTGGGCTCGTAAATGACCCCTAACTCAGTTGACGGTGTTTGTGGAAATGTTTCAGGCCGATGTAGATCAATAAAGATCACTCGTACATAATTTAATTAAAATCCATCTAATGCTTTAGGACATGAAAGTTACGACCGATGGATGGACCAGACGTGCCCATAAGGCATTCCGCCATTACCACTTCACTGGTAAAGAATGCCTAAAGATGAAAATATTATCATCAAAATTTTGTCCTAGAGCGTGACATAGAATTCAAGTTTAGACATTTAAAATTAACACTTTTTTTTGTAATTTAAACACTTGCTTGACAACTTTTGTTACCATATGATCGAAGGAAAAATTTGTACCAAACTAAGATAAATTTGGCGATAATGCAATTGTCGATACAATTACAACATCTCGTCATTTAACCAAAAGGAAAAGTTTACTCCACAAATGGAATACACAGATATTTCAAAGGATTTAAATATGGAAAATTCGTGCATAGCCTTTCAAATGATTGGGTGGTTCATGAATTTTCCTCTCCAAAACTATAAGTCGTAATTTTCTGCCCTTGCAGACTTTTTTTTGGCAAACGTTTTCCTCGGCCTGAATAAAATTTTTAAATACCTCATAGGCCAAATAAGAGCATGGGAAGAAAATTGTTTTTAATTGTTGTTTGTTGATAGAATCATCATAGCAATCCATGTTAACAAAATTTCACTTGGAATTTTCTTAAATTTTTATTTCCGAAACTGTGATCAATGATGGTTTCTCCTACTTTTGTATTTCTTTTGATTATTTAGCAATTATTGTATATTTATGTAATATTGTACTTACCTAAAATGTGGATGTCTTCTTCATGCTATGGTCTCAACAATGTGACAGCCAGAATTAGTCCAGGAGATGCATCTTGTTTCATTACTTGCTTTCCGTAAGAATCATATTCTAATAATTACTTGTAATATTCATAAAGTTTCTGTAATTCTTGTTTCTTTACATGTTTCCAACTTAATAAAGAAAGAATAAGTAATTTTACATTCCTCTGTCAACTATCTGAAATGATCGAGCATCTTAAAAGCCCAAAATGTACCAATTTAGCAAGTAGCAGTCAAAATGGCCACTCCAGTAAATGGAGGTAGATGGGACGTGTGGTAAACCTAGTGTTAAGATTTATGTTATCATACCAAAATAGATAAATATTAATGACTTAATGCAGTGTTTTTCAACCTTTTTTGAGTGGCAGAACTTTGGAATGGAGAAATAATTGACAGAATGCCTATATACATACAAATATATGTATCATGGCTATGAGAATACTGCTGCTTACTGCAGCAGGTTAAAAGTTGTAAACTGCTACTTTCTACTTACCAAACCGATGGTCTTATGGTGTCAGAGCAAAATAAAATTACCTACTTATTATTTTTAAATGCATTAATAAATCTACATTTATAGAAAAATTATTTCCAGTGGAATATTTTGTGGAAAACGCAATGCCAGTTGAAAAACAGTCTTACTCTATTGTCTTAGTTTTGCAAAATGATACATCAGAAGCTATCTCAAGCAAATACAGGCATGCCTTGCTTTGTGCAACCACATTTCAAGCGGAGTCAATATAGCACAAGGCAAGTCAGTGCAAACAAAGGATGCCAACTATTGAGGTGGCCTACCCATAAATATATTAGAAATTCCATTTATTTACAGACCTGTGGATATTAGTAAGATTGCTCATGGATCCCCAATTATGGTCGTGATGTGATATACTACAAAATAAATCCTGAGGAGAGAACACCATTTATATCTCTCGATAGACAACTCCTTTGGCATCATTATTTTTCGAGAAAGGTGACTTTCTGTATAAAACATCTTCATTGATTTATTTAAGATATCATTCTTACAGGAACAATTACATTTTTGCAAGAATATAATGAAGTTTTTAGTTTTTTATGCCATTAGTACATTACTGACAAAAATATGTTACTAAAAAAATTTAATGGTTTGCCTCTGGCATTGAAGCAGGCAAAGTGATTTTTCAGGTTAATGGCACATTTTAATTAATCTTACACTCTAGTTTACGCATCCATGGGACCTGTCTTCTTTGATACGAAGACATCATTTTGTATGGCAAGAAATTCTCAGGAACTTATGTCAATTAAAGTGACAAATCACTTGATCAATACAATAAACTTGATGCATATGAAGGCATCTACATACATAAATACAACAACACAGTTATAAACAGTGACTTAGGTCCCATCTTCCACTCCCCCCTTTTTCAGTTACTCAGTTAACAATTCCAAATCCTTTCACTTTTCTTCCTCTCTCTCCAATGGTCACTCCTTGTATAAATATCCCCTTCTCCTTCCTACACCCCACACTACTGAAGATGACGGGTTAGTTGTCAAAACATCAGGGACTACTTTTAGTTTTTGGTTAATTTACTGTATCAGTGGCATTTCTATGTTTCTGCATATGTCTCCTTTTGACTCAGGTCCTGTGGCAGTGTTTACCAGCAACCTGCAGCGTGAGTGTGTATATAATTTTCCTTTTTAAGGGGACTTTTCATTGACTAATGTATTGTTTCACCATGTCTCGCAACCCTCCCTTTTCAATGTAGAGTAATGTTCGATATCCTTACTTCTCTGTACAAAATATGCTGATATTTCAATTTTAGCAATTCCCCAATGAATATTAATTTTGAAACATTTAACACAGTGCACATAGGTAAATAAAGGCAAAACATTAATCCGGAGATCTTGCTAATATATTCAATTAGGCCCAAGTATGTAAATGCAAACCAGTAATGCCAGAGTGCCACATTCTTACTGCAGCACAAATGGAAAGTGCTATCTCAGAATTCTATTAAATATCACATGATGAACAAACAGCATTTTTTGCACATACATACACACATTGTATGTAGATTTCAAAATCTATTGAAGTAAAGTTCATCAAAAATCATTAAATAAAAATATTCAAAATTGATGTTAGAGTATTTCTTGTTTCCCCAAACATTTAATTAGTGGCACTTACAACAATATTCGATGGAGCCCTTCAATCATCTTTCAATAAATTGATTTTGTAAAACCTTTCCTTGAATCAATGGTGCCTAAAAGTGCAAACAGATGAAACACAAATTTTTCATTGTACATAATATTTAATATTTGAACACAGTAAAAAATTTGGTTAATAAGTCTTAAAAGGTTTATTTAGACATATTGGAATAAAAATGAATTATAAATTTTCAAAAAACGTTTAATTTTAACTAAAAACAGTAGAAAATGGAGGGGGCATAAATCCCTAGCAATGATTTTATATACTATTCATGTATCACTAATAATCTAAGCAATATTTCATGCACTATTTATATCCTTGAAATGTAATCTTAGATGATATTCAAGATGAACTTTGGAGCTGAATTTCTTTGGACACAGACTATATTTAAATGATTTTACTTTGAATGAGGTGCCTCATGATAAATCAATTATTCCTTATGCTTAAATGCCATGTTACATAATTTGCAAGAGTACAGACATTACCGTGTGGATCCTATTATGAATGACAATGTCATTCTTTTGCTGGAAACCCTTTCCTCATGCATCATAAAAAAACATCTTACACCAGTTGAAGTTTCATGTGCAAACTGAGTGCAATCATTTACAAGAACTTTTTGTATATTTGACATGTATTAATTTGTGTATTTTAAGATGATCTTTGGCGGGAAATTTCTTTAGACATAGATCACATGAAAATGGCTTTTCTGTTGAGTGCAGTGCCATATGATAAATCAAATCCTTCTTATATCTAAATGCCAATTCACAGAATTTGCAAGGGAATGGACGTTCACCTGTGTGAATCCTATTGTGAATGACAAGGATATTCTTTTGCCGGAACCTTTTTCTGCATACATCACAAGAGAACATCCCTAGACCACTGTGAAGTTTCATGTGACTCATTATGTGTCTTCTCAAATAATTTTTAAAAGCAAACTTCCATCCGCATATGTCACAGACAAATTTCCTATTCCCAAAATGAGACTTCTGATGATTCACTAAATCCTTCCATTTCTCAAACCCCTTCCTGCATTCCTCACATTCCCACAACCTCTCCCCATCGTGAGCAGATTGGTGATTATCAAGCACAAACTTCCTCTTGAAACTCTTATCACAGTACGAGCATTTGTATGGATTTCTTCCAATATGTGCCAACATGTGCTTATTCAGGTATTGCCTCAAAAGGAACTTCTTCCCACATTCTTTGCATTTAAAATCCTTTTTCGTTCCATGTAATTTCTGGTGCTGCATTAATTGGTCCTTCAGGACAAACTTCTTCCCACAGATGAAGCATTCAAATGGTTTTTCCATCCCATGGATCTTGACATGTCGAGTTAAATGACCCTTCCTCATGTATTCCCTTCCACAATGGTGGCACTTGCATGCCTTCTTATTCTCCTCTTCATTCATTGTTTCCCTTTCTGTGCCCTGCTGCTCTCCGATGTTCGACTGTCCCTCTCTCTTCCTCTTTCGGATGCTCCTTAAACTAGGCATTGGCACCTCAGACATGGATGAATTCTCTTCTCCAGTTGGGACTGTCACATTGCAAGCCTATCAAAAATTACAAATTTTTTAACCACAAACATTGATACATAATAATTTAAAAATATTTTAACTCTTCAAAAAAATTTTCTTTGATAAATTAATCATTCCCAAACTTAATTTTCTATCAATTGGTTTTCAAAAAATTGATTTTAAGAATTGAATAGTTCACTCAAATAATGTAAGCACCATTTTTTACAAAATCTGTTTCAATGAAATAATGCTGTACATCCAAATGCCTGCAAAGTGCTGCAGACTTGTGGCATAATCTGAACTAAATTCCAATAGATTTTGTCCACAAATGTTGTATGTAAATCCAAAAGGGCACACACACTAGCAGCTTCTATCTCCTGGCACACTTAAAAAATTAAACAAAGGAAAATAACACTGCAAATATTAGTGAATGGCAAGACAACACAAGGAAGGTATTAAAGAGTTCTGGAAATCCATACACAAGCAGGAATGGATTTTCTCAAAATAGGAAATCAAAACCTAACCTTGTAAGAAGAATAATAGTAAATAAACAAAAACTCATTTAACATAAAAAGGAAGTGAATAATCATAATCACGCTGCAGGTTGCAGGTAAACACTATCACAGGACCTATGTCAAGGAGACACCTGCACATGCAGAAACATAAAAAAGCCACTCAATGAATATTTAATTTGACACATTTACCACAGTGCATATAGGTAAATAAAAGCAACATTAATTAATTGGGTCAAAGCTTAACTGAGATATTATTTATTTAGAAAAAAGAATTGCCTCCTTAGAACACAGTACCTTAGGGAGCTAACAATAGTGAAGAAAATAATGGATCTTACAGGCCTTCGTGTTATGATCTCCAAATACTTGCCTTTTTGTCACCAAGTCTATTGTCAACAATTCCATCACTTCTAAACCAAAATGAAAGTGTCTGGTGAAACACTTTTATTTAAGCCAGCATGTCAGCTCCACAACATGTTGGTAACTATATTTCATTAATAGAAACAGCTTTATGGCTACTTTAGACATCTCATTGTATGTAGATTTCAAAATCTATTGAAGTTCATCAAAAATCATTAAATAAAAATATTCAAAATTGATGTTAGAGTATTTCTTGTTTTCCCAAATATTAAATAGGTGGCACTTACAACAATATTCAAGGGAGCACTTCAATTGTCATTCAATAAATTGATTTTGCAAAACATTTCCTTGAATCAATAGTGCCTAAAAGTGCACACAGATAAGAACAAAAATTTTATATTTTACAAAATATTTAATATTTGAATACAGTAAAAAAATATGGTTAAAAACTCTTAACATGTTCATTTACAAACATTGGAACAAAATGAATAATAAATTTGAAAAAAAAAAACATTTTATTTTAACTTATAACAGTAGAAAATGGAGGGGACAATGATGTTCTACACAATTCTTGTTACATTAACAATCTAAGCCATACTTCATGCACTTATTATGCCATTGAAATGTAATCTTTGATGATATTTAAGATTAACTTGGGAGCTGAATTTCATTGGATGAATCAATCATTCCTTATGTTTAACCCTTCAGTGATGGGAGGCATTTAAATCCTACGGCCGGCTGGTATTTAATCAGAATATCAGATTTTGTAAGTACCATCTTTAAAAAAATATAAATTTTCATCTATATATGTTAGATGAATGAAATCTTGAAACCAACAGCTGTATAATGTTCTGCATTTAGTATTAAATGTACAATATAATATCTTAATTTTCTTTTACGTTAATAACCTGTGAAGATAAAAGACCATGCCAATTGAAATGTGTTCCAGATTCCTGAATGCAATTTTTTCGGAAATAGTCATCGATATATTTGACGTTTCGTGATATCACACGCTGAAGTTCTCTGTATAGTCTTAGCTTGCTTCTCTGGTCTACTTAATGGTCTGCTGCGTTGCTGTCTTGGCTTCTTGTAAACACCGAATCTTTGGAGTCTATGCCTGGTTATTAACTCTCTCTCTCGCTCTCAGAGAGAGAGAGAGAGAATGTTATCGCATTTGGATGCCTAACAAAGAGAAGTATTGTATTCCTATCATCCATTCTGTGACCACATAGCTTAGCTCACAAAATCTTCACTGAAATTACTTCCTCGAGGTCTTACCAAGACGGCACCAATATACAATGGTTTATTGCCTCTCAAGTTTGTTTAGTCTTGAGAATATGAAGTGTTCCTTTGAATGAGAGCATGCATGATGAGATATGAGAAGATATATCATTAATAAAACAGGGAGGGTCCCTTCCATCACTCCAGTGCAGCGGTGTTCCAAGAATATACACATGTTTATTTAGTTATTTGCATAATGTCTCTTTAGTTTTTACAAAGTATGGTTATATTTTAATATACTATATATTTTTTCCGTGATTCGATACTATTCCTTTTTTGTTAGTAATAATTCTGAAAACTGCAATCCCTTAGTACATAGTCATGGTGAGCGGGAGTAGAACTGGTGTGAGTGATGAAGACATGCAGGGGATATTGGAAGAATCTAGTGATTTATCAAGTTTTAGTGAGGACGAGAGTGAAACCGATAGTGACAGTGGCTCTAGTGTTGTAGATGACCTTGCAGTAATAGACGCTGTAATTGATCAGCCCAATTTCAATGATGAGGAAAAATTTGAAGATTTCATTTGAGAGACCATGGAAAATTTCCCTGGACGACCCAAAAGATTTTCCAAAGTGTGGTCCCAAGCTTGTAGCAATGGATATAGTAGATATTGTTGAGTGTTTTGATAAAGAATTTATTAAAATTATAGTTGAGGAAACAAATAGATATGCCAAACAACATATGAATAATAGAGGTAATTTTTTTCTGAATGTTCTCACATTAAGTCATGGGAACCTGCAAGCGAAAATAAAATATATTTAATCATTGCTATGTTTTTGTTAATGGGAATAGTACAGAAACCTACCATACGTAATTATTTTTCAAAGAGAAGAGTTATGTGTACACCTTCCTTTGGCAATGTAATGTCGAGAGATAGATTTGAATTGATCAACAGGTTGTTACATTTTACAGACAATGGAAAAAAGGCTGATTACAAAGGCCCCCCAAAATTGTTCAAAATCTATCCCGTTTTATGTCACCTAAACAATAAATTTCAGTCTTTGTACTTAACTGAAAAAATATAGCTATTGATGAATCTCTAACTTTATGGAAGGGACAACTCTCAATTCGACAATACCTGCCTCGAAAAGCCTCAAAATTTGGAATTAAAACCTTTGAATTGTGTGAATCTGTGACAGGATATTTATGGAATTTTTTAGTATATACAGGAAAAACTACCACAATTGAAACTCCTTTCATAATAGCATCTACTTCAAAAACAGCTGCCATTGTTCTCGAACTTATTGAGCCGCTTCTTGGTAAAGGATACACTGTATGGATGGATAACTTTTATAATAGTCCAGCTTCAGCTAAAATTCTAAAATATAATTCCACGGATTGTGTGAGAACGCTAAAATTAAGCAGAAAAGACGTACCTGAAGTATTGAAGAAAAAAAAATTAAAAAGGGGAGAGAAAACTGCAAGGCATGCAGGTCCCGTTTCTATCATCAAGTGGTTTGATAAGAAAGTTGTCACCATGATATCTACTTATCATAACGATGATAAAGAAAGCATCATCATTAGGGGAAAAGAGACCAGGAAACCTGTGTGTGTGCTTGACTATAATAAGTATATTGGGGGTATTGATCTAAAAGATCAAATGTTACAAGCATATTTGGTTGAAAGGAAACATACCGTTAAATGGTACATCAAATTATTCAAAAGACTATTAAATTCTGCTGTGTTAAACTCCCTTAATATATATAAGAAAAATAATGCAAAAAAAGTGGAGTATTTATCATATAGAATTCAGTTAGTAGGTCTTTTTTCAAAGTACGCTGTAATTAGAGAGGGGAATGCAGCAAGTCGTAGGTCATCAGATAACACAGTTTTAAGGTTAAAAGAGAGACATTTTATCAGGAAAAAAATCAAGACCACAGAGGAGATGTGTTGTCTGTATGAAAAATAATAAGAAAAAAGACAGTGTACTGCTGCAGGGAATGTGATGTTGGACTCTGTTTAGAAGAGTGCTTCAAGATCTATCATACAAAACTGAATTATTAAGGTAATAAAAAACATTTTATTGCTAAAGTAGTTTATTGTGCAGGCAAATAATGTCTTAAGTTAAATTTCCCTAAAGTAGAGAAAAAATTGGATGTTTAAATCATAACTTTCGAAATCAATTTTTATAATGTTAATAAGAGCCAGATGAACAAAAGAAATTGTTTAAAAATTCCTAAAAATATAACAAATTATCCGTGAGATTAATTTCTAATAAAAGAAAATATTCCAAACTGATAAAGTAAATAAAAAAGAGATGTGAGTTTTTTTGCAGTTTTCCATTCATGTACACTAAAAAAAGTTATATAAGTCAATTTAAGAGTTCACAAAACGTATTCTATTTATAAAATTTAAATATATCATTCTATAAGAAATGATTATAATCGAAATATGGCAAATTAAAAGAGTTGCGGCAAGGGTCCGTACGTGATACGGATCCCGGCGGCAAGGAAAAAACCCTAGGTCCGTACCACGTACTGATCCCGGCATTGAAGGATTAAATGCCATGTTACATAATTTGCAAGAGTACAGACATTACTCCATGTGGATTTTATTATGAATGACAATGTAATTCATTTGCTGGAAACTTTTCCTCATACATCACAAAAGAACATCATACACAAGTTGAAGTTTCATGTGAAAACTGAGTCCATCATTCTCAACAAGTTTTTCTATATTTGACATGCATTAATTTGTGTCTTTTAAGATGAGCTTTGGCGGGAAATTTCCTTGGACATAGGTCACATGAAAATGGCTTCTCCTTTGAGTGCAGTGCCATATGATAATCCAAAGCTTGCTTATCTCTAAGTGCTTTATCACAGAATTTGCAAGGGTATGGACGTTCTCCTGTATGGATCCTATTGTGAATGACAAGGCTATCCTTTTTCAGGAAACCCTTTCCGCAAACATCACAAGAGAACATACCTCCATTAGTATGAAGAATGATGTGCAAATTGAGTTTATCACTTCTTAGGAACCGCTTTCCACAAACTTTGCATTCATGTGGTTTTACATCCATGTGACTCATTATGTGTCTTCTCAAATCCACTTTGAAAGCAAACTTCCATCTGCATATGTCACAAACAAACTTCCTCTCCCCAAAATGAGACTTGTGGTGATTCACTAAATCCTTCCATTTCTCAAACCCCTTCCTGCATTCCTCACATTCCCACAACGTCTCCCCATCATGTGCAGAATGGTGATCATCCAGCTCAAACTTCCTCGTGAAGCTCTTATCACAGTATGAGCACTTGTATATATATATTCCAGTATGTGCCAACATGTGCTTATTCAGGTATTTCTTAGTAAGAAACTTCTTCCCACATTCTTTGCATTTAAAATCCTTTTTCGTTCCATGTATTTTCTGGTGCTGCATTAATTGGTCCTTCAGGAGGAACCTCTTCCCACAGATGGAGCATTCGAATGGTTTATCCGTCCCATGGATCTTCACATGTCGATTAAAATCACCCTTCCTAACGAATTCTTTCCCACAATGGTGGCACTTGCATACCTTCTTATTCTCCTCTTCTTTCTTTGCTTCACTTTCTGTGCACTGCTGCTCTTCGATGCTCAACTGTCTCTCTCTCTTACTCTTTCGGATGCTCCTTAAACTAGGCATTGGCATCTCTGACAATGATGAATTATCGTCTCCAGTTAGGTCTGTCACATCGCAAGCCTATAAAAAATACAAATTTTTTAATTGCAAACATTGATACATAATAATTGGAATATATTGTAACTCTTCAAAACATTTGTCTATATGAAATTGATCATTCCCAAATATAATTTTCGTTCAACTGGTTTTCAAAAAATTGATTTTCACAATTGAATAGTTCATTCAAATAATAACTTAAGAAATTAAACAAAGGAAAATGACACTGCAAATATTAGTGAATGGCAGGACAATACAAGGAAGGTATTAAAGAGTTCTGGAAATCCATACATAAGCAGGAATGGAGTAGCTCAAGATAGAAAATCTAAACTTAACCTTATAAGTGGAATAATAGTAAAGAAACATAAACTTCTTTACCATAAAAAGGAAGAGAATACTCAAACTCATGCTGCAGGTTGATGGTAACACTATCGCAGGACCTATTTCAAGGAGACACCTGCACATAGAGAAACAAAAAATCCACTCACACAGTAATATTTAACGAATAATCATAACTAGACAGTAGTGTGTGGCATAGAAGGGAGAAGGGGGTATATACGATTTCTACCCAAAAGGTCCACGAATTTGAATAGCGCATGCAAACTGCTTGTACTATGGGCATTTGATGCTAAGTAGAGCTGGCAGTATCCTTTGTGAATAACTGTGCAATGTGGCGGCTAGCCGAGTGCACGTGATTGAAAGTTCTGTGCATTTTTGTAATGTCATGTTTGAGTTGATCTGCGAATTCGTGTCGAACTGAAATGGCTGATGTTAAGGAGTAAAGAATTTGCATGAAATTCAGCTGAAAACTCGGCAAAACAGCAGCAGAAACACACAGAATGCTTAAACAAGCATTTGGTGATGATACTGTAAGCCAAAGCAAAACGTTCCTTTGGTACCAACGTTTCAAGGATGGACGGACATTTGCCGATGACGATGGACGTTCTGGTCCACAGTCGACAAGCACAACTCCGGAAATGTCGCAAAAGTTAGTGAGCCTATCCAGGCAGACTGAAGGTGAATAATCCATGATGTTGTAACATCGTCGAACTGTCCCGCGGGACGTGTCAACAGATTTTGTCAAAGGATTTGAACATTAGACGCATTGCTGCAACAATTGGTCCAAGACTGCTTAGCATTGCTGTCTGTAGGGAGCTTCAAAATGAAGTTAGAGATAACCCCAACTTCATCTCCTAGGTCATAACTGGTGATGAATCTTGGGTTTATGGTTATGACACTGAGACAAAGCAGTAGTCGTCACAGTGAAAGTCGCCAAATGCAATGAGGCCAAAAAAAGCACTTCAAGTTTGCAGCAATGTCAAGTCCATGCAGATCATTTTTTTTGATGTTGACGGGATCATCCACAAAGAATTCCTCCCACCAGGTCAAACTGTCAATGGAGAGTTTTACTGCGATGTTTTGAAGTGTCTAAGGGAGAATATCCAATGCAAACATCCAAACAAGTGGCGTAACAATGACTGGGTGCTCCACCATGACAATGCGCCTGACTTCACATCACTCGTTATTAGGCAGTTCCTGGCTTCCAAGAAGATGACAGTCGTCCCAACCCCTCCACCCTCCTGACCTCGCCCCCTGTGACTTTTTCCTGTTCCTCAAAATGAAACTTCGGCTGAAAGGGTGACATTTTGACATGATTGAGGAGATCCGGGGAGAATCACAAGAGGTGCTTAACACTCTCTCACACCTGTAGACTTCCAATAAAGCTTTGCATCATGGAATAAACGCTGGGAATGCTTCTTAAAAGCCCATAGCAACCACTTTGAAGGGGATGGTGGAAATTAGGAATTAGCGTAAGATATCCTTACACAAATTCACAGGACTTTTGGGTAGCACCTCGTATACAAGGAGTGACCATTGGAGAGTGAATGAATTTGAAACAGTTAACTGAGTAACTGAATAAGGGAGGAGTGGTAGATGGGACCTAAGTTGTTGTTCATAACTGTGTCTCTCTTTTTATAAATGTAGATGCCTTTATATGAATGGAGTTTATTGTTTTGGTAAATTGATTTGAGTAAGGATAGGTTTTCTGTAGTGATAGGATGGTGAGTGTCAAAAATATGAGTTGCAATGTTTTATTGATTGTGTTGGTTTGTAGTGTACTATGTTCTTTAAACCTGGTCTCTAATTTGCATCTAGATTGTCCTATGTAAAAACGAGGAAAACGAGTTAGAAGCAACGATCATCCAGTCTTTCAGGACACTGATCTAGGATGGATAGTATCAGGACGGTACCAAGTTTTAGCAACTCCTACAAGATCATCCCAGCCAGAGCTAACCAGGTTGTTTCTTCTCACAAGTGATGACAGTTTACAACTACTTCAAAGGTTCTGGGAAATTGAGGAAATCAACCAAACACCTCGGATACAAAAAGAGAAGGAATGTGAAGAGCATTTCAAACAATTCACCACAAGAGACTCTTCAGGACGATTTGTAATACATCCTCCTTTGCATCAAGATCCCACACAGCTTGGCGATTCCTACCACATGGAAACAACAAGATTTCATCAACTGGAGAGAAGATTTGAGAGGCAGCCTCAATTGCGAAAAGAGTACACAAATTTTATGGAGTATGAGTATCAAGCTCTGGGCCAAATGCAGCCGATTGATGCCTCAACCAACCCTGCTACAATCAGTTATTATATACCACATCATCTGATCTTTAAAGAGACTAGCAGCACGATAAAAATTAGAGTGGTTTTTGATGCCTCAGCAGGATCAACTAATGGAACATCTTTTTATGATTTGCTGATGGTTGGACCTACAGTCCAACCAGATTTGTGTTCAATCATCTTACGCTTTCACACACACCAGGTGTGCTTTACAGCCGACATTGCAAAAATGTATCGGCAAATTAAGGTACATCTTCAGCACTGCAATCTTCAGAGAATTTTGTGGAGAAAGGAGCCTACCACTCCCATTAGTGTATCAGATGAATACCGTAACTTACGGAACCGCCAGATCACCCATTCTGGCAACCAGATGCCTTCAACAACTCGCTGTTGAAGAAGCCAAGTCCTTCCCCAAGGCTGCAGAAGTCTTATTAAGTGACTTCTACATGGATGATTGTATGTCTGGCACACAAACCATTGAGGAAGCTCTACTTGTGCAGAAAGAGCTTATGCAACTCTTGCAAGAAGGCAGATTTCTATTACAGAAGTGGTGTTCCAACCACCCAGCCCTACTTGAATGTATCCCTGAGAAGCTCAGAGAAACACAACTTCCATTGCAACTGGACAATGATCATATTAAAACACTAGATCTGTTGTGGCACCCTGCTGCAGACCAATTTCAGATTGCAAATGGACTCAAGACTACATTGAGGAATTCGAGGAAGAACACCTTCACCAAGAGTTGGGTTCTCTCCACCATAGCATCTATTTTTGACCCTTTAGGGTTATTCAGCACTATTGTCATTCGATATAAAATGTTTCTCCAGCAGTTATGGCAAGAAAACTTCAACTGGGACAATGATTTAACACCAGAATTAATGGAGTGCTGGAAGCCTTTGTATGACCAGATTCCAGTAATAGACAACATTCGGATTGACAGGTTAGTTCTGGTGAGAGGCACACCAGTTGACATCCAAATCCACGAGTTTTCAGATGCATCTGAACGTGCGTATGGAGTTTGCATTTACGTAGGATCAACCAATCAGAATGGAGAGACCATTGTCAAGCTCTTATGCTCAAAATCAAGGGTTGCCCCATTAAAGAAGATTTCTCTTCCTCACCTAGAATTATGCGGCGCACTTTTATTTGCACGATTGTTTAGTAAGATCATTAAGGTTTTCACCATGAAGATCAGTCACAGCTCACTGTGGACAGGCTCTATGATAGTTTTGGCATGGCTTTCTGCAGTACCAACAAGATGGAAGACGGTCATAGTGAACAGAATCTCGGAAATTCAAAATATCCCTTCAACAGCTGAGTGGAAACACGTCGCATCTCAGGACAACCCAGCTGACCTAATATCAAGAGGAATCAATCCAAATGATTTAATTCATAACTCATTATGGTGGAACGGACCAGCATGGCTCCTGGAACCATCAATTTCATGGCCTACAACAGGCATTCTTCCGGCATCACATGACATGCCAGAACAACGTAAGACTATGACCAGCTTGGCCATGACAATTTATCATGATGAAATAATCTCGAGGTTCTCTAACCTAACAAAGCTACAAAGAGTTGTATCATATTGTCTTCATTATGTATCCAACTGCAAGTTATCCCCTGAGGATCGGAAAATTGGTCTGCTTTCGAAAGAGGAATTGCAAATGTCATTACATATCTGTGTTAGGATTGCTCAAAGTACAGCATATTCATAAGAGATCCAGCTACTGAAGAATTCTCGGCCTCTTCACAACAAGAGCAAGTTAAAGAATTTAAACCCTTTCTTATGCAATAAACAATTACTCTGAGTTGGAGGGCGCCTGCAGCATGCTGAACTTTCTTATGATCAAAAACATTGCCTCTATCCCATCATCTAATAAAACTGATTGTTAAAAGCGAACACCTACGTATGCTCCATGCCAGCGATCAGTTACTATTATCAACCTTAAGACAAATTTTTTGGATTATGAATGGTAAGGCCACTATTAGACGAATTTTGTACCATTGCTTAATATGTCACAAGTTGAAAGCTGAATCAATTCGTCAACTCATGGTTCAATTGCCCAGCCCAAGGGTGAAACCTGCTAAACCATTCCTTAATTGTGGAATTGACTATGCTGGACCCTTGTATGTGAAATTTGGAACTCGCAGAAGTAAAGTGAAGAGTAAATGCTTTATCGTCATATTTGTATGTCTGTCCACTAGAGCCATTCATCTCGAAGTCATCAGCGACATGTCTATACAAGCATTGTTGGCAGTCTTGAAAAGGTTTGTGTCATGCCGAGGTCGATGCAATAATGTTTACAGGGACAATGGAACAAATTTTGTTGGAGCCGAAAGAGAACTTTGAGAATTACAAGCACTTTTCCAAGCAGAAGACCACCAATTAAGGGTGAGCATATATGCTCAACAAGAGGGCATTACATGGCATTTCATTCTGCCCCGAGCACCACATTTCGGTGGCATATGGGAAGCTGGAGTGAAATCCTACAAATACCATCTATGGCGAGTCATGGGAAATGCATGTTTAACCTTCGAGGATTTGACCATGTTAACAACTCAGATTGAAGCTTGTCTCAATTCAAGGCCCTTGATTCCTCTCTCAAACGATCCTAATGACCCTTCTGTTCTTACTACGGGTCATTTTCTGATTGGCTTGGCTATCACTAGTTTTCCTGAAGCAGACTTATTCGATGTCAAGCTTAGCTTACTTTTCAGATGGCAGTTCCTACAGCGGCAATTCCAGCAATTTTGGTGCAAATATTCAACTGACTATCACAGTCACATACAGCAGAGGGCCAAGTGGACATCAACCTGTGCAAATGTGCAACCTGGAACCCTTTGCATCCTGAAGGAAGATAACTTACCGCCACTCTGTTGGAAGCTGGCAGTGATTCCAGGCGCCGACGGATTATTGCAGGTAGAAACTATCCATACCCCCTCTGGAACCTTTAAGCAACCCAATACAAGGCTTTGCCCTTTCCCAAGTGCACCCGAATAATAATTTGTTAACATTGAAATTGTTATGTAAGAAAAGGAGATTGTAATTCATTTTCAGTGGCTGGCATGATGGGACATTGTATGTATTTGATTTAGTTTTGTTTGTTTGTCGACCGGCAGGGACACACTGACAGGCACAGTGTGATGGAATGATGAAGTGTGGCAACATTGCCTTTTGACAGTGATAGGGCAGTGGAGACATGAACACGGTGAGGCTAGGATGCATCTGCCCACTCGGGAGTGGAGACATGAACACGGTGATGTTAGGACGTGCCTGCCCACTCGGGCATTTGTATATAAACATAGATTCAGTGATTGTACCACCTTGGATAAAATAAAAGACGATTTATACAGTCCAGTAGTTAAATAATTGAGCGATTGGAACAGTATCAAATTTGGGATGCTTAGTTTTGCTGTGCCTAAGATTGCAAAAATGTCATCTACATATCAGGCAGAGTTTTTGGAAAATATGAGAAGGATGATTTTCAACACTTCTCGAAATTAGACAAGAAGGGTTCAGTTATAAAAGGAGATAAGGAGTAACACATAGTGAAACCTTCTTTTTGTTGATATAAGGTATTGTTGATTTTAAAGCTTTGTTGCATGAACAGGGCGTTTAAATGAATGTATTCTTCTGTTGATTCTTTAGGAACATTCTTTTCTAATAAGCACGTCTGTAGGAATTCTATGGTTTCTTTGATAAGTATATTTCAATGGAAATAGATGGTATGAGGTTCCATGAACACGTTTTGACCATTTTCTCGATGATGTCAATGTGTGTGTATGTGATATCTTTTTATGGGTGCTCTAACTGAAAAACTATTTATCAGGTCAACACTAAGTTTTATATATAACATTATTATAAAAGTCAGAAGAATTGATTAGTTTTTGGTAAAAATCGCTCAATCGTAAGTGTGTTTACTCTTTTCACTTATCAATTATATTTATATATTTTCTTTAATATTTGATAAATGTAAAAATGTAATGGAATAAAATTTGTAGGCAATTTAATTTTCCACAAACTTTATATGAAATATTTTTCCATATAATGCATTGTTTAAGACATCTTATATTTTTAGCTGCCACCACCAAGCCACCTACCGATGGTTATTGTTAACAATTGACACTTAGTTACATCGTAGTAATGCTCCTTTTTCTTTTCTTAATTGTTGGAGCTTTGTAGCTATATATAATATCCAAAGGCTATGGTTTGAGTTTATTTTTGTTCTTGGTAGTCTAAAATTTTCTCGCAGTTTCTTAAAATATTTATTATTATGTAACCTATTAGGAATTTTTAGAAATATTACTGATATGGAGAAAGTATGTGGTGGCCACATCACATTTTATATTGTTGATAAAATCTAATGTTTTTGATGTGAGCCACTATCAAGTTGTATTTGTTTGAATTGATGGTTTAGCCACTGAGATATTTTGTATGTAAGAGAGTTGATCCCTGAAACTATGGGTCTTATAGCTATGCATGATATGCATAATTTTGGAAGGCAGTACATTATGGGGACAACCAGATTAAAGATATTTGAGATTTGAGTCATTTATCTATTAAAGTGGAGAATGTTTTCAGAGTAATTTTTGTTTGGGTTATCATTTGATTCAAACCATTTTTGGGATCTTTGTGTTGGGGCCTTCTTGGAGAAGTTGATCCACTTTTTGGTAATCACCACAGAAAAGCTAGCCTAGCTCAAATCAATCAGGCAATAAAATAAACTTGATGCATATAAAAGCATCTACATACAAAAACACAGTTATGAATAATGACTTAGGTCTTATCCCCCAATCCCCCCTCTTTCAGTTACTCAAATATTCTAAATCCGTTCACTTTTCTTCATCTCTCCCCAGTAGTTACTACTTGTATATGTATTCCTTTCTCCCTTCTACACCCAACACTACTTAAGTTGACAGGTTAGCTGTCGAAACATCAGGGACCTGTTAGAGTTTTTGGTTAGCTTACTGTATCAGTGGCTTTTGTTTGTTTCTGCATATGAATATGTCTTCTTTTGACTTAGATCCTGCTACAAAAGTTTTATGGATCCAAATTTCACATGATGATCCAACTTCTATATGCAGGCAAGTTTCACACAATGTTCTGCAACCTTAGAGCATACACTCCATCAAGAAACAAAAAAGGCAGGCTTGCTAAACATTCAGATAATGTGGTTTCATGCCTTCCATCACCTGAGCAGCTAATCAGATTATATGTCAGTCATTTCTAACCTTCCTTGCAATGAAGGATCTTGTCTCAATGGTGGAATATATTCCAGATCAAAGTGATCAAGCTTTTCACTGGGACTTGCCTGCAGAGTAATGTTAACGTATGGCCTGTTTATGAGATTTTGAATCCCCAGTACAGAACATGAGTTTACTTTAATTGAAATATGTGAATGTATTCTTTAATGCTGGGAATAAGAAAACAGTGATAAGATTTGTTTTCCTTTATAGTGCGGCATGCAATGTTTTTAATAGGTTAGTAGCACAATCTTGAGTAAAAAGCAAATATTGTTATTGCACATTATCATTATCCATGATTCTATGTGAGAGTTATTATTCTAGTAGTGTTACAGTGCCCCACTAAGCACATACAGTATTTGACTGAAAATAAATGTATAAATGGATTTACATTATTCCATAAAAATAAAGTTTCAAGTCATTTTTTTTACTATTATGCACTGTTTCCATTAATACAGATTTCAGAAGCCAACATGTTGGTGAAATTTTAATACAAGTGGAAACAATCGGTAAAATCTCAACTTCTTTTGGAGAACATGTTGGATGTTGGCTGCAAAAACTCACTGAATTTGTTGTTGGATTTTATTTGTTAAATGGAAGCAATCTCCCTACATGTTGGCAGAATTTGAGCATGTGTTAGCTCAAGATCCATATATTCAATTGTCAACAAATGCTTGTTTATTACTTGCTATTTGCAGTTGTTTGGAAAACTAAGTGAACATCTTCATCTACAGTTTACCCTGCAAGCCACGCAAGGATGTGTGGCAGGGGGTGCACTAACACCAAGGGGAAAACTCCAAAATTAGGTCTGGGTTTACACCCCTACGTGAGGTTACTTTTGATCTTAAGTTTTATTCTGCTAAGCTATCGTTCTAGGGAAAAATGAGCCTTTGTATCTCTCCGTCCTACAGGCTATCTCTCTTATTTTACGAGCATGGTCCTCTCTACTGATATAGGTGGGAGTTCTTATTATTTCTTCAACGTCTCTGAAGAAAGTACATGTTCTAAATCTTTCAAGAAGTTTTAACCTAGCACGTAATCGGCGCTCAGCTAGTGATTCTCATCCTAAGTCCTGTATCAAGCCTGTAATGCTGTTATTTCTATCATAACAATTTTTGACAAGTCTAGCAGCTTTTTGCTGCACTTACTTTAACTTGGTGATTAATCCTTTCTCGTACGTATCCCATATGCTCGACTCTAGCAGCGGTCTAACTAAAGTCTTTGACTTTTTCCTCCCTTTTACCTACTATCCGTTTGATGAATCCTAGTTTCTGATTAGCTTTCCCGGATATATTTCGTATGTGTATGTCCCATGAGAGGTTACTTGTTAAAATGACGACTAGGTATTTGACGGAGTCGGCTAATTTCAGATGTATGCCTTATATTCTGTAATTCATCGCCTCAATTTCTTTGTTTCTCCAGAATCTCATGATGTAACACTTACCTAAGTTCAGCTCTAACTGCCACTCTTTACACCACTCGAGAATTGCGTGTAGGTCGCTAGAAAGTAATGCTTGATCAGCAGGACTGTTAATTTCTCTGTAAACTACAGTATCATCTGCAAATAACTTTATTTTACTTGTAATAAACTTATCTAAGTCATTTATGTATATAAGGTATAATAGGGGACTACACTTCCTTGTGGAACGCCGGAGGCCACACTGACCGAATCTGATTTAAAACCATCTATGACTACTATTTGTTTCCAGTTATTGAGAAAGTCCCTGATACACGCGATTATCTTTCGATTTATTCCAGACTTTTAATTTTTTCAATAACTTAATATGAGGGACTTTATCGAATGCCTTCTTGAAGTCGAGAAAAACCATGTCTAACTGAGTCTTTCGATCACCAGATTGTAGTATATCATATGCAAACAGAGCGATCTGAGTTTCACAAGATCTTGCCTTCCTAAAACTGTGCTGATATTTACTGAGCAAGTCCTGGCTATCTAACAAGTCCATCACAGAACAAACGATGATGTGCTCTAGAATCTTGAAAGATATTGAGGATAGGAAAATCGGCCTGTAGTTTTTTCGATCGTCTTTTTCCCCGCCTTTATGTAACGGAGTTATAAATGCTAATTTCCATTCCTTAGGTATTACGCCATGACTAACTGACTTACTGAAAACTGTTTCGAGATAAGGTGCTATTTCTAACGCTAATTCCTTTAATTCCATGAAATCTACTCCCATGCTCTTGCAAAACTTCCTGAGACTCTGATTCACGCCGATCAATCGGCTCTAAAACATCTAACCCCGGTTGTTGTGCAGGATCATGCTGCATATGGTCAGGCGCATGTCGATACCCATGACCCGGCGGAGTCAGTGAACCTCAGAGCACAGATCCCCGAAGGAATTAAATATCTCCTCGGAACCCCGATCCTCTGCATCATTGGTGCCTACATGTGCCACTATCCACAGCTAGGAGTATCCCATGACACTTCCCGCCACCCAAACTGCCTTCCGCCTGGAATACACCAGGAGAACACCTGCTCTTCTCCCTACAGGCAGGCCCTTTCCCTCAACAGTGCCATTATGCGCCGGACGTTCAAGCTACATATCAATAAGATTCCTCCCCTCCTAACCCGACCTTCCCTAGGTGTGGCATCCCTCAAGTCAGGGAAACCGGATGCGGCCACAGAATTCGTCATACCATCTTCAGATAGCGCTTCGGTACTGTTTTTGACAGGGATAGAGTCAGCTTCCACCTTCCCATCTCCCTGCCATGGCCGCCCTACTCTCCCGCGCCCTATGGTAGCCACCTTCTACCCGTCAGGCTCGGAAGATGAAGCCACCCTTTCCAGGTTATTGTAGCCTATGGCTCTCTCTTCGATGACCCAGCCAGCCTTCATTGCCATAACACCTTGGTACGGCAAAGCGACTTGGAGTTCCCCGCATCTTCACCCCCCTTCGGACGAGCATCAAACTCCCTAACCTTAGAGAGGAGCTTTGCCACAATCCTCTCGAGTTCTGTGATGCATGCTTGGAGCAGCTCACATTCAACAGAGCTTTTGAAAAGAGCAACAGAAGACCTATGGGAAGCCATACCTAACTAAGTTAATTGAATTAACTTAATGTACGTACTTGAGGAATAAAAAAATAGAAGCGCTAGGATTGGAAAGTTACACTTTATATAAAAAAGCGAATCGGGTTTTTGTATGGTGCGAAAGTGGAATAGGTTACTTGGTCTGAGGCAATATAAATGTTGACTTGAGTTCTAAGATCGGCTAGTCATGCAGTAGGGGGTCTTACTTGATGGGAGACAAACAACTTAGGGGTTTTCAATGTGCACGTTTTAAATCAGGGTCAACTAGACTAAAAGGAAGTGAAAGGAGAATCCTGAAATTACTCAAATAGTAAACTTGAGCATTGAATTAACACTAAAATTTACATCTACGAGAAGAAAATGATATTAAATACTAAGATTAACAAAAATAACTTTTTCTAAAAGTAGGTGTTAGTAAAGTTAAGCACATATACACTAACAAACATGGTATTATACAGGATAAAGTAAAGACGATTTATAAAATTAAGAAGGACATGAAACAAGTTAAAAATATTTTTATATCACGAAAGGTAGTAAACAGTAAGATACTAGATATACGGCAAAGGTTATAAATAAATTTGCCTATCTGCATATCTGTATTTATGGAGTTGACAAAAGCAAATACAATAAAACTAATTGAATTTTATGAAAAATATTCAATTCTCCGGGATGTTACATCTAGCAAACATAAACAAGCAAATAATAGAATTGATGCACTAAGTAAAATTGGGTCAAAGCTTAACAGCGATATTAATTATTTAGAAATAAAAAATTGCCTCCATAGAAAAGTCCTTTCTGGAGATAACAAAATTGAAGAAATTAATGGATCTTACAGGCCTTCCTGGTATGATCTCCAAATACTTGTTTTTTTGTCACTTTGATCACAGCCAACAATTCGATCACATCTAAACCAAAATGAAAGTTTCAGTTGAAATACTTCTAGTTTAGTCAGCATGTCAGCTCCACAACATGTTGGCAAATATTTTTTATTAATAGAAACTGGTTTATGGCTATTTTGGACATCTCATTATATGTAGAGCTCAAAATCTATTGAATTTAGGTTCATTAACAATCATTAAATAAAAATATTCAAAACAGATGTGATAGAATTTCTTGTTTTCCCAAAAATTTAATAGGTGGCACTTACAATAATATTCGAAGGAGAACTTCAATCATGTTTCAATAAATCGATTTTGTAAAAGTTTTCCTTGAATCAATGTTGCCTAAAAGTGCAAACAAATATAAGTACATTTTCCATTAACATAATATTTAATATTTGAATACAGTAAAAAATATGTTTAAAAAAGTCTTAACACATTTATTTTGAAATATTGGAACAAAATGAATTATAAATTTAAAAAAAAGTTTTATTTTAACTTAAAACGCTAGAAAAAGGGGGTGGCATACGTCCCTAGCAATGATGTTTTATACAATTCTTGTTACACTAATAATCTAAGCCATACTTCATGCACTTATTATATCGTTGAAATGTAATCTTTAATGATATTTAAGATGAACTTTGGAGCTGAATTCCATTGGATGAACCAATCAATCCTTATGCTTAAAGACCAGGTTACATAATATGCAAGACAACAGACATTACCCTGTGTGGATCCTATTGTAAATGACAATGTCATTCTTTTGCTGGAAACCATTTTCTCATACATCACAAAAGAACATCTTACACCAGTTGAAGTTTCATTTGCAAACTGAGTCCAATAGATCCTAAGAACTTTTTCTATATTTGATATGTATTAATTTGTGTTTATTAAGATGAGCTTTTGCAGGAAATTTCTTTGGACATAGATCACATGAAAATGACTTTTCCTTTGAGTGCAGTGGCATATGATAAGCCAATCCTGCCTTATCTTTAAATGTCATTTCACAGAATTTGCAAGGGTATGGACGTTCTCCTGTATGGATCCTATTGTGAATGACAAGGCTTTTATTTTCCTGGAAAACCTTTCCGCATACATCACAAGAAAACATCCCTACACCTGTGTGAAGTATCAGGTGCAACATGAGGCCATAACTCCTTGAGAACCACTTTCCACAAACTTTGCATTCATGTGGTTTTATATCCATGTGAGTCATTATATGTCTTTTCAAAACAGTTTTTACAGCAAACTTCCTTCCGCATACATCGCAGACAAATTTCCTCTCCCCAAAATGAGACTTGTGATGATTCACTAAATCCTTCCATTTCTCAAACCCCTTCCTGCATTCCTCACATTCCCACAACCTTTCCCCATCGTGAGCAGATTGGTGATCATCCAGCTCAAACTTCCTCTTGAAACTCTTATCACAGTATGAGCACTTGTATATATTTCTTCCCGTATGTGCCAACATGTGCCTATTCAGGTATTGCCTCAAAAGGAACTTCTTCCCTCATTCTTTGCATTTAAAATCCTTTTTTGTTCCATGTATTTGCTGGTGCTGCATTAATTGATGATTCAGGAAGAACCTCTTCTCACAGATGGAGCATTCAAATGGTTTTTCTGTCCCATGGATCTTCACATGACGAATTAATTGATCCTTCTTCATGTATACCCTCACACAATGGTGGCACTTGCATACCTTCTTATTCTCCTCTTCATTCTTTGCTTCCCTTTCTGTGCACTGCTGCTCTTTGATGCTCGACTGTCTCACTCTCTTCCTCTTTCGGATGCTCCTTAAACTAGGCATTGGCACCTCAGACATGGATGAATTCTCTTCTCCAGTTGGGTCTGTCACATCCCAAGCCTATCAAAAATTACAAATTTTTTAATTGCAAACATTGATACATAATAATTGGAATATATTGTAACTCTTCAAAAAATTTGTCTTTGATTAATTTATCATTCTCAAACAATTTCCGATCAACTGGTTTTCAAAAAATTGATTTCAACAATTGAATAATGCCCGAGTGCCACATTCTTACTTCGGCAAAAATGGAAAGTGCTTTCGTAGAATTCAATAAAACATCACATGATGAACAAACAGCATTCCTCGCACATAAATTCATGGAAAAGACCAATAAAATTAAGGGAAAATGCAGTCTCAAGTAAACTTTTCGTTAACGTATTTTGTGTAGGACATGGTCTAACTACCAAGGTTTGCCAGAAAAACCTTCGTAATGTGCTTTCCATTACATCAAGAAGAAAACAAGTTATACAGAACAAATTAAAATTTGATTTGAACCTGAAAGATCAACATGGCAAATGCTATAATAGAAAGATAGCTGACGAGGATAAGGAATACATTTAGGAAAACATCAAATCGTTCCTAAACCAAGAAAGCCATTCCAATATGATGAAAACATCTAAGGAACGTTTACCTGCAGAGCTCCCTGTCATCAAAATGTGCAATCTGTTCAGGAAAAACCACCATGGCAAATAACATACTAAACTTCATTTCTATAGGGACGTGTTTCATAATGACTTTATATCGAGATATCCATTGCCATGTTCTGATGCATGTGCAACATGTGAGCGGTATATTGCAAACATTACTAATGCAAAAACTGAGACAGGGAGGTACAATTTGAAGAAAGATTGTGAAAGGATAGGTGCATAAGGACAGAAAAACAACAGGAGAAGAAACTGAAAATTCTTACTTTACTGTATTTTCTAGTAGATCAGAAATAAATCACTGAGGTAAAACAGAAATTCTATATGCAGTGACTATAGCTTCCTGACCTGCAATCGCAATTTTGCTCCAAAAAGAATGAAAAAACTTGTATGGTGTAAATTCCTTTTGGATAGGTTGAAGTATTAACTAAGGCTTGTCCTAGCAAACTGTTCACTATGTGCCACATGACACGGGAGCAGTACAAAGACATTAGTCTAATAGAAAATTTTATTTAACAAAATTCAGCATTAAACATCCAAGTTTTATGGATCCAAATTTTACATGATGTTCCCACTTCTGTATGCAGGAAAGTTTCAGACAATGTTCTGCAACCTTAGAGCATGCACTCCATCAAGAAACAAAAAAGGCAGGCTTGCTAAACATTCAGATATTGGGATGTCATGCCTTCCATCACCTGAGCAGCTAATTAGATTATATGTTAGTCATTTCTAACCTCCCCTGCAATGAAGGATCTTGTCTCAATGGTGGATTATAATAATAATAATATTATTTGTCCAAGTGATCTGTTAATTCAAATATAGGATAAGTCAATAATATATATATATATATATATATATATATATATATATATATATATATATATATATATATATATATATATATGTGTGTGTGCAGGAATAAGTCACAATAAAACATACAAAGTTATTCATGATCCAGTTGTACAAAAATTCATCAGTTGAGTAAAAACAGCCTTTTACAAGGTACTCCTTAAGTTTATGCTTAAAGGATGTTTTTTGATACTTTTCTTAGCATAGCAGGGAGCTTATTGAAGAATATTGATCCAGCATAAATTGGACTGCTAGCACACATTTTCAAGGTCTGTGACGAAAGGTGACAGTCCTGTTTACTTCTCGTATTATGATCATGTATATCCGAATTAGATTTTAAATTAAGAATTGATGCATTATTTTTAATAAACAGAATTGAGTAAAAAATGTATACACTAGGGGCAGTGAGAATTTTGAGGTTTTTAAATAAGTTATGGCAACTATCTTGTCTTTTTGCCTTGGCTAAGATTCTTAAAGCCCACTTTTGGAGTTTAAACAGACGTAGGGAATGGTGAGAGTGACCCCATACCATAATGCCATATTTTAGATGGCAATAAATATAGGCATAGTATATTGTAAGTGCTGTATGTAGGTTAGTGATCTGCATCACTCTTTTGAGGAGGAAGCATCCTACACTAACTTTCTTGCATGTGGCATCAATATGTGCTTCCCAGTTTAGTGTTTCACTTAAATGAACTGCTAAAAATTTTACAACTGCCGAATTCTTCAGAGAATTGTCTGAAACTTTTAACCAAGGAGTTTGAGTTATTATCTTTTGGGAGGGATGAAATTGTATGAATGTGGATTTGTTATTATTTAAGAAGACCTTGTTTTGATGCACCAACTTTCCTTTTTGCTTATTGCATTTTGCGGGCTGAAGGAATCATAGGGATTTAGTAGTAGATGGTTAGTATCATCAGTAAACATGTTTAGATCACCTCCTTTAAGGTAGGATCATTAATGAATAGTAGGAATAATAAAGGTCCAACAATTGACCTTTGAGGGATGCCTCTAGTAACATAGTGGAGTTCAGAGGAAATTTTACAATTATCAGCTTCAGAGTAGATTTTTTTACAGCTTGTTGCCTGTCAGTGAGAAAAGATTCTATCCATTTATTAGCTAGTCCAGAGATCCCATAAGACTTAGGTTTGCTTGGGAGAATTTTATGGTCAATGGAATCAAAAGCCTTTGATAACTCATAAAATATCCCAATAATTTCGATTATTCAATCCATCTAGCACAGCATGGACAAACTTTGCTATGGCAGTTTTGGTGGATCTACCTTTGCGAAATCCATATTGGTATTCGGAAAGAATATTATGCTTGTCCAAGAATGAGGTAATTCTGTTATACATAATGTTTTCAAGGATTTTGGAGAAGACAGATAGGGTGAAAATTGGTCTAAAGTTCTCCATAGTGCAGGTGTTACCTTTTTTGGGAACAGGAATCACTTTGGCAATTTTTAATTTTTGGGGAAACGTTCCGGAACTTAATGATTCATTAACAATATGGGTAATTGGAGAAAGAAGATATTGGATGACATCACCTCTGAGAAGAGAGCATGAGATGTCATCCTACCCAGATGATTGTTTAAGACTAATTTTACTAATTATTGATTTAATTGCATTTTCATTAACAGGTTGGAGAAATATAGAGGTAACATTAGAGCAGGATAGAGTTGGAATGTTGACTGAATTGTCTATTATCTTTGGGTTGACAAGTTCATTAACAGCTCCTAGAAAGTAATTATTGAGCTCATTGGCTATGGATAATGGATGAGACACTATCTTACCGTTGACAGAAATTTCATTGATGAAGCATTTATTTGTACTCAAAGATGTAGATTTTTTATAATATTCCAGGCAGATTTAGTTTTGTTATTGGAAGAGTTTATTAGATTGATGTTGAAGTTCCTTTTAGCATCCTTTACTAGATTTGCAAAATTCTTTTTGTGCTCAAGGTAGACTTTTTTGTCAATAGAATTATTGGTGCGAGTCATTTTTTGAAACATTTGTTTCAGTTTAACTGATTCAGACCTAACTTCATCAGTGACCCATGGGTTACTACTATTAAGGTAAATTGTTGATCCTCACACATCTGAGAGGAAAGCATTCATTGAAATAGGAAAGGAAGGTAGATATGAAACTCAAATTTATCATTGACTTGAAGATCAATGATAGACTTTTGTCCAATTCTCATTTTTTAGAGCAGAGGTAAATTTGGAATGGGCTGAAGGCATAAAATAGCGTTTATATACAAAATGATTTGCTTTAGAGTTAGTGTTCAAGGCAATAGAAGTAGGTAGGTAGTGGGATAGTAATGCTTGATGGTCTGAGAGACCAGAGTTAACAATAGAACAATGCTGAAGCTGTAGGTTAGAAAAAATGTTATCAATGCATTTGGCAGAATGGCTAGTAATTCTAGTTGGCTCAAATGAGGACTGACTGAGGTTGAAGGAATTAAACACATCTATCAATTCTGATTTCATGGGGCTACTTGAGCAAAAATCGATGTTAAAATCATCACAAGAAACAATGTAATTAGATTTCTTTTCACATAGATTAAGAACCTTTATCATGCTATCTAGAAAGACACTGAAGTCACCCTTTGGTGATCTGTATGTGGACAGAATTAGTATATTTTTGTCTTCAAGAGACAGTTCAGTGACACAACATTCAAAATTTTGTTCAGAACATAAGGGATTAGCAATTGGCAAACCCCTGGCCCTGTAATTATTCCAGATCAAAGTGATCAAGCTTTTCACTGGGACTTGCCTGCAGAGTAATGTTTACATATGGCCTGTTTATGGCATTTTGAATCCCCAGTACAGAACATTAGTTTATTTTAATGGAAATATATGAATGTATTCTTTACTGCTAGGTATAAGAAAACATTCATAAGATTTGTTTTCCTTTATAGTGCTGCATGCAATGTTTTTAATAGGTTAGTAACACAATCTTGAGTAAAAAGCAGATATTGCCATTGTACATTATCATTATCCATGATTCTATGCAAGTCTTTATTCTAGTCATGTTTCTGTGCTTAGCTAAGCACATACATTATTTGACTGAAATTAAATCTATAAATAGATTTACAATAAAATAAAGTTTAAATTTATTTTTTTCTTACTATTATGTACTGTTTCCATTAGTACAAATTTCAGAAGCCAACATGTTGGTGAAATTTTAATACAAGTCGAAAAAATTGGTAAAATCTCAACTATTTTGGACAACATGCTGGATGTTGGCTGCAAAAACTCGCTGAATTTGTTGTTGGATTTTATTTGTTAAATGGAAGCAATCTCTTTACATGTTGGAAGAATTTGAGCATGTGTGAGCTCAAGGTCAGCATATTCAATTGTCAACAAATGCTTGTTTATTACTTGCTATTTGCAGTTGTTTGGAAAACTGAATGAACATGCATATCTGTACTTATGGAGTGGATAAAAGCAAATACGATGAAAATAATTGAATTTTAGAAAATATATTCAATTCTATGGGATGTTACTTCTAGCAAACATAAACAAGCAAATAATAGAATTGATGCACTAAGCAAAATTGGGCCAAAGCTTAACAGCGATATTAATTATTTAGAAAAAAGAATTGCCTCTGTAGAACACTGTCCTTTCTGGAGCTAACAAAAGTGAAGAAAATAATGGATCTTACAGGCCTTCCTGGTATGATCTCCCAATACTTGTTTTTTTGTCACTTTGTCCATTGTCAACAATTCGATCACTTCTAAACCAAAATGAAATTGTCAGTTCAAACACTTCAATTTAAGTCAGAATGTCAGCTCCACAACATGTTGGCAACTATTTTTTATTAATAGAAACAGCTTTATGGCTATTTTGGACATCTCATTGTATGTAGATTTCAAAATCTATTGAAGTTGGGTTCATAAACAATCATTGAATAAAAATGTCAATATTGATGTTATAGTATTTCTTGTTTTCCCAAATATTAAATAGGTGGTGGCACTGACAACAATATTCAAGGGAGCCCTTCAATTGTCTTTCAATAAATTGATTTTGTAAAACTTTTCCTTGAATCAATGTTGCCTAAAAGTGCAAACAAATAGAAGCACATTTTTCATTAACATAATATTTAATATTTGAATACAGTCAAAAATATGGTTAAAAAGTCTTAACATGTTTATTTAGAAATATTGAAACAAAATGAATAATGAATTTGAAAAAAAAAATGTTTTATTTTAACTTAAAACAGTAGAAAATGGAGGAGACATATGTCCCCAGAAATAATGTTCTATATAATTCCTGTTACACCAATAATCAAAGCCATACTTCATGCATTTATTATATCCTTGAAATGTAATCTTAGATGATATTCAAAATCAACTATACCTTCTTATTCTCCTCTCCTTTCTTTGCTTCCATTACTGTGCACTGCTGTTTTCCGATGTTTGACTGTCTTTCTCCCTTCCTCTTTCGGAAGATCCTTATACTAGGCATTGGCACCTCAGACATGGATGAATTCTCTTCTCCAGTTGGGTCTGTCACATTGCAAGCCTATCAATTGTTTAATTGCAAACATTAATACATAAAATAAACTCCTTTATCATAAAAGGGAAGAGAATACTCACACTGCAGGTTGCTGGTAAACACTACCGCAGGACATAGGTTAAGGAGACACCTGCACATGCAGAAACATACAAATGCCACTCACCCAGTAATATCTAACTAAAAATTAAAACTAGACAGTAGTGTGTGGCATAGAAGAGATAAAGCGGTATATACAAGGTTCTACCCAAAAGGTCCAGGAATTTAAATAGCGCACGCGAACCACCTGTACTATGGCCACTTGCCGCTGAGTAGTGCTGGCAGTATCCTGTGTGAATAAGTGTGCAATGTGGCGGCTAGCTGAGTGCACGTGTTTGCAAGTTCTGTGCGTTTTTGTAACGTCGTGTTTGAGTGATTAGGAGAATTAGTTTCAAACTGAAATGGCTGATGTTAAGGAGCAAGGAATATGCATCAAATTCTGCTTAAAACTTGGCAAAACAACAGCAGAAACACAGAATGCTTAAACAAGCATTTAGTGATGATGCTTTAAGCCAAAGCAAAACGTTCCTCTGGTACTAATGTTTCAAGGATGGATGGACGTCTGCCAAAGACGATGGTCGTTCTGGTCGACAGTCGACAAGCATAATTCCGGAAAATGTCACAAAAGTGAGTGAGGCTATCCAGGCAGACCGAAGGCGAACAATCCATGAAGTTGTGACATCATCGAGCTGTCTTGCGGGACGTGTCAACGGATTTTGTCAGATGATTTGAACATGAGACGCATTGCTGTACAATTTGTTCCGAGACTGCTTAGCAATGACCAGAAAGACCATTACATTGCTGTCTGCAGAGAGCTTCAAAATGAAGTTAGAGATGACCCCAACTTCATCTCTTAGGTCATAACTGGTGATGAATCTTGGGTTTATGGTTATGACACGGAGACAAAGCAGCAGTCGTCACAGTGGAAGTCGCCAAATTCATCACGGCCAAAAAAGCACATCAAGTTTGCAGCAATGTCAAGTCCATGCTGATCATTTT
The DNA here is from genome assembly GCA_028673005.1 of Tanypteryx hageni. Taxonomy (NCBI): domain Eukaryota; kingdom Metazoa; phylum Arthropoda; class Insecta; order Odonata; family Petaluridae; genus Tanypteryx; species Tanypteryx hageni. The sequence continues at coordinate 11,725,100 of CM054119.1, read as the reverse complement.
TTTTGACATCGACGGGATCATCTACAAAGAATTCCTCCCACCTGGTCAAACAGTCAATGGAAAGTTTTACTGCGATGTTTTGTAGCGTCTAAGGGAGAACGTCTGATGCAAACGTCCAAACAAGTGGCGCAACAATGACTGGGTGCTCCACTATGACAAAGCGCCTGCCCACACGTCACTCGTTATTAGGAAGTTCCTTGCTTCCAAAAACATGACAGTCATCCTTCAACCCCCCTACTCTCCTGCCCTCGCCTCCTGCAACGTTATCCTGTTCCCCAAAATGTAACTCCGGCTGAAAGGGCAACGTTTTGACACAATTGGGGAGATCCGGGGAGAATTGCAAGAGTTTCTTAACATGCTCACATCTGTGGACTTCCAAGGATGCTTCACATCATGGAAAAAAATGCTGGGTATGCTGCATAAAGGCCCAAGGCCACTACTTTGAAGGGGACGGTGGAAATTAGGAATTAGTGTAAGATATCTTCGATACATAAATTCCTGGAACTTTTGGGTAGCACTTCGTATACAAGGAGTGACCATTGGGGAGTGAAAGAATTTAGAACGGATAAGTGAGTAACTGGATAAGAGAGGAGTGGAAGATGGGACCTAAGTTGTTGTTCATAACTGTGTTTCTGTTTTTATGAATGTAGATGCTTTTATGTGAATGAAGTTTATTGTTTTGGTAATTGATTTGAGTAAGGATAGGTTTTCTGTAGTGATAGGATGGTGAGTGTCAAAAATATCAGTTGCAAAGTTTGGTTTATTGTGTTGGTTTGTAGTGTGCTATGTTCTTTAAACCTGGTCTCCAATTTGTATCTAGATTTTCCCATGTAAATTTTGTCAAAGGAACTCCAATTGACTTGGTAAATGCCTGATTTGTGGTGATTGGGAATTTTATCTTTTGGGTTTGGCAGTAGGTTGGATAATTTATTTTCATTGACAAAAACTCGGTGAAGATCAAATTATGAATACATGCGTTGGAGAGTTTTTGTTGGTTTCGGAGCTGCAGCATTTTTACCCACCGACAGATTACAATTTAAAAAAGTAGAATGCTTTTAAAATTATATATATTTGAATTTCTTCTCTGAAAGTGTGTGCTGTGTAAAAGTTCTTCCCCTCCCACCTTTGGGCATTGGTGATTTGGTCCCATTTCTCCTATGGTAAAGCAAATGTTTCAAAATTTAAAAAAATGAAAAAGGAACTTAAAATGACAAACCTGTGCTGATTGGTCGATTGTTTCACTCTCCTTGTCCATATCCTCTTTGCTTGTAACTTCCTGTACCTTCTTTTCATTGCTCTCTCCTTCTCCGACAATCAACTGCTCTTTGTTATTCTTTTCTTGTGAGCTCTGTATGTTAGCCACGATTACCTCAAGTTCCAGTTGATTTCCATCAAGGGATGAGATGTTTGCATCATAATCCTACAAATAATATAACATGCAAATTATTTAACAAATTAGGAAAGAAATGATTAATCAGATATTAGCAGCAGGTTTTTTCATTTTATCAATGTAGAAAGAATTAAAATTTGTAACAGTAACAACCCTGTATATATGTATATAGATAATAGGGCTATTTCTTAATCCTGCATAGGGCAAACCAAAATAGATGATCTCCAAAATCAATATGTATGTCAAATGGCTCTTATTTAAAAGAATGGAGTTTCAAAAATAATTGGAGATGGTAATTGTAATTTTACTCATGTGGAGCCCAAAAAAGGTTTATTAGTGTTCTCTACAATCCTATGAAGTAATTAAAAATCATAATATATGTTGAAAAAGATTTCCTTCCGAACATCTGCATGATTTAGTCCTTCATCTTAAGGACTTCCTGATATGCTCAAAGAGGACAGGTTGTGCTGCAATGGTTTGACAAGTATTTTGAATCCTCTGCCAAAGCTCCTGTCTTGTATTGACATATTTAGCATAAATCATGGTCTTTAGGGTCCTCCAAATGCAGAAATCACACGGATTCAAGTCTGGAGATCTAGCTCACCAGTGCGTTGGGCCTCCTCGACCAATCCACCAAACTCCAAAGCCTTCATTAAGAAGCCCTCGTACCATACAGATGTAATCTGCTGGAGCACCATAATGCATAAACCACATTGTGATCCTCAGTTCAGGTGGAACGTTTTCTAGGAGAGTTGGCAATGATTAAGAGCAGGCTAAAAGCCATCACCAGGTTTCTCTCCTTACTTCCTATCCGGCTATTTATTGCACTACCTCTTAGATACGCATTGCACATAAGAAGAGGTGAAACAGCTGGGAACATACAAATATGCAACATATTATGTCAGCCAGTACTCTTACGTTCAGCAGAGGTTAAAAACTTTAATCCCTTTGGGGGATCTAAGATGAAAAACATTTAAACACATGATTGGACGGAACCACATGATCCATGGATTAAAACAGATGGAGAGGTATGAGAAATACATACTCCCTTGTTTGGTTAAACAACACATTTAACTGATGGAATAAAGCAATCTAAAGATCCGACGATCTGCTACGATAGTTCAGTGGTAGAATATCTTCCCAGCAAGTAGAAGATCTGGGTTTGATTCCAGGTCATAGCAGACATTTGTCTTGTTTCAAAATTATTCCCAACATTACAGCTTATGCCTGTCTGCATAGGATCTTCGGAATGCTTCATTCCAGCAATTGCTTGCTTGGCAATCTCACCATTTGAGAGGGAGGAGTTTTCTTTTATGTATCTCTTCGAGGATATCCATTGGGGAAGTTTGATACTAGCTTGGCTAGTTCTGTCCCAACCAAGAAAACATCCGCGTTCAGAAACGAGAAAATTGATCTGCTACGATGGTTTAGTGGTACAATATCCACCCGGCAAGTGGAAGACCCAGGTTCGATTCCCGGTCATGGCAGACTTGCTTCTCTTTTCAAAATTATTCCCAATACACTTAATGATCAATGTCAACAAGAAGTGAACAGAATATTCATGAAACGGTAAAAAATTTCTTAATGCATTACGATTACAATTAGAATGTGAAGAAGCATTTCGACCATGAAAGACAGCTTGTTGAATGTCCAGAAGAGCATGAAGAAGCACATGAATAAGGGAGTGAACAACCAATCATCTTACTTACATAGGCTGTTGGTGATTCATAGCCATGCAGTTTAAAGAGAGAATGCTATGCTATACAAAGCATAAGTAGTCGGTACCAACGATATAGCAATGAAGATATTGATAGAAAAACTATAACATTCATTTGCAAAAACTCTATCACAATCTGAAGAAGAGATAAGAATTGTGTCTAGAGAATGTTTCAATAGCATTTATTTTTCTGGGTCCGTTTCTCAAACAGATATTCTTGAAATCCACAAATCATCTGTCTTCCATCGAGTTGAAACCTTCTGGATAAGTTTCTTATATCTTTCTCGACAAATGCCAAATCATATTCCACATCTTCTGGCCACTATTTAGAATGCAGAATGTATGCCATTTCGATAAATAGGCTTTTTCATCATCCAGCAATCTTTTCGCCATGGACATCTTCAGGTTATTGTAAAAAGCAGTTGGACAGATGGGAGGATCACATTTTTAATTTCTTTGATGAAGAGCAATTCCTTTGAAGTTAAGATATTTTGCTGCAATGATGGCATTTCCTTAGTATGATCTGGGATATGTCTTCCGTTCTTCAAATATATTAACAATATGTTCTATTTTTCTATTGGCTTTATGCCACGTTCTTGTAATGCTAGGCTTAGATTAAAGAGTTCTTGGAGTGCATCTCACATCATTGATAAATCCAATATTAATTCCAATGAAGTGATTTTCCTGTATAAACCTTCGTACATGTATCGGTTTTTCTTGTCTCTGCTGGAATCATTCTTAGCTTCAACAAAATGAAGCACCAAAGCTTCATAGTCTTCCCACACACTGCAGAAACTGACCTTAAGCTTGAGGTTACCCACTTGGTACTTCAAATTGGTCCAATTATCAACAATTTCAGTTACACCAACTTTGCATATACATTAAGTTATCTACTGTATTTTGGCGATGCATGACACAGAATACAGTTTGTTAATCAAGGATTTGAATCTGTTGGTTCATGAGACAGCTTTTAGAGCATCACGTACTGATAATTCTAACCTGTGATTAGCAGTGTCATACATTCACAGAGGGGAACCTTACGTTTATCAGTTTCTTAACTCCGAAACAAGAAACTTCTATGGGTCCAGACGTTCATATCTGCAAGGGTGGTATTCGTTAACCGATTTGAGAGTCACGATTCATTTGTATGTGGAATGTATGGAAGTATGAATTGTTCGTAAATTGAATGTTCATAAGTCGAGATCTGCCTATACTAAATATGTAAAATATAAAAATCAGTGCTACATCTAGTGTAGAAACTTCCAACAGCTAACAATAGATGGCAGTACTTGGATAGGGTAATGGAATCAAGTCTCCTACACTCAGCTCTTAATCTGAATTCAGTTATTCATTATCACTACATTAGGAAATAAATAATTACGTGTGAACAAAATTTCACCGGCCCGGAAAGTGAAAATATTATCAATTTAAATGTCCCTATTCAAAATGAAAAATAAATACTGTAATTACATGTGTAATATGCAAACTTACCTACCTTGCATACCTCTAGTTCTTTTGGCTGGCTTGGAGGGAAAAAATTTATTTAAGCAGGAATAAGTTTTTTAAAAAGTCTGCCTCATCACCAATTCCTACTCCCTGAAACAAATTCTGCTCAAACTAAGCATCTCCTCCTTCCACTGTGATGCAATTTATTGAGTGAGCTCTTTATGCCAACACTAACAGAAATATCCACCTCGATAGTCCTCTTTCGTTAACCCCCTTAAAGGTTTTTGTTGTAATATTATGCAACGATACAGAGCTTCACATATTGCTTGTTTCTGATGTAATATGTCATTCGGCATTGATAGCCTGTACAGCAAGGCACTCTCTCATTGTCCGAGGAAATGGAAGATATTACGTTTGTTGCACGTAGCAAACTGAAGTTTACAAAAAAGAACTTATTTACATTCACTTAATTTACATTCTGCAAGTCATTGGGAGAAAAACTGCAGCCCCAGTAAATAAACAAAGAAAATTACTTATTATTACAAAAATCTAGGTAAAAACTCATCCTAAACTTTTATTAAAACACTGTTTAAGTAACGATAATAAACAAAACTTCTTTATAAGGCACAGATATCCTATTATAAAAATATAATGTAATCTTAATCACCAAAATATCCATCGTGATCTTTAAGATGCAGGAATGGCAGTATAAGCAATACATTTAAATGTAATCAACTCAAAAGCATGTAAATAGACAAATTAATTTTTTTAAACTTTCTTTTCATCTTTATTGCTGCTAGTTTGCTCTCCTAACAAAGTCACATCTTCCTGTTACCTGTCCCAGAAAAAGACAATTTTCACTCATGTCTATCTCATTAGTAATGCAGTATTTCTTGAAACTTTTGACTACTATGTCCTCTGGAATAAAATTACATGTAGACAGGATCAATTTGCAGATCTGTGACAACCCAAGTTTCTTTATTTTCCCTGTCAGCATAGGATGTGTACTGCACTCTCCTACCACTCTGTGTAAAGTTCTTTCAAGTGAGCTTTAAAGGAATGATTGATGAAAATTTCTAGTGACTGTAGCATAAATGTCGAGCCTGCTATAATAGTCACCTGATCAGTCTTCCGTTCACTTAATCTGTTTCACGGTTTCCGGAGATGTAACCTAAACATTTGATTGGCTGCATGGATATGCATCTACTTCATTGAACTGAATGTCTTCTGCGAATACAAACATAAATGCAAGCAAATTGCAGAGAATTTACAATCAATTCTCACAATTTATATAACAAGTTCAGAAATCTGTTTTAAGACATGCGTCCCCTTATTTTCACTGGCATTTCAGGAAAAAAGGCATGTGAGGTACATGAGTAAATACAGTACTTTGTTACATTACTGAATGATATTATACACCTTGATTAATAAAATAACGAGACTTGATTAAAATGCCATTATAACTTTTCTCCACTCTACAAAATGGAGATTCCAAATTCTTAATCATAATTAAGAAGCAAAGCCACAGTAGCAAGGAACAGAGATGAAATAGCAAACTATAGAGTTTCTCAAACATATGTACCAAGAATTCCCAGCTTGCATTTCTACAAACTAACCTTTTGCTTAAATGCATCTAAATTGAAACTTCAAATTGCACCACTGAAATATATTGTCTTGATTAATGGAATACAGAAATATATTGAAATGCCATTATATCACCTTTCCATCTTCTGCAAAATCAAAACCGTTCCAATTCTAAATAATAATTTAAAAACTAAGTCTCAGTTGATTTTTTCTAAGAAAAAGAACTTAGTCATCTGCTATGCTCTCTCAAAACATTAACCAAATCACAAACACAACCTCCCATTGTAATTTAGAGAAAAATAAATTTTAGCAATTGAAAACTTATATCCCTCCAATCAACTGACAAAATTTATTAAGGCAAGATTACCTCAGCATTAGGAGTAACATTCTCTTCATCCGACTCCAGTCTCAAGGGACTCATGCTGATCTGAAATGAAAAATGAAAATAAAGTTAAGGTACATGCCTTTTACCTACCCACAAAATTTTCTCATAGGGAATGGTGCTGTTTATTTGAAATTCTTTTGTTTAGTTTAGTTTGTTTGTTTGTAGATAAGTGAAACAAAACATTTTACAATAGAAAACCCTCTCACACTAGGGAGAAATGCAGGGAAGCAAAGCGTGGCCACAAGAAGACTCCAACACACACTTAGGAGAAAGAAGTCAAAGATGAATATGGCCAAACTTTCACGATGATTCCATATCTCCAGTGCATACCCTAAAACCTTCACAGTGATCGTACAAAACATTGCCTCATGATGTCAGGCGACGTGAAGAAATATTCTCTCCAAGCAATATTTGCTTCTCTTCACTTTCATTGCCTTTGCTGCATCTAAATGTGAGTGGATCCATTTAACTCTTCTGTAAAGATATTTTTCTTGTAGATTCTCTTCCATTTGCTTCGCCGGGTTTCTCCCTTGACTCAATGCTGTTTGCGTCATCTCCCTTTCATAAGGCAGAGGTTTCCATGAGCAGCGACCCCCATAGCCAAAAAGATTCTTACACTGCTTATCTCAAGAGAGGCTAAGATTCTCCCCTCGTCTGTTGACTCATGTAAGCATAGGGAAAATGGCATTGTAAGAATGACTCTGACACAATCAGAATCATTGTATGGAAGTAGGCCATCTTATTCAATTAGCTGCCAGTCATAAATGAGAGAATTCAACATCAGGAAGTAATTGATTCCTATCCTTTATTTCGGTCGATGAAAGGAAAAGGCAATAGCCATCGGTAAGAAAAACCATTCTCGAGTTCCTGGGAAAAGAAAAATGCATATTATATGGCATACCAATAAAATAATAGGCAAATGCTAGTGAAGTGTTAATTGCACATATGCTGTGTAGGTCAGCTGTTAAGGCCCACCGAAGCGTGCACAGATGCTGCATCGGCTGTAGTTTAACCAGTCATCTGGTTATGCCGAACATGTTCATGGAGGTTAGACAGCCATCAATAATTTATTTACGTGTCAGAAGTTTTGAAAAATGCAAATGGGTCGAAAATCACTCAACTTTTCATCAATGACATGTATCTTCTATGGACAGATGCCAATCTTGAAAAGATGAAAGAGGTTGTCAACAGATTCAATGAAGAAGATGCCTACTCCATACATATTGTCAAAGAACTCCTGGAAAAGAGGTCTGTCAGTCACCATTTGGCATACATCGCAATCTACTTCTTAAAGTTACCAGGCACCACTATAATATTTGAAAAGAGGGTGGATACATTGGTCAATTCACTGAAAGTGAAATGTGCAGCGCTCCAGGTGAAAAGTGTGTAGTTGTAAAAGCAAGTGTCACTTCCATGGAGGTAAAAAGATCCTTTTCACATTTAAAACACATCTTAACTGAAAAAAGAGCTTTTTTTTGAAAATTTTAGAAAAACATCTCTTTGTCTCATATAATAGTTCATACTTTGAAGACGTCATCAATAGCAATCGCTATTTTATTTAGTGGAAATGTTATACCAACTCCATATACTATCACTATTTGGGTTCAAATAAATTTTAGTGTCTATATTCCTGTTGTATTGTGCCATTTTGTCTGCCTATTTTCATATTTTATAGTGCCTGAACTTGTGGGCTCTAATCATATATATAATAGAATAATTTGCAGCCTCACCACCTGCGTTTCCACAGTTAGGCATGACATGATGATCTAGATCAGGGGGCCTTAAGGCTGCATGCAGCCTTTTGTGATAGTGTGGCCTTTTGCATACTTGTCTAAACATACTCAAACTCGTATATGATTTTAGCATGAAAGTTACAGAAAGAACAAACAAAAGATATGTTTTGAAACGAGAAAAAAGTCTGCTATGGCCGGGAATCGAACCCGGGTCTTCCACAAGTAGGAGACCCAGGTTTGATTCGCAGTCATAGCAGACTTTTTTCTCGTTTAAAAATTATTCCCAACTTTACAGCTTATGCCTGTCTGCATAGGAACTTTGGATCACTTTATTCCATAAAAAGATATGTATTTTGCATCAGCAGAATCTTTGCACTAAATCCACTGTTTTAAATGACACATTACATATAGTTATTGGTAAATTGAACTACATTCGAGCAAATGCTTCACGGCATCACCAGTTTCGCACCATGCATCAATATGACGATGAAACATTTAGTGTAGATCTTCCATATCATTCAAAAAAGTGTTGGCTGTCACAAGGTCAAGTACTAGAAAAACATTGAACTTTGTGAAAACAGGTCACAAGCTTTTTCAAAGAACAGAATGAACCATGTGAATTTTTGAAGAAAGATTTCTGCAGAAATGTTGCAGTTTTGTGTGAACTTTGGCTCAGATTATTAAAGGTAAAGTACTCCTTTAGCCAAACAATTAGAGGGTTACAACATCCAATGCATTTCGCCCACAAGGTGGGCATCTTTAGGAACACATGGCTCACTATAAATATAATCGTTTTGAAAAATCAAGCGTTGCCAACCACATTTTAGAAACAGGTCACGGTATACACGTAAATGTTATAAAATTGATAACTCAGCCAACAACTCACTAAACTCATTAGAAAACCTTCACATTTACAAAAACCGGGATACACTTATGAACACAGACAGATTTTAACACGACCTGATACAAACTGACTGATATAAACAACACACATGCCAAAAAATCTTTCCGTGCTTCACTTATTTCTCGGTCGTCTTCATAATCCTTTCCGTTCAAATCTTTGCAGTCGACTCCCAGTCACTGTTGAGACAGGTTTTGCCCCTGAAGATGCCCACCTTATGGGTGAAATGCATTGGGTGTTGTAACCCTCTAATTGTTTGGCTAAAGGAGTACTTTACCTTTAATTTAACTATTTATGCAAGTCTGCCAACATGGATGGGGCATTGTCAAGCAGGCGCAATGCCTTGAAATTCAAATTATTCTTATTTCAATAGGTTTCCATAGCAGGGCAAAAATGCTGCACAAACCATTCTTGAAAAAGCAGCCATGTGACTCAAGCCTTGTTGTTCGATTTCCAAATCACAGGCAACTTAATCTTCCCTAGTGCCTTAAAAGCCATGGGATTTTCGCTGGTATACACAGGCAAGGGTTTCAATTTAAAATCTCTAACTGCATTGCCTCCTACAAGCAAAGTTAGTCTGTCCTTTGCAGCTTGAAATCCAAGCATGCTCTTTTCTTCCACTGAAATGTAAGTTCGAGAGAGCATTTGTTTACAAAACAGCTGTTTCATCGCCATTAAACACCTGTCGAGAAGTAGCCATCTTCCTTGATAATATCAGCCAGCTCTTCTGCTAAATCACCTGCTGCCTCAACATCGGTACTGGCAGCTTCACCTGTCACTTTAATATTATGGCACTTTGAATGAATTTTGAACCTTCTGAACCATCCCCAACTGGATCCAAAAGATTCCATTTCACCTGAATTTTCACATTTGATTTTTTAATTCATTATGCAAAGCCCAAGCTTTTTTGCTTTAACATCAATATACAATTTAAGGAGGCATTCCATCTCCTTTGTAATATTCGGCCTACCTGTTATGCAAGACACCATTTTATTTAAATCAGCCCCAATATTTACCTGCTACATAATTCTCTTCTTGTCTTTTATTATGGTACCAATGGTGGACCGATTAAGGTCCAGTGAACGTCAATTTTGGCCAACGACTCACCTTTCTCATAGCATATTAAAACATTTAATTTCTCATCAAATGAAAGCCTGCACCATTTCGCACTTTTATCACTTGATTCTCCTCCATCCTTATTATTATTTTCTTTCTTATCGGCCATTTCAATCAAAAATAAGGGCTAAAAATGAAAAAAAATATATCAAGCACCCAGTACTAGATGCAAACACAATGGCAGGTAGCTGGAACTGACTAGGCAATGCTGCACAATTCCAAGTCCATTGCAAGGAAGCATGTTCGACCAAGTGTTTGAATGATTGATATTCCAGATGTTCGATAAGCAGAGGTTCAATCAGCAGACGTTGCCCGTACTTCATATATGGAGAAAGTAAAAACAATGTTATGCATAATGATTTATAAGTTTTGAAGGTAGTTTCCAATATACCTGTGATGACGTTCTATCTGAAGCTTCTTCATGACCTGCAACTTCATACATCACTGATGTCAAAACATTGTCATTGGAATCTTTCTGACACTCTGCTCACAATTACTCACTAATTATTGATTATTTTGGCAATATAAAATCTTTTAATGGATAAATAAGTAAAAAATAATTTTCTTAAAGTTTATCTGTAGTACCTGTTCATCTTCTTCTCTCATCATTAGTGTCAAAACATTTTCATCTGCCTTTTCCTGAAAATGTTTATCGATTAGTTTTACAATATAGAATCTTTTAATGAACAAATAATTAAAAAATTGTTATAGTTTACCTGTTCAATTTCTTCATTCACCACAGAGGAACAAATATTGTCATCACCCTCTTCCTGAAAATGAATACTGTATCACTCATTGCACAAAAATACTGAATCCTGCTTCACAACCAGAATAATATAAATATAAAATGATTGTTTTCTCAAAGTTTACCTGTATTATGTTTTCTTGATTATCTTCATATTCCCACGTAAAGTTTTCCAATTTTGGACCTTCATCAATATCCATTTCCACCTAAAATGAGCATTGTACATACCGGTAAAAGAACTAGATAAACTATTTGAGTACATTTGAGTACAACTGAGCATATAAAGACTTAATCCTTGAGAAATTTATACTTTCATATAATATTAACCAATTTCTGCAACAAAAAAGTAAGTAAATTAAAGTCATTCAAGTATACTTTTATGGATAAACCCAGGAATATCTAAGGTATCTATTATTCCTAATGTTTTCTTGTCCAGAAAATTTGTACACTCCATCATTAGAAATTATATACCATATTAACCTGAAAGGAGATTTTCTTCCCAAAACTTTTGACAAAAATCTTAGGGACCGAATATGTTAATAAACTGGCATTTAATCTTCCAATTTTAGACTATACCCATTTAGGCTCGTTGTCCACAATGCCGAGAAATGTGTAAATTGAATGCATTGCTTTAGGTAGGGATCTTTCCACTAGAACGAAATGATAAATGTCTCGAATGAGGCGACTGAGAAATCTTGGTCCAGTTGCCAGCCGGGCGAATTTTCTCATACACATTTACCACCTCCCCTTCCGTTTTTCTCCGACCTGTGAATCATCGGCCATTATTTAACCACCAGCAGCCAGGCTCACTCATTTTTGAATCTTAACAATGAGGGTTTAGATTACATTCTTTCATTAAATAACCTAATTAATAAATGAGAAAGATTGTAATTATAATGTATTCAAGTTTCATTATTATATGATGAATAATTGTTATACTTTGTATTACTTTAACGATGACTTACTAAAATTGTAATAAAATGACATTAATTACATTACAACCTAATATTTAAGGGTCATTCGGTTTCTAACCTAGTTCAGGTGTGCAAAACTCTGTTTCTGCAGTTGTTTAATTTGGATTGCATGTAGTAATGGAAAAAAACTCAACTGAACACGTCTCACTTGGTTGCCACTCAGAATGGAACTAAACACATTTCTAGTTGACCGAGAAACTCGCCATAGTGGACAGACAAAACTCAGCCGCCTTGCTCACACATTTCTTGGCATAGTGGCCAATGGGCCTTAAGGTATTACTCGATTTAAGGTACATAAAACTTGTCTCCCAGGCAAACGTAAAATGAGGATTCCACTATGTGTTGTAAATTGGGTCACTCGATCCCCCGGACACCTGTGCCGGAAAAGAAGTTGGCATGCCTAAAGGTACAACGTCCATCTCACCAATGACGGCATCCAGCGGAAACGCTAGATAAAAGATTGGTACTATGGGAACGGAGCGTCAGCCACTTGTTTGATGGGATGGATACATAAGGGCTGTGGTACGCCCTCGGGTGAGCGGAAGCTAGACAGCAACCGTCATCGGGGGAAGAACGAAGACCGAGCGATTCGTTCATCCCGGTAGTCTGTGTCGCCAGCAGGGCGCAGATGTGCTGGGGCAGCATATGGTCCTGCCTTGAATGGCCCTCAAAAGTGAGGTTAAACACATCACAGTTGCTTGCAGCTGCGGCAGGAATATTGCCTATCAGGTGTCTCGAGAAAACCGAGGGGTCGCCCCCATGAAGGGTGGCTGGGAGTAGTATATCTGTAAGTTGTAAACAACATGTAGGTCTTCCTGTAAAGTGATCGTAATTATTGTCCAATTTTAACTAAAAATGGAATTGGTTGACCAATTTTAGTAAAACTCCCAATGCCAAATTTCATCAAAATACATCTAATGGTTCCCAAGTTTTAACATGCGGACGGACAAACAGATGGATGGACAGAAATGACCTCCACTAAATGCATTCATTTTGTGCACTTTTTGCAAAGAATGCATAATATATTTAGATGGGTCTTATGCTGTCACAATATCAGCAACTTGCAAAACTGCCACACATCTGTCGGAGACACCATACTGATTGCAAACACCGGCAAGAGTCGGAGGTTTCAATCTCATTTGGGTACATTGTCATTGGCCTTTTGAAGTTGAAGGTTCTAAAATATCATTCTCTTACAGAAAATAAATCTGCTGTCGATGTAGAACAGATATGGCTGTCATTATATCTCTTAGAAACTGTATTTTTAATAACAGTGGCAATGCATTTATGTTCATCAACTCTTGCAGCCCCTTTTTTTCTATCACACCTTTGTTTCGATTAACCCCTCAACGCCATCAGGTATACTATTACGTACTGCAAAAACTGTCCAATCGGCCGTCAGGCATACTATTACGTCCTGCGGCAGCCCTTATTTATTTTATCTTTTGACCCTAGAGACTTCTTTAAATCTAAATAACCTATACATATTTTGAAAGATGAAGCTTTCTACTTCCTATTTATGCTTGTCCTGTATTTTTTTTTCTATTTAAAAAAAATATATAATCAACGTTGAATTTGGCGATAGAATTTTCAATTTTGCTATGATATGATGGTGTTTTTCTGTACAAAAGTCGCTTTTCAATGCAGCAAGGAACCTTTCCTTGGTGCTTGAAATGCAATGTAGAAACTGTGTATCATTTCAAAGGAGAGTAAGTTTTTTCTCCTCTTTTTTCCTGGTGGAGATATTTGACTTATGTCATGCGACAAAGGTCTCATTCGGTATGTAAAGAAAGAAAGGAAAACATCTTATGTCTGTCTATGCACAGCTTATTACAAATGTTTACAATGCAATTGATGAATTAGGTTGAGTAAAAACATTTCTGTAAACATTCCCTTCCATTACCCCCCTTCGTTCATCGCTTCATAGGAGAGCGTCAACGTCAAAACAGCTGATTTCAAAATCCAAGGCCGACATTCTTCCAATAATTTAGTGCCACGCCTCAAAGAGAGGCATTTTGTGAGAAGGATAATATCTATCATATAATTTTCAAGACCTTTAGAATTTTATTTTAATCTCGACGAAAATTGCGGGGAATTGAGTATATCTATTTGTAAGTATTTGTTTACATATAATTTTCAAGACCTTTAGAATTTTATTTTAATCTCGACGAAAATTGCGGGGAATTGAGTATATCTATTTGTAAGTATTTGTTTACACATAATATACGTTTACTTTTGTGATAGAATTTTAGTTTTTACCATTGACCTATGGATTTTCGGTTTCTACAGTTGACCCATAAATACCTGAGGAAAGGGAACACACCAAATTGGGTCCCTTTTCCTTGACATATGAAAGAAGACGAGGTCTGTTTTCCTCTTCAGATAAGTGCTTCGCTGTTGTGCTAGCAAGGCCAAAGCAGCGATGAAGCGAGTAGGCAAGAAGAGGACATGCCAGCAAAAATCACGAAAAGCTCTTCCATATATTTACACAATAGATTACTAAAAGTGTTTACTAAGCTATAAGGCATTTCTTGCTGAATCCAATTATGCATGTGTAAACTTTCTGAAAATATTTAGGAAGAACCTATAAGCTAAAGTTTTCTGAGTTTTATACAACGTCATATCTACCTTTTCAATGAACGAAATGCAACCATTTCTTCTATATGACTTTTGTAATGACTAAGAATGATGACTGTATAAATAAAACGTTTATGTTATAAATAAATAATCTTTTAATAAATCAATAATTCTACATTTACTTAAAATTTTCCAGTCAAGACATGAAAAAGTTGACATGCATAAAACTTTTCACCTAATTGGTTTTGATGGATAGACTTGCAGAATGAAATAGTTACTAATTTAAGCTATTTTTTATTAAGATTGCACATCAATATCTTCTATAGATTTTCCGGTGCTGAATGTTATATATAAAACGCGAATGCACGCCGGAAAAATAGCAATTGGTGTACATTCTCTTCTACTCCAACAATCTTTGTATGTAAAATATTATACACAAAATAGATATTTACAAATTTCATATTTTTCATAAATCCACAAAAAAATTCAGAAAAATCAAGAGAATACTTCTCAAGTTATTATTATTTTAATATTTTCGAACGTTTTTGCAACACAAACGTGAAAATTTAAGAACCTCATCCGGCCGTACGGGTGAGATATAATAAATATCCTCCGGGCTTGAAGGAGTAAGTCACCACCTAAAGCTACTTTTCTGGATGTTCTCTGATCAACCAGAAATGACTGTTCATTAGCAGGAACATTGCTCGATTTGTAACATGAACATGATGAAAAATCAATGCATTTGCAAGATTCAATATCGAAGAGTTTAGATTTAGTGTCATATAAGCTCATATACATTTTGTATTACACACTGTACTAAATAAACCATTACAGTCCTTTTCAAGGGAATGTGTTTGAGACTGCTTCTAATTTTTATCACACTCTTCATTATATTTGTTAGGAAATAATAAAAATCTAACATTCTACCTAATTTTCTTCCTGCGAAAAACTGTCCTGAATGCCATGTGATGTTCGATACCGCTATTTATCGTATATTTATATATATAATATTTTAACTATTTCAATGCATCTTTATTGATGCAAAACCACTATGAACATAAATGCATTTCAAAATACAGAAAATGTTGAATAAAAAATATATCTTTGGATATTTTTGCCTCTTTATCCAACATGGTCAGAAAGACTGTGCGCAACCTCCCACGTCGCAAACCACCACACGACCTTTTTCGTTGTTTCTGTCACAAATAAAATAACATTCCTATATCATTAACCCTTCAGCGACAGGCTACATTTAAATACTACTCTACTGTACAGTATTATGGGTATTTAATTAAAATGGCTGATTCTGATGTAGTTCATTATAAAGTTTTACCTAATAATCGGATTTATGTGAAATTTTCGGAATATTTACATCATATTGTTTACTATACCATACGTTTTATATAATTCTATTACGATAAGTGTTGAAGAACAATAAAAGTTTATTCCACACAAATGTTTAACACTTACTCACTGCTTTACGTGTTAGATTTGTTCCCACACATTCAAATGATGCGCTCAACTTCTCCGTATATAGCAGAAAGTTGCTCTATTCTCATAATGATGCAGTTGTTGAGAGCCACCTACTATTTTCTTTGTCTTCCAAACAGACATGGCACTCAAGAACTGTTTACGAATAACATCGCATGGATGATATTTATAAAATTGAGAATGAAACACCTCTAGCTGACCCCTATTTTCCTTCATCTTATGGTGCCTAGGGACCTTGACAAATACTAATTCATATTGATTGTGAACACTTGCCTTGTGTTCTGTATCTTTGATCGTATTCTTTCTGAGGATGGGATTTTCTGATGAAAAGTATCGACTATCTTTGAATTATTTAATTTCATAAAGAATGACCAAATTTCTGAATGATTTAGAGACAAATAAATCTTTGGAAACTGATAGAGATTAAGGGTGAAAAAATAGTGCATATAATTTTTACTTGCGTCAACCAGTGGAGCAGACATCGTCACAGTAGATGGAATTTAGTTTTGTGTACTAAAACATTAGGAAAATATTGCATTCAATTCTTCTTAAGATGAAAACCTTTATATATAATAATGTGAAAGCAAAATAAAAGAATAAAAACTTCTCTATATAGCAAATTAAAAGTAACACGGCATGGGTCTGTACCATGCAGAGAAGCTGGCGAAATGGTAAGAAACTGAGGTACATAACATGCAGTACTTACTTACTATACTCATTTAGTACATAGGTATTCTATTTGGAATGTACACGAGCAAGTAAAATTTATTAATTACCTCATTTTTAGGTTCATCTATCTCTTCAAACGTATTTATCACATTCACAGCATTTTCCTCAAAATGTTCTTCTTGTTTGATGGAAATCTACAAGATAAAAGGGTAAATAATGATGTGCTGGCGTTACAGTAAAAACCATTAAGTATACAGCATACTTATGACCAAAGAACACTCTAGCTACAAGTTATAGTTAACGGTTTCAGGCATCACATGGCGGAATTTCTTCATAATATAAAATAAAGAGACTTGTTGTAATTCCATATAAATTTATTTAAAACGACCCAGGTTTCGCCACAATGCAACATCGCCAAGCTCAACCATTTTCTCCCCCTCCCCTTCCCATGAACATACGTTCACTCCTTTCCTCCAATGATGTTCACTCCACAATTACTTTCTTTATTCTCCCCAACTCAACCCTCACGATTTCGCATCGCAACGAAACCTAGGTTGTTCTAAATAAATTTATGTGGAATTACAACAAGTCTCTTTATTTTACACTAGCTACAAGGGTCGAAAAAGAATGATAGCCATTGCAATGGCAATCTCCTATAATGATAGACAGTTGGTTAGTTGGTGAACATTTCAAATCATTTATAACTCAAAAACGGTAAGAGATAAATGATTCAAAATTTTCCAGGATTGCTTGATTCACATATATAAAGTGATGAAAAAATATTTGTGAAAATGCCCCAGGGACTCCAGGGAATAATTGATATTTCTCATAAGGTAGCAAGTAAAAATAGACTGACATGCAGGCAATGAAATCCCTTACCCTTTGCGAATTTTCCTTTACATATTGGAGTACATCCCTGCCTTTGTGTGCCTTCATTTTAAATAATTTGAAATCTAGCAATTTTTTAAAGCACTCTTCACAAACGAATCGAGGACTTTTATCCTCTATAGTTATCTGAAACAATTAAATGAAAGTATTATTAGAACACTAAAAACAATAAGACTAACATATTGCAATAAAGAAATTCACAGATTAAACAATAGTAAAAGGGCATGTGACTATTAAAATAGAATATTTTCAATTTAGAAATTAATCATTAACCCTAGAACTACAAAGGGGGAACCTCCGAGGCCCACAAAATATTTTTTATCTGTTTCTTTATTAAAAGTAAAGGCAAGGTCTTGATATGTAATTACAATGTGCAGAGACTTATAGAAAAGAATCACCCCAAGTTTCTCTTCAATGTACGCATATTTCGATTTTCTGCAAATTATTTCGCCATTGCCTGCATTCCTTCACATCTGGGTGGCCTAACTCATAGGGTACCTGTTGATTGTTGGTTTTATTCTCACAACCACAGTCTCGCAATATTGCTAATTCTAGTAAATTCTGTTGAATTTTATTCTCTTCGACACTCTCCTTATTAGCAGTTCATTTGATTTCAAATAGAGCAATGCGTCGTCTTGAGAAACCATACATGCAAGCAAGGATGCAGAAGGATTTTAATTTTGTTTCTTTCTAAATGAATATAATGTTTGTTTGGTCTGTATTGATAAGCAAGATAGTATAGCTGTCATTTTATGATGCCAAAAAGTACGTGCAGCCAAACAAAGGAAAACCCAATGTGATATGCTAACAGTGTAACCACCAGGTGTGGAAAGCACAGGGTGAAGTGGGCTATTTGTTTAAACTGTTTTCAGATGAATCTGATTAAATTGTTTTTCTAATCAATTTGTTATTATGTTGGTGGAGATTTTCGGGTTTCGCTGCATTGGAGGCTTTGATGACTGCAAAGCCTCCAATGCAGCAAAATCCAAAAACCTCCACCAGCATTCAGCAATGCTGCGAAAGCCTTCAATGATCATAGCAAAACTCGTTGTTTTTAATAAATTGTGTGGAAGTGACAAAGTTTTTCATTACATCTCATAATTACTATGGCTTTTTCCAGCGGGAAGGCATCCATGGCAGCTAGGGAAGCACCGCTTCCTTTAAAAGAACAATTAAAATAAAACAAGAATTGAAAATAAAGAAATCGACTGATTTTGTATGTAGCGTCAGTAGAGAAATGCCAAATTAGATAACTGTAATATTTGAATAATGCTCCAGTGGTGACACTAAACTATAGATGAAATTGCTTTGTGATTGAAACTTCAGGATAGATGGGTAGGGGCTTGGCAGGAAAGAATCTCCTCCCTCACAGCCAATCATAGATGGAGGGGAGGTAAGTGTTGCTAAGGGGAACCATGCTGCGTTGCCGCTATGTCCCATGTAAACAAAATATTTTGTCTACGTAACATATGTTTACATAGTAAAAGGTTTATGTAGTAGATCTGCCCTACTCCCAGGACTTCGTTGCAGGCAAAGGGAACATGTAAAAGGGCACTTATGCACGACCTGGCAACAATGCACACAAGCCGCCACAAACGTCAATCCCAAGTAATTTCCTCCAGACTAGTTGTATGACGGGATGATGGAGAGTGAGAGAGAGACTGCAGTGCATGGAGGGCAAGGATGTACCCAGGGGGAGGTCCAAATCCTCCCTCCCCTAATTTATGTACAGACATTTGTGGAATCTGCGATAATCATGCTACAAACTTGCTATGTTGCCACTTGCTGCATTGAGTTATGATGACTAAAAATGTTATGCAAGTTTATATTATTTGAATAGGACTTTTACTTAATCAATTACTGAAAATTGGTTATCCTCCTCAGACCCTATACCCGCCTGAAGCAAATTTCTGGGCACATGCATGGTGTAGGGTGTTATTTGATTTGAATAACCTGCTGTTTTGGCAACAGTAACAGCCTGGGAACTTAATACAGAACCCCTTTCTCCCTCAACCACTACCGAGTTACTGTCCACTGGACTAGAGATCAGTCTACAAATGCATCTACTGGGAAAGCAGGAGAAGGGGTTATGGAACCTGCATGCTTCACAGAATCCTATGCGTATATGCTCTTATGGATGAGGTCATTGACTGCATTGCCTCAAGTGTTACTTAGTGCATATAGCATTATTATAATTCATTTATTGGTGTTCAGTTGTTTCGTTTGCTGTCACTGAATAATATAGTGTAAGTTTCTTGTGGAGTATGAAGTTTAGAAGTGGTTTTGTTTTATTATTATTTACGCATTTATAGAGACGTAGGGAAGCATCATGCCAACAGATTCCACCATGCATTCGGGGGCTCCAGCTGATGTTGTTGCTACTTGTGGGACTGCGGGGAGTGAGATTCTTCAACAGGAATGCAACTGTTCCATTGAAAATGTACTCAATAAATTCTTCAGTGCATTTTCTTGTCAAAATAAATTGCCAACAATCGAAAGTGGCAGATCAAAACAAATACTAACAGACTTGAAGACCAAATCCAAACCTTTTACGAGACGATTTCATGAAAATCCTAATGACTCTGTGATGTGGTTATTTGGCTGCAGTAAACTAAAGAAACTACTGGCTCTTGCTCTTTTAAGCATTGAGAAAGATTTGTTGCTGAAATTAAACTGGGGGCAGTGTTACGAGGACGTGACTGACATCTTTGCAAGAAGAAACCGGAGAGTAGAATTACACTACAAATAAACTGATGTGGGCAACTTTCTCCATATTTATATGGCAAATTAAATGTTGTTAGCTCTGGGATCGTTGTCAATATTTACTTCTGCTTGACAATTAAGAAAAGAAAAAGGAGCGTTACTAAGACGTAACTAAGCATCAATTGTTAACAATAGTCTTCAGTAGGTGGCGTGGTGGTGGCAGCTAAAATATAAGATATTTCTTAAACAATGCATTATATGGAAAAATGTTTCAAACAAATGTTGCAAAAGATGGAACTTCCTACAACTGTTATTCCGATACATTTTTACATTTATGATATATTAAAGCAAATATTTCAAAATAACGGATAAATGACAAGAGTAAACACCCACTTCCGGTTGACGAATTTTTACCAAAAACTAATCAGATATTCAAACTTTTATAAAAATGCTAAATACAAAATTTTACATTGACCTGATTAATAGTTTTTGAGTTAGAGCGCCCACAAAAATCTGTCACATACAGATAGACACAGACATCATCGAGAAAATAGTCTAAACATGTTCAGGGGACCTTAAAACATGTATTTCCGTTGAAATCTCGAATTTGATTTTTTTCATGAAAACAATTTCTCTATACTTCATATAAGGAGAAAGTAAAAATGACATAATTGAACATTTTATAACACTATATATTGCTTATTTTGCATGTCAGTGTAGAACAATTTCCTCTATTTCAATAATCATGCCTCGCCTCTGGATTTTTATTGTATTATAGATGGTGGACCACTGAGGCACGCCCCCCACTTCTCCACCTGGTAGTTAAAAATTGTCGGTAGTTCTAGGGTTAATATAACATGCACAATATGGCAAGTGGAAAAAGATGGAACAAAGAATAAGAAAAATGATCATGTCCTATGAGAACAGTAACATAAATATGTTCATCAAAATTTTCAATCAACACTTACATCCAACTGACAGACGTCATTTATGATCTCGTACACAAGGGAATCGTCCAAAGCATGCCTGTCGTAAATGCTAGCATAGGCACAACTATACATTAAACAAGTAGTGCAAAGATCATCCGTGTCTAATTGAGCCATTTTTGCCAGTTAAATCAAACGGCTCCACCAATCTCTGATTCTTAAATCAAGGAATAACTAGATAAAAGAAGAAAATGGAGGCAGTTATACAAAAGATATGCTACAACAAGAGTCTCAATAAAAATCCAATAAAAAATTTCAACATCGGTGGTTAGATTTTTCTTAAATGCAAAACATAAAAAATAAACATGGTATGCATAAACACTAATGTACAGCATAAGCAATTTATGCAGAGTACAGAATCGCCCATAACAAATTATTGCTAACTATTCAATTAATGACCAACATTTATCCTCACTAAGCTTGGCAAACTCAAGTGGTTAGAAATAATAAGCATTTGAGTAATTTTTAATAAATTCTATATTAAGTTTACTGAATATATCTGTTAGTTTATGGAAGGTCTCATAAAATCATAAATAACACAGAACCAGCAAGAGATCCTTAGGGATCATAGGGTGGGTGGTTTGTGAATTCAAAAGTATTACTAATGGTTCACTTTGTCGATGTATACAATGAAATAAACCAAAATTTGTCTAGCTAACAACCCAAAACAGGTAAACCTCATTCTAAATTATCACTACCTAAATGTGTAAGTGAAAAATCTAAAATAACTATAAGACTTTCAAGAAACATTTTTTGTTAACTTAGGAAAAGACACTTCCAGCAAGAAAAATATTCCATGGACCACAGTGAAGAATGGTTGAAGGAACGAATCTTGGAAATAATAATGTTTATTAAATATTAAAAAAAGCATTGGTATTTTAAAACAGCCTTTCAAGCACAGGAAACATTTGAAACCTATCCATGCTTTTAGGGAGACCTATGAAATGTCAAAATACTGGATCGAGTGAATAAAAAATAAGCAAATGCTTAAGATTTCCCTCACTTTTCAAGCAAATGCTTAATTTGGGGTGAATAAAAAATAGCATTTGCTTTAGCTAGAAAGAATAAGCATTTGCTTATTTTTAGGAATTTTCTCTAGCATTTGCTTAAAATTGTGTAAATAAAACAGAGTTTTTGCTTAGTGTTTAAAGCATATGCTCTAACCTTTTTAAGTGAGGTGAAGGGCTTGCTAGGATATTTCTAAGTACTCTATTTTCATGATAATTGATCCTAAATAGAAATATGGTAATTTATGGTGACACGAAAGGTTAAAAAATACGAAAAAAGTTTCAACAAACAACGGTTATAAAAATTTATATAGTTTCTCTGAAGAAAATATTAAGCACCTATATTTAAAATCTGTTACTCTGAGAATATCAAGAGAGACGGCAGGGAACTGTCTTCCAAACAGAAGATAGAAATATTTTTAAGGTACTTAAGTGATCCCGAATTTCAAATAGGATTCGAAGAAGATCACCACGTACAATACACAACTGTATGTAAGACAGTAATATTTGTGGCGTCCAAAATCACTATAAAGGCAAATGACTGGATAAAATTACTATAACTAATTGAATAAAAATACACCCATGATTTGTGATATTATCCAATTCACAAGAAATAGTTTTAAAAAATTATTAATTAACTTTTAAAAAATATTACCCAATATATTTATGTCCTTAGTTTGAAATTCAACTATGTAAAACTTAAAAGGTTAACAAAAACGAATGAAGGAAGAGTTGCAAAGAGCTTTCTTCCGTAATATTTAAGCATTTGCTTAAAATTGAGTAGCAAATGCTTATAAGCAAAAGCAAACTTTTATTCACTCAATACGAAGCAAATGCTTTTAGCATTTGCTTAATTTTTATTCACTCGACCTATTGTTTGAAGCCATCATGGAGAATATTACACATTGCATTTTTTACACTTCTCTTGCATTCTGGAACAACTTGAACACCCAAGAGAAAACACATTTCAGGTGATTTTACAACTATTTTGTTAAAAGCTTTTAAAAAACCCAAATCAACTTTATGGATAAGAGCAAACCTACGCCAAAATCATATATTACGATATTTCTCTGAAAAAATATACAGCCTAGTGTAAAAACCCGTATTTGAGTTTCTTAGTCAACTTTGTAAACTATAATCAAGGTCAATTTCCTCCAGAATTTAGCAAATTTCTGTAAATCCTGTAAGGCTAAAGAAGTCATTAGATATCAAAAATAACTACTCCAATCAGGTAATACAAAAACCGAACTCAGATAAAATATTGCAGTATATAACCTCAGCGTGAATGTGATAGCGAAATAAGCTAGAATCGATGTGTACGTAGAATAATAACGAAAATAAAAACCCAAAACAAAACAAATAACACTTTACCTTTTCATAAGAAAACGACGTTATCCTTCATATTTTATTTCGACTTCGATGTAAATGAACTCCTGCTTATAGCTAACGCAGCAAGAAGAAATAACTCTGATAAAACACCACACAATCTATCAAACTGCGAAATAACAAAGAAATCGTGCGAGAAAAAACAATCATCAAATAATTGTATCACAGGTAGACACAGATTTGAATTTCTCGTGATTAACCCATCAAATTACATCCACCACAACTTAATCACCCGTGCAGCATAGGAGAAAACAGTGGAATATCTCCAATTTTCTTGTGGGAAGGAAAATTCACGAAAAATAACATATATAAAAAGATAATTTTAAAATACTTACTTCACAACGAGCGTAACCAAAACACGTGCGAAACCAGTGTTGCCAAATTTCATTCACGCAAGGTTTCCATAGGTGAGTTGCGTGATTATACCAGAATTATACTAGATTTTTAAAACTAGACTAAAACTAGAAAAGTCATCAAATTCGTCTTGTGTCTATCTAACATTCGGTAATATCGCATTAACGAGCCGCAAAATCTGAACAACAGCACCATGAGTGAGGAGAAATGGAACTATGTGGAGGTTGCTATAGAAACAGGAAACCGTAGTATTCGACATGGATTTCAAAAATTAGTGCGGGAAATGAGCAGTGATTAAAATCTGAAAAATATGCCATGAAAACGTTATTGTTTTCGGGTTAGAGGGAGATTAGATTAGTATTTTTGATATTTAGGATAATATCTGATAGATGCAAGAAGATTTTGGTGACTTTTCTAGTGAATTTCGTTTTTTAAAAACCTAGTCGAATTCTGGTAGTAGTGTTGGTTTTATTCGCCGTAGGCAATGCATTGCATGGTTTCGTCAAAAAAGTCCAACACATAAATTAACAGTATAAAATACGTCTAGAAAAATAGGAAATACAATACAATCTTTGATTACAACAAACATTACAAAAGTATTATATATGAGAGTCGTTCATAAACTCAGTAACACTGTAGAATAATTTTTCGTGAAGGAGCTCCTTAATCTTTAATGTAAATTTTTTCCTTTCTAGTCATTTTACTGTATGAGGTAATTAAATAGGAGAAATCCTCGGTGAGTAATACTATTAAGGCTTATTATGGTTCTATGGCTGTTTAGGTGTATGGACTTAAGTGATCTTGTATTGTAGTTATGAAAATCAGAATTTTTTTGAACATACTTTCGTTGCTGTGAATGAAACAAACTGTTTCCATTATGTATATGAAGGGCACAGGTAGAAATTTTAGTTCTTTAAAACGTTGTTTGCTTGGAGTCCTTATTGGAACCTGTTTCATAATTTTAAATATCCTTCTTTGCATTTTAAAAACTTGAAATATTTTAGGGGAAGACCCTCACAAAGGGATACCATATGATATTATGGATTGTACATAGCCATAGAACACACTCTTTAAGACATTGAGTGTTGTAATTTAGCCCAAGACAAGTATAGCATAACATATCCGATTTAGTTGTGTAATATGTTGTTCCCATGACAAGTCAGAATCAATCCACAGATCCAGAAATTTTGTTCGATTTTCTTCCTTAATTTTCGTGCCATCAAATTCTACATTTAAGGGTTCTGTTTGCTTCATATTAGTATAAAAATTAATAGAGATAATTTTATTAGTATTCAATAATAATTTATTTGTTTGTAACCAAGTGAGTAGGTCATTCTTTGTTTTATTCACTTTATATTGAATGAAGTTAAAACTGTTGCTCTTAAAAATTAGATTTGCGTCATCTGCAAAAATAACTGGTTCAGATAATGGAAGATTTGTAGGCAAGTCATTTATGAAAGCCAGAAAAAGAATAGGGCCCAAAATGGAACCTTGAGGCACACTACAGATTAAGGGGAGATAGTTTGAGTGAACTCCATTGATTTCAACAATTTGCTTCCTGCCCTCTAAGTAAGAACGAAACCACTGGTTGACCTGACCTCTTATGCCACAGTTCTCTAGTTTTTGGAGAAGCAAATTATGGTTAACCACATCAAAAGCCTTTCTAATGTCTGTAAAAATGCCATAGATATGTTTCTTGCCATCCTTTGATTGCAAATGCTCTTTAAAAAGGAAAATATTGCATCATTAATAGATTTATTTTTCCTAAAACAATATTGGTAGATAGATAAGATCTTATATTTTACCAGAAAGGGATCTAATCTGTTAATCTTTTCCAATATTTTGGAGAATGCTGAGTGTAGGAAAATAGGTCGATAATTTTCTTTATTACTTTTGTCTCCTTTTTTAAACAATGGTTTAACCTCAGCTGTTTTGAGAAGATTGGGAAATTCCCCAGTTGCAAAAGATTGATTACAGACCACATGAGAATTTATTTTTCAGGCTACCGATAATACTTAAGATTTCAGCTTCACTTACTGGGTTTAAGAAAATGTTTGAGGATTTACCTGTGTAGTAACGAAGATTGGGGCAGTTGAGCCTGTTTGAGATATACCAGCAGTGGAGAAATAATTGCTAAAGATATTCGCAACATCTTGGGATTCAGTTATCATGTTATCATTTTGACTAAGTTTAATTGGTTCTTCATCTTTGAGATTACTTTTTACTGCTTCACTTTTGACTACTTTCCACATTGCTCTGCTCTTATTTTCAGATTGAAGGATTACACAACTGTTGTACAATTTTTTTGCTTCTATTATGAAATTTTACAATATTGTTTATATTTATTTTTTAAGCTCAAGACGTTTGAGTTGATGCATTGTTCATATAACGCCCTTTTATTTCTACAAGAGGTGAGAATGCCTTTTGTTGTCCAAGATGAAGAGTTTGAATGTAACTTATGGGATTGTATTTTATTCAAAGGAAAAGCTAGGTTAAAATTGAAGGTTAATACTTCTAGAAAATGTTTTGTTTTTAAGTTCAGGTCTGTCATAGCAGTTACATCAAGCCATTTCTCAGATGACAGAAGCCTATTGAAATATTCAAATTAAAGGGGATTGTAAAGTCTTTTCCAAATAAAATTCTCTTTGGAAGATTCGGTTTGGGTTACTGATAGTTGTAAAGTAACAGATACAGCATTCTGATCTGCAATACCTGAAGAAATGTTATGTGTGTGTGCGTGTTTATTGGCGCACCAACAGTTTGAGTTATAGGCACCAGTACCTGCTGCTTATACTTGCACCGTGTATAGAAAATACTTTTGCAGTCCTTCCGATATTTCGTGATAAATAGTTAGGACATTGTCATAGTTTGTTAAAAAGGCCTGTATTCTTAAAAAAATCCAGCACTCGGCAAGTCACAGATGGATTGTCACCCAAGGCTTGATGGATTTGCTCGGGAATCTGAAAGGCAAGCCGCTGTCCTCTCAGATCTACACATTCCGTCAGAATGTGTCTGATGGACAGAGATACATGACACGTGTCACACATTGGTGGATCCTCCCTGTGGAGTAAATACCCGTGCGTGAGTCTCGTGTGACCGATCCGAATTCTGGCCAGCTTGATCTCTTCCCGGCGATCCTTTCTTGAGCAGCTACTCCAGTACTCAAGAGTCCTCCTAACACTCTTTAGCTTATTATCCTGTACGAGGTCCCAAGTAGCCTTCCATTTTCTCCTCGAGGCCTCGCGAATACAAGATAAAATATCGATTGTCTGGAGAGCATTGAGTTGCGAAGGCATTGATGCTGCAGTTTTCACTGCAGCATCCGCAATCTCATTTCCTTGGATACCCTGGCGACTGGGTATCCAGCAAAATGTCACCGATTTTCTTCAACAAGAGACCTTGTACAGGAGCTGCTGAAAACCCAGTAGGAGCAGTTGTGCTTGGTACAAAGAGTCCAAAAGCTGAAGGCTGCTCAATGAGTTACTGCAAAGCATGAAACGTTGCTCTTTATGTCGAAGGACTAGCTTTAGGGCCATGTTTATAGCAGTCATCTCTGCCGTAAAGATGCTTGCTGTAGCTGGAAGTGTGCACATGGAGGATACGACCTCCTCTTCCACCACAGTGCATCCGACTCCGTCCTGGATTTTCGTTCCATCTGTATAAATAAAAACATAGTTAAAATATATAACCTGCATTTCTAAAAACAGCTGTCGGTACATAAAAGACAAAGTGTTAGGTTTCGGCAGGTTTGTTAATTTTAAAAGCATTCTAGGCTTCGGGATTTGCCAAGGCGGAATGCTGTTTGAGCGCATCTAAACCACTTCTGGTATTGTGTACCCTAAATGTGCAGAAGCATCACATAGTCGTAGCCTAATGGGACGAGTGGCACTTGGACGGTTAATGAACCTATAATCTAGGCAAATCTGGAGTGTGGCAGAATAGGCTGGGTCGCTCGGTGTAGCTCTAATTCGAGTAGCATACGAGAG
The DNA here is from genome assembly GCA_028673005.1 of Tanypteryx hageni. Classification (NCBI taxonomy): domain Eukaryota; kingdom Metazoa; phylum Arthropoda; class Insecta; order Odonata; family Petaluridae; genus Tanypteryx; species Tanypteryx hageni. Next base: position 11,697,062 of record CM054119.1, on the reverse strand, counting down.
CACGAGTTGCCATCTTCGAAGATGGATCAGTGGTTCGCCTGATTCTGCATATAGGCTCATTACCGAACTGGTATGGAAAGCACCAAGAGCAATCCGGATACCTTGGTGGTGAATGGTATCAAGGGCTTTTATATATGACCTGCGGGCAGAGTAATAAACAATGGAGCCATAGTCCAATTTGGAACGAACTAAGGCTCGATACAGTCTCATTAGAACCAATTGTGATCTGCAATACCTGAAGCAATGTTATTACTTGAATAGAGGAATATATCATCAAGAAATATTTGATCAAGGCATGCCTTAACATGAGTGACACTGTTAATAGCTGCTACCAAATCAAAAGAGCTAACAGTTGGAAGTAATTCTACTTTATCACATGAAGTTTTAAGAAAATCCATATCCACAGCACAAGGGGCTTCTTCTCATTTTTTAAGATGCCAATAAGTAGCTCAAACTTTTCTAAAAAAGTGGCAACACAACCATGGGGAGATCTATATAAGGATACCACTAGAATATTAACACTGGAGAAACAGATTTCAACTACAGAATGCTCAAAATGTTTCTCATCATTCAGATATGGTGTATAATTTTTTCTTTAAAATAGATACTTTCCCTGATCAGTATAGCTGTCCCCCATTTTAAAAATTGGAGCAGCAGTATATGCTGGCTGTTTTATATTTTGGAATGGCTAGGGTTTCAACCTCTTGTTTTACAAGCCAATGCTCAGATACACATACTTCATCAGTAGGATCACTGTGGTTCATACATTTTCTTTCTAATGCATTGGTCATTCTGATGTAAAATTGTGAGATTATGAATCTTTTTTATGACATTGAAATTAACATTGTGAGCACTACCTTTGAGGACATCAGCAGAATTCTTAGGCATAGAAATAGATGAATGATTTTTACTAGGGTAAGTATTAATTTTAACACCAACTGTAACAAAATTTAGTTTTTCTGTTTGTTTAACAAAGCAGTAACTTTTTCTATTGCATGGCTTAGGATATAAGAGCCTCGTTGATTTAAATGGAAACCATCCTTTCCCAAACAACTATCATTTATATATTTATTCACATCAAAGAATTTTACCTTTAGGGCTTCACATGCCTACCTAATGTTATTATTAATATCGTTTATGAAAGATGGATTAACGTCTCTTCTGTTCACAATTGAGTTTACAACTATACCTACATTGGGAAATTTCTGTTTTGAAGTCCTTTTCAGGCAATAAATTTCACCCATAACTTCCTCTGGAGACCTGGCTCTTTTCACATCATTTGTTCCTACAGGAAGAACAACGGTGTCAGGGTTAGGGTTCATTTCATCCATCTCTCCGATCTTGGTACTCAATTGCTCTGCCTTTATTCCACTAAAAACATTTTTTGAGGAACTTTTCACATTCACATGTTTAATAATTGAGTCACCTATTACCATTACAATAGTTTTACACTGTTAGCTTCATATGGGGAGGCAAAAGGAGGGGGAACACTTTTTCCATGACCAGAAGTTGTGGAGCTCACTCTGTTAGGTGTACGTAGCCACTGACGTTTTGATGGCTCATGTTTGTTTTTCACTCTATGATTAGACACATTCTCGAAATTATCCCTTGATGTGGTACATTCTTGGTTCTTATCTCTTCCCGGCACTGAACTTAATACTTTGAACATATTATGAGTATTTAGTGGAGGATACGAAAGACTTTTGCTATTGGTAAAGCTTACTTTCTTCTTGCTAAAACTTCGGAAAAATTTGCGACTTCTTTGCTCACCTTAAGTTCTTTCTCTAACCTCTGATTTTCTAATTCAAGAGACCTATTCTTTATTTTAAGTGTTTCTATATCCTGTTTTAGTAAAGAAATTACTTTTTCTTTCTATTGAAATTCGTTTTTCACCTTAGCATCCTCTACTTCACAGGAGCACTTATTGCACAGCCAAGGGCCATTCAAATGGGGGGTGCATTGGATGCACCGCACTGAGACGAAACTGTCTCATTGTACATTAATCTCTCGTAATCCTAAAAGTACTTGAAAATAGTTAAACAGTAGGATACCCTTTCGTGACACTGCTGCTACCAACAACAAATCAAATACAATACACTGGCTAATTAACACAAAATATACTAACAATTATATTGCAGTGACATAATACACTGCAAAAATATAGTACAATACTTAATAGAAATGTCCACTTGAGGAATCATAAATGATACGGAAAGAGTTTGACTCGCAGATAATCTTTCCGCAAGTGGTCCGGTCAGGTCAGGTTTGTCCCCCTCTCTCTGAGTCCTATCTCATTCTCCCCATTCTCCGTCTCTCTCTCTCTCTCGCTCCTCGTGGCCAGCATGGTACTACTAAAGGAGAGGTCGTTCCGGTGGACGAAAACACGCCCAGTTCACGCATGACGTCACGTGGCATAAGCTTTGTAGCGGGAAGCTTAAAATTTGGATAAAAATTAACGTAAATCGGCTGCTGATATCCGTCTTATTATTTCTTCACCCTTCGTTATTATAAATGATACACTTACAAGTAATGCTATAAAATCCCGGGACGTTAATTTGTATATACAATGATTTTTTAACGAATTACCGGAATTGGAAAAATACTTGGGTGCAGGCAAAGTTTAATTTAATGACTGAAGCCTAAATTCAACTAAAATATTCACCGATCACGGAAAAATGGGCAAAATTGTAGCTTTATATTTTTTAAAAACTTAAATTGATCAGAAAACACACTAAATTTCAAATGTAAATAATAATTCGTTAAATCATATGATATTTAAATTTATAAACACTGCGCATGAACATATGTAGTAAGAACTGGTGCTGTATAATTATAAGACACATATTTGTAAACATTGCTAAATTTACATAAAAATGGTCATTAACGCAACAGTAAAATCTTGTATTTTAGTAACGCTTATGATGCTAAGTTGGGACATATTGTAAATTAAATAAATAATGTTTCAGATCTTGTTAAGAGATATTTAAGAATTATACAAAAAATACAACTATTTTTTTAACATGCTATGCTCTCAACATACTGTATTTGTGACAAATTGATGTTGCACCAAGCACTTTCATTCTTAATATGCATAAATCTACTGAGGAGACACTGTATAAATCGATTAAGTAATAGTTAACATCATACCGAATGAATACATTTCATAATATTGACGCTTTCACTATTTATATGGACATCGCTAGTTTCACTACAACCAGATCACTGAAGTTAAATTCACCAGCAATAATTAAATAAATAGATATAGATTAAATTATTAAGTAGCATATTTAAACCAAAGAATACCTGCTCTTACCTGTTTTCACGTTTATGTTGTCTCTTCTCCGGCATGCTCGAATACATGTTTCTTGAATGTACTTTTCTTGGGGAAATCGAAAGAATCTCACCCTACATTTACACTATTGTAACAGTTGTTAAAACCAAATACTGCACAAGGCGTCATTTCACTGAGAAAGCCACAGTTCAAGAGAAAAGATAACAATTTAACAAACCAGCGACCACGGACAATGGTAAATCATAGGCGGCAAGCGACGTGACGTCACACGCTCAAAGCGACGCTCGCCTGAGATGCGCAACAACCTATCTCCTTTAGTAGTAGTAGGTGGTTCTCGGATCAGGAATCACCTTTAGTTCGCGGTGAAGTTCGAGTAGAGGGCACTGCACTCGCGAACGGTAATTGGTTCTAGGGTCTTTCTAGTGGTGTCCTCTTCCGGGCTAATGTCTGTTGCTATAAAAGAAGACGCGCAAAGCCGGAGTACTCGCCGAGAGCCCTGTTATCTGAGTGGCAAGTTAGATCTTACCCTCAGAGATTGCAGGAAACTTATTTTTGTTGCCCCGCAGCAAAAATGAGTGCGCCTGGGAATTTTTCCCATCGCCGTTCGTCCTCGACGGGCGGGAAAATTGAGAAGTCGTCGGATGAGCGTCTTGCTCCTGACGCATTGGACAACTGGAGAGCTGCCTGCAAGAAGATGGCGGCGACTGTCGAGGTCCAGCGGCAGTCTCGCTTTCAACGGCAGGCCTCACCAGAGACTGACGCTGAGTCAAAAGGCCCTTTACAGGGCCATAAAAACGCTGCAGCGGCCGACCCTTCGGCCAGTTCCCTGCGGAGGCTTCATAAGCCCTCAGCAGCTCCCTCTCCCGGCCCTTGCGGGAAGGATTCGACTTTTATTGGCGATAACGCGAAAAACGGCCCTTTACAGGGCCAAAAATCTGCTTCGACGGTGGCTGAGCCAATCGTCTCACCTGCTCCGCCCACGGCTCCTGCTCCAACTGCTGCAGAAACTGAAGCCTCACCAATGGACTTCTCCGAGGGCGTATTGGGAAAGCGGAAGGCCTCTTCTCCGTCTCCGCCTCCATCTGACGACTTGGCTTCCAGAGCGGCCCCTATTCTTGGAGCCACTACTGAAGCAGCATCCGGTGACTTCATCACCGTCGTCGGCCGAAAGAAGCAGAGGAAGGCGCAGCAACAGCTGCCCTCGACTTCGGCCAGGAAATCACCACCATCAACTCCAACACAAGGAGCAAAGGACACGCAGCCGCGTGTCAAGGTATCGCCCATCATCGCCTATGGCGTGAAATCGCACAAGTGCATCTCTGCTGCGCTTGGTGCGATTGGCGGCGATCATTTTGAGCTGCAGGTGAGGAAGATCTCCACCAGGATCGTCGTCACCACTTCGGCACAACACAGAAGGGTGCGGGAGGTATTGGACGAGGACAAAATCCAGTACCATTCCTTCCCGCTTGAGACCGTTCGGGGCACTCGCCTCCTCTTGAGGGAGTGGCTGCCGACATGGAAGCAGAGGATGTGGCGGCTGACCTTGCGGGCAAGGGCTTCCTTGTCCGTAATGTTCGGCAGCTGACCGTGGAGCGGAAGAGGGGGGGAGAGCGAGTCCCCGTCGACCGCTTCGTCGCCTGTCTAGAGCGAACTCCCGGGAGCCCGGAGTTTAAATCTATAACTCACGTATGCCACTGCCACGTGACTGTGGAGCTCTACAGGGGTGGTAAGGGGCCAGTGGTCTGCTACAACTGTCAGCGGTTCGGCCACACTGCGACGGGATGTCGCATGCCGACGAGATGCTTCCGCTGCGCCGGCCCTCACACGTCGAAGGACTGCAATAAGCCTCTTGACGTGCCGGCTTGCTGCGCAAACTGCAAGGGAGAGCATCCTTCCTCGTCGCGGGAGTGCCCGGAATATCTCCGTGTCCTTCAGCGGCAGGAAGCTGCCAACAGGAAGAGCAGAGGCCTCCCGCCCCTTGCCGCTCCTCCCAAGACGGGACCGGTGCCTTCCGCTGCCGCGGAAGTCTCCAGGCCCTATGCCTCCGTCGTGGCCGGATCATCTGCGGCGGCGCAAACACCAGCGCCTTCCGCTGCCGCGGTATCCCTTCCGCAGCCCCCGGTGCCACCAGCCCCTCTTCCTCCAAGACGGGAACCAGGAGCCGTTCCAAAGAAGGGAAGGAAGAAGGGCTCTATATCCGTTCAGCCGGCTCCTGCTGGCCCAACCGCCGCTCCGGTTCTCGCCGGACCTGCCTCCGCTGGCCCAGCCCTTGCTGGCCCAACTGCAGTCCCGGTTCTGACCGGACCTGCCCCTGCTGGACCAGCTCTTGCTGGCCCAACTGCTGCCCTGACTCCTGTTGGTCCAGCCTCTGCTGGCCCAGCTTCTGCTGGCCCAACTACTGCGCCTGCTGCAGCAGAACGCGAGGTCGTCTCGATCCCTGCGCCCCTGCCGCTGGTAGAGCAGTCCTCTTCGGTGCCTGCTGAGGCGCAACAGAGCGGTGATGCTGCGTCGGCGGACGGCGATCTTTGGAGTACCATCATCTCCATCTGTCGCACCCTCCGCCGATACATGACGTCGACAACAGGTCGTATGCTCCTCTCTCTCCTGGAGGAGCTAGCGACGCAGCAGAGCGTCCATGGCACCACCAATGGACTATAAAGGCTGCAGCGTCATCGTGCAGTGGAATGCCCGCGGAGTCCGTGAGAAGACGGAGGAGCTGCGGGCATTCTTACAGGAGAAAGGAGCGGCTGTAGCTGCAGTAAATGAGACGTTCCTGAGGCCGGACACCACCTGGTAAATTCCCGGATGGAGAATCTACCGGGCTGATAGGGCGGCGGGCGTGCGAGGCGGTGGCTCGGCCCTGCTCATCCACCACTCCGTGGAGCATCAAATCCATCCGGTGCGGGTTCTTGCGGGGATCGAGGCTGTCACTGCGGATGTCCGAACAACAGCCGGCTGGATCCGAGTGACTTCAGCGTATTACCGTCCTGGAGTCGCCTGGGATCCCGACAGTCTGCTTGCTCTGCTGGGCGAGGGTACTGGCCCTTCCATCATCCTTGGCGATCTTAATGCCAAACACACCAGCTGGCATTCGAGGGTGGATAACGCAAGAGGTCAGCTGCTGCGAAATCTGGCTGATGAGGAAGAACTGGAGGTGCTGGCGCCGCCGGATCCGACCTATCTGCCCACGGCTGATGTCCTGGACGTCGCTATTGTGCGTAACGTGAGGGCATCACTCAGCATGCACTCCGTGTGTGCGATGTCCTCCGACCACAACCCGACGCTGCTACTGGTGGGAGGCCGGCCGGTCCGGATTCCGCCCAGGAAGCGACGAGATTTTGCCACTGCCGATTGGGAGAGCTTCCGACTGCACATAGCTGGAAGCCTCCCCACTCAGCCCACTCCGCCGACCTCGCCGGAAGATGCGGATGCCATGGTGGAACTTCTCTCCATGGCCATTCAAGAAGCGACGGAACTGCACGTCCCGTTGAAGCCTGTCCATCAGGACTTCAGGATTCCTCTCTCTGCTGGCATACGGCAGACCATCTCCTTTAGGAACTATGTCCGGAAACAATGGCAGCGCCATCGTACACCGGACCTTCGTCAACAACTGGACGATCTGACGTGGGAAGTCCGCCATCTTCTGCGGGAGCTGCGAGGGGAGATGTGGGAACGGCACCTCTCCACGCTCTCGCTAGACGATAACACCATCTGGCGGACCTGCCGTTTCCTAACAAAGCCGCAAGCGAGGGATCCTCTCATCGTACAAGGAGATCGGGTCGCTGCTACCCCGTCGCAGAAGGCGGCGATCGTGGCGGAGCATTACCATTCCGTGTTCCAGCCCAACGACGCCACACCGGAATCTGAGGAGGCAGAGGAGGATATCGCTCCCCTTCTCGCATCCTTGGATCGAGGCTCGCTTGATCCCGATTCTCTTCCGAGAATTGGGCAGCGAGATATCGTGGAGATCATCCGCCACCTCAACCTGCGGAGAGCCCCAGGAGACGACGGAATCAGCAATGTGGTTCTTCGGCAGCTACCGGTGGCAGCGGTGGACTTTCTGGCTGCGGTCTACAACGGCTGCCTCCAGATTTCCTACTTTCCGGCCCGATGGAAGAGAGCACGGATTATATGTCTCCCCAAAAAGCCGAACCTGCAGCTGAGGCCTGAGGACCTGCGACCCATCTCCCTTCTGGCGGGATTGGGCAAGGTGTTTGAGCGACTGCTCCTCCCACACCTGCGACGCCAACTCGAGACGAACCATCTTCTGCCTGACGAGCAGTTTGGTTTCAGGGAGGGGCACTCAGCGGTACAACAGCTCACCAGAGTTGCGTCCTTCGTCAGTGATGGCTTCAACAGGAAGCATGCGGTTGCCGGCGCCTTCTTCGATATTTCCAAGGCTTTCGACCGCGTCTGGCACCGAGGCCTCCTGGCGAAGCTCATCCAACTCCAGTTCCCGACGTGGATGATACGCCTCATCGAGTCCTACCTCCAGCACAGGACATTCAGGGTATCCTGGCTCCAGGATGAGTCGGCGCTCCAGCAAGCTCGCGCTGGGGTTCCACAGGGCTCAGTCCTGGGGCCGGTGCTCTTCAATGTCTTCACCCACGACCTGCCGAGGGACCATGGGTGGAACTCACTGGTGGCCCTATACGCGGACGACGCGGCGCTTCTTGTGCGATCGTCCAATCGGCGTATGGCGGCTCACAACTTACAGCGAGCGGTGGAGACCCTGGTCTCTTGGTATCGTCGCTGGAGGATCACCGTCAACCCACGGAAGACACAGACCATCATCTTCCGTCAGGGTTTAGGCGTTCCTCCGAACTTCAACATCTCTGTGCTGGGGAACCTCATCCCATGGACCGATGAGGTGAAATACCTTGGTGTGCTGCTGGACCGCAAGCTCCTATGGAAACAGCAGGTCATGGAGGCAAGGAAAAAAGGATTCAAGGCACTAATGCGGATTCGTCCGCTGCTACGTTCCAGCTCCTTCTCCATGGCAACAAAGAGAAGACTATACCAAGCGTGTGTGTTGCCAGTCATAACATACGCCGCGCCGGTATTGTCTGGAGTAGCCATGACTGTGCTGCACCGCCTGCAGGTGGTGCAGAACAATGCACTGCGGATGGTGGTCTCGCGGACGAGGCTCGACGGTTGCGCCGTCATCCATGCCGAGAGTGACGTGCCACCATTGGACGTTCTCCTCCCCTCGATGGCGAGGAAATTTTATGCCGGCGCAGTAAGGTCGGCACATCAGGAAATCCGTCAACTCGGGGAGATCCAGGTTCGGTGGTGGGACAGGTACAAGCGTCCTATTGCCAGCCTGGACACCCCCGAAACTCTTCCACCCAACAAACGTCCGCGGTTGGTTGGGTAAATTCCCTAACCAGGGACCTGACAGAAATACCAACTACAGATAACAGCAAGATCGCATTTAGTGCATGGCAAGGCAATGCGATAGGACCAGCCAAGTCTGGACCAAAGGATTAGCAGACGGAGTACTCGCGCATGCCGGGGTGTGGAATGGAATATAATGTAATGTGAGTGGTGGTTTCAATAACCTTGGAATTGATGAGAAGATTTACTATTTTATTGTTTTATTATCGTGGTAAGCAAATTCTATTTACTTTCTCCATATACGTAGTATAAGGGAAAGTATTGTATTCATGAAAAAAATCAATTTTGAAATTTCAACGGAAATACACTTTTTGAGGTCCCCTGGAAATACGTTTTGACCATTTTCTCGATGATGTCTGTGTGTGTGATAGCTTTTTGTGGGTGCTCTAACTCAAAAAATATTATTCAGGTCAATGCAAAATTTTTTGGTAAAAATTAGTCAAACGGAAGTGGGTGTCTTGTCACTTATCCATTATTATGAGATATTTTCTTTAATATTTGATAAATGTATCAATGTATTGGGATAAAAGTTGAAGGAAATTTAATTTTATACAACCTTTGTTTGAAATATTTTTCCATATATTGCGTTGTTTAAGAGATATCTTATATTTGTAGTTGCCAACACCCCGCCACCTACCGACGACTATTGTCAACAATCGATGGTTAGTTACTTCTTATGAATGCTACATTTTCTTTTCTTTATTGCTGGAGCTTTGCAGCTATATCTAATTTCAGAAGGCTATGGTTTGAGTTTATTTCTGTTCTTAGTCAAGTCCAAAATTTTCTCCCAGTTTCTTAAAATATTTATTATTATGTAACCTATTTTAAATATTTAGAAATATTACAGATAGGGAGAAAGTCATATGGTGGCCACATCAGATTTTTACTTTCTCCATATACGAAGTATAGAGAAAGTATTGTTTTCATAAAAAAAATCGAATTCGAGATTTCAACGGAAATACATGTTTTAAGGTCCCCTCAACACGTTTTGACTATTTTCTGGATGACGTCTGTGTGTTTGTCTGTATGTGATAGATTTTTGGTGGCGCTCTAACTCAAAACCTATTAATCAGGTAAACGCAAAATTTTATATTTAACATTTTTATAAAAGTTAGAAGATCTGATTATTTTTTGGTAAAAATCAGTCAACCGGAAGTGGGTGTTTACTCTAGTCACTAATCCGTTATTTTGAAATAATTGCTTTAATATTTGATAAATATAAAAATGTAATATAATAAAAGTTGTATGAAATTTAATTTTCTACTAACTTCGTATGAAACATTTTTTCATATAATTTATTGTTTAAGAGATATCTTATATTTTTAGCTGCCACCTACCGAAGACGATTGTTAACAATTGACGCTTAATTACGTCTTAGTAACGCTCCTTTTTCTTTTCTTAATTGTCAACCGTAAGTAAATATTGACAAAGATCCCATACCTAACAACGTGATTTAAAGCAATTATGTAATGAGGAATATCTAATTAACAGATTCCGTTGGAAATCGTAATTGATCGATAAATTTTAACCTTAATCGGCCTGAAACGGGGTCAAAAGTGGCCCCAGGTTCATAAATACTATTTATTTTGTTAATAAAATATTCATAAAAACGTGACTTATTTTTTCTCCTTTGAACTTTACTGTCAACTTGAAATGAACTCTATACTCAATTTCTCAGAGTTATACCACATAAAAGTGGATGGGATTCATTTGACCCCATAAAGGGCAATGCATCAGTGTAAAAAATTCTATATATATATATATATATATATGTATATATAGATAGATATATATAAATATACCCTAAAATGACAAAAATAGAACTAGCAATTTCTGATATTGACTGATTATTACAAGATTCTGACAATGAGAGTGCAGAGGATCTTGTAGGTGAAGATACTTCAGAAATTGAACATAATTTAATTGTAGAAGGGAGTGATGATTTCACTTCCTCATGTTCCGAGTCTGAAGTTAAAAAAATGTTAAAATAACATCAAAATGGTTGGGCTCGTAAATGACCCCTAACTCAGTTGACGGTGTTTGTGGAAATGTTTCAGGCCGATGTAGATCAATAAAGATCACTCGTACATAATTTAATTAAAATCCATCTAACGCTTTAGGACATGAAAGTTACGACCGATGGATTGACCAGACGTGCCCATAAGGCATTCCGCCATTACCACTTCACTGGTAAAGAATGCCTAAAGATGATGAAAATATTATCATCAAAATTTTTTCCTAGAGCGTGACTTAGAATTTAAGTTTAGACATTTAAAATTAACACTTTTCCTTTGTAATTTAAACACTTGCTTGACAACTTTTGTTACCATATAATCGAAGGAAAAATTTGTACCAAACTAAGATAAATTTGGCGATAATGCAATTGTCGATACAATTACAACATCTCGTCATTTAACCAAAAGGAAAAGTTTACTCCACAAATGGATTACACAGATATTTCAAAGGATTTAAATATGGAAAATTCGTGCATAGCATTCCAAATGATTGGGTGGTTCATGAATTTTCCTCTCCAAAACTGTCGTAATTTTGTGCCCTTGCAGACTTTTTTTTGGCAAACGATTTCCTCGGCCTGAATAAAATTTTTAAATGATACCTCATAGGCCAAATAAGAGCATGGGAAGAAAATGGTTTTTAATTGTTGTTTGTTGATAGAATCATCATAGCAATCCATGTTAACAAAATTTCACTTGGAATTTTCTTAAATTTTTATTTCCGAAACTGTGATCTATGATGGTTTCTCCTACTTTTGTATTTCTTTTGATTATTTAGCAATTATTGTATATTTATGTAATATTGTACTTACCTAAAATGTGGATGTCTTCTTCATGCTATGGTCTCATCAATGTGACAGCCAGAATTAGTCCAGGAGATGCATCTTGTTTCATTACTTGCTTTCCGCAAGAATCATATTCTAATAATTACTTGTAATATTCATAAAGTTTCTGTAATTCTTGTTTCTTTACATGTTTCCAACTTAATAAAGAAAGAATAAGTAATTTTATATTCCTCTGTCAACTATCTGAAATGATCGAGCATCTTAAAAGCCCGAAATGTACCAATTTAACAAGTAGCAGTCAAAATGGCCACTCCAGTAAATGGAGGTAGATGGGACGTGTGGTAAACCTAGTGTTAAGATTTATGTTATCATGCCAAAATAGATAAATATTAATGACTTAATGCAGTGTTTTTCAACCTTTTTTGAGTGGCAGAACATTGGAATGGAGAAATAATTGACAGAATGCCTATATACATACAAATATATGTATCATGGCTATGAGAATACTGCTGCTTACTGCAGCAGGTTAAAAGTTGTAAACTGCTACTTTCTACTTACCAAACAGATGGTCTTATGGTGTCAGAGCAAAATAAAATTACTTATTATTTTTAAATGCATTAATAAATCTAAATTTATAGAAAAATTATTTCTGGCAGAGTATTTTGTGGAAAACTTAGGCAATGCCAGTTGAATAAGTCTTACTCTATTGCCTTAGTTTTGCAAAATGATATATCAGAAGCTATCAAGGAAATACAGGCATGCCTTGCTTTGTGGAACCCCATTTCAAGCAGAGTCAATATAGCACAAGGCAAGTCAGCGCAAACAAAGGATGCCAACTATTGAGGTGGCCTACCCATAAATATATTAGAAATTCCATTTATTTACAGACCTGTGGATATTAGTAAGGTTGCTCATGGATCCCCAATTATGGTCGTGATGTGATATACTACAAAATAAATCCTGAGGAGAGAACACCATTTATATTTCTCGATAGACAACTCCTTTGGCATCATTATTTTTCGAGAAAGGTGACTTTCTGTATAAATCATCTTCATTGATTTATTTAAGATATCATTCTTACAGGAACAATTACATTTTTGCAAGAATATAATGAAGTTTTTAGTTTTTTATGCCATTAGTACATTACTGACAAAAATGTTACTAAAAAAATTTAATGGTTTGCTTCTGGCATTGAAGCAGGCAAAGTGATTATTCAGGTTAATGGCACATTTTAATTAATCTTACACTCTAGTTTATGCATCCATGGGACCTGTCTTCTTTGATACAAAGACATCATTTTGTATGGCAAGAAATTCTCAGGAACTTATGTCAATTAAAGTGACAAATCACTTGATCAATACAATAAACTTGATGCATATGAAGGCATCTACATACATAAATACAACAACACAGTTATAAACAGTAACTTAGGTCCCATCTTCCACTCCCCCCTTTTTCAGTTACTCAGTTAACAATTCCAAATCCTTTCACTTTTCTTCCTCTCTCTCCAATGGTCACTCCTTGTATAAATATCCCCTTTACCTTCCTACAACCCACACTACTGAAGATGACGGGTTAGCTGTGAAAACATCAGGGACTACTTTTAGTTTTTGGTTAATTTACTGTATCAGTGGCATTTCTATGTTTCTGCATATGCCTATGTCTCCTTTTGACTCAGGTCCTGTGGCAGTGTTTACCAGCAACCTGCAGCGTGAGTGTGTATATAATTTTCCTTTTTAAGTGGACTTTTCATTGACTAATGTATTGTTTCACCATGTCTCGCAACCCTCCCTTTTCAATGTAGAGTAATGTTCGATATCCTTACTTCTCTGTACAAAATATGCTGATATTTCAATTTTAGCAATTCCCCAATGAATATTAATTTTGCAACATTTAACACAGTGCACATAGGTAAATAAAGGCAAAACATTAATCTGGAGATCTTGCTAATATATTCAATTAGGCCCAAGTATGTAAATGCAAACCAGTAATGCCAGAGTGCCACATTCTTACTGCAGCACAAATGGAAAGTGCTATCTCAGAATTCTATTGAACATCACATGATGAACAAACAGCATTTTTTGCACATACACACACACATTGTATGTAGATTTCAAAATCTATTGAAGTAAAGTTCATCAAAAATCATTAAATAAAAATATTCAAAATTGATGTTAGAGTATTTCTTGTTTCCCCAAACATTTAATTAGTGGCAATTACAACAATATTCGATGGAGCCCTTCAATCGTCTTTCAATAAATTGATTTTGTAAAACCTTTCCTTGAATCAATGGTGCCTAAAAGTGCAAACAGATGAAACACAAATTTTTCATTATACATAATATTTAATATTTGAATACAGTAAAAAATATGGTTAATAAGTCTTAAAATATTTATTTAGACATTGGAATAAAAATGAATTATAAATTTTCAAAAAACTTTTAATTTTAACTAAAAACAGAAAATGGAGGGGGAATAAATCCCTAGCAATGATGTTATATACTATTCATGTATCACTAATAATCTAAGCAATATTTCATGCAATATTTATATCCTTGAAATGTAATCTTAGATGATATTCAAGATGAACTTTGGAGCTGAATTTCTTTGGACACAGACTACATTTAAATGATTTTACTTTGAATGAGGTGCCTCATGATAAATCAATTATTCCTTATGCTTAAATGCCATGTTACATAATTTGCAAGAGTACAGACATTACTCCATGTAGATTTTATTATGAATGACAATGTCATTCTTTTGCTCGAAACTTTTCCTCATATATCACAAAAGAACATCATACACAAGTTGAAGTTCTATGTGCAAACTGAGTCCATCATACTCAAGAAGTTTTTCTATATTTGACATGAATTAATTTGTGTCTTTTAAGATGAGCTTTGGCGGGAAATTTCCTTGGACATAGGTCACATGAAAATGGCTTCTCCTTTGAGTGCAGTGCCATATGATAATCCAAATCCTGCTTGTGTCTAAGTGCTTTATCACAGAATTTGCAAGGGAATGGACGCTCTCCAGTATGGATCCTAATGTGAATTCCAAGCCTATACTTTTCCAGGAAAACCTTTCCGCATACATCACAAGAAAACATCCCTACACGAGTATGAAGTTTCATGTGCAACATGAGGAGATAACTCCTTGAGAACCTCTTTCCACAAACTTTGCATTCATGTGGTTTTATATCCATGTGACTCATTATGTGTCTTCTCAAATCAGATTTTAAAGCAAACTTCCATCTGCATATGTCACAAACAAACTTCCTCTCCCCAAAATGAGACTTGTGATGATTCACTAAATCCTTCCATTTCTCAAACCCCTTCCTGCATTCCTCACATTCCCACAACCTCTCCCCATCGTGAGCAGATTGGTGGTTATCAAGCTCAAACTTCCTCTTGAAGCTCTTATCACAGTACGAGCATTTGTATGGATTTTTTCCAATATGTGCCAACATGTGCTTATTCAGGTATTGCCTCAAAAGGAACTTCTTCCCACATTCTTTGCATTTAAAATCCTTTTTCGTTCCATGTATTTTCTGGTGCTGCATTAATTGGACCTTCAGGAAGAACCTCTTCCCACAGATGGAGCATTCAAATGGTTTTTCCTTTAAATGGGTCTTCATATGTTGATTTAAATATCTCTTCCTCATGTATTTCTTCCCACAATGGTGGCATTTGTATAGCTTATTATTCTCCTCTTCATCTTTTGTTTCCATTTCTGTGCACTGCTGCTCTCCGATGTTTGACTGTCTCTCTGTCTTCCTCTTTCGGATGCTCCTTAAACTAGGCATTGGCACCTCAGACAATGATGAATTCTCTTCTCCAGTTTGGTCTGTAACAATGCAGGCCTATCAAAAAATAACAAATTTTTTAACCGCAAACATTGATACATAATAATTTAAAAATATTTTAACTCTTCAAAAAATTTTCTTAGATAAATTAATCATTCCCAAACTTAATTTTCTATCAACTGGTTTTCAAAAAATTGATTTTAACAAATGAATAGTTCACTCAAATAATGTAAGCACCATTTTTTACAAAATCTGTTTCAATGAAATAATCCAAATGCCTGCAAAGTGCTGCAGGCTTGTGGCATAATCTGAACTAAATTCCAATAGATTTTGTCCACAAATGTTGTATGTAAATGTAAAAGGGCACACACACTAGCAGCTTATGTCTCCTGGCATAATTAAAAAATTAAACAAAGGAAAATAACACTGCAAATATTAGTGAATGGCAAGACAACACAAAGAAGATATTAAAGAGTTCTGGAAATCCATACATAAGCAGGAATGGAGTTGTTCAAGATAGAAAATCAAAACCTAACCTTGTAAGTAGAATAATAATAAATAAAAAAAACTCATTTACCATAAAATGGAAGAGAATACTATCACTCACGCTGCAGGTTAACACTATTGCAGGACCTATGTCAAGGAGACACCTGCACATGCAGAAACAAAAAAGCCACTCACATAATAATATCTAACCAAAAATCATAACTAGACAATAGTGTGTGGCATAGAAGGGAGAAGGGGGTATATACAAGGTTCTACCAAAAAGGTCCGGGAATTTCAATACCAACCACTTGTACTATGGCCACTCACCACTAAGTATCGCTGGCAGTATCCTTTGTGAATAAGTGTGCAACGTGGCGGTTACCTGAGTGCACATATTAGCAAGTTCTGTGCGTTTTTGTAACGTCGTGTTCGAGTGTTAGTGTGAATTCGTTTTGAACTGAAATGGCTGATGTTAAGGAGCAAAGAATATGCATCAAATTCTGCTTAAAATTCAGCAAAACAGCAGCAGAATCACATGGAATGCTTAATGCTGCAATATTGTCTAACTGCCGGAACAAAATGAAAATTAAACCAATCCTGAAAAATTGTTCCAGTAACCCAGGCATTTGCATTAGCTTTCCAGATGACTGGCAGCATTTCCTTAGCCTTCCCTTTTAAAGCTCTAGGATTTTCTGAGTGGTAGACTAGCATGGGTTTGAGTTTAAAGTCACCTGCTGCATTGCCACCAAGAAGCAGTGTGAGCCTGTCCTTAGCTACCTTATGCCCAGGTGCAACTGTCTCCTCCTTTGCCAAATAGGTTCGTGCAGGCATCTCTTTCCAAAATAATCCTGTCTCATCAACATTAAAAAATTGACAAGCTGAATAACCCCCCTCCTTAATAATATCAGCAAACTTTTGAATAAATTCTTGTGCAGCTTCTTTATCTGTACTAGCAGATTCTCCAGTCAATTTAATATTATGCAAAGAAGCCCTTCTATTGAACCAATCGAACCAGCCATTGCTTGCCTGAAATTCTGGAGTATCAGCAGCCCTTTCTCCTAACCGTTTCTTCCAATCTTCATTCAAACTGATAGCCTTACCTTGAATTATTGAAAGACTCGCTGAAATGTTTTTTTGATACTGATCCTTAATCCATAACTTTAAAGATCTCTCCATTTTCTCCATCACCACAACTAGTGTTTTAGACACAATCTTCAACAATATATTTATATGCTTATTGACTAATGTATTGTTTTACCATTTCTCGCAACCCTCCCTTTTCAATGTGGAGTAATGTTCGATATCCTTACTTCTCTGTACAAAATATGCTGATATTGCAATTTTAGCAATTCCCCAATGAATATTTAATTTGACACATTTACCACAGTGCATATAGGTAAATAAGAGCAACATTAATTAATTGGGTCAAAGCTTAACTGAGATATTATTTATTTAGAAAAAAGAATTGCCTCCATAGAACACAGTACCTTAGGGAGCTAACAATAGTGAAGAAAATAATGGATTTTACAGGCCTTCGTGTTATAATCTCCAAATACTTGCCTTTTTGTCACCAAGTCCATTGTCAACAATTCCATCACTTCTAAACCAAAATGAAAGTGTCAGTTGAAACACTTTTATTTAAGCCAGCATGTCAGCTCCACAACATGTTGGTAACTATATTTCATTAATAGAAACAGCTTTATGGCTATTTTAGACATCTCATTGTATGTAGATTTCAAAATCTATTGAAGTAAAGTTCATCAAATATCATTAAATAAAAATATTCAAAATTGATGTTAGAGTATTTCTTGTTTTCCCAAATATTAAATAGGTGGCACTTACAACAATATTCAAGGGAGCACTTCAATTGTCTTTCAATAAATTGATTTTGCAAAACATTTCCTTGAATCAATAGTGCCTAAAAGTGCACACAGGTAAGAACAAAAATTTTATATTTTACAAAATATTTAATATTTATTATTTGAATACAGTAAAAAATATGGTTAAAAACTCTTAACATGTTTATTTAGAAACATTGGAACAAAATGAATAATAAATTTGAAAAAAAAATTTATTTTAACTTATAACAGTAGAAAATGGAGGGGGCAATGATGTTCTATACAATTCTTGTTACATTAATAATCTAAGCCATACTTCATGCACTTATTATGCCGTTGAAATGTAATCTTTGATGATATTTAAGATTAACTTGGGAGCTGAATTTCATTGGATGAACCAATCATTCCTTATGTTTAACCCTTCAGTGAGGGGAGGCATTTAAATCCTATGGCCGGCTGGTATTTAATCAGAATATCAGATTTTGTAAGTACCATCTTTAAAAAAATATAAATTTTCATCTATATATGTTAGATGAATGAAATCTTGAAACCAACAGCTGTATAATGTTCTGCATTTAGTATTAAATGTACAATATAATATCTTAATATTCTTTTACGTTAATAACCTGTGAAGATAAAAGACCATGCCAATTGAAATGTGTTCCAGATTCCTGAATGCAATTTTTTCGGAAATAGTCATCGATATATTTGACGTTTCGTGATATCACACGCTGAAGTTCTCTGTATAGTCTTAGCTTGCTTCTCTGGTCTACTTAATGGTCTGCTGCGTTGCTTTCTTGGCTTCTTGTAAACACCGAATCTTTGGAGCCTATGCCTGGTTATTAACTCTCTCTCTCTCAGAGAGAGAGAGAGAGAATGTTATCGCATTTGGATGCCTAACAAAGAGAGGTATTGTATTCCTATCATCCATTCTGTGACCACTTAGCTTAGCTCACAAAATCTTCACTGAAATTACTTCCTCGAGGTCTTACCAAGACGGCACCATTATACAATGATTTATTGCCTCTCAAGTTTGTTTAGTCTTGAGAATATGAAGTGTTCCTTCAAATGAGAGCATGCATGATGAGATATGAGATGATATATCACTAAGAAAACAGGGAGGGTCCCTTCCATCACTCCAGTGCAGCGGTGTTCCAAGAATATACACATGTTTATTTAGTTATTTGCATAATCTGTCTCTATAGTTTTTACAAAGTATGGTTATATTTTAATATACTATATATTTTTTCCATGATTCGATACTATTCCTTTTTTGTTAGTAATAATTCTGAAAACTGATATCCCTTAGTACATAGTCATGGTGAGCGGGAGTAGAACTGGTGTGAGTGATGAAGACATGCAGGGGATATTGGAAGAATCTAGTGATTTATCAAGTTTTAGTGAGGACGAGAGTGAAACCGATAGTGACAGTGGCTCTAGTGTTGTAGATGACCTTGCAGTAGTAGACGCTGTAATTGATCAGCCCAATTTCAATGATGAGGAAAAATTTGAAGACTTCATTTGGGAGACCATGGAAAAATTCCCTGGACATCCCAAAATATTTTCTGAAGAGTGTGGTCCCAAGCTTGTAGCAATGGATATAGTAGATATTGTTGAGTGTTTTGATAAAGAATTTATTAAAATTATAGTTGAGGAAATAAATAGATATGCCAAACAACATATGAATAATAGAGGTAATTTTTTTCTGAATGTTCTCACATGAAGTCATGGGAACCTGAAAGCAAAAATAAAATATATTTAATCATTGCTATGTTTTTGTTAATGGGAATAGTACAGAAACCTACCATACGTAGTTATTTTTCAAAGAGAAGAGTTATGTGTACACCTTCCTTTGGCAATGTAATGTTGAGAGATAGAATTGAATTGATCAACAGGTTCTTACATTTTACAGACAATGAAAAAAAGTCTGATTACAAAGGCCCCCCAAAATTGTTCAAAATATATCCCGTTTTATGTCACCTAAACAATAAATTTCAGTCTTTGTATTTACCTGAAAAAAATATAGCTATTGATGAATCTCTAACTTAATGGAAGGGATGACTCTCAATTCGACAATACCTGCCCTTAAAAGCCTCAAAATTTGGAATTAAAACCTTTGAATTGTGGGAATCTGTGACAGGATATTTATGGAATTTTTTAGTATATACAGGAAAAACTACTACAATTGAAACTCCTTTCATAATAGCATCTACTTCAAAAACAGCTGCCATTGTTCTCAAACTTATTGAGCCGCTTCTTGGTAAAGGATACACTGTATGGATGGATAACTTTTATAATAGTCCAGCTTCAGCTAAAATTCTAAAATATAATTCCATGGATTGTGTGGGAATGCTAAAATTAAGCAGAAAAGACGTACCTGTTATTGAAGGAAAAAAAAATTAAAAAGGGGAGAGAAAACTGCAAGGTATGCAGGTCCCGTTTCTATCATCAAGTGGTTTGATAAGAAAGTTGTCACCATGATATCTACTTATCATAACGATGATAAAGAAAGCATCATCATTAGGGGAAAAGAGACCAAGAAACTTGTGTGTGTGCTTGACTATAATAAGTATATTGGGGGTGTGGATCTAAAAGATCAAATGTTACAAGCATATTTGGTTGAAAGAAAACACACCGTTAAATGGTACATCAAATTATTCAAAAGACTTTTAAATTCTGCTGTGTTAAACTCCCTTATTATATATAATAAAAATAATCCAAAAAAAGTGGAGCATTTATCATATAGAATTCAGTTAGTAGGTCTTTTTTCAAAGTATGCTGTAATTAGAGAGGGGAATGCAGCAAGTCGTAGGTCATCAGATAACACAGTTTTAAGGTAAAAAGAGAGACATTTTATCAGGAAAAAAATCAAGACCACAGACGAGATGTGTTGTCTGTATGAAAAATAATAAGAAAAAAGACACGGTGTACTGCTGCAGGGAATGTGATGTTGGACTCTGTTTAGAAGAGTGCTTCAAGATTTATCATACAAAACTGAATTATTAAGGTAATAAAAAACATTTTATTGCTAAAGTAGTTTATTGAGCATGCAAATAATGTCTTAAGTTAAATTTCCCTAAAGTAGAGAAAAAATTGGATGTTTAAATCGTAACTTTCGAAATCAATTTTTATAATGTTAATAAGAGCCAGATAAACAAAAGAAATTATTTTAAAATTCCTAAAAATATAACAAATTATCCGTGTGATTAATTTCTAATAAAAGAAAATATTACAAACTGATAAAGTAAAGAATAAAAAAGAGATGTGAGAGTTTTTTTGCAGTTTTCCATTCATGTAGATTTAAAAAATTATATAAGTCAATTTAAGAGTTCACAAAATGTATTCTATTTATAAAATTTAAATAAAAAATCATTCCTCAGTGTTAAACAAAAATATCATTCTATAAGAAATGTTTATAATCAAAATACGGCAAATTAAAATAGTCGCGGCATGGGTCCGTACGTGGTATGGATCCCGGAGGTAAGGAAAGAACCCTAGGTCCATAACATGCATTGATCCCGGCACTGAAGGATTAAATGCCATGTTATGTAATTTGCAAGAGTACAGACATTACTCCATGTGGATTTTATTATGAATGACAATGTCATTCTTTTGCTCGAAACTTTTCCTCATACATCACAAAAGAACATCATACACAAGTTGAAGTTTTATGTGCAAACTGAGTCCATCATTCTCAACAAGTTTTAGAAAATATTACAAACTGATAAAGTAAATAAAAAAGAGATGAGTTTTTTTGCAGTTTTCCATTCATGTACACTAAAAAAAGTTATATAAGTCAATTTAAGAGTTCACAAAATGTATTCTATTTATAAAATTTAAATAAAAAATCATTCCTCAGTGTTAAACAAAAATATCATTCTATAAGAAATGTTTATAATCAAAATACGGCAAATTAAAAGAGTCGCGGCATGGGTCCGTACGTGGTATGGATCCCGGAGGTAAGGAAAGAACCCTAGGTCCATAACATGCATTGATCCCGGCACTGAAGGATTAAATGCCATGTTATGTAATTTGCAAGAGTACAGACATTACTCCATGTGGATTTTATTATGAATGACAATGTCATTCTTTTGCTCGAAACTTTTCCTCATACATCACAAAAGAACATCATACACAAGTTGAAGTTTTATGTGCAAACTGAGTCCATCATTCTCAACAAGTTTTAGAAAATATTACAAACTGATAAAGTAAATAAAAAAGAGATGAGTTTTTTTGCAGTTTTCCATTCATGTACACTAAAAAAAGTTATATAAGTCAATTTAAGAGTTCACAAAACGTATTCTATTTATAAAATTTAAATATATCATTCTATAAGAAATGATTATAATCGAAATATGGCAAATTAAAAGAGTTGCGGCAAGGTCAGTACGTGGTACGGATCCCGGCGGCAAGGAAAAAACCCTAGGTCCGTACCACATACTGATCCCGGCATTGAAGGATTAAATGCCATGTTACATAATTTGCAAGAGTACAGACATTACTCCATGTGGATTTTATTATGAATGACAATGTAATTCATTTGCTGGAAACTTTTCCTCATACATCACAAAAGAACATCATACACAAGTTGAAGTTTCATGTGCAAACTGAGTCCATCATTCTCAAGAAGTTTTTCTATATTTGACATGAATTAATTTGTGCCTTTTAAGATGATCTTTGGCGGGAAATTTCCTTGGACATAGGTCGCATGAAAATGGCTTCTCCTTTGAGTGCAGTGCCATATGATAATCCAAAGCCTGCTTATGTCTAAGTGCTTTATCACAGAATTTGCAAGGGAATGGACGTTCTCCAGTATGGATCCTATTGTGAATGACAAGGCTACCCTTTCGCAGGAACCCCTTTCCGCATACATCACAAGAGAACATCCCTATACCACTGTGAAGTTTCATGTGCAACCTGAGGCTATAACTCATTAAGAACTGCTTTCCACAAACTTTGCATTCATGTGGTTTTATATCCATGTGACTCATTATGTGTCTTCTCAAATCATTTTTAAAAGCAAACTTCCATCTGCATATGTCACAGACAAATTTCCTATTCCCAAAATGAGACTTCTGATGATTCACTAAATCCTTCCATTTCTCAAACCCCTTCCTGCATTCCTCACATTCCCACAACCTCTCCCCATCGTGAACAGATTGGTGATTATCAAGCTCAAACTTCCTCTTGAAGTTCATATTACAGTATGAGCACTTGTATGGATTTCTTCCAGCATGCACCAACATGTGCTGAATCAGGTATCTCCTCAAAAGGAACTTCTTCCCACATTCTTTGCATTTAAAATCCTTTTTCGTTCCATGTATTTTCTGGTGCTGCATCAATTTGTCCTTCAGGACAAACCTCTTCCCACAGATGGAGCATTCGAATGGTTTTTCTGTCCCATGGGTCTTTACATGTCGAATTAAATGACCCTTCCTCATGTATTCCCTTCCACAATGATGGCACTTGCATGCCTTCTTATTCTCCTCTTCATTCTTTGCCTCCATTTCTGTGCACTGCTTCTCTCCGATGTTCGACTGTCCCTCTCTCTTCCTCTTTTCTATGCTCCTTAAACTAGGCATTGGCACCTCAGACATGGATGAATTCTCTTCTCCAGTTGGGTCTGTCACATCACAAGCCTATCAAAAATTACAAATATTTTAATTGCAAATGTTGATACGTTATATTTTGAATATTTTGTAACAATTAAAAAAATTTGTCTATATTAAATTGATCATTCCCAAATATAATTTTCATTCAACTGGTTTTCAAAAAATTGATTTTAACAATTGAATAGTTTACTCAAATAATAACTTAAGTAATTAAACCAAGGAAAATTACACTGCAAATATTAGTGAATGGCAGGACAATGCAAGGAAGGTATTAAAGAGTTCTGGAAATCCATACATAAGCAGGAATGGAGTAGCTCAAGATAGAAAATCTAAACTTAACCTTATAAGTGGAATAATAGTAAAGAAACAAACTTCTTTACCATAAAAAGGAAGAGAATACTCAAACTCATGCTGCAGGTTGATGGTAATACTATCGCAGGACCTATTTCAAGGAGACACCTGCACATAGAGAAACAAAAAATCCACTCACACAGTAATATTTAACCAATAATCATAACTAGACAGTAGTGTGTGGCATAGAAGGGAGAAGGGGGTATATACGATTTCTACCCAAAAGGTCCAGGAATTTGAATAGCGCATGCGAACTGCTTGTACTATGGGCATTTGATGCTAAGTAGAGCTGGCAGTATCCTTTGTGAATAAGTGTGCAATGTGGCGGCTAGCCAAGTGCACGTGATTGAAAGTTCTGTGCGTTTTTGTAACGTCATGTTCTAGTGGTTCTGAGAATTCGTTTCAAACTGAAATGGCTGATGTTAAGGAGCAAAGAATTTGCATCAAATTCTGATTCAAACTCGGCAAAACAGCAGCATATACACACAGAATGCTTAAACAAGCATTTGGTGATGATGCTTTAAGCCAAAGCAAAACATTCCTTTGGTACAAACGTTTCAAGGATGGACGGATGTCTGTCAACGACAATGAGCATTCTGGTCGACCGTCAACAAGCACAACTCAGGAAAATGTTGCAAAAGTGAGTGAGGCTATCCAGGCAGACTGAAGGTGAACAATCTATTAAGTTGTGACATAGTCGAACTGTCGTATGGGACGTGTCAATGCATTTTGTCAGAAGATTTGAACATGAGACGCATTGCTGTATAATTTGTTCCAAGACTGCTTAGCAATTACCAGAAATACCATCCCGTTCCTGTCTGCAGGGAGCTTCAAAATGAATTTAGAGATTACAACAACTTCATCTCCAAGGTCATAACTGGTGATGAATCTTGAGTTTATGGTTATAACACTGAGACAAAGCAGCAGTCATCACAGTGAAAGTTGCCAAATTCACAGCGGCCAAAAAATGCACATCAAGTTTGCAACAATGTCAGGTGATGATGAAAATTTTTTTTGACGTCAACGGGATTGTCCACAAAGAATTCCTCTCACTCGGTCAAACTGTCAATGGAAAGTTTTACTGCGATGTTTTGAAGCATCTAAGGGAGAACCTCTAATGCAAATGCCCAGACAAGTGGCGCAACAATGACTGGGTGCTCCAACATGACAATGTGCCTGCCCACACATCACTTGTTATTAGGAAGTTCCTGAATTCCAAAAACATGACAGTCATCCCCCTACTCTCCTGCCCTCGCCTCCTGCAACGTTATCCTGTTTCCCAAAATGAAATTCCGGCTGAAAGGGCAACGTTTTGACACAATTGAGAAGATCCGGGGAGAATCACAAGAGGTGCTTAACACGCTCACACCTGTGGACTTCAAAGGATGCTTCGCATCATGGAAAAATGCTGGGAATGCTGCAAGGAGATGGTTGAAAATCGGGCATTAGCGTAAGTTTTTTTAAATACACAAATTCCCGGAACTCTTGGGTAGCATCTTGTATACAAAAAGTGATCATTGGGGAAAGAAAGAATTTAGAACAGTTAACTGAGTAACTGAATAAGGGAGGAGTGGAAGATGGGACCTAAGTTGTTCATAACTGTGTTTCTGTTTTTATGAATGTATATGGTTTTTTATGAATGGAATTTATTGTATTGGTTAATTGATTTGAGTAAGGATAGGTTTTCTGTAGTGATAGGATGGTGAGTGTCAAAAATATGAGTTGCAATGTTTGATTTGTTTATTAGGTTGTTTTGTAGTGTGCTACACTCTTTAACCTCTCAAGCGAGACTTTAATCTATGGCATTTAAATCGCTCAGCGTGAATTTTTTTTGCAAGTACAAAATACTTTATGCATGCATTCACTTTAATATTTTTTGTAGTTTAATTACCATTTCAAAAATTTCCAAAAAATTGTCATTTAAAATAGCTCATTTTATATAATAAAAAATAAATACATACATTTATTTAAATCCAAATTCTTTTATGTGCTGCTCCTCCGACATAAGTAATTCAGCTGCATGTGGTATCGCTCAAAACAGGGGTCTAAACAACATTAGCAATGCTAGGAATACTCTTATTTCATTCGTAGTTGTTGGAAACCACTTTTGATAGCGCAATTTTTTAAAGACATGATCTTATTTTTCTCGCGGGCAAGGATTTGTTCCGCGTAACGATTAGTTTCAACCACTATGAGGGCAATTATATTCTCATAAAAAAAAACCTCAAAATATCCTAAGGGATCATGTATATAAAACCGGCACTATTTGTTTTCCAACTAAATCACATGCAAAAGGCCGAGGAGGGTTAGTACTGTCAACATCTCCCCAAATATTCTCTTGAATATTCAGTGGAGTGAGTTATTTCTTCCAATACCTCTTCGGAACTGGGATCAATAGAGTATCCGTTCGAATCTTCAGAATATATATCTACACTACTTTCACTCTTTTCCTCCAAAACATCAAGCACTTCCCAATCCGCCAACTCACGAGAGCTACAAGCCATGGTGAACTAAATAGAGGTTTGGCTAAAGGACAGACCCAAGATGAAAAAAAAATTAAAAAAGCCCGACGCAAACACAGGCACCAAGAAACCTCGAACATCAGCTCGAGGCATCGTAAATAAGAGTCAGGAAGATGAGATCTATTATGAAAGTCTGAGACGCAAAGCATGAAAGATAGAGGCCTTAGGGGCCTGAGTAAGCACTGCTATGGCCAGGTACGAGAGAAAAAAAAATTAAAAAAATACTAACACATAAACACAGACAACAAGGAACCACAGAATGAAAGCAGACCCCATTGGCTTACATATTTACTCTCTGGAAGCACATAAATCAGAGCCATAGCAATAAGAAAACTTAATGAAAATTTCGGATGTAGATGGTGTCGTATATGCTTAAGGCATGGGAAAGAGCGAACACAAACGCTGGGTCACGCATGCTGGAGGGGTTAAACCTCATCTCCAGTTTGCATCTTGATTGTCCCATGTAAATTTTGTCAAAGGAACTGCAATTGACTTGGTAAATGCCTGATTTGTGGTGATTGGGAATTTTATCTTTTGGGTTTGTTAGTAGGTTGGATAATTTATTTTCATTCACAAAATCTAGGTGAAGATCAAATTTTAAAAACTTGCATTGTAGATTTTTTGTTAGTTTCGGAGCTGCAGCATTTTTACCCTCCGACAGTTTATCGAGTTCATCAGTTTTTCATGTTTGCTAGAAGTTTTTGTGTACGAACTCAAACAAATGATGAACTCCATCTACTTTGAGAATTACGAGATTAATGCACAGTTGCATCTTCAGTGCACATGGTACTTTTATGTATTTCTTCTTTTTGTTTTGATCGTGAGTCTGGTGAATGATTTTATTTGAATATTGTGTCTGCGTTTTTGAATCATCTTGTCAATGATTTCCAAGTGAAGTCTATTGTGTAGTGCATAGTTTTTCATAAATGTAAGATCTATGTAAAAATCTGTTATTGACAAGGGTATATTTAGTAATCTATGAATCATGGATGGAAGGGAGCCAATTTATGTGAGATATGGTGGTGCGAGACCATATGAATGTCTTGGTGTGTGTAGGTTTTCTGTAAATGTTAAACTGCAGTTTGTTATATTTTCTTGTAATGAGCAAATCTAAGGTAATGTAATGTTATTTGTTTTCTATCTTGTGTATAAAATCTATCATTTCGAATTGTTGGTTGAGGCAATGTATGAAATTCGGGATGCTTACAAGGGGACCTTACGACATGTTGGTCGCCGATTTGGTTGAAACTTGGTGAGCATGTAGTACCTCCTTAGAGATGAAAAATGACAAAGCAAGACGATGCACCTCTCAAGCATTCGCGAGTTATTCACGATCAAAGTTGGCGAGCGATCTAGCATTCCAATGTAAATCTTACTATGACTCCTAAGCTCAACAGAAGGCGGTGGCCTTATTAAAAGAAACAGCTTTATGGCTATTTTGGACATCTCATTATATGTAAATTTCAAAATCTATTGAAGTTAGGTTCATCAACAATCATTAAATAAAAATATTCAATATTGATGTTATAGTAATAATAATATATATTTATTGTTCCGTTGAGGTCACAAAATAATGACATGGAAGTCGTCAGTCAAGATACAATGTTCAGGATAATGAAATTTCACTACACAGACACATTTTCACAGAAATACTAACAAAATATCAAAATTATGTATACAAAACACAAAATTTCAGCTGTATCAGCTAGTCAGCCATAAATTCATCCACACTGTAATAGCATTTAGCCAGTAATAGATTTTTCACCTTGTTTTTGAAGGTGTTTGGAGAGGAAAGTGATTTAATGTCAGTGGGCTGATGATTAATAATCAGGGATGCCGAGTGGTAAGGGCCTTTTTGCCATATGGAGTAGGAGTAGCCATTGATATGAACATCATCCCTTGATCGAGTACCATAGTTGTGGTATTCAGTATTTGTGAGGAATTGGTTGTGGTTATTTTTTACAAAAGTAGCACATTGTAATATGTACACTGAGGGAAGGGTAAGTATATTGAGTGAGCAGAATAGAGGCCTACCAGAAGTGCGGTAAGAAACTAAGTATTGCCTTGATGGCTCGTTTTTGTGTAGAGAAAGCTTGTTTAAAGATGCCAGAATTACCCCAAAATATTATTGCATATGCTAGGTGTGAATTTACTTTAGCATAATAAATTGATTTCAGAATGGAGATAGATGCTATGGGTGCTAGTTTTCTGATCATGAAAATGCCAATTGCAGCTTTCTTTACTATGACATTAATGTGATTTGACCAATCAAGTCTTTCGGTGATATTTAGGCCAAGAAACTTCGTAACCTCTGATCTGCGTATGCTGAAGTTATTCAGTTTGAGCAGGGGACTGCCGGATGGCGAGGAATTCCTTGGATGAAATTGTAAATATAAGGTTTTACTACAGTTTATCTTTAAATTGTTGGAATCACACCATTCAGCCATTTCATTTACAGATACTATGGCAGAGTTAATAAGCTCAGTAGGATTGTCCGCAGTTACTAAACAAGAAGTGTCGTCGGCGTATAGAATTGGGAAACTTTTAGAGAAATGGTTTGACAGATCATCAATAAAAACGATGAAAAGTAAGGGCCCAAGGATTGATCCCTGAGGAACCCCACATACTATTTTCCTGGGTTTAGATTGTACTGTTGTTGTTCCAACAGTTGTCTTTTGAGAATAACTTACAATTTGATGTCGATTTGTCAAGTAAGAATCGATCCAGTTTAATGCGTTGCCTGTGATGCCAATGCTATTTAATTTGTGGTGAAGTATGTTATGGTTAATGCTATCAAATGCTTTACTAAGGTCATAAAATATTCCCATAGCAAGCTGTTTCTTGTTAAAGGCAAGATGAATATGGTTAATGAGTTGGAAGGCAGCAGTGGAAGTTGACATTCCTTGCTTGAAACCATGTTAATTATTGGTTAAAAGTTCATACGATTTAAGATAGTCAATTAGGCATTTATAAAATATCTTTTCAATTATTTTTGAGAAGGCTGAAAGGATAGAAATAGGTCGATAGTTTTCAGAATTGGAAAGACAAGATTTTTTAAGGACTGGAATCACTCGCGCATATTTAAAAACAGATGGAAATTGACCAGTAAGGAAGGATAGGTTTATTATGTCAGATAAACAAGGTGCAATAAGAGTGGAGCAAGTTTTGATAACAGGCATCGGGATATTATCAGGACCAGAAGAGTAGGAGTTATCAAATGATTTAATAGTGGATATGACTTCAGCAGCATCAGTAGGAAACAAAAAGATAGAGCGAGAAGAGGGACACTGGCTGCTGGTTTTAGAAGTGTAGGTAGGAGCATTAGGAATAACGTTTGGCAAGCTACAAAATTGGATATTAAAACTCTCCACTATTTCTTCAGGATCAGAAATGTCACTGTCGCTAAAATTTATATGTGCAGGACTTAAATTACAGGTGGTGGCAGTTGTGTTCTGTTTGATGATGTCCCATGAGGATTTGATTATATTTGCAGATTTGTTTAAATATGCCTCTATAGCGGCTCGCCTTTCCTGTAGTAAACATGACTTAAACTCTTTGTGAGCTCTCTTGTAAAGAGGGAGGAGATCAGGGTCTATAAACTTACTTCTAAAATGAAGTTGATGAACATAGTAAGCCTTCACACTTAGTTCCAGGGAATACAATTTACTTTTAAAATTATATATTCTCTGTTTGATGGATTTTAGAGGAAAAGCATGGTTCAAGTACATCAAAAAACTGTTCAAAAATGCATTGAATTTACCATCAACAGAAACAGCATCAAAAACATCAGACCATAACTCATGTGACAGTAAGGAAAAGAAATTTGTCAATGGCTTCAGAAGTAAAAAATCGTTTGGATGTAAATAAAGAAGAATTATTAGGACAACCAGGTGTTTTTTGAAAACTAGCAGGTAAATACAGGCCAAGATGGTCAGAGAGACCAGTATTAATGATTTTACAGGAATTAAGGAGGTTCATATTAGATATAGTCTATTTGAGAGTATGAGTAAAACGTTATTCTGGTTGGTTCGTTATTAATAACATGAAGCCCATAAGTTAGCAGAAGGTTCACAAGATCTGTTTTATCTGCAGAGTCTTTTAACATATCAATATTTAGATCACCGAATATTATGATACCATCTACATTTTTAAGGGATATAAACAGGAGAGTATCACAGAGACTATGCAGAAAATCACTTATTTTGCTATTTGGAGGGCGATAAATTGAGAGTATACCATAAGATAAAGAATTTACACTTAACAAGGAAGCAGAGCATTCACATACCTTCTCATTACTTCCCTCGAAATTTAAACATTTAATTTTTACATTAGGTCTTCCACACTTATGTTGGTTATGACAGAAGTGAGAAGTCAGAGTAAAGCCATTAATATTAAGGAAACAAAAATAAAAATAATTAAGAACAGGCACTCTCTTGTCAGAACTGCGGTCAGGATGGGATTTGGAATCAGAAGTTACACCAGGATTATTTGAATTTGATAGTCATAGAGTTTTTGATACCACGTTGACCTCGAGTTACTCTTTTTTCACTTGAGTGAGTTATCGAAACTTCACAGGCACTATTTTCTGAGGTAGTTTGATTGCCAGAAAGTTCTTGTTCATTTATGTTGGAAGAGCCCGATATCTGTGTGATACGGAAATCAAATCATTTAATGCTTACACCGCTCGGCCAGTTGCTGGATTGTCTCAATTCATCCAGTAATGAGAAGTTTGCACCAACTTTAAAGGAAGAACTACATTCACTTGTAAAGATATTTTCACACGAGTAGTTCTGATCACCAAATTTGCCTTTTAGGTAATCGAGAATGTCATTACAAGTAGATGTTGGGTGAACACGGCTAACACAAAACCAGGCGAGTCGTGGAACACCAGAAAAGTTGTTTGAAGTATCGTTTGAACCATAAATTTTGGCATTATTTCTGCGGTACCTTTTCTTATATTTGACGACCGTGAAATTATCGTCGTTGGTTGAAGTTTCTTGTGGACTTGGAGCTGCTTCTGCGCCATCCCTCAAATTCTGGGGATGGTCACCACCTCCCTGTGAATACACTGGCATTGGTTGAGGGAGTGTATTATGATCCATAGCCATTGTTTTCGTCAGTGTAGGAGCATAATTTTCTATCTTTTCTGGCCTTCTGGACGCCGGTTTTTTACGTAAATGTCTTGGCTCCGGTGGATTTTTCGTTTCATCAGAAGGTTCTTTTGCCCCAACCTTACCTGGGACTCCTTTGAGAATATTTAGTTCCTTCTTTAAGATCTCAATGCCGGCGGCCATCTTGGATATTTTGTTGTTATTCTCGGCATGGCAGAATAAACATATCCATACGATGGATGGAATTTCACTCACCACTTTGAAACTTACTTCGTTTAATCCTGTGCAATTTAAATGAAATATTTGTGAACATAGACGGCAAAAGATTATTTTATCGTTCATTTCCGAGCTAATTTGGCAGAAGCCACATTTAGCAATATCGTGACCTGATGCCATATTGTGTAAATTATGTGTATTTTCTTGTTTTCCCAAAAATTTAAATGGTGATACTTACAGCAATATTTGAGGGAGTTCTTCAATTGTCTTTCAATATATTGATTTTCAAAAAGATTTCCTTGAATCAATGGTGCTTAAAAGTACAAACAAATAGCAGCAAATATTTTTAATTTTACAAAATATTTAAAATTTATTATATGAATACAGAAAAAAATATGGTTAAAAAGTCTTAACATGTTTATTTAGAAATATTGGAACAAAATGAAGTATAAATTTGAAAAAAAAAAACGTATTATTTTAACTTAAAACAGTATAAAATGGAGAAGGCATAAATTCATAGCAATGATGTTCTATTCAATTCTTGTTACACTAATAATCTAAGGCATACTTCATGCACTTATTATATCGTTGAAATGTAATCTTTGATGATATTCAAGATGAACTTTGGTGCTGAATTTCTTTGGACATAGACTACATGTAAATGGCTTTTACTTTGAATGAGGTGTCTTATGATAAACCAATCATTTCCTATGTTTAAATGCCATGTTACATAGTTTGCAAGAGAAAAGACATTACCCTGTATTGATCCTATCGTAAATGAAAATGTCATTCTTTTGCTGGAAACCCTTTCCTCATACATCACAAAAGAACATCTTACACCAGTTACAGTTTCATATGCAAACTGAGTCCATCATTCTCAAGAACGTTTTCTACATTTGACATGTATTAATTTGTGTTTTTTAAGATGAACTTTGAGGACGAATTTCTTTGGACATAGATCACATGAATATGGCCTTTCCCTTAAATGCTGTGCCATATGAAAATCCAAAGCCTGCTTATATCTAAATGCCATATCACATAATTTGCAAGGGTATGGACGTTCTCCTGTATGGATCCTATTGTGAATGACAAGGCTTTTCTTTTCCTGGAAAACCTTTCTGCATATATCACAAGAAAACATCCCTACACCTGTGTGAAGTTTCAGGTGCAACATGAGGCCATAACTCCTCGAGAACCGCTTTCCACAAACTTTGCATTCATGTGGTTTTATATCCATGTGACTAATATTGTGTCTTCTCAAATGAGTATTGAAAGCAAACTTCCATCCGCATATGTCGCAGACAAATTTCCTCTCCCCAAAATGAGATTCGTGATGATTCACTAAATCCTTCCATTTCTCAAACCCCTTCCTGCATTCCTCACATTCCCACAACCTCTCCCCATCATGTGCAGATTGGTGATCATGCATTTCAAACTTCCTCTTGAAGCTCTTATCACAGTATGAGCATTTGTATGGATATCTTCCAGTATGTGCCAACATGTGAAGACGCAGGTATTTCTTTGTAAGAAACATCTTCCCACATTCTTTGCATTTAAAATCCTTTTTTGTTCCATGTATTTGCTGGTGCTGCATTAATTGATGATTCAGGAAGAACCTCTTCCCACAGATGGAGCATTCGAATGGTTTTTCCGTCCCATGGATCTTCACATGACGAATTAATTGACCCTTCCTCATGTATTCCCTTCCACAATGGTGGCACTTGTATACCTTCTTATTCTCCTCTTCATTCATTGCTTCCCTTTCTGTGCACTGCTGCTCTCTGATGCTCGACTCTCTCTCTCTCTTCCTCTTTTGGATGCTCCTTAAACTAGGCATTGGCACCTCAGACATAGATGATTTCTCTTTTCCAGTTAGGTCTGTGTCATCGCAAGCCTATCAAATATACAAATTTTTTAATTGCAAACATTGATACATAATAATTGGAATATATTGTAACTCTTCAAAAAATTTGTCTTTATTAAACTGATCATTTCCAAACATAATTTTCGTTCAACTGGTTATCAAAAAATTGATTTTAACAATTGAATAGTTCACTCAAATAATGTAAGCACTATTTTTTCCAAAATCTATCTTTTGATGATATAATGTACATCCAAATGTCTGAAAAGTGCAGCAGACTTCTAGCAATATCTGAACTAAAATTCAATATTTTTTGTCCACAAATGTTGGTATTAGTTGAATAATGTTGTATGTAAATCCAAAAGGGCACACACAAGGCAGATTGTGTATCCTGGCAAACTTAAAAAAATAAACAAAGGAAAATAACACTGCAAATATTAGTGAATGGCATGACAACACAAGGAAGTTATTAAAGAGTTCTGGAAATCCATACACAAGCAGGAATGGAGTTGCTCAAGATAGGAAATGTAAACCTAACCTTGTAAGTGGAATAATAGAAAATAAACAAAAACTCCTTTATCATAAAAAGGAAGAGAATACTCACATTCACGCTGCAGGTTGCTGGTAAAGACTATCGCAGGACCTAAGTCAAGGGGACACCTGCACATGCAGAAACATAAAAAAGCCACTCACAGAATATTATGTTAACCAAAAATCATAACTAGAAAGTAGTGTGTGGCATAGAAGGGAGAAGGGGTATATACGATTTCTACCCAAAAGATCCAGGAATTTGAATAGCGCATGCGAACTCTTGTACTATGGGCATTTGCTTCTAGGTAGAGCTGGCAGTATCCTTTGTGAATAACTGTGCAATGTGGCAGCTAGCCGAGTGTACATGTTTGAAAGTTCTGTGCATTTTTGTAATGTCATGTTTGAGTTGATCTGCGAATTCGTGTCGAACTGAAATGTCTGATGTTAAGGAGCAAAGAATTTGCATGAAATTCAGCTTAAAACTCGGCAAAACAGCAGCAGAAACACACAGAATGCTTAAACAAGCATTTGGTGATGATACTGTAAGCCAAAGCAAAATGTTCCTATGGTACCAACGTTTCAAGGATGGACGGACATTTGCCGATGACGATGGACGTTCTGGTCCACAGTCGACAAGCACAACTCCGGAAAATGTCACAAAAGTTAGTGAGGCTATCCAGACAGACTGAAGGTGAATAATCCATGATGTTGTAACATCGTCGAACTGTTGCGCGGGACGTGTCAACAGATTTTGTCAAAGGATTTGAACATTAGACGCATTGCTGCAACAACTGGTCCAAGACTGCTTAGCATTGCTGTCTGTAGGGAGCTTCAAAATGAAGTTAGAGATAACCCCAACTTCATCTCCTAGGTTATAACTAGTGATGAATCTTGGGTTTATGGTTATGACACTGAGACAAAGCAGCAGTCGTCACAGTGAAAGTCGCCAAATGCAACGAGGCCAAAAAAAGCACATCAAGTTTGCAGCAATGTCAAGTCCATGCAGATCATTTTTTTTATGTTGACAGTATCATCCACAAAGAATTCCTCCCACCAGGTCAAACTGTCAATGGAAAGTTTTACTGCGATGTTTTGAAGTGTCTAAGGGAGAATGTCCAATGCAAACATCCAAACAAGTGGCGTAACAATGACTGGGTGCTCCACCATGACAATGCGCCTGACTTCACATCACTCATTATTAGGCAGTTCCTGGCTTCCAAGAAGATGACAGTCATCCCAACCCCTCCACCCTCCTGACCTCGCCCCCTGTGACTTTTTCCTGTTCCTCAAAATGAAACTTCGGCTGAAAGGGTGACATTTTGACATGATTGAGGAGATCCGGGGAGAATCGCAAGAGGTGCTTAACACTCTCTCACACCTGTAGACTTCCAATAAAGCTTTGCATCATGGAAAAAACGCTGGGAATGCTTCATAAAAGCCCAAGGCAACCACTTTGAAGGGGATGGTGGAAATTAGGAATTAGCGTAAGATATCTTTGATACACAAATTCCCAGAACTTCTTGGTAGCATCTCGTATACAAAGAGTGACCACTGGTGAGTGAAAGAATTTAGAATGGTTAAGTGAGTAACTGAATAAGGCAGGAGTGGAAGATGGGACCTAAATTGTTGTTCATAACTGTGTTTCTGTTTTTATGAATGTAGATGCCTTTATATGAATGGAGTTTATTGTACTGGTCAAATGATTTGAGTAAGGATAGGTTCTCTGTAGTGATAGGTAGGTGAGTGTCAAAAATATGAGTTGCAATGTTTGATTTGTTAATTCTTTTGTATTGTAGTGTGCTACGTTCTTTAAACCTGGTCTCCAATTTGCATATAGATTGTCCTATGTAAAAACGAGGAAAACGAGTTAGAAGCAACGATCATCCAGTCTTTCAGGACACTGATCTAGGATGGATAGTATCAGGACGGTACCAAGTTTTAGCAACTCCTACAAGATCATCCCAGCCAGAGCTAACCAGGTTGTTTCTTCTCACAAGTGATGACAGTTTACAACTACTTCAAAGGTTCTGGGAAATTGAGGAAATCAACCAAACACCTCGGATCCAAAAAGAGAAGGAATGTGAAGAGCATTTCAAACAATTCACCACAAGAGACTCTTCAGGACGATTTGTAATACATCCTCCTTTGCATCAAGATCCCACACAGCTTGGTGATTCCTACCACATGGAAACAACAAGATTTCATCAACTGGAGAGAAGATTTGAGAGGCAGCCTCAATTGCAAAAAGAGTACACAAATTTTATGGAGTATGAGTATCAAGCTCTGGGCCAAATGCAGCCGATTGATGCCTTAACCAACCATGCTACAATCAGTTATTATATACCACATCATCCGATCTTTAAAGAGACTAGCAGCACGATAAAAATTAGTGGTTTTTGATGCCTCAGCAGGATCAACTAATGGAACATCTTTTTATGATTTGCTGATGGTTGGACCTACAGTCCAACCAGATTTGTGTTCAATCATCTTATGCTTTCACACACACCAGGTGTGCTTTACAGCCGACATTGCAAAAATGTATCGGCAAATTAAGGTACATCTTCAGCACTGCAATCTTCAGAGAATTTTGTGGATAAAGGAGCCTACCACTCCCATTAGAGTGTATCAGCTGAATACCGTAACTTACGGAACCGCCAGATCACCCATTCTGGCAACCAGATGCCTTCAACAACTTGCTGTTGAAGAAGCCAAGTCCTTCCCCAAGGCTGCAGAAGTCTTATTACGTGACTTCTACATGGATGATTGTATGTCTGGCACACAAATCATTGAGGAAGCTCTACTTGTGCAGAAAGAGCTTATGCAACTCTTGCAAGAAGGCAGATTTCTATTACAGAAGTGGTGTTCCAACCACCCAACCCTACTTGAATGTATCCCTGAGAAGCTCAGAGAAACATAACTTCCATTGCAACTGGACAATGATCATATTAAAACACTAGGTCTGTTGTGGCACCCTGCTGCAGACCAATTTCAGATTGCAAATGGACTCAAGACTATATTGAGGAATTCGAGGAAGAACACCTTCACCAAGAGTTGGGTTTTCTCCACCATAGCATCTATTTTTGACCCTTTAGGGTTATTCAGCACTATTGTCATTCGATACAAAATGTTTCTCCAGCAGTTATGGCAAGAAAACTTAAACTGGGACAATGATTTAACACCAGAATTAATGGAGTGCTGGAAGCCTTTGTATGACCAGATTCCAGTAATAGACAACATTCGGATTGACAGGTTAGTTCTGGTGAGAGGCACACCAGTTGACATCCAAATCCACGAGTTTTCAGATGCATCTGAACGTGCGTATGGAGTTTGCATTTACGTAGGATCAACCAATCAGAATGGAGAGACCATTTTCAAGCTCTTATGCTCAAAATCAAGGGTTGCCCCATTAAAGAAGATTTCTCTTCCTCACCTAGAATTATGCGGCGCACTTTTACTTGCACGATTGTTTAGTAAGATCATTAAGGTTTTCACCATGAAGATCAGTCACAGCTCACTGTGGACAGGCTCTATGATAGTTTTGGCATGGCTTTCTGCAGTACCAACAAGATGGAAGACGGTCATAGCGAACAGAATCTCAGAAATTCAAGATATCCCTTCAACAGCTGAGTGGAAACGCGTCGCATCTCAGGACAACCCAGCTGACCTAATATCAAGAGGAATCAATCCAAATGATTTAATTCATAACTCATTATGGTGGAACGGACCAGCATGGCTCCTGGAACCATAAATTTCATGGCCTACAACAGGCATTCTTCCGGCATCACATGACATGCCAGAACAACATAAGACTAT
This sequence comes from Tanypteryx hageni, assembly GCA_028673005.1. Taxonomy (NCBI): domain Eukaryota; kingdom Metazoa; phylum Arthropoda; class Insecta; order Odonata; family Petaluridae; genus Tanypteryx; species Tanypteryx hageni. The sequence goes on along the minus strand of CM054119.1, from coordinate 11,659,434 downwards.
GACCAGCTTGGCCATGACAATTTATCATGATGAAATAATCTCGAGGTTCTCTAACCTAACAAAGCTACAAAGAGTTGTATCATATTGTCTTCATTATGTATCCAACTGCAAGTTATCCCCTGAGGATCGGAAAATTGGTCTGCTTTCGAAAGAGAAATTGCAAATGTCATTACATACCTGTGTTAGGATTGCTCAAAGTACAGCATATTCATAAGAGATCCAGCTACTGAAGAATTCTCGGCCTCTTCACAACAAGAGCAAGTTAAAGAATTTAAACCCTTTCTTATGCAATAAACAATTACTCTGAGTTGGAGGGCACCTGCAGCATGCTGAACTTTCTTATGATCAAAAACATTGCCTCCATCCCATCATCTAACAAAACTGATTGTTAAAAGCGAACACCTACGTATGCTCCATGCCAGCGATCAGTTACTATTATCAACCTTAAGACAAATTTTTTGGATTATGAATGGTAAGGCCTCTATTAGACGAATTTTGTACCATTGCTTAATATGTCACAAGTTGAAAGCTGAATCAATTCGTCAACTCATGGATCAATTGCCCAGCCCAAGGGTGAAACCTGCTAAACCATTCCTTAATTGTGGAATTGACTATGCTGGACCCTTGTATGTGAAATTTGGAACTCGCAGAAGTAAAGTGAAGAGTAAATGCTATATCGTCATATTTGTATGTCTGTCCACTAGAGCCATTCATCTCGAAGTCATCAGCGACATGTCTATACAAGCATTGTTGGCAGTCTTGAAAAGGTTTGTGTCATGCCGAGGTCGATGCAATAATGTTTACAGGGACAATGGAACAAATTTTGTTGGAGCCGAAAGAGAACTTTGAGAATTACAAGCACTTTTCCAAGCAGAAGACCACCAATTAAGGGTGAGCATATATGCTCAACAAGAGGGCATTACATGGCATTTCATTCTGCCCCGAGCACCACATTTCGGTGGCATATGGGAAGCTGGAGTGAAATCCTACAAATACCATCTATGGTGAGTCATGGGAAATGCATGTTTAACCTTCGAGGATTTGACCACGTTAACAACTCAGATTGAAGCTTGTCTCAATTCAAGGCCCTTGATTCCTCTCTCAAACGATCCTAATGACTCTTCTGTTCTTACTACGGGTCATTTTCTGATTGGCTCGGCTATCACTAGTTTTCCTGAAGCAGACTTAGTCGATGTCAAGCTTAGCTTACTTTTCAGATGGTAGTTCCAGCAATTTTGGTGCAAATATTCGACTGACTATCACAGTCACATACAGCAGAGGGCCAAGTGGACATCAACCTGTGCAAATGTGCAACCTGGAACCCTTTGCATCCTAAAGGAAGATAACTTACCGCCACTCTGTTGGAAGCTGGCAGTGATTCAAGAAATCTATCCAGGCGCCGACGGATTATTGCAGGTAGAAACTATCCATACCCCCTCTGGAACCTTTAAGCAACCCAATACAAGGCTTTGCCCTTTCCCAAGTGCACCTGAATAATAATTTGTTGACATTGAAATTGTTATGTAAGAAAAGGAGATTGTAATTCATTTTCAGGGGCTGGCATGATGGGACATTGTATGTATTTGATTTAGTTTTGTTTGTTTGTCGACCCGCAGGGACACACTGACAGGCACAGTGTGATGGAATGATGAAGTGTGGCAACATTGCCTTTTGACAGTGATAGGGCAGTGGAGACATGAACACGGTGAGGCTAGGATGCATCTGCCCACTCGGGAGTGGAGACATGAACACGGTGATGTTAGGACGTGCCTGCCCACTCGGGCATTTGTATATAAACATAGATTCAGTGATTGTACCACCTTGGATAAAATAAAAGACGATTTATACAGTCCAGTAGTTAAATAATTGAGCGATTGGAACAGTATCAAATTTGGGATGCTTAGTTTTGCTGTGCCTAAGATTGCAAAAATGTCATCTACATATCAGGCAGAGTTTTTGGAAAATATGAGAAGGATGATTTTCAACACTTCTCGAAATTAGACAAGAAGGGTTCAGTTATAAAAGGAGATAAGGAGTAACACATAGTGAAACCTTCTTTTTGTTGATATAAGGTATTGTTGATTTTAAAGCTTTGTTGCATGAACAGGGCGTTTAAATGAATGTATTCTTCTGTTGATTCTTTAGGACAATTCTTTTCTAATAACCACGTCTGTAGGAATTCTATGGTTTCTTTGATAAGTATATTTCAACGGAAATAGATGGTATGAGGTCCCATGAACACGTTTTGACCATTTTCTCGATGATGTCAATGTGTGTGTATGTGATATCTTTTTATGGGTGCTCTAACTGAAAAACTATTTATCAGGTCAACACTAAGTTTTATATATAACATTATTATAAAAGTCAGAAGAATTGATTAGTTTTTGGTAAAAATCGCTCAATCGTAAGTGTGTTTACTCTTTTCACTTATCAATTATATTTATATATTTTCTTTAATATTTGATAAATGTAAAAATGTAATGGAATAAAATTTGTAGGCAATTTAATTTTCCACAAACTTTATATGAAATGTTTTTCCATATAATGCATTGTTTAAGACATCTTATATTTTTAGCTGCCACCACCAAGCCACCTACCGACGGTTATTGTTAACAATTGACACTTAGTTACATCGTAGTAATGCTCCTTTTTCTTTTTGTAATTGTTGGAGCTTTGTGGCTATATATAATATCCAAAGGCAATGGTTTGAGTTTATTTTTGTTCTTGGTAGTCTAAAATTTTCTCGCAGTTTCTTAAAATATTTATTATTATGTAACCTATTAGGAATTTTTAGAAATATTACTGATATGGAGAAAGTCATGCGGTGGCCACATCACATTTAATATTGTTGATAATATCTAATGTTTTTGATGTGAGCCACTATCAAGTTGTATTTGTTTGAATTGATGGTTTAGCCACTGAGATATTTTGTATGTAAGAGAGTTGATCCCTGAAACTATGGGTCTCATAGCTATGCGTGATATGCATAATTTTGGAAGGCAGTACATTATGGGGACAACCAGATTAAAGATATTTGAGATTTGAGTCATTTATCTATTAAAGTGGAGAATGTTTTCAGAGTAATTTTTGTTTGGGTTATAATTTGTTTCAAACCATTTTTGGGATCTTTGTGTTGGGGCCTTCTTGGAGAAGTTGATCCACTTTTTGGTAATCACCACAGAAAAGCTAGCCTAGCTCAAATCAATCAGGCAATAAAATAAACTTGATGCATATAAAAGCATCTACATACAAAAACACAGTTATGAATAATGACTTAGGTCTTATCCCCCAATCCCCCCTCTTTCAGTTACTTAAATATTCTAAATCCGTTCACTTTTCTTCATCTCTCCCCAGTAGTTACTACTTGATATGTATTCCTTTCTCCCTTCTACACCACACACTACTGAAGTTGACAGGTTAGCTGTCGAAACATCAGGGACCTGTTATAATTTTTGGTTAGCTTACTGTATCAGTAGCTCTTGTTTGTTTCTGCATATGAATATGTCTTCTTTTGACTTAGATCCCGCTACAAAAGTTTTATGGATCCAAATTTCACATGATGATCCAACTTCTATATGCAGGCAAGTTTCACACAATGTTCTGCAACCTTCGAGCATACACTCCATCAAGAAACAAAAAAGGCAGGCTTGCTAAACATTCAGATAATGTGGTATCATGCCTTCCATCACCTGAGCAGCTAATCAGATTATATGTCGGTCATTTCTAACCTTCCTTGCAATGAAGGATCTTGTCTCAATGGTGGAATATATTCCAGATCAAAGTGATCAAGCTTTTCACTGGGACTTGCCTGCAGAGTAATGTTAACGTATGGCCTGTTTATGAGATTTTGAATCCCCAGTACAGAACATGAGTTTACTTTAATTGAAATATGTGAATGTATTCTTTACTGCTGGGAATAAGAAAACAGTGATAAGATTTGTTTTCCTTTATAGTGCGGCATGCAATGTTTTTAATAGGTTAGTAGCACAATCTTGAGTAAAAAGCAAATATTGTTATTGCACATTATCATTATCCATGATTCTATGCGAGAGTTATTATTCTAGTAGTGTTACTGTGCCCCACTAAGCACATAAAGTATTTGACTGAAAATAAATGTATAAATGGATTTACATTATTCCATAAAAATAATGCTTCAAATCATTTTTTTTACTATTATGCACTGTTTCCATTAATACAAATTTCAGAAGCCAACATGTTGGTGAAATTTTAATATAAGTAGAAACAATAGGTAAAATCTCAACTTCTTTTGGAGAACATGTTGGCTGCAAAAACTCGCTGAATTTGTTGTTGGATTTTATTTGTTAAATGGAAGCAATCTCCCTACATGTTGGCAGAATTTGAGCATGTGTTAGTTCAAGGTCCATATATTCAATTGTCAACAAATGCTTGTTTATTACTTGCTATTTGCAGTTGCTTGGAAAACTAAGTTAACATCTTCATCTACAGTTTACCCTGCAAGCCACGCAAGGATGTGTGGCAGGGGGTGCACTAACACCAAGCGGAAAACTCCAAAATTAGGTCTGGGTTTACACCAGTACGTGAGGTTACTTTTGATCTTAAGTTTTATTCTGCTCAGCTATCGTTCTAGGGAAAAATGAGCCTTTGCATCTCTCCGTCCTACAGGCTATCTCTCTTATTTTACGAGCATGGTTCTCTCTACCGATATAGGTGGGAGTTCTTATTATTTCTTCGACGTCGCTGAAGAAAGTACATGTTCTAAATCTTTCAAGAAGTTTTAACCTAGCGCGTAATCGGCGCTCAGCTAGTGATTCTCATCCTAAGTCCTGTATCAAGCCTGTAATGCTGTTATTTCTATCATAACAATTTTTGACAAGTCTAGCAGCTTTTTGCTGCACTTACTTTAACTTGGTGATTAATCCTTTCTCGTACGGATCCCATATGCTCGACTCTAGCAGCGGTCTAACTAAAGTCTTTGACTTTTTCCTCCCTTTTACCTACTATCCGTTTGATGAACCCTAGTTTCTGATTAGCTTTCCCGGATATATTTCGTATGTGTATGTCCCATGAGAGGTTACTTGTTAAAATGATGACTAGGTATTTGACGGAGTCGGCTAATTTCAGATGTATGCCTTATATTCTGTAATTCATCGCCTCAATTTCGTTGTTTCTCCAGAATCTCATGACGTAACACTTACCTAAGTTCAGCTCTAACTGCCACTCTTTACACCACTTGAGAATTGCGTGTAGGTCGCTAGAAAGTAATGCTTGATCAGCAGGACTGTTAATTTCTCTGTAAACTACAGTATCATCCGCAAATAACTTTATTTTACTTGTAATAAACTTATCTAAGTCATTTATGTATATAAGGCATAATAGGGGACTAAAGACACTTACTTGTGGAACACCGGAGGCCACACTGACCGAATCTGATTTAAAACCATCTATGACTACTATTTGTTTCCAGTTATTGAGAAAGTCCCTGATCCACTCGATTATCTTTCGATTTATTCCACAGACTTGTAATTTTTTCAATAACTTAATATGAGGGACTTTATCGAATGCCTTCTTGAAGTCGAGAAAAACCATGTCTAACTGAGTCTTTCGATCACCAGATTGTAGTATATCATATGCAAACAGAGCAATCTGAGTTTCACAAGATCCTTCCTTCCTAAAACTGTGCTGATATTTACTGAGCAAGTCCTGGCTATCTAACAAGTCCATCACAGAACGAACGATGATGTGCTCATCTTGAAAGATATTAAGGATAGGAAAATCAGCCTGTAGTTTTTTCGATCGTCTTTTTCCCCGCCTTTATGTAACGGAGTTATAAATGCTAATTTCCATTCCTTAGGTATTACGACATGACTAACTGACTTACTGAAAACTGTTTCGAGATAAAGTGCTATTTCTAATGCTAATTCCTTTAATTCCATGAAATCTACTCCCATGCTCTTGCAAAACTTCCCGAGACTCTGATTCATGCCGATCAATCGGCTCCAAAACATCTAATCCCGGTTGCTCTGCAGGATCATGCTGCATATGGTCAGGCGCATGTCTATACCCATGACCCGCCGGAGTCAGTGAACCTCAGAGCACAGATCCCCGAAGGAATCAAATATCTCCTCGGAACCCCGATCCTCTGCATCATTGGTGCTTACATGCACCACTATCCACAGCTAGGCGTATCCCGTGACACTTGCCGCCACCCAAACTGCCTTCCGCCTGGAATACACCAGGAGAACACCAGCTCATCTCCCTACCGGCGGGCCCTTTCCCTCAACAGTGCCATTATGCGCCGGACGTTCAAGCTACATATCACTAAGATTCCTCCCCTCCCAACCTGACCTTCCCTAGGTGCGGCATCCCTCAAGTCAGGGAGAGTAGATGCGGCCACAGAATTCGTCATACCATGTTCAGATAGCGCTTCGATACTGTTTTTGACAGGGATAGAGTCAGCTTCCGCCTTTCCGTCTCCCTGCCATGGCCGCCCTACTCTCCCGCACCCTATGGTAGCCACCTTCCACCCGTCAGGCTCGGAAGATGAAGCCACCCTTTCCAGGTTATTGTAGCCTACGGCTCTCTCTTCGATGACCCAGCCAGCCTTCGTTGCCGTACCACCTTGGTACCTTCAGCCCCCTTTACAGAAGCATCTAACTCCCTAACCTTATAGAGGAGCTTTGCCACAATCCTCTAGAGTTCTGTGATGTGTGCTTGGAGCAGCTCACATTCAACAGAGGTTTTGAAAAGAGAAACAGAAGACCTATGGGAAGCCATACCCAACTAAGTTAATTGAATTTACTTGATGTGCGTACTTGAGGATTAAAAAAAATAGAAGCGCTAGGATTGGAAAGTTACACTTTATATAAAAAAGCGAATCGGGTCGTTGTATGATGCGAAAGTGGAATAGGTTACTTGGTCTGAGGCAAGATAAACATTGACTTTTAGTAAACAAAGAAGAGAAAGAATTTGGCAGTAAGAGTCCTAAGCTCGGCTAGTCATGCAGTAGGGGTCTTACTTGATAGGAGACAAACAACTTAGGGGTTTTCAATATGCACGTTTTAAATCAGGGTCAACTAGACTAAAAGGAAGTGAAAGGAGAATCCTGAAATTACTCAAATAGTAAACTTGGGCATTGAATTAACACTAAAATTTACATCTACAAGAAGAAAATGATATTAAATACTAAGATTAACAAAAATAACTTTTTCTAAAAGTAGGTGTTAGTAAAGTTAAGCACATATACACTAACAAACATGGTATTATACAGGATAAAGTAAAGATTTATAAAATTAAGAAGGAAATGAAACAAGTTAAAAATATTTTTATATCACGAAAGGTAGTAAACAGTAAGATACTAGATATACGGCGAAGGTTGTAAATAAATTTGCCTATCTGCATATCTGTATTTATGAAGTTGACAAAAGCAAATACAATAAAACTAATTGAATTTTATGAAAAATATTCAATTCTCCGGGATGTTACATCTAGCAAACATAAACAAGCAAATAATAGAATTGATGCACTAAGTAAAATTGGGTCAAAGCTTAACAGCGATATTAATTATTTAGAAATAAAAAATTGTCTCCATAGAAAAGTCCTTTCTGGAGATAACAAAACTGAAGAAATTAATGGATCTTATAGGCCTTCCTGGTATGATCTCCAAATACTTGTTTTTTTGTCACTTTGTCCATTGTCAACTATTTGATCACTTCTAAACCAAAATGAAAGTGTCAGTTGAAACACATCAATTTAAGCCTGCATGTCAGCTCCACAACATGTTGGCCACTATTTTTTATTAATAGAAACAGCTTTATGGCTATTTTGGACATCTCATTATATGTAATTTCAAAATCTATTAAAGTTAGGTTCATCAACAATCATTAAATAAAAATATTCAAAATTGATGTTATAGTATTTCTTGTTTTCCCAAAAATTCAATTGGTGACACTTACAAAAATATCCGAGGGAGTCCTTCAAAACCATTTAATATATTAATTTTATAAAAGTTTTCTTCAATCAATTGTGCTTAAAAGTACAAACAAATAGCAGCACATATTTTTCATTTTACAAAATATTTAATATTATTTGAATACAGAAAAAAATTTGGTTAAAAAGTCTTAACATGTTTATTTAGAGATATTGGAGCAAAACGAATAATGAGTTTGAAAAAAAAGTTTTATTTTAACTTAAAACAGTAGAAAATGGAGGGGGCATATTTCCCTAGCAGTGATGTTCTATATAATTCATGTAACACTAATAATCAAAGCCATACTTCATGCACTTATTATATCCTCGAAATGTAATCTTAGATGATATTCAACATCAACTATACCTTTGTATTCTCTTCTCCTTTCTTTGATTCCATTTCAGTGCACTGCAGTTTTCCGATGTTCGACTGTCTCTCTCTCTTCCTCTTTCGGAAGCTCCTTAAATTAGGCATTTGCACCTCAGACAATGATAAACTCTCTTCTATGGATAGGTCTGTCACATCGCAGGCCTATCAAAAATGACAAATTGTTAAATGCAAACATTAATACATAAAATTTTGAATATCTTGTCATTTTTTGAAAAATGTGTCTTTGATAAATTGATCATTCCCAAACTTAATTTTCGATCAACTGGTTTTCAAAAAATTGATTTTAACAATTGAATAGTTTACTCAAATAATATAAGACCCATTTTTCCAAAATCTATGTTTTGATGAAACAATGTTGTGCATACAAATATCTGCAAAATGCTGCAGACTTGTGGAAATATCTGAACTAAAATTCAATATATTTTGTTCTCAAATGTTGGTATCAGTAGAATAATGTTGTATGTATATCAAAAAGGGCACAAACACTAGCAGCTTCTGTTTCCTGGCATACTTAAAAAATTAAACAAAGGAAAATAATACTGCAAATATTTGTGACGGCAGGACAATAAAAGGAAGGTATTAAAGAGTTCTGGAAATCCATAAATAAGCAGGAATGGAGTTGCTCAAGATAGGAAATCAAAACCTAACCTTATAAGTGGAAAAATAATAAATAAAAACTGCTTTATCATAAAAAGGAAGTTAATACTCACACTCACGCTGCAGGTTGCTGGTAAACACTATCGCAGGACCTAAGTTAAGGAGACACCTGCACACGCAGAAACATACAAAACCCACTCACAGAGTAATATCTAACCAAAAATTAAAACTAGACAGTAGTACGTGGCATAGAAGGGAGAAGGGGCTATATACAAGGTTCTATCCAAAAGGTCCAGGAATTTCAACAGCGCACGCAAACCACTTGTACTATTGGCCACTCGCCGCTAAGTAGTTCTGGCAGTATCCTGTGTGAATAAGTGTGCAACGTGGTGGCTAGCTGAGAGCACATGTTTGCAAGTTCTGTGTGTTTTTGTAACGTCGTGTTTGAGTGATTAGGTGAATTAGTTTCAAACTGAAATGGCTGATGTTAAGGAGCAAAGAATATGCATCAAACTCTGATTAAAACTCGGCAAAACAGCAGCAGAAACACACAGAATACTTAAACAAGCATTTAGTGTTGATGCTTTAAGCCAAAGCAAAACGTTCCTTTGGTACAAACGTTTCAATGATGGACGGACGTCTGCCAACGATGATAGGCGTTCTCGTCGACAGTCGACAAGCACAACTCCGGAAAATGTTGCTAAAGTGAGTGAGGCTATCCAGGCAACACCGAAGGCAAACAATCCATGAAGTTGTGACATCATCGAGCTGTCTTGCGGGACGTGTAAACAGATTTTGTCCGAGGATTTGAACATAAGACGCATTGCTGTAAAATTTGTTCCGAGACTGCTTAGCAATGACCAGAAAGACCATCCTGTTCCTGTCTGCAGGAAGCTTCAAAATGAATTTAGAGATGACCCCAACTTCATCTCCTAGGTCATAACTGGTGATGAATCTTGGGTTTATGGTTATGACACAGTCGTCACAGTGGATGTCGCCAAATTCATCACGGCCAAAAAAGCACATCAACTTTGCAGCAATGTCAAGTCCATGCTGATCATTTTGTTTGACGTCGACGGGATCATCTACAAAGAATTCCTCCCACCTGGTCAAACTGTCAATGAAAAGTTTTACTGCGATGTTTTGTAGCGTCAAAGGGAGAACGTCTGATGCAAATGTCCAAACAAGTGGCGCAACAATGACTGGGTGCTCCACCATTACAATGCACCTGCCCTCACATCACTCGTTATTAGGCAGTTCCTGGCTTCTAAGAACATGACAGTCATCTCCCACCCCCCCACTCTCCTGACCTCGCCCCCTGCGACTTTCCCTGTTCCCCAAAATGAAACTTTGGCTGAAAGGGTGAGGTTTTGACATGATTGAAGAGATCCGGGGATAATCGCAAGAGGTGCTTAACACGGGCATACCCGTGGACTTCCAAGGATGCTTCACATCATGGTAAAAACACTGGGAATGCTGCATAAAAGCCCAAGGTGACCATGGAAATTAGGAATTAGCGTAAGATATCTTTGATACACAAATTCCCAGAACTTCTTGGTAGCATCTCGTATACAAAGAGTGACCACTGGTGAGTGAAAGAATTTAGAATGGTTAAGTGAGTAACTGAATAAGGCAGGAGTGGAAGATGGGACCTAAATTGTTGTTCATAACTGTGTTTCTGTTTTTATGAATGTAGATGCCTTTATATGAATGGAGTTTATTGTACTGGTCAAATGATTTGAGTAAGGATAGGTTCTCTGTAGTGATAGGTAGGTGAGTGTCAAAAATATGAGTTGCAATGTTTGATTTGTTAATTCTTTTGTATTGTAGTGTGCTACGTTCTTTAAACCTGGTCTCCAATTTGCATCTAGATTGTCCTATGTAAATTTTGTCAGAGGAACTGCAATTGACTTGGTAAATGCCTGATTTGTGGTGATTGGGAATTTTATCTTTTGGGTTTGGAAGTAGGTTGGATAATATGTTTTCATTTACAAAAACTCGGTGAAGATCAAATTTTGAAAACATGCATTGGAGATTTTTTGCTAGTTTTGGAGCTGCCGCATTTTTACCCCCAGACAGTTTATCGAGTTCCCCATCAGTTTTCATGTTTACCAGAAGTTTTTGCATTCAAACTCAATCAAACGATAAACTCGAGCTAAATACACAGCCCTGCATATGCACGCATCCCAGAATACGCACGCATTTCGGCATATGCTCATAATTTGGTTAAGTGAGTACTTCAGTTTTGCATATACGTACAGAGCCCTAGCTTTTACAAGCAATATACATTAGCCAAGGAGAGAATGCTACCATAATGCGATTTAACCAATAAACTTTCGCAAGTGGTATGCCCTTTTCTTGAGAACTGTTCGAACAAGCGGACTTCCAACATGACAATGTTGTGTACTACCAGCTATCCGTCATGAGTGTTGAACCTGAGGAGGGAGACAGAGAGAACGTGAGGACGAGCAAGCAGCAAGAGAGGGCTTAACCGACCAATGGAAAGTTTCGTTGTTATTCCAATACATTTCATATTGTGTGTTATCCCTGCAAGTGAACAATTCTACTGAATATACTTGGGATTTGTATAACCTGACTCCAATATAGTTGTAAGCATTTACCTGTCACTTTACCATTGTGTTATATTTGATTTACTATTTGCAGCAGCTGTCACCTAAGAGGTATTGTATCATTTTTCTATTCTAAGTATCTTGAGTATTACGAGATATTAATGAAAATGAGACAGTTGCATCTCAGTGCATATGGTAATTTTATGTATTTTTTCTTTGTTTTGGTTCACGAGTCTGGTGCATGATCATATTTGAATATTGTATCTGTTTTTGAATCATTTTGTCAATGGTTTCTAAGTCAAGTCTATTGTGTAATGCATAGTTTTTAATATATGTAGGTTCTATGTAAAAGTCTGCTTTTGACAGATGTGTATTTAGTACCGTAAACGTCTGATGCAAATGTCCAAACAAGAGGCGCAAGAATGACTGGGTGCTCCACCATGACAATGCGTCCGCCCACATGTCACTCGTTATTAGGAAGTTCCTTGCTTCCAAAAACATGACAGTCATCCTTCAACCCTCCTACTCTCCTGCCCTTGCCTCCTGCAACGTTATCCTGTTCCCCAAAATGAAACTCCGGCTGAAAGGGCGATGTTTTGACACAATTGGGAAGATCCGGGGAGAATTGCAAGAGTTTCTTAACATGCTCACATCTGTGGACTTCCAAGGATGCTTCGCATCATGGAAAAAAATGCTGGGTATGCTGCATAAAGGCCCAAGGCCACTACTTTGAAGGGGACGGTGGAAATTAGGAATTAGCGTAAGATATCTTCGATACATAAATTCCTGGAACTTTTGGGTAGAACCTTGTATACAAGATGTGACCATTGGGGAGTGAAAGAATTTAGAAAGGATAAGTGAGTAACTGGATAAGAGAGGAGTGGAAGATGGGACCTAAGTTGTTGTTTATAACTGTGTTTCTGTTTTTATGAATGTAGATGCTTTTATGTGAATGGTGATTATTGTTTTGGTAATTGATTTGAGTAAGGATAGGTTTTCTGTAGTGATAGGATGGCGAGTGTCAAAAATATGAGTTGCAAAGTTTGGTTTAATGTGTTGGTTTGTAGTGTGCTATGTTCTTTAAACCTGGTCTCCAATCTAGATTTTCCCATGTAAATTTTGTCAAAGGAACTCCAATTGACTTGGTAAATGCCTGATTTGTGGTGATTGGGAATTTTATCTTTTGGGTTTGGCAGTAGGTTGGATAATTTATTTTCATTGACAAAAACTCGGTGAAGATCAAATTATGAAAACATGCGTTGGAGATTTTTTGTTGGTTTAGGAGCTGCAGCATTTTTACCCACCGACAGATTACAATTTAAAAAAGTAGAATGCTTTTAAAATTATATATATTTGAATTTCTTCTCTGAAAGTGTGTGCTGTGTAAAAGTTCTTCCCCTCCCACCTTTGGGCATTGGTGATTTGGTCCCATTATTCCTATGGTAAAGCAAATGTTTCAAAATTGAAAAAATCAAAAAGGAACTTAAAATGACAAACCTGTGCTGATTGGTCAATGGTTTCACTCTCCTTGTCCATATCCTCTTTGCTTGTGCCTTCCTGTACCTTCTTTTCATTGCTCTCTCCTTCTCCGATAATCAACTGCTCTTTGTTATTCTTTTCTTGTGAGCTCTGTATGTTAGCCACGATTACCTCAAATTCCAGTTGATTTCCATCAAGGGATGAGATGTTTGCAACAGAATCCTACAAATAATAGAACATGCAAATTATTTAACAAATTAGGAAAGAAATGATTAATCAGATATTAGCAGCAGGTTTTTTCTTTTTATCAATGTAGAAAAAAATAAAATTTGTCACAATAACAACCCTGTATATATGTACATAGATAATAGGGCTATTTCTTAATCCTGCTTAGGGCAAACCAAAATAGATGACCTCCAAAATCAATATGTATGTCAAATGGCTCTTATTTAAAAGAATGGAATTTCAAAAATAATTGAAGATGGTAATTGTAATTTTACTCATATGGAGCCCACAAAAGGTTTTGCTTTGTAAGAGAAAGATTTGTTGCACATGTTGTGGAAAATTGGAGCCAATATGAATGTTTTGTAGTGAGCAACAACTCACTCTGAAGCAGGTGACATAAGGAAGGCTGGATGTCAGGTCGCTAAGCAGGTATGGGGGCAGAGCCTCCCTCTAGTGTATGTGTATATATATATACAGTGTGATATCGAAATACCTACGAAACCTTTGGGAGCTTGTTAAGCAGTTCAAAATAAAGAGAAAAGTTCATATGACTATATATTGATAAAAGCACCATTTATGAGATACAGCTCCATTTGGTCAATGCCGCTGAGTCGGAGTTAGGGTCATAGATGGAATAAAAGGAGCAGTATTGTAGTGCATAACTTTATTAGTGTTCTCTACAATCCTATGAAGTAATTAAAAATCATAATATATGTTGAAAAAGATTTCCTTCCAAACGTCTGCATGATTTAGTCCTTCATCTTAAGGACTTCCTGATATGCTCAAAGACGACAGGTTGTGCTGCAATGGTTTGACAAGTATTTTGAATCATCTGCCAAAGCTCCTCTCTTGTGTTGACATATTCAGCGTAAATCATGGTCTTTAGTGTCCTCCAAATGCAGAAATCACACGGATTCAAGTCTGGAGATCTGGCTGACCAGTGCGTTGGGCCTCCTTGACCAATCCACCGAACTCCAAAGCCTTCATTAAGAAGCCCTCGTACCATACAGTTGTAATGTGCTGGAGCACCATAATGCACAAACCACATTGTGATCCTCAGTGCAAGTGGAATGTTTTCTAGGAGAGTTGGCAATGAATAAGAAGAGCAGGCTAAAAGCCATCACCAGGTTTCTCTCCTTACTTCCTATCCGGCTATTTATTGCACTACCTCTTAGATATATATTGCACATAAGAAGAGGTGAATCAGCTGGGAACATACAAATATGCATCATATTATGTCAGCCAGTACTCTTAGGTTCAGCAGAGGTTAAAAACTTTAATCCCTTTGGGGGATCTAAGATGAAATACATTTAAACACATGATTGGACGGAACTACATGATCCATGGATTAAAACAGATGGAAAGGTATGAGAAATACATACTCCCTTGTTCGGTTAAACAACACATTTAACTGATGGAATAAAGCAATCTAAAGATCCTACGATAGTTCAGTGGTAGAATATCTTCCCAGCAAGTAGAAGATCTGGGTTTGATTCCTGGTCATAGAAGACTTTTTTCTCTTTTCAAAATTATTCCCAATACACTTAATGATCAATGTCAACAAGTAGTGAACAGAATATTCATGAAACGGTAAGAACTTTCTTAATGTATTACGATTACAATTAGAATGTGAAGAAGCATTTCGACCATGACAGAGAGCTTGTTGAATGTTCAGAAGAGCATGAAGAAGCACATGAATAAGGGAGTGAGCAACCAATCATCTTACATACATAGGCTGTTGGTGATTCATAGCCATGCAGTTTAGAGAGAGAATGCTATGCTATACAAAGCATAAGTAGTCGGTATGGGTATTTGAAATATGGAAGAAGGTTTCCCTTTAACGATGGTAGGAAAATTTTTTTTATGACTCTGATATTACAATAGTGCTTTTTTCTAAAATAAGGTGCTGGAATTCAAGTCTGAAGAATCCTCATAAGGGTTAGGGTGTTCAATTATAATATAAATAATGGTCTTTAAACACTTTTTTGGTGGAAAGTGATTCAGTTGAACTGTACATCTTGCATTGACATATGAAAACCACCTAAAATATCTAACCACTATTTTACCCTTACATCACTAGCACTGGAGGACAAAAAATATAAAACTCGCCCAGGGTAGAAGATGATAAGACTTTACAAATATGCTTATGTCTTCAGTGCCTTCGTTGTCTCGATTGTTGTTTGCTCTGTGTAGCTGTTGCAGAATGTCATCTGCAAAGTAGCCATGATTGGACATATTTTGTTGGATCAAATTGAGTCAGAGGAAAGTCCAACAATCCTGATGAATAGCAGTGTTGACACAGTGGTAATCAGCAATGAAGATAAGATGTAAAGTAGTCGAGACAGTTTTTGCCCCTGAAGATGCCCACCTTGTGGGCAAAATGCATTGGGTGTTGTAATCCCCTCTAATTGTTTGGCTATAGGAGTACTTTACATCTTATAATCTTACCCAAAGCTATTGTGAGCTACCAACGATATAGCAATGAAGATATTGATGGAATCACTATAACATTCATTAGCAAAAAACTCTCATTCTGGTGAAGAAATAGGGATCGTGTCTAGATAATTTTTCAATAGGATTTATTTTTCTGGGTCCGTTTCTCAAACAGATATTCTTGAAATCCACAAACCATCTGTCATTCATCGAGTTGAAACATTCTGGATATGTTTCTTATTTCATTCTCGACAAATGCCAAATTATATTCTACATCTTCTGGCCACTATTTAGAATGCCATTTCTATAAATAGCCTTTTTCATTATCCAGCAATCTTTTCACCACGAGTATCTTCAGGTTATTGTAAAAAGCAGTTGGACAGATGGGATTGATAGCCTGTACAGCAATCAAAACCGTTCCAATTCTAAATAATAATTTTAAAACTAAGTCTCAGTTGATTTTTTCTAACCAACCAAGAAACATTGATGGCTGAGAAAAAGAACTTAGTCATCTGCTATGCTCTCTCAAAACATTAACCAAATCACAAACACAACCTCCCATTGTAAGTAAGAGAAAAATAAATTTAAGCAATCGAAACCTTATAACCCTCCAATCAACTGACAAAATTTATTAAGGCAAGATTACCTCGGCATTAGGAGTAACATTCTCTTCATCCGACTCCAGTCTCAAAGGACTCATGCTGATCTGAAATGAAAAATGAAAATAAAGTTAAGGTACATGCCCTTTATCTACCCACACAATTTTCTGGTAGGGAATGGTGCTGCAGGTGACGAGAAATTGAACTATGTGGAGGTTGTGCTAACTGTTTATTTGAAATTCTTTTGTTTAGTGTAGCTATTGTGGCATTGTTGAAGCAAGTTACTGAAAGCGAATAAGTAATTTATCACAAAGAATATGAATCTGAAAGAACTATTTAAAGGTTGTTCTATGATGAAGTGTTCATTTGATTAAAAATCAAAAATAGAAACAACAACAAAACAATGGCAGTATTTTACAAAACATTGAGGGTGAACGGTCACTTTCCGAGTTCTTCTGTCAAAAAGTGTGACAATTTTTTAGACTTAAGTCGTGCTGGATATTAAAGTCACACAGAAATCCTGCAGTTCTTGCCTTAACCTTTAAAGGACAAAATTTAAAGCCTGCAGTATAGGAAGTTGGCCGTATTTCTCGGCATTTAAATTGAAAAATGTTTTATTTGAGATATTCCTTTATATCTCCACCAAGAATTATTGTAGATAAGTGAAACAAAACATTTTACAATAGAAACCCTCTCACACTAGGGAGAAATGCAGGGAAGCAAAGCGTGGCCACAAGAAGACTCCAACTCATACTTAGGAGAAAGAAGTCGAAGATGAATATGCCTTAACATTCACGGTGATTCCCGATCTCCAGTGCATACCCTAAAACCTTCACAGTGATCGCACAAAACATTGCCTCATGATGTCAGGCGACGTGAAGAAATATTCTCTCCAAGCAATATTTGGTTCTCTTCACTTTCATTGCCTTTGCTGCATCTAAATGTGAGTAGATCCATTTAACTCTTCTGTAAGAATATTTTTCCTGTAGATTCACTTCCCACTGCTTCGCTGCGTTTCTCCCTTGACTCAACGCTGTGTTTGCGTCAGGCCATCTTATTCAATTAGCTGCCAGTCATAAATAAGAGAATTCAACATCAGGAAGTAATTGATTCCTATCCTTTATTTCGGTCGATGAAAGGAAAAGGCAATAGCCATCGGTAAGAAAAACCATTCTCGAGTTCCTGGGAAAAGAAAAATGCATATTATATGGCATACCAATAAAATAATAGGCAAATGCTAGTGAAGTGTTAATTGCACATATGCTGTGTCGGTCAGCTGTTAAGGCTCACCGAAGCGTGCACAGATGCATCGGCTGTAGTTTAACCAGTCATCTGGTTATGCCGAACATGTTCATGGAGGTTAGACAGCCATCAATAATTTATTTGCGTGCCAGAAGTTTTGAAAAATGCAAATGGGTCGAAAATCACTCAACTTTTCATCAATGACATGTATCTTCTATGGACAGATGCCAATCTTGAAAAGATGAAAGAGGTTGTCAACAGATTCAATGAAGAAGATGCCTACTCCATACATATTGTCAAAGAACTCCTGGAAAAGAGGTCTGTCAGTCACGATTTGGCATACATCGCAATCTACTTCTTAAAGTTACCAGGCACCACTATAATATTTGAAAAGAGGGTGGATACAATGGTCAATTCACTGAAAGTGAAATGTGCAGCGCTCCAGGTGAAAAGTGTGTAGTTGTAAAAGCAAGTGTGAAAAAGCGTTGCATGCTGACAAAGATCTGGATAAAATGAAAATAATTGTGAAGATTCTAGAAGGGGACAGTTGTGCAGAAATTAAGGTGAGTCCCGCAGACTTAGCTTGATTGAGATATGCCACCGTCACTTCCATGGAGGTAAAAAGATCCTTTTCACATTTAAAACACATCTTAACTCAAAAAAGAGTTTTTTTGAAAATTTTAGAAAAACATCTCTTTGTCTCATATAATAGTTCATACTTTGAAGACGTCATCAATAGCTTTCGCTATTTTATTTAGTGGAAATGTTATACCAACTCCATATACTATCACTATTTGGGTTCAAATAAATTTTAGCGTCTATATTCCTGTTGTATTGTGCCATTTTGTCTGCCTATTTTCATATTTTATAGTGCCTGAACTTGTGGGCTCTAATCATATATATAATAGAATAATTTGCAGCCTCACCACCTGCGTTTCCACAGTTACGCATGACATGATGATCTAGATCAGGGGGCTGCATGCAGCCTTTTGTGATAGTGTGGCCTTTTGCATACTTGTCTAAACATACTCAAACTCGTATATGATTTTAGCATGAAAGTTACAGAAAGAACAAACAAAAGATATGTTTTGAAACGAGAAAAAAGTCTGCTATGGCTGGGAATCGAACCTGGGTCTTCCACAAGTGGGAGACCCAGGTTTGATTCGCAGTCATAGCAGACTTTTTTCTCGTTTAAAAATTTTTCCCAACTTTACAGCTTATGCCTGTCTGCATAGGATCTTTGGATCACTTTATTCCATAAAAAGATATGTATTTTGCATCAGCAGAATCTTTGCACTAAATCCACTGTTTTAAATGACACATTACATATAGTTATTGGTAAATTGAACTACATTCGAGCAAATGCTTAACGGCATCGCCAGTTTCGCACCTTGCTTCAATATGACGATGAAACATTTAGTGTAGATCTTTCATATCATTCAAAAAAGTGTTGGCTGTCACAAGGTCAAGTACTAGAAAAGCATTTAGCTTTGTGAAAACAAGTCACGAGCTTTTTCAAAGAACAGAATAAACCTTGTGAATTTTTTAAGAAAGATTTCTGCAGAAATGTTGCAGTTTTGTGTGATTTAATGTCAAAACATGATCATTTGAATACTTCTCTACAAGGTAAAACTAAATCCATATATGAAATGAGGCAGTAAATTCAGTCATTTTGGAAGAAGTTCAATTATTCCAAAATTGGCGATACCAGATCAGTTGTTCAGCTGAGCATTTTCCTGAACTGGAAATTGATAAACAAGATATGAATAAAAACTTGCAAAATTGGAATATGAATGAATATATAGGTGCTTTAGACTCCTTGATTAAAGAATACAATGACAGATTTAAAGATTTTGAGAAACATGATGCCACACTGAGGTTAGATTTTCAGCCATATCTGGTTGATTTCTCGAATGCATCTGAAGATTTGCAGATGGAGTTTATTGAGCTCTCAGAAGATAACATTCTGAAGCCTCTATTCAACAGTAAAACATTGAAACATGGAAGAATACTGTTGAATACCCATGACTGCATCAATATGCTCGTCGTTTACTCTTGTTTTGGCACAACCTATTGTTGTGAATCAACATTTTCACATATGGCTCAAATCACGACATGTCTGAGATCACAAATGACAAACACTCGCCTGGAAGACCAATTGAAGCTAAAGACAACAATGCTGGAACCAAATATCAAGTTCTTGGCTCACAACAAACATTCACAAAAAAGTCATTAATTTGTGTTTGCCTTCTTATTTTGATGAATGTGATTGAATGTAACATTTTATTTACATGTCCTTAATTTGTTTTAACTTCTTTAAAGTTTATTAATATATAGGTAAATATGAAAAATTGAAATTTTTTCCTTTAGATTAAAAAGTCATTATATTGTGTTAAAACCTTCAAAGTTTTTAAAAATATTAGTAAATATGAAGAACTGAAGTCTGTATCCATTGAATTAAAATGCCATTAAATTGTGTTTGCCTCTTTATTACATATTTCAATTTTGATATGTGAATGTATGCAACATTCATTGCAATGTGCGGCCTGATGAGGTTTCCGTTAAGTAACATTTGCCCTTCCAATGAAAAAAGGTTCCCCACCCCTGATCTAGATCATTATTATTTAAATTCTTACATTAAAGTTAGTCAATAATAATTACATGTTAACAAAAATTCTGCAGCCATATCCCTTGAAAATTATTAATTTTAAGGGTTTAAAATAAATATCATTAAAAATTAAAAATAATTACTGTTACACCACTGACTCATATTAAATGTTTCACAAAATGAATTCATGAAACATTTAAAATAACATTATATCACATTTCATTGAGTAGGTTCTCAATCATAATTCTGAATGAGACTTCACAATGTAAAATAAACAATGTCCTGAAATGCTTGCAGAATGCAAGTACCTTTTACTAGTAAGATATAATTTGCATTATCTAACAAAGGGACTATGCCACATTCGGATAACCGATCTTGTTCTCCTTTTGCGAACATTTAGGAACTGGTGGATAATAGAAAGTGTGCAAGTAATACGACCTACCTCTGAAGAGTTTTGGAGTAAAAACATAATTTCAATGTAAGAAGCGGTTTAAGTACCATTCTTGTGTCCAAGCTGGTTAGCCTAATTGGTAAAAGAGAGTAATCCTGTGCTGGGGGCCTGGGTTTCGAATCTCACTTGGAACATATTTTCTCAAGTTGTTGCTATTATTATTTTCATGTTAATTAAATTCTGGTCCCAGACACACAAACAGACAACATTGAGAAAATAGAAGAAAGATTTGAAGTTTTCCCGGCAAATGAATATGAGAAATTTTTATCAGGTTACTGCCCAGGTCATGTCGTCGTTCAGGACCTACATTTCGGCATCTGACTTCGACGTTATCTTCAGGGTTACTGATGCCAATGAGGGTTTAGTATGGGTTTATATACTGTCGTCTCACCCGTTGCTCCAAGCTCATTGGTGGAGGTGAGTGGCCAATCTGGGGGATCACGGGATCTCAAGCTTTGCTCAGGGAAAAACCCATTTCCCTGTTGAGATTTTCTGGGTTGAGCCGGACCTCAATTGCCTCTTTAACCATCTTATCCCAGTAGTCGCTGGATTTGGCTAGCCGCTTGGTGTCTTCGAAGCGTAGTCTGTGATCCGTGGTGATGCAGATTTTTCAGGGAGGTTGTGCTTGATGCACCGGACATGCTCCTTTACCCTGGTCTCTATGGTTCTCCCTGTTTGCCCAATGTAGGAAAGGCCGCATTCACATGGGATTTTGTAAATCCCTGGCATTTTCAATCCCAGGTCGTCCTTGACTGGCCGTAGGAGGTTGCCGATATTTGGTAGCGGTTTGTGTACTGTCCCGATGCCTCTTTTTGAGAGAATCCCGTCTAACTTTCCCCACAGCGTTGAAGTGTATTGGAGACACGCCGTGGCTTTTGCTTTTTCGATCTGGGTCCATTCAGAATTTCCAGTGTTTTGAATGGCCCTTTTCAGGGCCCCGTCAACTTCCTTGGCATTGTAGCCATGTGTTGGAGCATTCTTCGGAGATGTTTCTTCTCCGCTGGTAAAATCTCTCGGTCCGAGATGGCATGGGCTCGGTGCGCCAGGGATTTTACCACTGCTCTTCATTGTGCCGGGTGGTGGTGGCTCTTGTTGCTGAGGTAAAGGTCTGTGTGGATCGGCTTCCTATAGACACTGTACGGCATCGAATGAGGATGTCCAAAAAGGGGAGACTCCCATTCTTCTTCGCCTTCATTGTGAACTGGATATTAGGGTGTCAGCTGTTCAAAAAGTCTAGTAGGGTCTCGCGTCCGTGGGGCCATATGGCGAATGTGTCGTCCACGTTGCGGTAAAAGCACTTGGGGCATAATGTGGCCGAACTGAGGGTCTCAACCTCATATTCCTGCATGTAGAAATCAGCTACTGCTGGCGAGAGGGGTGACCCCATGGCTACACCGTCCGTCCATTCCAGCAACTATTATAGGCTTTTGGTATTCATGGTCATGGTAGGAGTAGGAGGGACAGTGCTCTCAGCTTTATTGATTCCCTGTTCAGTCATTTGCTTCCATAGAAGTTGCAATTCCTCCCGGCTTAAGTCTTCATGTGAACCCAGGAGTTCCCTCACATCATCAGCATTCATTTCTAACTCCAGCTGCATTTCCATTGAAACAACTTCTTCAATGATTGTCTCAGGAGTCTCCTCAAAGCCCTAGAAGACAGACAAATTGGTGACAAAGTTTCCTACATGCTCAATTCGTGGTTGATTCCGTCATGTTTTTCTAGCAGCTGCCAATGATTCTCACTGCATCAAGGACATTGTAATTCTTCCAGAACAGATTGAGGCTCAGGATCTCATCTTTGTCAGTAACAGCTATGGTCTGAGCCATAGTCTGCTTGATATAACAGGACTGGAAAGTTGCAATCATGGCTTGATCCAAAGGCTGCAATAGAGAGGTGATGTTTGGAGGTAAAAACACCACTTTAACCTATTTATGCAAATTGTTGGTAGCTCAATAACTTTGGCTCAGATTATTAAAGGTAAAGTACTCCTTTAGCCAAAAAATTAGAGGGTTACAACATCCAATGCATTTCGCCCACAAGGTGGGCATCTTTAGGAACACATGGCTCACTATAAATATAATCGTTTTGAAAAATCAAGCATTGCCAACCACATTTTATAAACAGGTCCCAGTATACACGTAAACGATTTAAAATTGATAAGTTCAGCCAACAACTCACTAAACTCGTTAGAAAACCTTCACATTTATAAAAACTGAGATACACTTATGAACACAGACACAGATTTTAACATGACCTGATACAAACTGACTGATGTAAACAACACACATGCCGAAAAATCTTTCCGCGCTTCACTTATTTCTCGGTCGTCTTCATAATCCTTTCCATTCAAATCGTTGCAGTCGACTCCCAGTCACTGTTGAGACAGGTTTTGCCCCTGAAGATGCCCACCTTATGGGCAAAATGCATTGGGTGTTGTAACCCTCTAATTGTTTGGCTAAAGGAGTACTTTACCTTTAATTTAACTATTTATGCAAGTCTGCCAACATGGGTGGGGCATTGTCAAGCAGGAGCAATGCCTTGAAATTCAAATTATTCTTATTTCAATAGGTTTCCATAGCAGGGCAAAAATGCTGCACAAACCATTCTTGAAAAAGCAGCCATGTGACTCAAGCCTTATTGTTCGATTTCCAAATCACAGCCAACTTGATCTTCACTAGAACCTTAAAAGCCATGGGATTTTCACTGGTATACACAGGCAAGGGTTTCAATTTAAAATCTCTAGCTGCATTGCCTCCTACAAGCAAAGTTAGTCTGTCCTTTGCAGCTTGAAATCCAAGCATGTTCTTTTCTTCCACTGAAATGTAAGTTCGAGAGAGCATTTGTTTACAAAACAGCTGTTTCATCGCCATTAAACACCTGTCGAGAAGTAGCCATCTTCCTTGATAATATCAGCCAGCTCTTCTGTTAAATCACCTGCTGCCTCAACATCTGTACTGGCAGCTTCACCTGTCACTTTAATATTATGGCGCTTTGAATGAATTTTGAACCTTCTGAACCATCCCCAACTGGATCCAAAAGATTCCATTTCACCTGAATTTTCACATTTGATTTTTTAATTCATTATGCAAAGCCCAAGCTTTTTTGCTTTAACATCAATCTACAATTTAAGGAGGCATTCCATCTCCTTTGTAATATTCGGCCTACCTGTTATGCAAGACACCATTTTATTTAAATCATCCCCAATATTTACCTGCTACATAATTCTCTTCTTGTCGTTTATTATGGTACCAATGGTGGACCGATTAAGGTCCAGTGAACGTCCAATTGTGGCCAATGACTCACCTTTCTCATACCATATTAAAACATTTAATTTCTCATCAAATGAAAGCCTGCACCATTTCGCACTTTTATCACTTGATTCTCCTCCATCTTTATTATTATTTTCTTTCTTATAGGCCATTTCAATCAAAAATAAGGGCTAAAAATGAAAAAAAAAATATCAAGCACCCAGTACTAGATGCAAACACAATGGCAGGTAGCTGGAACTGACTAGGCAATGCTGCACAATTCCAAGTCCATTGCAAGGAAGCATGTTCGACCAAGTGTTTGAATGATTGATATTCCAGATGTTCGATAAGCAGAGGTTCAATCAGCAGACGTTGCCCGTACTTCATATATGGAGAAAGTAAAAACAATGTTATGCATAATGATTTATAAGTTTTGAAGGTAGTTTCCAATATACCTGTGATGACGTTCTATCTGAAGCTTCTTCATGACCTGCAACTTCATACATCACTGATGTCAAAACATTGTCATTGGACTCTTTCTGACACTCAGCTCACAATTACTCACTAATTATTGATTATTTTGGCAATATAAAATCTTTTAATGGATAAATAAGTAAAAAATAATTTTCTTAAAGTTTATCTGTAGTACCTGTTCATCTTCTTCACTCATCATTAGTGTCGAAACATTTGCATCTGCCTTTTCCTGAAAATGTTTATCGATTAGTTTTACAATATAAAATCTTTTAATGAACAAATAATAAAAAAATTGTTATAGTTTACCTGTTCAATTTCTTCATTCACCACTGATGAACAAATATTGTCATCACCCTCTTCCTGAAAATGAATACTGTATCACTCATTGCACAAAAATACTGAATCCTGTTTCACAACCAGAATAATATAAATATAAAATGATTGTTTCTCAAAGTTTACCTGTATTATGTTTTCTTGATTATCTTCATATTCCCACGTAAAGTTTTCCAATTTTGGACCTTCATCAATATCCATTTCCACCTGAAATGAGCATTGTACATACCGGTAAAAGAACTAGATAAATTATTTACATTTGAGTACAACTGAGCATATAAAGACTTAATCCTTGAGAAATTTATACTTTCATATAATATTAACCAATTTCTGCAACAAAAAAGTAAGTAAATCAAAGTCATTCAAGTATACTTTTATGGATAAACCCAGGAATATCTAAGGTATCTATTATTCCTAATGTTTTCTTGTCCAGAAAATTTGTACACTCCATCATTGGAAATTATATACCATATTAACCTGAAAGGAGATTTTCTTCCCAAAACTTTTGACAAAAATCTTAGGGACCGAATATGTTAATAAACTGTGAATCATTGGCCGTTATTTAACCACCAGCAGCCAGGCTCACTCATTTTTGAATCTTAACAATGAGGGTTTAGATTACATTCTTTCATTAAATAACCTAATTTATAAATGAAAAAGATTGTAATTATAATGTATTCAAGTTTCATTATTATATGATGAATAATTGTTATACTTTGTATTACTTTATCGATGACTTACTAAAATTGTAATAAAATGACATTAATTATATTACAACCTAATATTTAAGGGTCATTCGGTTTCTAACCTAGTTCAGGTGTGCAAAACTCTGTTTCTGCAGTTGTTTAATTTGGATTGCATGTAGTAATGGAAAAAACTCAACTGAACACGTCTCACTTGGTTGCCACTCAGAATGGAACTAAACACATTTCTAGTTGACCAAGAAACTCGCCGTAGTGGACAGACAAAACTCAGCTGCCTCGCTCACACATTTCTTGGCGTAGTGGCCAATGGGCCTTAAGGTATTACTCGATTTAAGGTACATAAAACTTGTCTCCCAGGCAAACGTAAAATGAGGATTCCACTATGTGTTGTAAATTGGGTCACTCGATCCCCCGGCCACCTGTGCCGGAAAACAAGTTGGCATGCCTAAAGGTACAACGTCCGTCTCACCAATGACGGCATCCAGCGGAAACGCTAGATAAAAGATTGGTACTATGGGAACGGAGCGTCAGCCACTTGTTTGATGGGATGGATACATAAGGGCTGTGATACACCCTCGGGTGAGCGGAAGCTAGACCGCAACCGTCATCGGGGGAAGAATGAAGACCGAGCGATTCGTTCATCCCCGTAGTCTGTGTCGCCAGCAGAGCACAGATGTGCTGGGCCAGCGTATGGTCCTGCCTTGAATGGACCTCAAAAGTGAGGTTAAACACATCGCAGTTGCTTGCAGCTGCGGCAGGAATATTGCCTATCAGGTGTCTCGAGAAAACCGAGGGGTCGCCCCCATGAAGGGCGGCTGGGAGTAGTATAACTGTAAGTTGTAAACGCCATGTAGGTCTTCCTGTAAAGTGATCGTAATTATTGTCCAATTTTAACTGAAAATGGAATTGGTTGACCAGTTTTAGCAAAACTCCCAATGCCAAATTTCATCAAAATACATCTAATGGTTCCCAAGTTTTAACATGCGGACGGACAAACAGACGGATGGACAGAAATGACCTCCACTAAATGCATTCATTTTGTGCACTTTTTGCAAAGAATGCATAATATATTTAGATGGGTCTTATGCTGTCACAATATCAGCAACTTGCAAAACTGCCACACATCTGTCGGAGACACCATACTGATTGCAAACACCGGCAAGAGTCGGAGGTTTCAATCTCATTTGGGTACATTGTCATTGGCCTTTTGAAGTTGAAGGTTCTAAAATATCATTCTCTTACAGAAAATAAATCTGCTGTCGATGTAGAACAGATATGGCTGTCATTATATCTCTTAGAAACTGTATTTTTAATAACAGTGGCAATGCATTTATGTTCATCAACTCTTGCAGCCCCTTTTTTTCTATCACACCTTTGTTTCGATTAACCCCTCAACGCCATCAGGTATACTATTACGTACTGCAAAAACTGTCCAATCGGCCGTCAGGCATACTATTACGTCCTGCGGCAGCCCTTATTTATTTTATCTTTTGACCCTAGAGACTTCTTTAAATCTAAATAACCTATACATATTTTGAAAGATGAAGCTTTCTACTTCCAATTTATGCTTGTCCTGTATTTTTTTTCTATTTAAAAAAATATATAATCAACGTTGAATTTGGCGATAGAATTTTCAATTTTGCTATGATATGATGGTGTTTTTCTGTATAAAAGTCGCTTTTCAATGCAGCAAGGAACCTTTCCTTGGTGCTTGAAATGCAATGTAGAAACTGTGTATCATTTCAAAGGAGAGCACGTTTTTTCTCCTCTTTTTTCCTGGTGGAGATATTTGGCTTATGTCATGCGACAAAGGTCTCATTCGGTATGTAAAGAAAGAAAGAAAAACATCTTATGTCTGTCTATGCACAGCTTATTACAAATGTTTACAATGCAATTGATGAATTAGGTTGAGTAAAAACATTTCTGTAAACATTCCCTTCCATTATCCCCCTTCGTTCATCGCTTCATAGGAGAGCATCAACGTCAAAACAGCTGATTTCAAAATCCAAGGCCGACATTCTTCCAATAATTTAGTGCCACGCCTCAAAGAGAGGCATTTTGTGAGAAGGATAATATCTATCATATAATTTTCAAGACCTTTAGAATTTTATTTTAATCTCGACGAAAATTGCGGCGAATTAAGTATATCTATTTGTAAGTATTTGTTTACATATAATTTTCAAGACCTTTAGAATATTATTTTAATCTCGACGAAAATTGCGGGGAATTGAGTATATCTATTTGTAAGTATTTGTTTACATATAATATACATTTAGTTTTGTGATAGAATTTTAGTTTTTACCATGGACCTACGGATTTTTGGTTTCGAAAGTTGACCCATAAATACCTGAGGAAAGGGAACACACCAAATTGGGTCCCTTTTCCTTGACATATGAAAGAAGATGAGGTCTGTTTTCCTCTTCAGATAAGTGCTTCGCTGTTGTGCTAGCAAGGCCAAAGCAGCGATGAAGCGAGTAGGCAAGAAGAGGACACGCCAGCAAAAATCACAAAAAGCTCTTCCATATATTCACACAATAGATTACTAAAAGTGTTTACTAAGCTATAAGGCATTTCTTGCTGAATCCAATTATGCATGTGTAAATGTTCTGAAAATATTTAGGAAGGACCTATAAGCTAAAGTTTTCCGTGTTTTATACAATGTCATATCTACCTTTTCAATGAACGAAATACAACCATTTCTTCTATGTGACGTTTGTAATGACTAAGAATGATGACTGTATAAATAAAACGTTTATATTATAAATAAATAATCTTTTAATAAATCAATAATACTACATATACTTAAAATTTTCCAGTCAAGACATGAAAAAGTTGACATGCATAAAACTTTTCACCTAATTGGTTTTGATGGATAGACTTGCAGAATGAAATAGTTACTAATTTAAGCTATTTTTTATTAAGATTGCACATCAATATCTTCTATAGATTTTCCGGTGCTGAATGTTATACATAAAATGCGAATGCACGCCGGAAAAATAGCAATTGGTGTACATTCTCTTCACTCCAACAATCTTTGTATGTAAAATATTATACACAAAATAGATATTTACAAATTTCATATTTTTCATAAATCCACAAAAAAATTCAGAAAAATCAAGAGAAAACTTCTCAAGTTATGATTATTTTCATATTTTCGAACTTTTTGCATCACAAACGTGAAAATTTAAAAACCTCATCCAGCCGTATGGGTGGGATATAATAAATCTCCTCCGGGCTTGAAGGGTTAAGTCACCACCTAAAGCTACTATTCTGGATATTCTCTGATCAACCAGAAATGACTGTTCATTAGCAGGAATATTGCTTGATTTGTAACATGAATATCGAAGAGTTTAGATTTAGTGTCATATAAGCTCATATACATTTTGTATTACACACTGTACTAAATAAACCATTACAGTCCTTTTCAAGGGAGTGTGTTTGAGACTGCTTCTAATTTTTATCACACTCTTCATTATATTTGTAAGGAAATAATAAAAATCCAACATTCTACGAAGAAATCACCTACTTTTCTTCCTTGTGAAAAACTGTCCTGCATGCCGTGCGATGTGTGATATCGCTATTTATCATATTTATATATATAATGTTTTAACTATTTCAATGCATCTTCATTGATGCAAAACCACTGTATGAACATAAATGCATTTCAAAATACAGAAAATGTTGAATAAAAAATATATCTTTGGATATTTTAGACTCTTTATCCAACATGGTCAGAAAGACCGTGCACAACCTCCCACGTCGCAAACCACCACACGACCTTTTTCATTGTTTCTGTCACAAATAAAATAACATTCCTATATCATTAACCCTTCAGCGACAGGCTACATTTAAATATTACTCTACCTTACGGTACTATGGGTATTTAATTGAAATGGCTGATTCTGATGCAGTTCATTATAAAGTTTTACCCAATAATCAGATTTATGTGACATTTTCAGAATATTAACATCATAGTATGTTTACTATACCATACGTTTTATATAATTCTATTACGATAAGTGTTGAAGAACAATAAAAGTTTATTCCACACAAATGTTTAACACTTACTCACTGCTTTACGTGTTAGATTTGTTCCCACACATTCAAATGATGCGCTCAAGTTCTCCGTATATAGCAGAAAGTTGCTCTATTCTCATAATGATGCAGTTGTTGAGAGCCACCTCCTATTTTCTTTATGTCTTCCAAACAGACATGGCACTCAAGAACTGTTTACGAATAACATCGCATGGATGATATTTATAAAATTGAGAATGAAACACCTCTAGCTGACCCCTATTTTCCTTCATCTTATGGTGCCTAGGGACCTTGACAAATACTAATATATATTGATTGTGAACACTTGCCTTGTGTTCTGTATCTTTGATCGTATTCTTTCTGAAGATGAGATTTTCTGATTAAAAGTATCGACTATCTTTGAATTATTTAATTTCATAAAGAGTGACCAAATTTCTGAATGATTTAGAGACAAATAAATCTTTGGAAACTGATAGAGATTAAGGGTGAAAAAATAGTGCAAATAATTTTTACTCGCATCAACCAGTGATCGTCACAGTAGATGGAATTTAGTTTTGTGTACTAAAACATTAGGAAAATATTGCAATCAATTCTTCTTAAGGTGAAAACCTTTATATATAATAATGTGAAAGCCAAATAAAAGAATAAAAACTTCTCTATATAGCAAATTAAAAGCAACATGGCATGGGTCTGTACCATGCAGAGAAGCTGGCAAAATAGTAAGAAACTGAGGTCCATAACATGCAGTACTTACTTACTATACTCATTTAGTATATAGGTATTCTATTTGGAACGTACATGGGAAAGTAAAATTTATTAAATACCTCATTTTCTGGTTCATCCATTTCCTCTTTAAACGTATTTATCACATTCACTGCATTTTCCTCCAAATGCTCTTTTTGTTTGATGGAAATCTACAAGATAAAAGGGTAAATAATGATGTGCTGTCATTACAGTAAAATTCATTATGTATACAGCATACTTATGACAAAAGAACGCACTAGCTACAAGTTATAGTTAACGGTTTCAGACATCACATGGTGGAATTTCTTCATAATGTAAAATAAAGAGACTTGTTGTAATTCCAAATAAATTTATTTAAAACGACCCAGGTTTCGTTGCAATGCAACATCGCTGGGTGAATACTGGACATCGCTAAGCTCAACCGTTTTCTCCCCCTCCCCTTCCCATGAACATAGGTTCACTCCTTTCCTCCAATGATGTTCACTCCACAATTCCTTTCTTTATTCTCCCCAACTCACCCTCCCCCACCCACCCATTGTACCTATTACTATAAATTGCTGCTGGCTTTGAATTTCTTCACCTGACGATGTTGCATTGCAAAGAAACCTAGGTCGTTCTAAATAAATTTATGTGGAATTACAACTACTCTTTATTTTACACTAGCTACAAAGGTCGAAAAAGAATGATAGCCATTGCAATGGCAATCTCCTATAATGATGGACACTTGGTTAGTTGGTGAACATTTCAAATCATTTATAACTCAAAAACGGTAAGAGATAAATGATTCAAAATTTTCCAGGATTGCTTGATTCACATATAAAAAGTGATGAAAAATATTTGGAAAAATGCCCCGGGATCGACTTCAGGGAATAATTTCTATTTCTCATAAGGTAGCAAGTAAAAATAGACTGACATGCAGGCAATGAAATCCCTTACCATTTGCGTATTTTCCTTTACATATTGGAGTACATCCCTGTATTTGTGTGCCTTCATTTTAAATAATTTGAAATCTAGCAATTTCGTATAGCACTCTTCACAAACGAATTGAGGACTTCTATCCTCTATAGTTATCTGAAACAATTAAATGAAAGTATTATTAGAACACTAAAAACAATAAGACTAACACATTGCAATAAAGAAATTCACAGATTAAACAATAGTAAAAGGGCATGTGACTATTAAAATAGAATATTTTCAATTTAGAAATTAATCATTAACCTTAGAACTACAAAGGGGAAGCCTGCGAGGCCGACAACATATTTTTTATCTGTTTCTCTATTAAAAGTAAAGGTAAGGTCTTGATATGTAATTGCATGGTGCAGAGACTTATAGAAAAGAATCACCCCAAGTTTCTCTTCAATGTACGCATATTTCGATTTTCTGCAAATTATTTTGCCATTGCCTGCATTCTTTCACATCTGGGTGGCCTAACTCATAGGGTACCTGTTGATTGTTGGTTTTATTCTCGCAACCACAGTCTCGCAATATTGCTATTTCTAGTAAATTCTGTTGAATTTTATTCTCTTCGACACTCTCCTTATTAGAAGTTCATTTGTTTTCTAATAGAGCAATGCGTCGTCTTGAGAAACCATACATGCAAGCAAGGATGCAGAAGGATTTTAATTTTGTTTCTTTCTAAATGAATATAATGTTTGTTTGGTCTGTATCGATGAGCAAGATAGTATAGGTGTCATTTTATGATGCCAAAAAGTACGTGCAGCCAAACAAAGGAAAACCCAATGTGATATGCTAACAGTGTAACCACCAGGTGTGGAAAGCACAGTGTGAAGCGGGCTATTTGTTTAAACTGTTGTCAGATGAATCTGATTAAATTGTTTTTCTAATCAATTTGTTATTATGTTGGTGGAGATTTTCGGGTTTTGCTGCATTGGAGGCTTTGATGACTGCAAAGCCTCCAACGCAGCGAAATCCGAAAACCTTCACCAGCATTCAGCAACGCAATGCTGCGAAAGCCTTCAATGATCATAGCAAAACTCGTTGTTTTTAATAAATTGTGTGGAAGTGACAAAGTTTTTCATTACATCTCATAATTACTATGGCTTTTTCCAGCGGGAAGGCATCCATGGCAGCTAGGGATGCACCGCTTCCTTTAAAAGAACAAATAAAATAAAACAAGAATTGAAAATAAAGAAATCGACTGATTTTGTATGTAGTGTCAGTAGCGAAATGCCAAATTAGATAACTGTAATATTTGAATAATGCTCCAGTGGTGACACTAAACTATAGATGAAATTACTTTGGGATTGAAACTTCAGGATAGATGGGTAGGGGCTTGGCAGGAAAGAATCTCCTCCCTCACAGCCAATCATAGACGGAGGGGAGGTAAGTGTTGCTAAGGGGAACCATGCTGCGTTGCCACTATGTCCCATGTAAACAAAATACTTTGTCTACATAACATATGATTACATAGTAAAAGGTTTATGTAGTAGATCTGCCCAACTCCCAGGACTTCGTTGCAGGCAAAGGGAACATGTAAAAGGGCACTTATGCACAACCTGGCAACAATGCACACAAGCCGCCACAAACGTCAATCCCAAGTAATTTCCTCCAGACTAGTTGTATGACGGGATGATGGAGAGTGAGAGAGAGACTGCAGTGCATGGAGGGCAAGGATGTACCCAGGGAGAGGTCCAAATCCTCCCTCCCCTGATTTATGTACAGACATTTGTGGAATCTGCGATAACCATGCTACAAACTTGCTACGTTGCCACTTGCTGCATTGAGTTATGATGACTAAAAATGTTATGCAAGTTTATATTATTTGAATAGGACTTTTACTTAATCAATTACTGAAAATTGGTTATCCTCCTCACCTCCTCCTCCCCACCTGAAGCAAATTTCTGGGCACATGCATGGTGTAGGGTGTTATTTGATTTGAATAACCTGCTGTTTTGGCAACAGTAACAGCCTGGGAACTTAATACAGAACCCCTTTCTCCCTCAACCACTACCGAGTTACTGTCCACTGGACTAGAGATCAGTCTACAAATGCATCTACTGGGAAAGCAGGAGAAGGGGTTATGGAACCTGCATGCTTCATAGAATCCTATGCGTATATGCTCTTATGGATGAGGTCATTGACTGCATTGCCTCAAGTGTTACTTAGTGCATATAGCATTATTATAATTCATTTATTGGTGTTCAGTTGTTTCGTTTGCTGTCACTGAATAATATAGTGTAAGTTTCTTGTGGAGTGTGAAGTTTAGAAGTGGTTTTGTTTTATTATTATTTACGCATTTATAGAGACGTAGGGAAGCATCATGCCAACAGATTCCACCATGCATTCGGGGGCTCCAGCTGATGTTGTTGCTACTTGTGGGACTGCGGGGAGTGAGATTCTTCAACAGGAATGCAACTGTTCCATTGAAAATGTACTCAATAAACTCTTCAGTGCATTTTCTTGTCAAAATAAATTGCCAACAATCGAAAGTGGCAGATCAAAACAAATACTAACAGACTTGAAGACCAAATCCAAACCTTTTACGAGACGATTTCATGAAAATCCCAATGACTCTGTGATGTGGTTATTTGGCTGCAGTAAACTAAAGAAACTACTGGCTCTTGCTCTTTTAAGCATTGAAAAAGATTTGTTGCTGAAATTAAACTGGGGGCCGTTTTACGAGGACGTGACTGACTTCTTTGAAAGAAGGTACCGGAGAGTAGAACAACACTACAAATAAACTGATGTGGGCAACTTTTTCCATAATTATATGGCAAATTAAATGTTGTTAGCACTGGGATCATTCTCAATATTTACTTCTGCTTGACAATTAAGAAAAGAAAAAGGAGCGTTACTAAGACGTAACCAAGCATCAATTGTTAACAATAGTCTTTAGTAGGTGGCGTGGTGGTGGCAGCTAAAATATAAGATATTTCTTAAACAATGCATTATATGGAAAAATGTTTCAAACAAATGTTGCAAAAGATGGAACTTCCTACAACTCTTATTCCGATACATTTTTACATTTATCAAATATTAAAGGAAATATTTCAAAATAAATGATAAATGACAAGAGTAAACACCCACTTCTGGTCGACCAATTTTTTACCAAAAACTAATCAGATATTCTAACTTTTATAAAAATGTTAAATATAAAATTTTGGGTTCACCTGATTAATAGTTTTTGAGTTAGAGTGCCCACAAAAATCTATCACATACAAATAGACACACATCATCGAGAAAATAGTCTAAACGTGTTCAGGGGACCTTAAAACATGTATATCTGTTGAAATCTCTAATTCGATTTTTTTCATGAAAACAACACTTTCTCTATACTTCATAAAAGGAGAAAGTAAAAATAACATAATTGTACATTGTATAACACTATATATTGCTTATTTTGCATGTCAGTGTAGAACAATTTCCTCCATTTCAATAATCATGCCTCGCCTCTGGATTTTTATTGTATTATAGATGGTGGACCACTGAGGCACGCCCCCCACTTCTCCCCCTGGTAGTTAAAAATTGTCGGTAGTTCTAGGGTTAATATAACATGCACAATATGGCAAGTGGACAAAGATGGAACAAACAATAAGAAAAATGATCATGTCGTATGAGAACAGTAACATAAATATGTCCATCAAAATTTTCAATCATCACTTACATCCAACTGACAGACGTCATTTATGATCTCATACACGAGGTAATCGTCCAAAGCATGCCTGTCGTAAATGCTAGCATAGGCACAACTATCCATTAAACAAGTAGTGCAAAGATCATCCGTGTCTAATTGAGCCATTTTTGCAAGTTAAATCAAACGGCTCCACCAATCTCTGATTCTTAAATCAAGGAATAACTAGATAAAAGAAGAAAATGGAGGCAGTTATACAAAAGATATGCTACAACAAGAGTCTCAATAAAAATCCAATAAAAGAATTTCAACATCGGTGGTGAGATTTTTCTCAAAAGCAAAACATAAAAAATAAACATGGTATGCATAAACACTAATGTACAGCATAAGCAATTTAAGCCGAGTACAGAATCGCCCATAACAAATTATTACTAACTATTGAATTAATGACCTACATTTATCCTCACTAAGCTTGGCAAACTCAAGTGGTTAGAAATAACAAGCATTTGAGTAATTTTTAATAACTTCTATAATAAGATCACTGAATATATATGTATCTGTATGTTGATTTATGGAAGGTCTCATAAAATCATAAATAACACAGAACCAGCAAGAGATCCTTAGGGATCATAGGGTGGGTGGTTTGTGAATTCAAAAGTATTACTAATGGTTCACTTTGTCGATGTATACAATGAAATAAACCAAAATTTGTCTATCTAACAACCCAAAACAGGTAAACCTCATTCTAAATGATCACTACCTAAATGTGTAAGTGAAAAACATAAAATCACTATAAGACTTTCAAGAAACACTTTGTTAACTTAGGAAAAGAGAGTTAAATATTCCAGCAAGAAAAATATTCCATGGACCACAGTGAAGAATGGTTGAAGGAACGCATCTTTGAAATAATAATGTTAATTAAATTTTCAAAAAAGCATTGGTATTTTATAACGGCCTTTTCAAGCACAGGAAACATTTGCAAACTATCCATACTTTTAGGGAGACCTATGAAATGTCAAAATATTGGGTCGAGTGAATAAAAAATAAGCAAATGCTTAAGATTTCCCTCACTTTTTAAGCAAATGCTTAATTTGGGGTGAATAAAAAAATAGCATTTGCTTTGGCTAGAAAGAAGAAGCATTTGCTTAAAATTGTGTGAATAAAACCGAACTTAAAGCATGTGCTTAAATTTTTTAAGTGTGGTCAAGGGCTTGCTAAAATATTTCTAAGTACTATATTTTAATGATAATTGATCCTAAACATAAATATGGCAATTTATGGTGACACGAAAGGTTAAAAAATACGAGAAAAGTTTCAACAACCAACGGTTAGAAAAATTTATATCGTTTCTCTGAAGAAAATGTTAAGTACCTATATTTCAAATCTGTTTCTCAGAGAATATCAAGAGAGACATGGTGGGGCACTGTCTTCCAAACAGAAGATGGAATTATTTTTAAGGTACTTAAGTGATCCCGAATTTCAAATAGGAGTCGGGGAAGATCACCACGTATAATGCACAACTGTATGTAAGACAGAAAAATTTGTAGTGGCCAAAATCACTATAAAGGCAAATAAAGGGCTTGCTTAGATACTTCTAAGTAATCTATTTTCATGATAATTGATCCTAAATAATTTTGTAGCTCATGAAAGACTATTCTAATTAAAGGTGTATAAAAATATCATTCGCCGTAATTCGAACACTAACAATCTTTCGAAAAGTCTGAAAATTATCACTAACCTTCAAAAACACTCATAGCACCAACAAAATATGATTTATATAACGCCGTACATCGATGGCAAAAAAAAACAGACCCAAACAAATATTTTAAAGCTACGGATATTATGGTATCGTACACGAATGCGTAACAGATATTTCTCTCAACACTAACTTATCACGCGAGGAATACACAAAAATTAACAAATATAATAAAATCTAAACATGCAGTACAGAAGCAACTCACTTTAAAATATATCAAGTAATAATTCACACGTTATGGTGACGATGTTTATATTTACTCGAAGCACGGCAAAAAGCTGAGCACCAGAACTCCTGCGCACTAAATTACTTAAATCCACCAGAGAAAATAGACATGCAGTACAGTAACAACTCACTTTAAAATAAATCAAGTAATAATTCAGTCGTTGTTATGGTGACGATGTTTATATTTACTCAAAGCACGGCAAAAAGCTGAGCATCAGAACTCCAGCGCACTAAATCACTTAAATTCAACAGAGAAAATACGAGTAAAAAGTAACGACAAAAACTTTGAAAAACATAAGCACTTGGAAATATTTAACCAGTTGCTTCAAAAACAAGAAATGCGTTGTAAACACCTGAACCTCAGGAAGCGTAACCTTGCCAACTTGTCAATGTCATATATAGTGTTGCCAACTATGTTATTTTCCCCCGGAGATTACCGATTAAGTAAATGTTCTCTGGTTTCAAGGTTTTACATCAATTTTTCCGAGTCAGTGCATTTAGTTAGTAATTACGAAGAAATGGAAACTCGGCCTAAAGTACAAATGAACTACAGGCTTGTGACAGCTTAACAGAGATTTATAATACATTGTACTCTAAATGAATGAATTTTCCAATAACGTTCCAGGGGATAATTTTTGCTAAGATTGAAGGCCCGAGTTTGATTCCAGAAACTATATTTCACACTTGATTTATATGGAGATTTTAAAATCCACCATGCTTGGTATTTTTTTATGCTGAATAAAATATTTTAACATATATATAGGTACCTACATCGAAACGGGGTTTGTACAATGGACCATTCCACTAGGTCACCAGATTGAAACGAAAACCTATGAGTTAGTAGCATTAAGGTATTATGTATGTACGTCATGAAAATTTTGGTCCATAAAAGTCATTTTAATAATGAAATTTAAACGATAAATAAGTAAGTTGATTCAAATTTCGGGAGGGAAGCTGAGCTGAGAGTTTGGCATGACGCACATATTGGTAGAGGGTAGCCGGTGTTTGATAAACATTTCCCTTTCTGGATACATATAAACCATTTGGAATCATTAATATTGTGATTTAGAATAAAAAACCATGACGTTTTGTAAAGCAACCACAAATAACCTAGCCAAGGGTGGTATTGAGATGTTTCGGATTATTAATGTACAAATATATGTTCCCAGCTGATTCAACTCTTGCCTACACGCAATGGCTACCTAAGAGGTAGTGCAATGGAAGCTGGATAGCGAGTTAGAAGAGAAACCCGGTTCCGGAATTAGCCTACTCTTAACGAAGAACACCAAGGGGGCCAACGGCTTATCGTCCCTTTCTAAGGATGGAACAGCTGCATTTGCGCGGTCTCCACAAACCACACAAACAGGGGGCCGGACGACCTTGGAAAAAATCTTAAATGCGCAGGATTCGTGCCCGGTGCCTTTTCAAGCAGCAGACGATTAGCAGCCAGCGTCCTAACCGCCACTGCTGAGAACAGAGGAGCTAAGCAAGCGAGGTAAGTGAATTATCATTATATATCGACGTTTCTTACAAAGGAGGATATATATAACAGGAGGATACTAATGTCCAGCCCAAACTACAAGAGCTAGAGAGCTGAAAGTTTTAGTTTTTGTAGATATGATGGAGAAACCTACAGATAAAATGAGACTTCTTACCTAAGTGACATGAGTTCGACTCCAGAAATTCCGAATTTTGCGTTTTTTCCCATAAGAAAAGCATTGCGCCATTTTTGTAAATTAATTTTGCGCACTTGCCGGTAAGCTAGAAAAATGAAATTTTCAGTGTTGCTAGATGGCCGCAATATCTATTAGGAATTATTGTCACTTTTGCTTACAGTGTCCCGGGTTCGACTCCAGAGACCCCGGAATATCTCCCATAAGTTAGCATGGGAAAACGTAATCCAGTGTGTAGATCAATCTAATAAGTTTAGGGAGCTGAAATTTTGCAAGGTTATAGATTTTTTCTCATAACCAACTATAAAAATGAAAAATTTAAAAATTGTTAATTTTTTGGGGTTGTTCTAACCCCATATGGACATTATAGTTTAATAATTTTTATCTTGAAAACTATATGCTGTAGGTTCGAGTTTTTGAAATCATTTTGTAGAAGATTATATATAAAAAGAAAAGAAATTTTGAAAAAGTTCAAAAATTCGACCGCTGAAAATTCACAATTGTTTAAACATATTTTTGAGGTTTATGTATTGACGAATGTGCTACGAAGCTGAATTTTTTTTACCGTTACATTTTGTGAAAGAACGAAATAAAAAATTATAAAAATTTTGATATTTTAAATTCTTTACCTGTTAAAAATTCTTCAAGTTTAAATGAATAGATAAATGTTTAGGTATTTTGGGGCAAGATAGGCAGCAGAAATTTTAAAGTTAAGTAGAGCTCAGTGCATTTTAACGAACAAACATTTGAAAAGCTCCAACAAAGTGTTATTGCGGCCGCATTTAACTTTCGAAATTTAAACAATTAAATAAATATTTTTTCACTTCTAGATGTTCTAAAACTTCAAATTTGACAAAAATGTGTGGAATTAGCAACTTACATTGGATAAAGTGTAATATTCTTAAAATTGCAAATTTAAGGTATTGTTTTAATCAAATATTGTTCAATAAGGAAATATAGAAATTGGGTGCAGAGGTGAAATATTTTGAATTAAAAAAATATAGGAAATATAGTAATTGGGTGCAGAGGTGAAATATTTTCAATTAAAAAAATATTTGTAATAATGCCATATTATCTCTCTGAAATATTTATTTTTATCAGGGCCAGATGAAATGCTTGTAGAATGCAAGCACCAACTACTTGTATAATATTACTCCTTATATAATAATTCTCAAGTGTCCATCTGCCTGTCTGTCCAAGTAGTTTTGCGCATTTCGCAATGGAATTAAGAGCTGAAAGTTTCACAATCGTTAATCCTCCTTAAGGTGGTCCCCAGAAAAATCAAACATCCAGGAAAAAGTCCCGGATTCGACTCCGGGAGACGATTATATTTTCCCATGAGTTATCACGGGATTTTCGATTTTTTATGGGGTAAGGCTTATTTCATTCAGTCATTAAAATATGTCAATATTGTCCGAATTTCCCCTTTTATGTTTTATTCGGCGACTAAAACTATAAAATATCTTATTAAAGCGATGTTTAGATCTTACACGGAAGAATTTGTCAGAAACACGCATTTCTTTTCGAAATTTTATAACTTTTTCCTACTCTTTCCGGGTGTTGTCAAGGCGACCCACATTGTTGCCTCAGACTGAATTAGCGTCTATTAAGCCTTCAAATAGACGAAATAATTGCGTTATTCGCTTCGCGAGTTTTATGAAACATCGAAATTATTGTTGTAGCAACGTCAAACGTATAATTTCAGATAACCTATAAAGCTCATTTGTATTTAAAGAAGCAGCCTTTAACCCTTTGCCCTCATATTTCTTCATATGGTGATTCCCAGCCAGGTTAGGTTTTTTCATGTTAATTCTTACATTTTAACTTCTCTTATTTTTCTTCTTTTCAACTGTTGGAATCCGAGGTGTTTTAAGCTTCACCCATCAGAGAGCTATACGTCGCCTTTTCCAGAGTTTCACGTTTAGAAGACATCGGAGCGAAGATCTTAGAAAGTTATGGTCAAGGAAAGATGAGAGATGGTCATTTCTACACAAGAAATATTGTTTATAAACAAATACTACGAGATTTTTTGGGACAGATTATATGAATCTGTAAAACCTTTTTCGAATATTTCTGTTTTTATTTTAATTTTACTAACTACTTCTTACTATCGGAATTGCCCGTTGCATATATCAACAGTAAAGTCTGTGTGTGTCTATATATAATTTTTTAACGCACACACCACTCAGAAGTTAAATTTAAATCATGCTACAAGTCCCGTTGATGTTCAACGTATAATTTCTCTAGTAATATTATATAATCCGTACAAAGTCAGCCCGGCATATAATCATTTATAACCTTGAATAATATTAAATAGTGAAGGAAATAAATAGGTACATTTTAATGCCGTTGTGAGTGTTAAGATCGTTGGCACGCGGCCAATCTAATCTCACTAATACCACAAGTTTAATTAGTAAGTCATCCGATTGGATTTGATTATTATTTATGCTTTCATCCAGTAAAACAATGATCTCCAAACGTTTTTGATCGCGCAACCCTATGTTAGTAATAATAAATAGCACGCATCCACT
This sequence comes from Tanypteryx hageni, assembly GCA_028673005.1. Lineage (NCBI taxonomy): Eukaryota > Metazoa > Arthropoda > Insecta > Odonata > Petaluridae > Tanypteryx > Tanypteryx hageni. Next base: position 11,618,578 of record CM054119.1, on the reverse strand, counting down.
GATATACGTAATATTTATTTATTTATAAATTACCGTAAATACCCGCGTGTAATGCGCACTTTTTTCGAAATATTTGAGTTAAAAATTAGGATGCGTGTTATACGAGGGTTTATAATTTGATTTCAACAATTTCGGGAAATTCTTCGTCACTGGACCATTCTTCTTCGATGTTGTTATCGGAATCGTCATCTTACGCATGACGTCACCCTACACCGGCGCCCGGCCTGGTGGTGAAGTATTGGTACTACTTACGATTAGAAACAATTGCAGCTGATGCCTTTGAGTACGGTGGGAGTTGATGCTTCTAGTAGAACTAAATAAAGTTATCGTTCCCTACCTTTTTCTCAGCATTCGTACGTGATTTATTCTTGATTCTTCGAGTCTGTAGTTAATTATGGTTATTTGCTATCGTTTTTAAGTGCTCCAGAGTGTTCTAATAAGGGTAAAACTGAAGGTTGGGCGTACCCGTCCACCTCAGGCGTGACTAAAACGTATGTAAAAAAACTTCCACATAGGATTAGCGTCATTCCATTTTATTAGCTCAAAGAATGTCATATGCCATACTATAAAATTAATATAATTTGATTTATTATGTCCTAATATCACCTTGTAAGAAAACATAAAATATGTAATGATTGAGTTAGCTGACGTTCTTTTGGAACGTTATTCGAAAATTCCATTTCGCACTTTCGTTATGTTACCAATACATAATGCCAATATTTCGATCATTGCTTTAGACCACGTTACACCATCTACTAAATTCTGGAATGGTAACGCTAAAAAGATCTCTTCGTGCTATACGCGGGTATATAGAAAAATCATAGATTACGAGGCTGAAAACCCCCTACGCATTATACGAGGGTGCGCATTATACGCCGGTATTTACGGTACTTCATTAAAAGTGTAACTCATACCAACGAAACAAATTAACGATATATTGCCTGTAGGAGTAATAACTATGTGAGAAATGAAGGCAAATCAAAAATCAAATGGAAATGAAAATAGGTAGTATTATATAAATAATACACCAAAATATTATTTAAAAGCATATTACGTATTGTAGAATAGGTCGTCATTTGCAATGCATTTTTATTTAAAATTGAAAGTTAAAACTTGAATATAAATGAAGAACAGAATGCTTTTTACGGAATATATGTTGATCTCATGCTGAATAAATCATGCAGGAGCATTAAAGAATAGGAATTAGAGTAGAAGAAGATATATGCATCTACTTATATATATAGGGTGAGGTAATAGTCACTGAAGGGGCATTTCCGTACAGAAACGAACGAAACGGATTTTGTGCTGTTTACTGATTAACGAACATTACAAGAAGTAACAACAAAGCGATAACAATCAACAGCGGTGGCAGATGCTGGCTGATACACGTCCGGCGTGTCACGTTGACTTATTCGGACGCTGGCTAATACTCGTCCGGATAAGACTCTGGCGGAGGCGGAAGTCCCTCGCCGGCATACCTTCTCTTTCTTCTCTCTAACGCCCCTGGTGGCGTCGCCGGGAACCGCGGAGATAATTCCTAAGCGCTATGCGCCGCGAAGACGTTAATGGCTATGACCGCTACATCACCCCCATGGCAGTGCTGAAGGCTATCTGTAACAGAAAGGAAAGATGGCAAAACAAGGAGAAATAAAAGGGAACAAAATGATAATGCAGGTGAGGTAAGGGTAAATTAGGTGGAAAAGTTCTGTAAACGTGCAGGAAGGTGAACTCTTCTCCCTGCCCGCGTCGTCTGCCTTCCAGGCAGGGCTGGAAGGTCCATTGCATCTCCTGGGCGGTTGAGCACGGTGTCTGCTGGAGACATCGTAGTGGCAGCTGGAGCTGCGAGGAATGCTGGCTTGAGCCGATCAACAGACTCGCAACTCACGGCCACGGAGTCGCCCCATATAATTCTTCTCACCCCTCTGCAGGACTTCGCATGGACCCTCAGAGGCTGGTTGCAATGCGGCGCGTGTGGCATAATTTCGCACAAAAACATGCGATGAGGATGGTAAGGCCTCGAAGATAAAGGTTGGACGCTCACCATGTCGAGAAGCAGGCTTGGGACATAAATGCCCCATGCGCTGTCTCAGCTGCACGGCGTAATTTGTTTGCGTTACGAGGACCGGGCCAGCTGGCGGTGAAAAAAAATCACCAGGGAGCCGGAGTGGCTCTCCATACACCAATTCGGCAGACGTGCACCCAAGATCCTCCTTCCACGCAGCTCGGAATCCAAGCAGTATTGCCGGCAAGACGTCCACCCAATCGGCCGTTTCATGACATCGGATGGCGGCTTTCAGTTGCCGATGGAGGCGTTCTACGAGCCCGTTGGCGGCTGGATGGTAGGCTGTTGTATGCATATGTGTGGCGCCGGAGAGATCTGCCAACTACCGAAACAGCTGACTTTCAAACTGACGTCCTTGGTCGGTAGTTACACGGAGTGGCATGCCAAACCGCGACATCCATTCGCGGAAGAAGGTTCTCGCCACCGTCTCTGCCGTGATGTCTGCGATGGGGATAGCCTCCGGCCAATAGGTGAAGCGATCGACGCATTTCAGACAGTACTGGAAACCTCTGGAAACGGGTAAGGGATCAACCAAGTCTAGGTGCACATGTTCGAATCTGCCTTCGGGAGTAGGGAAGGTGCCTACGGGTGATGAAACATGTCGCGTCACCTTGGACCGCTGGCAGGGGATACACGCCCTCACCCACTATCTGCAGTCCTTCTGCACTGCGGGCCAAACAAAACGTGTGGAGACGAGCCTGGCGGACGCCTTGACGCCGGGATGGGAAATGTTATGCACAGAATTAAAAACCTGTCGTCGCAGTGGGGCAGGCTCAAACGGGCGAACAGTGGAGGTGGACACATCGCAATACAGTTCTACTTCCGAGTCGGAAAGAGAAACCTTCCGGAGGACGAGGGAAGAATCCGATTGGAGCAATGCCTTTAGTTCGTCATCATCAGCCTGCGCCCTTGCTAGCGCTTCGTGACCGATCGCGGGCGTCAGTGAGTCGACGCGGGCGTCGTTTTCACTCCCGGCGATATGGCGAATGTCCGTTGTGAATTGTGCTAAATAATTCAGGTGACGGAATTGCCTCGGAGAGCACTTCTCCGGTTTCTGCCGGAAGGCAAAAGCTAACGGCTTCTGGTCTGTATATACAATGAAATGACGTCCTTCGAGCATGTGCCGAAAGTGACGTACGGCCTCGTAAATGACTAAATGCTCGCGACCCTATGGACTATAATGGCGTTGTGCGGAATTCAGCTTCCGGGAGAAAAAGGCTAGGGGTTGCCAACCTTGCGGAGTACGCTGCTGAAGAGCGGCGGCCAACGTGAAATCCGACGCGTCTGCGATCAACGCCAACGGAAGAGTGACGTCCGGGTGGTTGAGGAGGGTAGCAACGGCGAGGCTCTGTTTACAATTTCCGAACGATAAATCTAAATCAGGCGTCCCCTCTATGGGTGTGTTCCCTTTAACTTGTCGGCCCTGTAAAACAGCGTGCAATGGTGCCTGAAGCCGTCACTCAGCTTGGGAAAATCACGCAACGCGGTCACTTTCTCCCGAGGGGGCGCTGCACCGTCCCCGGAAACCACGAAGCCTAAAAATGTCACTTTAGGGCGACCCAGGACGCATTTCGCGGAATTCACCAGTCCACCGTACTCTCGTAGGCGCGTAAAGAGTTCTGCTAGGTGCCGTACATGCTCTTCCTCGGAGGTAGAGGCCACCAGCACATCGTCGAGGTACACAAAACAAAAATCCAATCCCCTTAATATCGCGTCCATAAATCGTTGAAAGGTTTGAGCCGCGTTACACAATCCAAAGCACATAAAGGGGAACTCGAACAAGCCCAAGGGAGTGGTAATAGCCGTTTTGTGGATATCGTCTGGATGAATAGGAATCTGCCGGTACGCTCGAACGAAGTCGATTGTCGAGGAAACAGTCTTACCTACTAGATTGTGGGAGAAATCCTCCATATGGGGTACGGGGTAGCGGTCGGGCACCGTCCGCGCGTTCAGGGCGCGGTAATCACCGCAGGGGTGCCAACCGTCGCCTTTATTTGGTACCATATGGATGAGGGAAGACCAGCTACTCTCTGAGGGCGGCTAACATTGCTCGGAACTCACTCTTGGCAATGGCAAGCCTATCCGGGGCCAGGCGTCGTGGCTTGGAAGAGACGGGAGGACCGGCAGTCGTGCGGATGTGGTGCACCGTGGAGTGTTTCGGCTCCCTTGGCGTTCCTGCAGCCCGCGTTATCTCTGGAAACTGCGAAAGAAGGGTATGGTATTTACCGCCGCCGGTTACGCATTTGATGTGACCCATGGGGGCACGCGGGACCCTGCCGTCAACGTGGAGCGTGGTGATGCTGTCGAAAAGGCGTTGATTTTTCATATCGACGAGAAGACCGTAGAAAATCCGCGTCGATGATTGGCTTGGAGACATCGGCGACCACGAAACGCCACGCGAATTCCCGCCGGACACCCGAATTGAGATTCACCACCAACCAAACGTACGTGGAGATGTTCGCGGCGTAGAGTTCGTAATTGGACATCACCCTTGGTCCCTTCACTTACGTCCGAGGAAAGACGCAAAAATCGGACCCGGTGTCGATGAGATAGCGCGTCTTCGTCGGGATATCGGTCACGAAAAGGCGGCTTGGCGACAGGCAGCAGTCGGTTGCCGCTTTTACCGACCGCCCTCCGAGTTTTTCGCGACGTAGGAGCAGGGCTGAGTGCATTTTTGGGTGGCAGATGCTGGCTGATATTCGTCCGGCGAAGACTCGGGCGGAAGTTGAAGAAGTGGAAGTCCCCCGCCGGCGTACCTTCTCTTTCTTCTCTCTAACCTCCCTGGTAGCGTCGCCGGGAACCGCGGAGACATTTCCTAAGTGCTATGCACCGCTATGCCACTAAGACGTTAATGGCTATGACCGCTACACTAGTAATACCTTGATCTTTAAATTTACCTTTAAATTATGAAGTTTGGTGTTTATTTGGTTAGTAGTTTTTGAGTTAGAGCACAAAATTGCTGTCGTGCACAGACATCATGAAAATAGTAAAAACATATTTGGGAGACCTTAAAAAATATACTGTATTTACTTGTGCGTTTATAAATGCAGTCATTTTGACCACTTTTCTTATTCTGTTGGCTGCCATTTTCTTATAATCAATCACTCATGCCTGAATGTTTGTGACTTTTATTAATTTTTAATGTACTTTCCAAAAAACTGATGAAAATACAGACATCTCCATCACCTTTGGCATTCTGGGATATCAAACCTACTTTAACCTGTGCATTCATTCTGACCATTGAAGTGAAACTTGCGTAAGTTATGGTGATTGCACTGGTTTTGGAGGGAATGATGTTTTGTAATGTGCTCTATAAAGCAGTTTCTCTTCTACCACAATGAGGGATGTGTTGTCAAGCTGACCACAGATATACATGTGTCTCTGATGTCACGTGAGGTTTGCACATGCCGGTGAGACTTTGTACGGCATCGGCGCACCTTCATTGGCCTTCTGTATGCTAGTGGGTCTTACAGAGCCGACACAAACATTTCAGATTTGTGGTCTTGGGAATTAGGTCCTGGATTTTCACTCAAACCATGCCACACAAACATTTCTTGGAAATAATGAGGTTCTTTTGCTTTGATATACAAGCTACAGCAGAAAAGGCTGCAAACAGACAAATTTGTACTTGCTTAAGTCATTTGAGATAAATTAATTGTTAACTGCATTCTTTGCTACAAGCCCTATGAGAATATTACTGTGAATCGGCTGCTTTTTCCCTCTAAAGCTAGATGGCCATTTATGCAGTACATGGCAAATTAGCCAGATAAGTTTGGCATAAAAAACTGATTAGATGATGATGTCAAGACTAATGTTGTTAATAGTTTTCCTTACCTTGAGAAAGAAGCAATGCAGCCCACCGAACAGACTTGCTGAGCACGTGGGTTTGCATCTTATCAACCCATACATGAACAGAGGAAGGAATGTTACTTGTGATAACTTCTTCACCTCACTGAATTTAGCAAAACTGTTGAAGGATAAATGCGCAAGCCTCGTAGGCAGTCAACCAAAGCAGAAGGAAAGTCCATTACTCTGTGAAGTCTATGCTCGATCCACTCCACACGACGGTCCTGTACAAGCATGACATTACATCTTACCAAGGTAAAGTGAGCAAAAACATCCTCATACTCTGCACTCTTCATCCTGATGTGGGCATAGACGGGAATCATTCGAAGAAAATTCCCGAAATAATATCATTTTACAACACAACTAAGTGTGGTGTTGGCATAGTGGACAAAATGGCATGCAAGTACATGGTGAAATCCATGAGTCGTAGATGGTCTGTGCACATTTTTCAATGTATTCGACCTCGCAGGCATCAATGCCTACATCCTGTATGAGGAACTTACTGGTGCAAAAATACCTTGAAGGAAATTCATTAGGCAGCTTGCTACAGAACTAACAAAGCCTTACTAGTTATCCTGGAAATTAGCAGCTCCTTTACCTACTATGGAAGAAGAGGGCAAACAAAGTTCTCGCCACCAGCAATGCAAGGTTGGTCACTGCAACAAGAATAAAGCAAACGTCAAACATGCAATAAAATTCTGTGGAACATGCACAGCAATGGTGACAGGAGTGTGTGACTGCATTCAATGTTCTGAATAGCTTTTGAGAATTGAAAAATGAAGCCAAAAAATGGAAACCAAGCTTATATGGCTTCTGCTACTTTTGTGTTTCTTTTGATTAGCTAGCAATTATTGTATATTTATGTAATATTGTACTTACCAAAAATGTGGATGTCTTCTTCATGCTATGGTCTCATCAATGTGACAGCCAGAATTAGTCCAGGAGATGCATCTTGTTTCATTACTTGCTTTCCGTAAGAATTATATTCTAATAATTACTTGTAATATTCATAAAGTTTCTGTAATTCTTGTTTCTTTACATGTTTCCAACTTAATAAAGGAAGAATAAGTAATTTTACATTCCTCTGTAAACTGTCTGAAATGGTCGAGCATCTTAAAAGCCAGAAATGTACCAATTTATCGAGTAGCAGTCAAAATGATCACTCCAGTAAATGGAGGTAGATGGGATGTGTGGTAAACCTAGTGTTAAGATTTATGTTATCATACAAAAATAGATAAGTATTAATGACTTAATCCAGTGTTTTTCAACCTTTTTTGAGTGGCAGAACTTTGGAATGAAGAAAAAATTGACAGAATGCCTATATACATACAAATATATGTACCATGGCTATGAGAATACTACTACTGCAGCAGGTTAAAAGTTGTAAACTGCAACTTTCTCCTTACCATGATAAGGAAGATACAAAACTTCATTTGTATAGGTACATGTTTTATATTGACTTCAAATTAAGTTTTGGGTTGCCACGTTCTGATGCATGTGAAACATGTGATTGGTATTTTATAAAAATTACTAATGCAAAAATTGAGACTGGGAGGTACAGTTTGGAGAAAGAACGTGAAATCGTCATAAAAAAGTTGTATATTGAGATTAAAGCAGATACTAATGCAGCAAAAGTGAACCAAGCATTGTTTTTGTTGATGTACAGCAAGTATTGTTCACTTTCATATTACATCACAGTAATGTTTTAGCAATGGCAACATGCCAATTAGAACTTTTGTATTCATTAAGCATGTAGTGGCAATGGAAAAATGTTTTTGTGGCATGATGCTGTTACTAAACATGGCTATGCTGAATCATATTGTTTGATTCATTATGTTAAGGACAGATTTTGACCACTTCATGAGTGCTGAAAAGAATAGGTACATAGGTCAGAAAAAACAACAGGAAAAGAAACTGAAAATTCTTACTTTACTGTATTTTCTAGTAGATCAGAAATAAATCACTGAGGTAAATCAGAAATTTTTATTCAGTGGCTATACCTTCATGACCAGCAATCTCAATTTTGCTCTAATTGAGAGAATGAAAAAAAAACTTGTATGGTGTAAATTCCTTTTGGATAAGTTGAAGTATTAACTCAGGCTTCTCCTAGCAAACTGTTCACGGTGTGCCACATGACACGGGTGCAGTACAAAGATGTTAGTCTAATAGAAAATTTTATTTAACAAAATTCAGCACTAAACATCAAACATTTATTGATCCAAATTTCATATGACAATCCAACTTTTGTATGCAGGCAAGTTTCACAAAATGTTCTGCAACCTTAGAGCATACAATCCATCAAGAAACAAAATAGGCAGACTTGCTAAACATTCAGGTAATGTGGTGTCATGCCTTCCATCACCTGAGCAGATAATTACATTATATGTCAGTCCTTTTTCAATCTTCCTTGCAATGAAGGATCATGCCTCTGTAGAACACAGTACTTTCTGGAGCTAACAAAATTGAAGAAAATAATGGATCTTACAGGGCTTCCTGGTATGATCCCCAAATACTTGCTTTTTTGTCACTTTGTCCACGGTCAACAATACGATCACATCTAAACCAAAATGAAAGTGTCAGTTGAAACACTTCAATTTAAGCCAGCATGTCAGCTCCACAACATGTTGGCAACAATTTTTTATTAATAGAAACTGCTTTATGGCTATTTTGGACATTTCCTTTTATGGACATTTCAAAATCTATTGAAGTTAGGTTCATCAACAATCATTAAATAAAAATATTCAAAATTGATGTTCAAGTATGTCTTGTTTTCCCAAAAATTTAATAGGTGGCACTTGTAACAATATTCGAGGGAGCCCTTCAATCGTCTTTCAATAAATTGATTTTCAAAAAGATTTCCTTGAATCAATGGTGCCTAAAAGTGCAAACAGATAGGAGCACATATTTTTCATTTTACAAAATATTTAATATTTATTATTTTAATACAATAAAAAATATGGTTAAAAAGTCTTAACATGTTTATTTAGAAATATTGGAATAAAAATTATTATTAAATTTAAAAAAAAAAACGTTTTATTTTAACTAAAAACAGTAGAAAATGGAGGGGGCATAAATCCCTTGCAATGACGTTGTATACAATTCTGGTTACACTAATAATCTAAGCCATATTTTATGCACACATCTTTGAAATGAAATCTTGGATGATATTCAAGATGAACATTGCTGCTGAATTTCTTTGGACATATACTACATTGAATGATTTTACTTCAAATGAGGTGCCTCATGAGAATGCAATCATTCCTTATGTTTAAATGCCATGCAACATAATTTGCAAGAGTTCAGACATTACTCTGTATGGATCCTATCGTAAATGACAATAACATTCTTTTGCTAGAAACCATCTTCACATACATCACAAAAGAACATCATACAACAGTTAAAGTTTCATTTGCAAACTGAGTCCAATAGATCCTAAGAACTTTTTCTATATTTGATATGTATTAATTTGTGTTTATTAAGATGAGCTTTTGCGGGAAATTTCATTGGACATAGATCACATGAAAATGGCTTTTCCGTTAAGTGCAGTGCCATATGATAAATCAAATCCTTCTTATATCTAAATGCCAATTCACAGAATTTGCAAGGGAATGGACATTCTCCTGTGTGGATTCTATTGTGAATGACAAGGATATTCTTTTGCAGGAACGCCTTTCCGCATACATCACAAGAGAACATCCCTATACCACTGTGAAGTTTCATGTGCAAATTGAGTCTATAACTCATTAAGAACCGCTTTCCACAAACTTTGCATTCATGTGGTTTTATATCCATGTGAGTCATTATGTGTCTTCTCAAATCATTTTTTAAAGCAAACTTCAATCCGCATAAGTCACAGACAAATTTCCTCTCCCCAAAATGAGACTTGCGATGATTCACTAAATCCTTCCATTTCTCAAACCCCTTCCCGCATTTCTCACATTCCCACAACCTCTCCCCATCGTGAGCAGATTGGTGGTTATCAAGCTCAAACTTCCTCTTGAAGCTCTTATCACAGTATGAGCATTTGTATATATTTCTTCCAGTATGTGCCAACGTGCTTACTCAGGTAATGCTTCAAAAGGAACTTCTTGCCACATTCTTTGCATTTAAAATCCTTTTTCGTTCCATGTATTTTCTGGTGCTGCATTAAGAATGTTTTCTACATTTGACATGTATTAATTTGTGTTTTTTAAGTTGAACTTTGAGGGCGAATTTCTTTGGACATAGATCACATGAATATGGCTTTTCCCTAGAATGCTGTGCCATATGATAATCCAAACCCTGCTTATATGTAAATGCCATATCACATAATTTGCAAGGGTATGGACATTCTCCTGTATGGATCCTATAGTGAATGCCAAGGCTTTTCTTTTCCTGGAAAACCTTTCCGCATACATCACAAGAAAACATCCCTACACCTGTGTGAAGTTTCAGGTGCAACATGAGGCCATAACTCCTTGAGAACCGCTTTCCACAAACTTTGCATTCATGTGGTGTTATAGCCATGTGACTAATAATGTGTCTTCTCAAATAAGTTTTCAAAGCAAACTTCCTTCCGCATACATCGCAGACAAATTTCCTTTCCCCAAAATGAGACTTGTGATGATTCACTAAATCCTTCCATTTCTCAAACCACTTCCTGCATTCCTCACATTCCCACAACCTCTCCCCATCGTGTGCAGAATGGTGATCATCAAGCTCAAACTTCCTCTTGAAGCTCTTATCACAGTATGAGCATTTGTATGGATATCTTCCAGTATGTGCCAACATGTGAACATGCAGGTATTTCTTTGTAAGAAACTTCTTCCCACACTCTTTGCATTTAAAATCCTTTTTCGTTCCATGTATTTTCTGGTGCTGCATTAATAGGCCCTTGAGGACAAACCTCTTCCCACAGATGGAGCATTCGAATGGTTTTTCCGTCCCATGGATCTTCACATGTCGATTAAAATCACCCTTCCTAACGAATTCTTTCTCACAATGATGGCACTTGTATACCTTCTTATTCTCCTCTTCATTCTTTGCTTCTATTTCTGTGCACTGCTGCTCTCCGATGTTCGACTGTCTCTCTCTCTTCCTCTTTCGGATGCTCCTTAAACTAGGCATTGGCACCTCAGACAATGATGAATTCTTTTCTCCAGTTGGGACTGTCACATTGCAAGCCTATCAAAAATGACAGATTGTTTAATTGCAAACATTAATAAATAAAATTTTGAATATCTTGTCACTCTTCGAAAAATTTGTGATTGATAAATTGATCATTCCCAAATTTAATTTTTGATCAATAGGTTTTCAAAAAATTGATTTTTACAATTAAATAGTTCACTCAAATAATGTAAGCACCATTTTTTCCAAAATCTGTTTTGATGAAACAATGTTGTGCACACAAATGTCTGCAAAATGCTGCAGACTTGTGGCAATATCTGAACTAAAATTCAATATATTTTGTCCTCAAATGTTGGTATCAGTTGAATAATGTTTTATGTAAATCCAAAAGGGCAAACATACTTCCAGCTTCTGTTTCCTGGCATACTTAAAAAATTAAACAAAGGAAAATAACACTGCAAATATTAGTGAATGGAAGGACAACACAAGGAAGGTATTAAAGAGTTCTGGAAATCCATACAAAAGCAGGAATGGATTTGCTCAAAATAGGAAATCAAAACCTAACCTTGTAAGTAAAATAATAGTAAATAAACAAAAACTCATTTAACATAAAAAGGATGTGAATAATCATAATCATGCTGCAGGTTGCAGGTAAACACTATCGCAGGACCTATGTCAAGGAGACACCTGCACATGCAGAAACATACAAAAGCGACTTACTATCGAACCAAAAATTAAAACTAGATAGTAGTGTATGGCATAGAAGGGAGAAGGGAACATATATGAGGTTCTACCCAAAAGGTCCAGGAATTTAATAGAGCACGCAAACCGCTTGTAGTATGGCCACTCGCAGTTAAGTAGTGCTGTCAGTGTCCTTTCTAAATAAGTGTGCAACATGGCAGCTAGCTTAGTGCATGTGTTTGCAAGTTCTGCGCATTTTTGTAATGTCATGTTTGAATGCATCAGGGGCATTAAAATTAGGGAGCGAAGTGATAATACCGTACCTAAAACACATCTTTACTGTTACCTTAGCAAACAGTTGCATCCCATTAGAATGGAAATCAGCCACTTTATACCTATTTATAAAGACAGAAATAAGACAGAAGTTGCAAATTATAGACCAGTAAGCCTAACGTCCGTTGTTTGCAAATTAATGGAAAAATGCCTGGCAGACTATATACAAAAGTTTTTAGAAAATAATTGTATGATATTTGAAGGTCAGGCCAGGTTCAGAAAGGGTCATTCCTGCGAGCTCCAGTAGTTAGGGTTATGTGAAGATATTGCAGAAACATTAGACAATAGCCAGGAAGCGGAAGGTATAGTGATAGATCTAACGAAAGCATTTGATGTAGTACCTCATGATTTATCTTGACTAAGGTTTACACTCTAGGAATAGATATGAGGGTAGTGCGATGGATAGAAGCCTTTCTAGCAAATAGAAAACAAAGGGTTAGGATAAGAGATAGTTTATCCGATGAAATAGATGTCACCTCAGGTGTACCTCAGGGAAGCGTTTTAGGACCGTTATTATTCTTAATCTACATAAATGATTTACCAAGTCAAATATCCTCAAAAGTGAGACTTTTCACAGATGACTGCATCATTTATAGAGTCATTAAAGATGAAAATGACAGAGGTTTACTGCAGAGGGACATAGATAAGCTAATGTCTTGGGTATGTTCAAATAAAATTAAAATAAACGTTAAGAAAAGCAAGCATATTCTATTCTCTGTGAAAAGGGAAAAGAGTAATTTTCCTTACTATATGGAAGGGATACAAATACCGAAGGTTGATAATATAAAATATCTTGGAATACATATTACGAAAGATTTAGCATTCTTCAGGCAGAATGTATAGTTTCAAAGGGTTTCAAGGCACTTAACTTAGTTATGATAAATTTAAAACATAACAGTAGGAAAGCTAAAGAATTAGCATACGAAACTATAGTAAGGCCTATACTGGAATATTCTTCAGGAGTCTGGGATCCTCATGACAGAATACATATTAATAAATTGGAAAAGGTTCAGCGAAAGGCAGCCAGGTTTGTTATGGGTCGTTTTGGAAGAGAGGATAGTGTAACAGATATGTTAAAGGAGCTTGGGTGGGAAACGTTAGAAAAGAGGAGGAAAGTGAAAAGGTTAGTTTGTTTCTAGTGAATGTATACCAGTAAACCGGCCTGGAAAGAACTAAAACTTAAGATTAAAACCCCGACATTTAAAGGCAAAAATGATCACTCGTGTAAAGTTCGTACAAACATTCAAAGAAAAGATGTTGGTAAATATTCATTTTTCAATGGAACAGCATTGGACTGGAATGAATTACCTGAAGAACTTCTTAGGCCCTTTCCTCAAACCGAGAAAGGCTAAAAGGTATTGTTGATTTTAAAGCTTTGTTTCATGCTCAGGGAGGTTAAATGAATATATTCATTTTTGCTTCCTTAGGAATATTCTTTTATAATAACCATGTCTATAGGAATTCTATGGTTTTTACTTTCTCCATATACGAAGTATAGAGAAAGTATTCTTTTCATGAAAAATATCGAATTCGTGATTTAATGGAAATACATGTATTAAGGTCCCCTGAACATGTTTTGACTATTTTCTCGATGATGTCTGTCTGTCTGTGATAGATTTTTGTGGGCGCTCTAACTCAAAAACTATTAATCAGGTCAATGCAAAATTTTATATTTAACATTTTTATAAAAGTTAGAAGATCTGATTAGTTTTTGCAAAAATTGGTCAACCAGAAGTGGGTGTTCACTCTTGTCACATATCCGTAATTTTGAAATATTTGCTTTAATATTTGATAAATGTAAAAATTTGCTGGAATAAAAGCTGTAGGAAATTTCATGTTCTACAACCTTTGCTTGATACATCTTTCCATATAATATATTGACAATGGTCCCAGACCTAACAACATGTAATTTGCCATATAGAGATGGAGAAAGTCATATGTTGCCCAGATCAATTTATTTTGACAGGAATGCTTGGGATTAAGGTGACATTGAAGGAAACTAAGATTACATTATCTGCAAGTGCAGTGTTTATACTTTCTCCAAATACATAGTATGGGAGAAAGTATTGTATTCATGAAAAAAATCAACAAGATTTCAACAAAAATAGACAGTATGAGGTCCCCTGAACACGCTTGACCATATTCTCGATGATCTCTGTGGGTGTGTATGTGATAGCTTTTTCAGGGTGCTCAAACTCAAAAACTATCTATCAACTCAATGCAAAATATTATATTTAACATTTTTATAAAAGTCAGAAGAACTGATTAGTTTCTGGTAGTGGTGCGAGTCCGTATGAATGTGTTGGTGTGTGCAGGTTTTCTGTAAATGTTAAACTGCAGTTTGTTATGTTTTTTGTAATGATCAAATCTAAGGTAAGGATTTATTTTCTATTTGGTGTATAAATTTTATCATTTCGAATTGTTGGTTGAGGCATTGTATGAAATTAGGGATGCTTAGTTTTGCTGTGCCAAAGATTGCAAAAATGTCATCTACATATCGGAGCAGAGTTTTTGGAAAACATGAGAAGGAAGATTTACAACACTTCTCGAAATCAGTCAATAAGAGTTCAGCTATAAAAGGAGACAGGGAGTAACCCATAGTGATACAATCTTTTTGCTGATAAAAGGTAATGTTGATTTTAAAGCTTTGTTGCATGCACAGGGAGGTTAAATGAATGTATTCTTCTGTTGATTCTTTAGGAACATTCTTTTCTAATAACCAGGTCTGTAGGAATTCTATGGTTTCTTTGATAAGTATATTTCAACGGAAATAGATGGTATGAGGTCCCCTGAACATGTTTTGACCATTTTCTCGATGATGTCCATGTGTGTTTGTATGTGATAGCTTTTTATGGGTGCTCTAACTGAAAAACTATTTATCAGGTCAACGCTAAGTTTTATATTTAACATTTTTATAAAAGTCAGAAGAACTGATTAGTTTTTGGTAAAAATCGATCAATCAGAAGTGTGTGTTTACTCTTGTCACTTATCCGATATATTTAAATATTTGCTTTAATATTCAATAAATGTAAAAATGTAGTGGAATAAAAGTTGTAGGAAATTTAATTTTCTACAACCTTTGTTTGAAATATTTTTCCATATAATGCAATCTTTAAGACATCTTATATTTTTAGCTGCCACCACCAAGCCACCTACCGACGACTATTGTTAACAATTGACCCTTAGTTACATCTTAGCAACAGACCTTTTTCTTTTCTCAATTGTTGGAGCATAGTGGCTATATATAATATTGGAAGGCTATGGCTTCAGTTTATTTTTGTTCTTGGTAAAGTCTAAAATTTTCTCAGTTTCTTAAAATATTTTTTATTATGTATGCTATTTGGAATATTTAGATATATTACAGATAGGGAGAACGTCGTATCAGATTTTCTATTGTTGATGAAATCTTGCGTTTTTGATGCGAGTCACTATGAAGTTGTATTTGTTTGAATTGATGGTTTAGCCAATGAGGTATTTTGTATGTAGGGTTGTTGATCCCTGAAACTATGGTTGTCATAGCTATGCATGATTTGTGTAATTTTGGAAGGCAGCACATTACGGAGACAACCAGATTGGAGATATTTGAGGTTTGAATCATTCATCTATTAAAGTGGGGTACGTTTTCAGAGTAATTTTTGTTTTGGTTATCATTTGTTTTAAAGCGTTTTTTGGGATCGTTGTGTTTGGACCTTCTTGGAGAAGTTGATCTACTTTTTGGTATTCACCACAGAAAAGCTATCCTAGCTCAAATCAATCAGGCAATACACTAAACTTGATGCATCTGCATACACAGTTTTGAACAATGACTTAGATCCTATCCCCCACTCCCCCCTTTTTCAGTTACTCAAACATTCTAAATCTGTTCAATTTTCTTCATCTCTTCCCAGTAGTTACTACTTGTATAAATATCCCCTTCTCCCTCCTACACCCCACACTACTGAAGATGACAGGTTAGCTGTCGAAACATTAGGGGCCTGTTTTAATTTTTGGTTAGTTTACTGTATAAGTTGCTTTTATATGTTTCTGCATGTGCATGTCTCCTTGTGACTTAATTCCTGCAATGGTGTTTACCAGAAACCTGCAGCATGAGAGTGTACATTCTTTTTCTATTTAAGTGGACTTTTTATTTACTATTGTATTTTTTCACCGTGTTGCACAACCCTCCCTTTTGAAAGTGAGTAATGTTTGGTATCCCTACTTCTCTGTACCAAATATGCTGATATTTCAATTTTAGCAATGCACCTATGAATATTTATTTTGAAATATCTACCACAGCGTAAGTAGGTCAATAAGTGCAACATTCATCCTGATATCTTGTTATTATATTCAATTATGCCCAAATATGTAAATGGAAACCAGCAATGCCAGAGTGCCACATTCTTACTGCAGCAAAAATGGAAAGTGCTTTCTCAGAATTCTATAAAATGTCACATGATGAATAAACAGCATTCCTTGTACAAAAATTCAAGGAAAAGACCAATAAAATGAAGGGAAAAAAAAGCAGTCTCAAGTAAACACTCTTCATGTATTTAATGTATTTTAAGGAATTCATTGAGAGCACATAAACCATTTCCGAAACAAGAAAGCCATTACAGTATGATAGAAACATCTAAGGAATGTTTACCTGCAGAGCTACCTGTCATCAAAATGTGCAATCTGTTAAGGGAAAACACCATGGCAATGAACATACTAAACTTCATTTCTATAGGGAAGTGTTTCATACTGACTTTATATAGAGTTATCCATTGCCACGTTCTGATGCATGTGCAACATGTGATCGGTAATTGCAAACATTACTAATGTGAAAACTGAGACTGGGAGGTACAGTTTGCAGAAAGAATGTGAAATCCATCATAGAAAGGTTGTATATTGAGATTAAAGCTGATACTAATGCAGCAAAAGTGAACCAAACTTTGTTTTTGTAGACGTACAGCAAGTATTGATCACTTCCACATTACACCAAAGTAATGTTTTACCAATTGCTACATGCCAATTACAACTTGTATTCATTATGCATGTAGTGACAATGCAACAATGTTTTTATGGCATGATGCTGTTACTGGCATGACTCTGCTGAATCATATTATGTTTGCTTCATTATGTAAAGGACAGATTTGACCACTTCATGAGTGCAGAAAGGAAGCTAGTAATCTGGTCTGATAGGTGCATAGGCCAGAAAAAACAACAGGAAAAGAAACTGAAAATTCTTACTTTACTGTATTTTCTAGTAGATCAGAAATAAATCACTGAGGTAAATCAAAAATTTTTATTCAGTGGCTATACCTTCATGACCTGCAATCTCAATTTTGTTCTAATTGAGAGAATGAAAAAAACTTCCATGGTGTAAATTCCTTTTGGATAAGTTAAAGTATTAACTCAGGCTTGTCCTAGCAAATTGTTCACTGTATGCTACATGACACAGGAGCAGTACAAAGACATTAGTCAAATAGAAAATTTTATTTAACAAAATTCAGCACTAAACATCCAAGTTTTATGGATCCAAATATCACATGGCAATCCAACTTCTATATGCAGGTAAGTTTTATGCAATGTTCTGCAACCTTAGAGCATACACTGCATCAAGAAAAAAAAGGCGTGCCTACTAAACATTCATATAATATGGTTTCATGCCTTCCATCACCTGAGCAGCTAATTAGATTATATGTCCTTTTCTAACCTATCTTGCAATGAAGGATCTTGCTCAATGGTAGATTATATTCCAGAACAAAGTGATAAAGTTTTTTACTTGGACTTGCCTGCAGAGAAATGTTTACATATGCCATGTTTACTGGCATTTGGAATCCCCAGTACAGCACATGAGTTCATATTAATTGAAATATATGAATGTATTGTGAAGAAGTTTTCTCGGGCTTCCAGCCAGGTCATGATACTGTCGTATTCCGACGTTTTGATAGCAAACTCCACTATCATCTTCAGGGAGAACCTGAGGTGCTAAGGTTCATATCTGAGTCCAGCCTGATTTGCCTCTATCCTACTCACAATGGGTATATTAGAGGTGATGCAATGAATAGCCAGGAGGGGAGGAGGGAAACCCGGTGCCGGCATTTGCCTGCTCTTACAAAGAACACCACGGGGGCCAACTGCTTAATGTCCCTTCCGAAGGACGGAGTGTTATTTTGAGCGCGCTCCTCATTTTCTTGTGTTCTCTTTCCTCATTCACTCGTCCTTGTCACCTCAGTTCAAACACGCACAAATAGGGGGCCAGCGCATCCTCGGAAAAAATCCTCATAAGGATTCGAACCGAGTGTCGCACTTTCAGCATACGGTGGAGCCAACACTCTAACCACTACACCACCAGCTCCCCTGAGGTGCTGAGGCCGGACTCTCCAGGGTTTATATACGAGTTGGCCCTCTCTCTCATTAGTCGATGGGTCGGTCCAATGGCATGGTGTCGTTCGCCCAGCTGGTTAATGGTCGGATCCCATGCTTTACTGAGCATGAAGCCTCTGTCTCTGTTAAAGTTCATAGGGTTGAGCCGGATTACGATGGCTTCTTTGACGATCCGGTCCCAATATCTATTGGTGTTTGTGATCACTCTCGCATCTGAGAGCCGAATGCGATGACTCTCGAATAGGCAATGTTCTGCGACTGCCGATTTCTCCGGTTGCCACAATCTAATGCACCGCTCATGCTCTTTCATACGGGTCTTGATGGTTCTCCCTGTTTCCCCAATGTACTGTTTCCCACACTTGTAGGGAATGGAGTAAATGCCCGGAGTCCTCAGGCCTATGTCATCCTTTACAGGTCTCAATAAACCCCTGATCTTCCTCGGTGGCTTGTGTTGGCCAAAATTCGTAAAGTCTCCCCGAGATGGTCGAGATGTATGGGAGACATGCCGTGGCCTTGGGCTTCTCCTTATCTCGAATGTTGGTCTTGGCCGAAAATTCGACCCTTTTCAGGGCTATATTGACCTCCCTTCCCCCATAACCATTTTGAAGGAATGTGCATCGTAGGTGTTTAATCTCCGCCCCAAGGTTCTCTCCATCAGATATGGCCTTAGCATGATGAATTAGTGTGGCTTAGACTCTTTTCTGCTGTGCCGGGTGATGGTGGCTCTTCCCATTGAGGTATAAGTCGGTATGTGTAGGCTTCCGATATACACTATGTCCTAGCTTCTCATCCAGTTTCTGTTGGACATATATGTCTAAGAATGGGAGGAGTCTGTGTTTTTCCACCTCCATGGTGAATCTGATGTTGGGGTGCTGGTTATTCAGGTAGGCCAAAAAATTGTTTAGGGCCTGTTCTTCATGCGGCCAGATGACGAAGGTGTCGTCCACATACCTATAGAAACACTTCGGACACAGAGCGGCTGAGTCGAGGGCTTTTTGTTCAAAGTCTTCCATGAAGAAATTCGCCATTGCTGGGGAAAGCAGGGAGCCCATAGCCATGCCATCTCTTTGTTCATAGTATTTCCCCTCGTACAGGAAGTAGGTCAATGTTAGCATATGGTGGAACAGGTCTAAGGTCTTTCCATCAAAATGAGGTTCCAGTAGTTTAAGGGCATCTGTAATGGGGACCTTGGTGAAAAGGGAGACGACATCGAAACTGACTAAGATGCCCGCAGGGTCGACCCGGAGCTTTGATAGTGTCCTAACAAAGTCTGCAGAGTTCTTCACATGGTGTTCGCCCTTCCTCACAAGCGGACCGAGCAGCTTCGTCTCAGATGCGAGAGTAATTGCAAAAACCAATAGGTATTGGGATCAGATCGTCAAAGAAGCCATTGCCATCCGGCTCAACCCTATGTACTTTAACAGAGACAGAGGCTTCATGCTCAGTAAAGCATGGGATCTGACCATTAACCAGCTGGGCAAATGACACCATGCCATTGGACCAACCTGTTAACCTATGTGAGAGAGAGCCAATGCATATATAAACCCTGGAGAATCCAGCCTCAGCACCTCAGGTTCTCCCTGAAGATGATAGTGGAGTTTGCTATCAAAAAGTCGGAATACGGCAGTATCATGACCCGGCTGGAAACCCGAGAAAACTTCTTCACATCTATTCACCAGGAAAGTCTGAGATCTTTCTATGAATGTATTATTTACTGCTAGGTATAAGAAAGCATTGATAAGATTTGTTTTACTTTATAGTGCTGCATGCAATGTTTTTAATAGGTTAGTAGCACAATTTTGACTAAAAAGCAGATATTGTTATTGCACATTATCATTATCCAGGATTCTATGCAAGTGTCATTATTCTA
The DNA here is from genome assembly GCA_028673005.1 of Tanypteryx hageni. Lineage (NCBI taxonomy): Eukaryota > Metazoa > Arthropoda > Insecta > Odonata > Petaluridae > Tanypteryx > Tanypteryx hageni. The sequence continues at coordinate 11,598,329 of CM054119.1, read as the reverse complement.
GTAGTGTTACTGTGCTCCACTAAGCACATTACATTATTTGTCTGAAATTAAATGTATGAATGCATTTACATTATTCCATTAAAATAAAGTTTAAATTTATTTTTTTCTTACTATTATGCACTGTTTCTATTAATACAAATTTCAGAAGCAAACTAGTTGGTGAAATTTTAATACAAGTGGAAACAATCGGTAAAATCTAAACTTCTTTTGGATGCAAAAACTCGCTGAATTTGTTGTAAGATTTTATTTGTGAAATGGAAACAATCACCTAAAATGTTGGTAGAATTTGAGCATGTGTGAGCTCAAGGTCAGTATATTCAATTGTCAACAAATGCTTGTTAATTACTTGCTATTTATAGTTCTTTGGAAAACCAAGTGAACATGCATATTGCAGCATTTTTCCCATTTCAACAATTTATCAAGTTCTCCATCAGTTATTCGTGTTCGACGATGCACCTCTGCATACGCACGCACTTTGGTATATGCTCGTACTAAGGCAAAGGTGAGTACTACGGCAAACGCAAGTACTTTGGCTTGCGCGTACATACAGAGTTCCGCCTTTTATAGCAACAGACATTAACCCAGAAGAGAATGCCACCCTCGACCCCCCAGAACCGATAATCATTCACGAGTGCAGTGCCCTATACTCGCAATTCAGTGTGAACTAGAGGACTTCCGATGTGACAACGTCGAGCAGCAGAGAGAGAGCGAGAGTGAGGAGAGAACAAGGAAGGACTCAGAGACAGGCACACCTGAGCCGTGGCCTGCGGAAGATTACCCGGCAAGTCGAATCCTTTTCGTATCATTTGTGATTCCTCAAGTGGACATTTCTATTAAGTACCTTATTATATTTCTGCTTTGTATTATAAAAATCATTCCAAAATATTTGTTAGTATATTTCTTGTCATTATGGCCAGTGTATACTATTTGATTTCCTGTTGGCAGCAGTGGTGGCACCAAAGCCTTATCGTATCGTTCAACTATTTTCAAGTACTTTAAGGATTACTAGAGATTAATGTAAAATGAGACAGTTATCTCAATATCTGTACTTATGGAGTTGATAAAAGCAAATACAATGAAAATAATTGAATTTTATGAAAAATATTCAATTCTATGGGATGTTACATCTAGCAAACATAAACAAGCAAATAATAGAATTGATGCACTAAGCAAAACTGGGTCAAAGCTTAACAGCGATATTAATTATGTAGAAAAAAGAATTGCCTCTTTAGAACACAGTTCTTCCTGGAGCTAACAAAAATGATGAAACTAATGGATATTACAGGACATCCTGGTATGATCTCCAAATACTAGTTTTTTTGTCACTTTGCCCATTGTCAACAATTCAATCACTTCAAACCAAAATGAAAGTGTAAGTTGAGACACATCAATTTAAGCCTGCATGTGAGCTCCACAACATGTTGGCAACTATTTTTTATTAATAGAAACAGCATTATGGCTATTTTGGACATCTCATTGTATGTAGAGTTCAAAATCTATTGAAGTTAGGTTCATAGGCAATAATTAAATAAAAATATTCAAAATTGATGTTATAGTATTTCTTGTTTTCCCAAAAATTTAATTGGTGGCACTTACAACAATATTCGAGGGAGCCCATCAATTGTCTTGCAATAAATTGATTTTGAAAAAGATTTCCTTGAATCAATGGTGCCTAAAAGGCAAACAAATAGGAGCACATATTTTTCTTTTACAGAATATTTTATATGTATTATTTGAACACAGTAAAGAACGTTTAAAAAGTCTTAACATGTATATTTAGAAATATTGGAATAAAAATGAATTATAAATTTGAAAAAAGTAAATTTTAATTTTAACATAAAACTGTAGAAAGTGGAGAGGGCATAAATCCCTAGCAATGATATTCTATACAATTCTTATTACACTAATAATCAAAGCCACACTTCATGCACTTAATATATCTTTGAAATGTAATCTTTTATGGTATTTAAGATGAACTTTGGTGCTGAATTTCTTTAGACAAACTATATTTAAATGATTTTACTTTGAATGAGGTGCCTCATGAGAAACCAATCATTCCTTATGTTTAAATGCCATGTTACATAATTTACAAGACTTTAGACATTACTCTGTCTGGTTCCTATCGTAAATGACAATGGCATTCTTTTGCTGAGAATCCTTTCCTCATAAATCACAAAAGAACATCATATACCAGTTGAAGTTTCATGTGCAAATTGAATCCATCATTCTCAAGAACTTTTTCTATTTTTGACATGCATTAATTTGTGATTTATAAGATGAGCCTTAGCGGGAAATTTCCTTGGACATATATCACATGAAAATGGCTTCTCTTTTGAGTGCAATGGCATATGATAAACCAATCCTGTCTTATCTTTATATGCCTTATCACATAATTTGCAAGAGTATGGACGTTCTCCTGTATGGATCCTTTTGTGAATGACAAAGTTTTTCTTTTGCAGGAAACCCTTTCCGCATACATCACAAGAGAACATCCCCATACCGGTGTGAAGTTTCATATGCAAATTGAGTCTATAACCCCTTAAGAACCGCTTTCCACAAACTTGACATTCATGTGGTCTTATATCCATATGACTCATTATGTGTCGCCTCAAATCAGTTTTTCCAGCAAACATCCTTCTGCATATGTCGCAGACAAACTTCCTCTCCCTAATATGAGACTTTTGATGATTCACTAAATCCTTCCATTTCTCAAACCCCTTCCTGCATTTCTCACATTCCCACAACCTCTCCCCATCGTGAGCAGATTTGTGATTAGCCAGCTCAAACTTTCTCTTGAAGCTCATATCACAGTATGAACACTTGTATGGATTTCTTCCATCATGCACCAACATGTGCTGATTCAGGTAATTCCTCAAAAGGAACTTCTTCCCACATTCTTTGCATTTAAAATCCTTTTTCGTTCCATGTATTTTCTGGTGCTGCTTTAATAGGTCCTTCGTGAAGAACCTCTTCCCACAGATAGAGCATTCGAATGGTTTTTCCTTTAAATGGGTCTTCATATGTCGATTTAAATGACTATTCTTCAGGTATTCTCTCCTACAATGGTGGCACTTGTATAACTTTTTATTTTGCTCTTCTTTCTTTGCTTCCATTCCTGTGCACTGCTGCTCTCTGATGCTCGACTGTCTCTCTCTTCTCCTCTTTTGGTAACTCCTTAAACTAGGCATTGGCACCTCAGACAATGATGAATTCTCTCCTCCAGTTGGTTCTGTCGCATCGCAAGCCTATGAAAAATTACAAATTTTTTTATTGCAAACATTGATACATAATAATTTGAATATATTGTCACTCTTCAAAAAATTTGTCTTTGATAATTTGATCATTCCAAAACAATTTTTGATCAACAGGTTTTCAAAAAATTGATTTCAACAACTGAATAGTTCACTCAAATAATGTAAGCACCATTTTTTCCAAAATATGTTTTGATGAAACAATGTTGTGCATCCAAATATCTGTGAAATGCTGCAAATTTGTGGTAATATCTGAACTAAAATTCAATACACACACACTAGCAGCTTCTGTATCATGGCATACTTAAAAAATTAAACAGGAAAATAACACTGCAAATATTAGTGAATGGCAGGACAACAAAAGGAAGATATTAAAGAGTTCTGGAATTCCATACAGAAGCAGGAATGGAGTATCTCAAGATAAGAAATCAAAACCTAACCTTGTAAGTGGAATAATAGTAAATAAACAAAAACTCCTTTATCATAAAAAGGAAAAGAATACTCGCACTGCAGGTTGCTGGTAAACACTATCACAGGACCTAAGTCAAGGGGACACCTGCACATGCAGAAACATACAAAAGCCACTCACCCAGTAATATCTAACCAAAAATCATAACTAGACAGTAGTGTGTGGCATAGAAGGGTGAAGGGGGTATATACGAGGTTCTACTCAAAAGATCCGGGAATTTGAATAGCGCACGCAAACCACTTGTACTATGGCCACTTGCCGCTAAGTAGTGCTGGCAGTATCCTTTGTGAATAAGTGTGCAACATGGCAGCTAGCTGAGTGCACGTGTTTGCAAGTTCTGTGCATTTTTGTAACGTCGTGTTTGAGTGGTTTTTGGAATTCGTTTCGAACTGAAACGGCTGATGTTAAGGAGGAAAGAATATGCATCAAATTCTGCTTAAAACTCGGCAAAACAGCAGCAGAAACACACAGAATGCTTAAACAAGCATTTAGTGAGGATACTTTAAGCCAACGCTAAATTTCCTTTGGTACAAATGTCTCAAGGATGGACGGTTGTCTGCCGACGATGATGGGCATTCTGGTCAACAATCACAACCCTGGAAACTGTCGCAAAAGCGAGTGAGGCTATCCAGGCAGATGGCAGAAGACAAACAAACCATGAAGTTGTGACATCGTCAAACTGTCATGCGGGACGTGTCAACGGATTTGGTCAGAGGATTTGAACATGAGATGGATTGATGTAAAATTTGTTCCGAGACTGCTTAGCAATGAGCAGAAAGACCATCGCATTGCTCTCAGCAGGGACCTCCAAAATGAAGTTAGAGATGACCCCAACTTCATCTCCTAGGTCATAACTGGTGATGAATCTTGGGTTTATGATTATGACTCTGAGACAAAGCAGCAGTTGTCACTATGGAAGTCGCCAAATTGACCGTGGCCAAAAAAAGCACTTCAAGTTTACAACAATGTTGGGTCTATGCTGATCATTTTTTTTTAATGTTGACGGGATCATACACAAAGAAGTGGCTCAACAATGACTGGGTGCTCCATGACAATGCACCCATCCACACGTCACTTGTTATTAGTCAGTTCCTGACTTACAACAACATAACAGTCATCCCTCACCCCCCCCCCCCCTACTCTCCTGCCCTCGCCCCCTGCAAAGATATCCTGTTCCCCAAAATGAAACTCCGGCTAAAAGGGTGACATTTTGACATGATTGAGGAGATCCGGGAAGAATCGCTAGAGGTGCTTAACATGCTCAAATTTGTGGACTTCCAAGGATGCTTGGCATCATGGAAGAAATGGTGAGAAAGCTGCATAAAAGCCTAAGGCAACTACTTTGAAGGGAATGGTGTAAAATTGGGCATTAGTATAAGAATTTTTTAAATATACAAATTCCAGGAACTTTTGGGTAGCACCTTGTGTAGAAGGAGTGATCATTGACGAGAGGAGAAGAAAAGTGATAAAATTCAGAGTGGTTAACTGAGTAACTGAATAAGGGAGGAGTGGAAGACGGGACCTAAATTGTTGTTCATAACTGTGTTTATGTTTTTATGAATGTAGATGCTTTTATATGATTGAACTTTATTGTTTTGGTAAATTGATTTGAGTAAGGATAGGTTTTCTGTTATGGTAGGATGGTGAGTGTCAAAAATATGAGTTGCAATGTTTGATTTATTGTGTTGGTTTGTAGTGTGCTATGTTCTTTAAACCTGGTCTCCAATTTGCATCTAGATTGCCCTATGTAAACTTTGTCAAAGGAACTGCAATTGACTTGGTTAATGCCTGATTTGTGGTGATTGGGTATTTTATCTTTTGGGTTTGGCAGTAGATTGGATAATTTATTTTCATTCACAAAAACTCAGCGAAGATCAAATTTTGAAAACATGTTAGAGATTTTTTATTAGTTTCTGTACTGCAGCATTTTTAACCTCCGACAGTTTATCGAGTTTCCCATCAGTTTATCATGTTTGCCAGAAGTTTTTGTGTTTGAACTCAATCAAACGATGCAGCCCTGCATATGCATGCATCCCAGGAATCACATGCACTTTAGCATACACTCGTAATTCGACTATGCGAGTACTTTGGCATTGCACATACATAGAGTCCTTACTTTTATAAGCAATAGACATTAGCCATGATGAGAATGCTACCATTGTACGAATTAAGCAATAGACTTTTGTGAGTGATATGGCCTTTTTTTGAGAACTGTTCGAACAAGCTGACTTCTAATGTGGCAGAATGGGACCGGTCAGTCACGAGTATCTAACCTGAGAAGGATGAGCAAGCAGCAGGAGAGCAGCATTAACTGGGTAGCAGAAATTTTCCTTGTTATTCCACTACTTTTCATATCGTGTGTTATCCCTCCAAGTGGACAATTCTACTGAGTACACTTGGGATTTGCATAACCTTACTCCAATATAATTTTAAGCATTTTCTTTTCTCTCTACCATTGCGTTCGATTTATTTCCTCTTAGCAGCAGCAGTCACCTAAGAGGTATTGTATCATTTTTCTATTCTAGGTATCTTGAGAATTACGAGAGATTAATCTAAAATTTGCATCTCATTATTGGAGGTCGTTATTTTGTATTTCATATTCTTGTAATCTAAAGTTCATTATTATAAATTTGTCTTGTCTATTTCACTATGTTCATTGATTATAAACTGTTTAATTGTCATGATGGAAATTTCTAAGAATGCTTATGAAAAACAATATTTCACCACTGCATCAGATAGGGCTGAAAGAACGAATTCTTGTGTAGAAGATGGGTCAAATGTCAATCCGCCTGTGATTTCTTCTCCTTTACCTTCTGATCTTACACAAATGGTTAATGTTCTCTTGTCTAAGCTACCTCCCTTCATAGAGCTTTCAGCCGAACCTACATTTTCTTTTCTTTCTGTGTTATGCTAAGTTCACAAACTAAAGTTTGTTGTTGATAATTATCTTTTGATTCTTGCCCTTACTAAAATCCCGGTTACGTTGAGGGATTCCTGGTTTAATGCTATTTTGGCACAAGTCATTTCAAAAGTCTGGGAAACATTTTCCTCAAAGAGAGAATTGGAATGAGTGTCGTTGAAAGTCAAACGATTCCAATGAATCACCCCTTTTGTTTCTCCAGTCAGTCGATGCAGAAATCGCACTTTTGCCATAATTATTTGGAGTTAGAGTTCGTGCAACTCGTACTCGATAGTGTCAATCCCCTGATGCAGTCTACTTTTGTTTTCATTGGAAGACCTAATAATCGAGCCGAGTTAGATGACTGACTCAGGCGATTCGACCATATCGTTTTTCTATTCCAAGTACTTTGCTAATTATGAGAGATTAATGCAAATGAGAAAGTTAGTTGCGTATCAGTGTCAGGGGCAGATCCGGAAACTTCCCAATGGGAGGGCGATCGCCCCAATTGCTTCACTCCCTCTTGATACCACCTCCGACAACGATCATACATTTTGAAAATCCCTACCCCATCAGAATCCTTCTTTTCCTTGTCATACAGACTTAATCTTTGGTGTAGAAACAAGGAATGTTGCGTGGAATGAATTTAAGAATGCAACCACTGGATGGCAATGTGATCGTCGAAGGGGAAGGGGATCGTCCCCTTCACCGCTCCCTTGGATCCGCCAATACTCAGTGTACAGTCAAACTCGTTTATAACGAGCACGGTTGTAACAAGGTCACGGCTATAGTGAGCAAATGCTACCTCCAAGATAAGTTTACGAGTATTTACATACAAATATTTCACGTATATAACGAGCACGCTTCACGGATATATCGAGCAAACTTCGACCACTTCTCACTGTCTCAAACGCGGTGGCGGTCAGCCCCTTCAATCCTCATAGTGACCCAAGATATGTAACCTTGTGTTCTCGAGTCCATCCTCTACACTATCCCTCGGGGAGGTTAAAGACCGCGGCGTTTTTGTTAAAAAATAATCCCTTCATCCAAACCAAGAATTCCCAACTTGCAGGTACAGTGGCACCCGCGGAGGTCCTTTGTCCTCTCCTCCCAACCCCCAGCTCTTTTACAGCCAGGAGGTTGTGTTTGGAAGGGGGGTAAGGGGCTAAGGGCATGTACAATGGCGCCCGCCCCCGTCGCTCAGCCGAATGCACCCAACACCCTTTCCCACGTAAAGATGGGAAATCCCAGATTTAATCCGTCTCCTCATTAACTCTTCATGGAATTGGTATGCTCGCAGTTTGCAAAGAAAGTTCGTAGCGTTGATCACAAAAATTAGTTGAGATTTTGCCCTTGAACGAGTAACATGTCTGTACATAAAAGGAAGTGTCTGTCTATTCGCGAAAAGGTTGATATTATTCGAGAGTTAGAACATGGTGAAAAAAATGTTGAAGTGTGCAAAAAATTTAATTTATCGTCGTCTACGGTTTCAACCTTATGGAAAAACAAAGAAGCGATTATATCTGCACTAGAGAACAACCTAACAACGAACAAGAAAATGAGGAAGTGTGACTTGGGTACTGTTGATCAAGCACTGCTGGAGTGGTTTAAGACACAGAGAAATGCTGGTTTCCCCATCAACGGCCCCATTTTAAAGGTACAGGCAGATAAATTTGCAAAACAGTTAGGACATGAAAACTTCACATGCAATAATGGGTGGCTCGATCGTTTTAAAAATCGGCATAACATTGTTTATGTGAAAGTCAGTGGAGAGGCCCTGTCAGCAGATTCAAAAACGGCAAGTGAATGGGTGAAAAGTGTTTGGGAGGAGTGTTGAAAAGGTTACAGAGAAGAAGACATCTACAATGCCGACGAAACTGGACTGTTTTACAACATGATGCCTGATGCAACGTTTAAATTCAAAGGTGACAAATGTGTTGGTGGCAAAAGACCTAAGAATCGTTTAACAGTTTTAATGTGCGCAAACATGAATGGGAGTGACAAAAAAAACTTTTTGTTATTGGTAAGTCACAAAAGCCGCGTTGTTTCAATAATGTAAAGAAGCTTTCCGTTGAATATGCAGCTAATAAAAAGGCATGGATGACTTCCAATATTTTTCAGCAATATGTAAGTCAGTGGAACAACGAGTTACGGAGGAAAAAGAGAAACATTTTACTCCTTGTCGATAACTGTCCTGTGCACCCACATATGCAGGAGTTATCCAATGTAAAACTGGTGTTTTTGCCTCCAAATGCGTCTTCTATTTTGCAGCCAATGGACATGGAGATAATTAAAAGTTTTAATGGCCATTTCAAGCGATTTTTTGTTCTACAGTTGATTGAAAGGAGGGAAAGAGGTTTAGATGGCAACGTCTCTGTATTGGATGCAAGTCATTTGATGACAGATGCAAGGGACAATGTTTCACCTACAACGATCATAAACTGTTTTCGGAAGTCTGGTTTAATATCGGGAGAATTTTCAATTGATAACCATAACGTTGATGAAGATGATCTACCTCTGTCAGAATGGCTTAAAGAAAATGGAATTGCAAATTTTGACCATGTAAATGACATTGACAATTTTGTTCATGTTGATGATGATTTGATTACCAGTGGAATTCCTACGGAGAGTGAAATAATAGAGACAGTACAAAACACAGCAGACAGTGATGAAGACATTGTTGAATGTGTCGAAGACACAATCCCGACGAAAGCCGTGCCAACTTACTCTCAAGCTCAGGATGCTGTGGAAACATTAAATGATTTTTTTGAAAACATTGACATTTCCGATGGTGTTTTTAGTGCAATAAGTGTAATAAGAGGAAACTTAAGAGACTTCAAAGTGAAATCTATGAAACAGGCTACCATTCAAAGTTATTTTTCTAAAAAGGGGAGTGATTAAGGATGCAGCTGTGAGTAAATTTTATATGTATGTATGTTTACTTTAAATTTTCTAGTTTATTCTCATTTTTAGGTCTTTCCATAAATTTACTAAATAAACTTTCTATTTATATATTCACTTTTACTTCTTATGTCTTATTTCACCATATGCATGCATGCTTTTGCCTTCACGGATATTAAGTTTAACGGCTATAACGAGCAAAACTAAACGGTCCCGTGGCGCTCGTTATATCCGAGATTGACTGTATATGGTACTTTTATGTATTTTTTCTTTTTATTTTGATCGTGTCAGGTGCATGATTTCATTTGAATATTGTGTTTGCATTGTTGAATCATTTTGTCAATGATTTCTAAGTCGAGTCTATTGTGTAGTGCATAGTTTTTCATAAATGTAAGTTCTATGTAAAAATCTGTTTTTGACAAGGGTGTGTTTAGTAATCTGTGAATCATTGATGGAAGGGAGCAAATTTATGTGAGATATGGTGATGCGAGTCCATATGAATGTATTGGTGTGTGTAGGTTTTCTGTAAATGTTAAACTGCAGTTTGTTATGTTTTTTGTAATGATCAAATCTAAGGTAATGTAAGGTAATTTGTTTTCTATTTTATGTGTAAATTTTATCATTTCGAATTGTTGGTTGAGGCATTGTATGAAATTAGGGATGCTTTGTTTTGCTATGTCAAAGATTGCAAAAATGTGGTCTACATATTGGAGCAGAGTTTTTGGAAAATATGAGAAGGAAGATTTACAACACTTCTTAAAATTAGTCAATAAGAGTTCAGCTATAAAAGGAGACGGAGTAACACATAGTGATACCATCTTTTTGCTGATAGAAGGTATTGTTGCATGCACAGGGAGATTAAATGAATGTATTCTTCTGTTGATTCTTTAGGAACATTCTTTTCTAATAACCATGTCTGTAGGAATTCTATGGTTTCTTTGATAAGTATATTTCAATGGAAATGCACGTTTTGAGGTCCCCTGAAAATGTTTTGAATTTAGTATTTTTATAAAAGTCAGAAGAACTGATTAGTTTTTGGTAAAAATCAGTCAACTGGAAGTATGTTTACTCATGTCACTTATTCATTATATTTAAATATTTGCTTTAATATTCAATACATTTAAAAATGTAGTGGAATAAAAGTTGTAGGCAATATCATTTTCTACAAACTTTGTTTGAAATATTTTCCCATACAATGCATTGTTTAAGACATATCTTATATTTTTAGCTGCCACCACCAAGCCACCTACCGATGATTATTGTTAACAATTGACACTTAGTTACATCTTAGTAATGCTCCTTTTTCTTTTCTTAATTGTTGGAGCATATATAATATTGGAAGGCTATGGTTTGATCGCAAAAACCAATAGGTATTGGGACCAGATCGTCAAAGAAGCCATCTCGATCTGGCTCAACCCTATAAACTTTAACAGAGACAGAGGCTTCATGGTCAGTAAAGCATGGGATCCGACCATTCACCAGCTGGGCGAATGACACCATGCCATTGGACCGACCCATCGACCAATGAGAGAGAGGGCCAATGCATATATAAACCCTGGAGAATCCGGCCTTAGCACCTCAGGTTCTCCCTGAAGATGATAGTGGAGTTTGCTATCAAAATGTCGGAATACGACAGTATCAAGACCTGACAGTAGCGTTACTGTGCTCCACTAAGCACATACATTATTTGACTGAAATTAAATGTACGAACGCATTTACATTATTCCATTAAAATAAAGTTTAAATTTATTTTTTCATACTATTATGCAGTTTCTATTAAGGCTAAAGCCTATTGCCCCAAAAAACTATTTCCAGCACACAAGCTATACAGTTACAGATATCTCTATGCAGTTTTCGCAATTGTAAACTTTTATCTTTTATAAATTTTGTTAGCTTTTTATCTTTTTAATATAACAAATTTAAAGCCTTTCAAATTCCTAAATACGATGATTAAAATACTTTCCGAAAAAAGTAAATAACTAGAAAGATAATAGAAATAATAAAAATCCATTATCAAGTTAAAGAATAATATTTTTTCCAACAGTTAATAAGTTATGCTGGAAATAAATATTGTATTGTTCGCCCCCGGCTATAAGCGATCCTGGTGGAGAAGGGAGAAAACGGAAGAGTTGCACCAGTGCAATCTCGGCGTCCATCTGCGATGACTCACGATGAGAGTGGAGAGGGGAACTAGGGGAGGTGAATGTGACGTGAGAGAGAAGTAGAGCTTCGCAAGGAGGCGCATCGCCAGCAATCGGCAATTTGATCTCGGTTGAAAGGAGGTGATTCTGTTTGAGGTGTCGTCCACGTTCATCATTGCTCACACTTTTTGCATTACGTTTGTATTTTTAAGTTCATCATTGTAGTTTGCCGATAGCAATCGCAATGGAAAATGCTGTGATGGACACGCGTTGCAGTAAAGAAGGCGGGTTGTTTTTATCGAAGAACAGGAAAAAGAAGTCGATTCTGGGTCTACGGAGATGGAAAATTATATGAGTTTTTAAACTGAAGTGAGCTCATGATTTGGATTTGTATCACTGTCCTTTTTCTCACCGCTTCACTTTTTCTAGGAAAGGGCGTGCTCCTGTTGAAGAACCGTCCTCCATTCAGCATGCAGAAAACATGAGTGCTGAATGTGGAAGGTGAAGGCAAATTTTCTGGATATGAGGGGAAATAAATCATTAACACGTTCACGATGGAAGCCATTTTTGCTGTCCTTCCTCAGGAGCGTAAAATTTCAAAAAAAAATTTAAATTTTTTGTTTTATAATTAGTAATTATTATGTTGATACTTAAAAACATGTTTTAGAACTTTTAGAGTGAGAAATCATTTATAAAAAGACTTTTATGATGTACTTGACCTTGTAGCAAAACGCCATGTTTCATGCATTATAAATTCTTTCAAAATCATTATTTATATTTACGTAATAATTTTCTTATGATATATATATATATATTAACTAAAGGAAAAGAAAAGGTAGTGATGAGGGTGGCAACAAGGTGTTGAGGGAAGCCCAGCGGACACTCACCAAGTTGAGGACCAAGTTGGCAGGCTGCTGGGGGCGTCGAAGAGACACGTAAAACACACGAACACAAAAACAAAAACACACGCAAGCTTATCGGGCCTAAGCCCTTCTTCAGCGAAAGAGTAACGTAAAGTCATATATATATATATATATATATATATATATATATATATATATATATGCAGGCAATTTTAGAAATGTGTATTAGATGTATTCTACAAATATCTATTCAAATTATAAATATTTATTCTAAAATAAGAAATATAATGAAATGTCAAAAAATTCGTACATTATGATCCTCCAGCAGATTTTCCGGTGATGTTTTTTTCTCCCTTACGTCCCGAACAATAGATAGCTTAGGATGACCCTCCCTGCTCTGGTTGAGTCACAGTTCGAGTTGTTGACCGATGTCTTTTGCTGGGCGGCAGCTTTCCCCCTCTCCAGGCATGTGTTTATGATACCATGTCTGTCGAATGCTATTTTTGTGACCCACCATATACAAAACTGCAGCGTGTTGTTTTTCTGTTTTGGTTGCTCCGCATCCCAACCAGATGTGTAGGCGGGCAGGGAAAATCCATGCGAAATTTGAGTGAATTAGAGTATTTTACCCATAAGCACAAGCAGCTATAAACTCTCTAATTGTTTTCATTTTTATTTGCCGACGTCCCTTCTCCTTTCTCATTGGCCGCCCCATTCCCTCCTCTACCATTTCCCTTATTACCCTTAGAAATTCTGAAATAGCGAGCATTTTTGATTTGGCTTTTGCACGAGTGAGTTCCCAATCTATTCGGAAAATGGTATTCTAAAAATTTTTTTGAAGATTTTCAACTGATCACAGCGGTACTTCAGTGTATCTATGACATTCGCATTTTGTAAAATACATTATTGAAATATATCGTTTTATTACATGTAGAGAAGTTGAATTTATGCATCGTATTCGAAAGTACATTTTCAAATTCAGTATTATAATGTTATATTTGTATTCTACAAAAAATGCCAATTTAGACATCGCTTTTATAGCGTATCATAGTGTATAAGTAAATTACGTATGTTTTATAAACAATTGAATTTTCATTTGCACAATTTTTTATTTTGATTATATTTCTATCTAATAAAAACAAAATGTGTAATGTTATCACGTTTTACTGAACTCGAATAAAACATGTTCCAAAAGTGCGTAAAATTATTTATTTAACCTTGTTAGAATTATAAGTTTTACGTATTTTTTTATCAAAATAACCATGCACAGTAACCTATGCTACATCTGTGGGCGTATATAAAGATCAGAATCTTTCCTGAGGGTCGTACGAGCAAGAAAACTGTATTCTTAACTTAGGGGACGTGACCCACCGGTGTAACACGGCGGCTGCGGGCCCGATCGCTGGTGACCCACCGGTGGGTCACGACGCCTATGAGGAGAGACAAGCGTGACTTACCGGTTGGTTCACGCTGTCATGAACGTGTTAAAAATATTTACCATTCTGTCAGTGAAAGCTTGTGTGTTTTGAATTAGGAAGTAATGTTTCATAAGAGGGGAAAATTGTATAAAAAACTAATCTAAATGTCCACATTTATTTTCAGCGCGGTGAAAGACATGGCATTCGAAAACGTGCCAGATCCCACTCTTGATCCTGAGTTCAACCAAATTCATGGCCGTTTTATAATAGATGGGTGGCATTTTCTGAGATAAATCAGATCTGTGGAACACCATCGAGCAACTTGCCTCAAAAGCAGTCAGAGATATTTCCGTTTGATATCAACGTCAACGAAGGCTCTGGTGTGGCATTTAGTTTTTCAGTGTCCACATTGCAGAGCAGAAAAAGTAGTTACTAGTGAGCCTGACAGCACATATTATCCGGAAGATCATGCAAAATCTACCTGTGGAACTAAGGCACATCTTACAATAGCTGATAGTGCCGTGTGGGAATTTATGTCCATAGGAGGTGGCATTGCTAATTTAGAGGAAGTATTTTCTGCTTTGGGCATCAGTAGTATAAGTAAGACAACATTCCATAAGCACGAAGAGAAGTTAGGAAAAGTAAGTAGTTTCTTGTGCAAGTTTATCATAACAGCTTCAAGTATTCAAATGTTGTTACCATTAACTGACTGCCTTGACATGTATTTGAACAATTTTATAGGCATGGAAAGACATTATCTTGGATCTGATGCTTAAGAGAAGAAAAAGCATTAGCCATCGAACTTGGTAATGTTACACCATCTGGAGTTCCCTACACTACGGTGATTGTCAATGGTGGGTGGTCGCAAAGAAGTCACGGCCATAGATACATGGCTAATTCCGGTGCAGCATGTGTGATTGGCCACAAAACAAAAAAGCTGCTCCATTGAAACAATTGAAGAGGCATTGAAGCCTTTGATTCGGAAAGCCGGCCAGTTACTGACTAACGACACTAGTAACTACGCAGAAAATTTTATGGCTTTAGTAGCAAAATTTGTAGGTGGAAAGCAGGTTAAGAGATCAAAAAAAGGATCATACCAGCACAGGGCTTACGGTGCTGGCCTCGATTTCAGCTGGGGCCCATGTGGAGTTATGCAGCATGGAAAATTCTTGCGGGAAAAAGTCCCATAAATCTCTGCAATCAACATGCCAACGCAAGTTGAAACGTCTACAGGCAGTAAAGAAGTGCCTAGACAGAAGACAAAAGGGCAAGCCCAAGAAGCGGATAAATTTCGTGGATGGCGCAAAGGATTACGAGGAAATGTGCCAAAAGTTGGACATGGACAACGACGAATTCGAGAAAGAGGCATCTTTGTTTATTGAAAACTTGAAAGTGAATCAAGAATCAAGAGATTCCTTGCAGAGAGCCACGCAAGGTCAAGCTGCCAACGATAGGTGGTTTGAAGAAAGAAAAAACAGACTGATTTCTTCTAACTTTGGCCTTGTCTGCAAATGGAGAAAGACATCAAAGTGGAGCCCCCTTGTGAAGCACCTTTTGTACTCGATTTTGAGACTGAAGCGACACGGTATGGGTAGCTCCGAGAGAAAAATGCAATTAGGGAGTACGAGGCGATCACTGGGAGACGAGTATTCCCTTCGGGACTCTTCGTGGACCTGGAGCACTTTCTTTGCTGCTTCACCAGATGGCTTGACTGATGATTGTGGAAATAAAGTGCCTGAAATTGGCCGAAACAATGACAATAAATTGTGCCTCAGAAAATTTAAAGTGCTTTTGCCTACACGAAGACCTTCAACTTAAAAAAAAGCACAATTACTATTACCAAGTTCAGGGTCAGCTCCATGTGACAGGCCTTCCCTTCTGTGATTTTGTGGTTTGGACTACAAAAGACTGCATCGTGTGACGAATACTAATAGACGATCTTTTTTGGAAAGAGAAGATGGAAAAAAACTAGTGTTCTTTTATACCAAAGTTCTTCTTCCGGAAATTGTTGACCCCAGGATGTGCAGGTCAATGGAGATATGTGAACCTGGAGATGAACAGGAGTAATGTACATTTCATACGTTTCCTGAGAGCAGTGCTGTAACTAGGGCGGGGCAAGCAGGGCTTCTGCCCCGGGCGCAACTTTCTGTATTTAAATTAAGTATGTCATCATTATGTATATAATTAATGAGGTCAGGCTCAACTTTGTGTTTACCAAGTTTTTGTAATTTTTGTAACAGTTTGCTACTATGTTGCTTTCGCCTTCCTTTCCCAACCGCTCATCCAATTACCTCCCATTCGTTTTCTTTGTAACCCTTACTGTCTCCTTCTCCCCTCTCTCTTCATTGGTTTGGTAAGAAGTTTTACCACAAATATAGGCCGTCTCTCATGGTGACACCCACGTTCAATTACAATGGGGGTTGATAATTATAATTACATATTTTTAATACCTTGCGGTTTTTGTGATTCGTTTATAAATTTAAAATTACTATAACTACTTATTAATATAAACACAAAACAATATAGGATATATATATATATACATATATATATATATATATATATATATATATATATATATATATATATATATATATATTTGTACCTATTTTGCTTCATAGTCATTGTAATATAATTAGTATTCTTTTAAAATATATAAAGGTTAATTAGATTTCACGAACTATCTAGCGTCAATAGATAAAACAAACGAATGCTGACGAAGGATGAAATAGTAAGTCTGAAGGCTTTTATGGGATTGAAAAATAAGAAAACGAAAGGTCAATCATGTGAGCATCTATTGTGAACACCGAGGACCTTCTAGGCTAGGTCTTGGGGAAAAAAGGTGTGGCAGATTCATACCTAGAGGTGCGGTGAGTGCAATCGCCGATGTCTCTGCCTGAAATCTAATGCTTTGTTATCATATATGGTCAGCCTACTCATGGCAGAACTAGAGGGGAGGGTGAGGTTGACAGGCACATTCAAACGCCAGAGAATATTTTCCTCGTGTGCCGGGCACTTCCCCTCCTTTGCTGATTCGGTCGGGGAAGGGAAGAGGGTATCATCTTGGTTCTGCCCCATCCCTTCCATCTCCTTCTGGTTACATCATTGGTGCGACAGGACTAATCCCTACATCAAATTCGAACTACTAGTGCACGAAATCCGATTGACCGCGGTGGCATCTTGCGTCCGAGATTCACATTATGACTCAGTAGGCTTTACCCTTAATACAAATTTCAGAAGCCAACAAGTAGGTGAAATTTTAATACAAGTGGAAACAATCGGAAAAAACTAAACTTCTTTTGGACAACATGTTGGATGTTGGCTGCAAAAACTCGCTGAATTTGTTGTACGATTTTATTTGTGGAATGGAAATAATCGCCTAACATGTTGGCAGAAATTGAGCATGTGTTAGCTCAAGGTCTGTATATTCAATTGTCAACAAATGCTTGTTAATTACTTGCTATTTGCAGTTGTTTGTAAAACTAAGTGAACATGTATATTGCAGCATTTTTCCCTTTTCGACAAATTATCGAGTTCCCCATCAGTTTCTCATCAGCAAAGGACGCATCCCTGCATACGCATGAATCCCTGCACATGCACGCAACCCTGCATATGCACGTACTTTCGCATATTCTCTTACTATGGAAAACGCCAGTACTTCGGCTTGTGAGTACGTACAGAGTTCCGCCTTTTATAGCAACAGACATTAACCCAGAAGAGAATGCCACCCTCGACCCCCCAGAACCGATAATCATTCACGAGTGCAGTGCCCTCTACTCGCAATTCAGTGTGAACTAGGAGACTTCCGATGCGACAACATCACCACGAGCAGTGAAGAGAGAGGGAGAGAGACGAAGTAAGGAGAGAATGAGGAAGGACTCCGAGATGGCTGCATCTGAGCCGCGGCCTGCGGAAGATTACCCGGCAAGTTGAATCCTTTTCGTATCATTTGTGATTCCTCAAGTGGACATTTCTATTAAGTACCTTATTATATTTCTGCTTTGTATTATAAAAATCATTCCAATATATTTGTTAGTATATTTCTTGTCATTATGGCCAGTGTTATTAAATTTGATTTCCTGTTGGCAGCAGCAGTGGCACCAAAGCCTTATCGTATCGTTTAACTATTTTCAAGTACTTTAAGGATTACTAGAGATTAATGTAAAATGAGACAGTTGTCTCAATATCTGTACTTATGGAGTTGATAAAAGCAAATACAATGAAACTAATTGAATTTTATGAAAAATATTCAATTCTATGGGATGTTACATCTGGAAAACATAAACAAGTAAATTAATAGAATTGATACACTAAGCAAAATTGGGTCAAAGCTTAACAGCGATATTAATTATTTAGAAAAAAGAATTGCCTTTCTGGAGCTAACAAAAATGATGAAATTAATGGATTTTACAGGCCATCCTGGTGGGATCTCCAAATACTTGTTTTTTTGTCACTTTGCCCATTGTCAACAATTCGATCACTTCAAACCAAAACGAAAGTATCAGTTGAAACACATCAATATAAGCCTGCATGTCAGCTCCACAACATGTTGGCAACTATATTTTATTAAAATAAAAAGCTCTATGGCAGTAGTGGACATCTCATTGTATGTAGTTTTCAAAATCTATTGAAGTTATGTTCATTAACAATTATTAAATAAAAATATTCAAAATTGATGTTATAGTATTTCTTGTTTTTCCAAAAATTTCATTGGTGGCACATACAGCAATATTCAAGAGAGCCCTTCAATTGTCTTGAAATAAATTGATTTTGAAAAAGATTTCCTTGGATCAAACAAACAAATAGGATCACATATTTTTCTTTTACAGAATATTTTATATGTATTATTTGAATACAGTAAAGAATATGATTAAAAAGTCTTAACATGTTTATTTAGAAATATTGGAATAAAAATTAATATAAATTTGAAAAAAAAGTTTTATTTTAACTTAAAAGAGTAGAAAATGGAGGGGGCATAAATCATAGCAATGATGTTCTATACAATTCTTGTTATACTAATAGTCAAAGGCATACTTCATACACTTATTATATCTTTGAAATGTTATCTTTGATGATATTCAAGATGAACTTTGGAGTTGAATTTCTTTGGACATATATTACATTAAATGATTTTACTTTGAATGAGGTGCCTCATGAGAAACCAATCATTCCTTATGTTTAAATGCCATGTTACATAATTTACAAGACTTTAGACATTACTGTCTGGTTCCTATCGTAAATGGCAATGGCATTCTATTGCTGAGAATCCTTTCCTCATACATCACAAAAGAACATCATATACCAGTTGAAGTTTCATGTGCAAATTGAATCCATTATTCTCAAGAACTTTTTCTATTTTTGACATGCATTAATTTGTGATTTATAAGATGAGCCTTAGCGGGAAATTTCTTTGGACATATATCACATGAAAATGGCTTCTCTTTTGAGTGCAATGGCATATGATAAACCAATCCTGTCTTATCTTTATATGCCTTATCACATAATTTGCAAGAGTATGGACGTTCTCCTGTATGGATCCTATTGTGAATGATAAGTCTATCCTTTCGCATGAAACCCTTTCCGCATACATCACAAGAGAACATCCTTATACCACTGTGAAGTTTCATGTGCAAATTGAGTCTATAACCCCTTAAGAACCGCTTTCCACAAACTTGACATTCATGTGGTTTTATATTCATGTGACTCATTATGTGTCTTCTCAAACCTTTTTTAAAAGCAAACTTCCATCCGCATATGTCACAGACAAATTTCCTATTCCCAAAATGAGACTTCTGATGATTCACTAAATCCTTCCATTTCTCAAACCCCTTCCTGCATTCCTCACATTCCCACAACCTCTCCCCATCGTGAGCAGATTGGTGATTATCAAGCTCAAACTTCCTCTTGAAGTTCATATTACAGTATGAGCACTTGTATGGATTTCTTCCAGCATGCACCAACATGTGCCTATTCAGATATTTCCTCAAAAGGAACTTCTTCCCACATTCTTTGCATTTAAAATCCTTTTTCGTTCCATGTATTTTCTGGTGCTGCATTAATAGGCCCTTCAGGAAGAACCTCTTCCCACAGATGGAGCATTCAAATGGTTTTTCCTTTAAATTGGTCTTCATATGTTGATTTAAATGACTAATCTTCATGTATTCTCTCCCACAATGGTGGCACTTGCATAACTTTTTATTCTGCTCTTCTTTCTTTGCTTCCATTCCTGTGCACTGCTGCTCTCTGATGCTCGACTGTCTCTCTCTCCTCCTCTTTCGGTAGCTCCTTAAAATAGGCATCGGCACCTCAGACAATGATGAATTCTCTCCTCCAGTTGGGTCTGTCACATCGCAAGCCTATCAAAAATTACAAACATTTTTTACTTGCAAACATTAATAAATAAAATTTAGAATATCTTGTCATTCCTCGAAAAATTTGTCTTTGATAAATTGATCATTCCCAAACTTAATTATCGATCAACTGGTTTTCAAAAAATTGATTTTAATAATTGAATGGTTTACTCAAATAATGTAAGCACCATTTTTTCCAAAATCTATGTTTTGATGAAATAATATTGCATATCCAAATGTCTCCAAAGTGCAGCAAATTGTCGAAATGTCTGAATAAAAATTCAATATATTTTGTCCTAAAATGTTGGCATCAGTTGAATAATGTTCTATGTAAATCCAAAAGGGCACACACACTCTAAGCTTATGTCTCCTGACATACTTAAAAATTAAACAAAGGAAAATAACATTGCAAATATTAGTGAATAGCAGGTAAACAAAAGGAAGATATTAAAGAGTTCTGGAAATCCATACACAAGCAGGAATAGAGTTACTCAAGATAAGAAATTAAGACTGCTTAGCAATGACCAGAAAGACCATTGCATTGCTGTCTGCAAGGAGCTTCAAAATGAAGTTAGAGATGATCCCAACTTCATATCCTAGGTCATAACTGGTGATGAATCTTGGGTTTATGGTTATGACTCTGAGACAAAGCAGCAGTCGTCACTATGGAAGTCGCCAAATTGACCGTGGCCAAAAAAAGCACTTCAAGTTTACGACAATGTTGTGTCTATGCTGATCATTTTTTTTAATGTTGACGGGATCGTACACAAAGAAGTGGCTCAACAATGACTGGGTGCTCCATGACAATGCACCCATCCACACGTCACTTGTTATTAGTCAGTTCCTGACTTACAACAACATAACAGTAATCCCTCCCTACTCTCCTGCCCTCGCCCCCTGCAAAGATATCCTGTTCCCCAAAATGAAACTCCGGCTAAAAGGGTGACATTTTGACATGATTGAGGAGATCCGGGAAGAATCACTAGAGGTGCTTAACATGCTCAAATTTGTGGATTTCCAAGGACGCTTAGCATCATGGAAGAAATGGTGAGAAAGCTGCATAAAAGCCCAAGACAACTACTTTGAAGGGAATGGTGTAAAATTGGGCATTAGTGTAAGATTTTTTTAATATACAAATTCCAGGAACTTTTGGGTAGCACCTTGTGTAGAAGGAGTGATCATTGAAGAGAGGAGAAGAAAAGTGATAAAATTTAGAGTGGTTAACTGAGTAACTGAATAAGGGAGGAGTGGAAGACGGGACCTAAATTGTTGTTCATAACTGTGTTTATGTTTTTATGAATGTAGATGCTTTTATATGAATGAACTTTATTGTTTCGGCAAATTGATTTGAGTAAGGATAGGTTTTCTGTTATGGTAGGATGGTGAGTGTCAAAAATATGAGTTGCAATGTTTGATTTATTGTGTTGGTTTGTCATCACTGTAGAAGTCACCAAATTCACCGCAGCCAAAAAAAGCACATCAAGTTTGCAGCAATGTTAAGTCCATGCTGATAATTTTTTTTTTACATGAACGGGATCATCAACAAAGAATTCCTCCAACCTGGTCAAACTGTCAACGGAATGTTTTACTGCGATGTTTTGAAGCGTCAAAGGGAGAACATCTGATGTAAACATCCAAACAAGTGGCGCAACAATGACTGGGTGCTCCACCATTACAATGCACCTGCCCTCACATCACTCGTTATTAGGCAGTTCCTGGCTTCCAAGAACATGACAGTCATCCCCCACCCCCCACTCTCCTGACCTCACCCCCTACTCTCCTGCCCTTGCCCCCTGCAACATTATCCTGTTCCCCAAAATGAAACTTGGGATGAAAGGGTGACGTTTTGACATGATTGAAGAGATCCGGGGATAATCGCAAGAGGTGCTTAACACGGGCATACCTGTGAACTTCGAAGGATGCTTCACAACATGGAAAAAATGCTGGGAATGCTGCATAAAAAGCCCAAGGCAACCATTTTGAAGGGGACGGTAGAAATTAGTAATTAACGTAAAATATCTTTATACACTAATTCCCGGAACTTTTGGGTAGCACCTCATATACAAGGAGTGACCATTGGGGAGTGAAAGAATTTAGAACGGTTAGGTGTGTAACTTAATAAGGGAGGAGTGGAAGATGGGACCTAAATTGTTGTTCATAACTGTGTTTCTGTTTTTATGAATGTAGATCCTTTTATATGAATGGAGTTTGTTTTGGTAAATTGATTTGAGTAAGAATAGGATTTCTGTTGTGGTAGGATGGTGAGTGTCTAAAATATGAGTTGCAATGTTTGATTTATTGTGTTGGTTTGTAGTGTGCTATGTTCTTTAAACCTGGTCTCCAATTTGCATCTAGATTGCCCTATGAAAACTTTGTCAAAGGAACTGCAATTGAAATTAATACGAAGGCTTCCGCGGTGTTTTCGTACTCCTTTCATGTTTTCCGGGTTTCTACCGCGTGTTGATGTTTGTCGTGACGACTGTTTCGCCACTGTTCCAGGTGCCACCATCAACATGCGGAAATGAGAACTGCAATTGATTTGGTAAATGCCTGATTTGTGGTGATTGGGAATTTTATCTTTTGGGTTTGGTAGTAGGTTGGATAATTTATTTTCATACACAAAAACTCTGTGAAGATCAAATTTTGAAAACATGCATTTTTTTTAGTATTGGAGCTGCCGCATTTTTACCCCCAGAAAGTTTATCGAGTTCCCCATCAGTTTTTCATGTTTGCCAGAAGTTTTTGCATACAAACTCAATCAAACGATAAACTCGAGCTAAATACACAGCCCAGCATATGCATGCATCCCAGAATATGCACGCATTTCCGCATATGCTCATAATTTGGCTATGTGAGTACTTCAGTTTTGCACATACGTACAGAGCCCTAACTTTTACAAGAAATATACATTAGCCAAGAAGAGAATGCTACCATAATGCGATTTAACCAATAAACTTTCGCAAATGGTATGCCCTTTTCTTGAGAACTGTTCGAACAAGCGGACTTCCAACATGGCAATGTTGTGTACTACCAGCTATCGGTCATGAGTGTTGAACCTGAGGAGGGAGACAGAGAGAACATGAGGACGAGCAAGCAGCAAGACAGGGCTTAACCGACCAATGGAAAGTTTTGTTGTTATTCCAATACTTTTCATATTGTGTGTTATGCCTCCAAATAGACAATTCTACTGAGTATACTTGGGATTTGTATAACCTTACTCCAATATAGTTGTAAGCATTTACGTATCACTTTACGATTATGTTATATTTGATTTCCTCTTGGCAGCAGCAGTCACCTAAGAGGTATTGTATCATTTTTCTATTCCAAGTATCTTGAGTATTAGGGGAGATTAATGTAAAATGAGACAGTTGCATCTCAGTTTTGGAGGCCCCACTGAGATTCGAACACAGGTTCGTTAATTCATACTCTTGTAATCTAAAGTTCATTATTATAAATTTGTCTTGTCTATTTCCCTTTATAAACTGTTTAATTGTCATTATGAAAATGTCGAAGAATGCTTAAGAAAAACATTATTCGACCACTGCATCAGATAGGGCTGAAAGAACGTGTTCTTGTGCAGAAGATGGGTCAAATGTCAATCCGCCTGTGATTTCCTCTCCTTTGCCTGCTGATCTTACAGTGTCTGTGTTTTTGAATCATTTTGTCAATGATTTTTAAGTCGAGTCTATTGTGTAGTGCATAGTTTTTCATAAATGTAAGTTCTATGTAAATATCTGTTTTTGACAAGGATGTATTTAGTAATCTGTGAATCATGGATGGAAGGGAGAAAATTTATGTGAGAAATGGTGGTACGAGCCCATATGAATGTGTTGGTGTATGTAGGTGTTCCTTAAATGTTAAACTGCAGTTTGTTATGTTTTCTTGTAATGATCAAATCTAAGGTAAGGATTTATTTTCTATTTGATGTATAAATTTTATCATTTCGAATTGTTGGTTGAGGCATTGTATGAAATTAGGGATGCTTAGTTTTGCTGTGCCTAAGATTGCAAAAATGTCATCTACATATCTGAGCAGAGTTTTCGAAAAACATGAGAAGGAAGATTTACAACACTTCTCGAAATTAGTCAAGAAAACTTCAGCAATAAAAGGAGATAGGGAGTAACCCACAGTGATACCATCTTTTTTTTGACATAAGGTATTGTTGATTTTAAAGCTTTGTTGTATGCACAGGGAGTTTAAATGAATGTATTCTTCTGTTGATTCTTTAGGAACATTCTTTTCTAATAACCATGTCTGTAGGAATTCTATGGTTTCTTTGATAAGTATATTTCAACAGAGATAGATGGTATGAGGTCCTCTGAACACGTTTTGACAATTTTCTTGATGATGTCTGTGTATATATGATAGCGTTTTGTGGGTGATCTAACAGAAAAACTATTTATCAAGTCAATGCTAAGTTTTACATTTAACATTATTATAAAAGTCAGAAGAAATGATTAGTTTTTGGTAAAAATCAATCAATCAGAAGTGTGTTTACTCTTGTGACTTATCCATTATATTTTAATATTTGCTTTAATATTTGATAAATGTAAAAATATAGTGGTATAATAGTTGTAGCCAATTTAATTTTCTACAAACTTTGTTTGAAATATTTTTCCATATAATGTATTGTTTAAGACATATCTTATATTTTTAGCTGCCACCACCAGGCAACCTACCGATGATTATTGTAAACAATTGACACTTAGTTACATCATAGTAATGCTCCTTTATCTTTTCTTAATTATTGGAGTGTATTGGCTATATATAATATTGGAAGGTTATGGCTTCATTTAATTTTTGTTCTTGGTAATGTCTAAAATTTTCTCGCAGTTTCTTAAAATATTTATTATTGTGTAACCTATTAGGAAGTTTTAGAAATATTACTGATATGGAGAAAGTTATGTGGTGGCCACATCACATTTTATATTGTTGATAAAATCTAATGTTTTTGATGTGAGCCACTATCAAGTTGAATTTGTTGGAATTGAAGGTTTAGCCGATGAGGTATTTTGTATGTAGAGTTGTTGATCCCTGATACTATGGGTCTCATAGCTATTCCCGATTTGTGTAATTTTGGAAGGCAGTACATTACGGGGACAGCCATATTGCAGATATTTGAAGTTTGAGTCATTTATCTATTTAAGTGCAGAATGTTTTCCGAGTAATTGTTGTTTTGGTTATCATTTGTTTCAAAGCGTTTTTTGGGATCTTTGTGCTGGGGACTTTTTGGAAAAGTTGGTCCACTTTTTGGTAATCAGCACAGAAAAGCTATCCTAGCTCAAATCAATCAGGCAATACAATAAACTTGATGCATGTGAAAGCATCTACATACAAAAACACAGTTATGAATAATTACTTAGGTCTCATCCCCCAATCCTCCCTTTTTCAGTTACTCAAACATTCTATATCCGTTCACTTCTCATCTCTCCCCAGTAGTTACTACTATTTGGGGATAAGAGCCCTAAGCTCGGCTAGTCACGCAGTATTGGTCTTACTTGATGGGAGACAAACAACTTAGGGTTTTTCAATGTGCACGTTTTAAATAAGGGTCAACTAGGCAAAAAAAAGTGAAAGAAAATCCTGAAATTACTCAAATAGTAAACTTGGGCTTTGAATTAACACTAACATTTACATCTACGAGAAGAAAATGATATTATATTGTAAAGATTAACCAAAATAACTTTTTGTAAAAGTTAGGCATTAGTAAAGTTAAGCACATATACACTAACAAACATGGCATTATACAGTATAAAGTAAAGACGATTTATAAAATTAAGAAGGAAATGTAACAAGTAAAAATATATTTATATCATGAAAGGTAGTGAGCAGGAGTATATTAGATATATGGCGAAGGTTGTAAATAAATTTGCCTATCCGCATATCTGTATTTAAGGAGTTGATAAAAGCAAATGCAATGAAAATAATTAAATTTTATGAAAAATAATCAATTCTATGGGATGTTACATCAAGCCAACATAAACAAGCAAATAATAGAATTGATTCAACAAGCCAAATTGGGTCAAAGCTTAAGAGTGATATTAATTATTTAGAAAAAAGAATTGCCTCTGTAGAACACAGTCCTTTCTGGAGCAAACAAAAGTGAAGAAAATAATGGATCTTACAGGGCTTCCTGGTATGATCTCCAAATATTTGTTTTTTCTCACTTTCTCCACGGTGAAAAATTTTATCACTTCTAAACCAAAATGAAAGTGTCAGTTGAAACACTTCTATTTAAGCCAGCATGTCAGCTCCACAACATGTTGGCAACTATTTTTTATTAATAGAAACTGGTTTTTGGCTATTTTGGACATCTCCTTGTATGTAGATTTCAAAATCGATTGAAGTTAGGTTCATCAACAATCATTAAATAAAAATATGCAAAATTGATGTTCAAGTATTTCTTGTTTTCCCAAATATTAAATAGGTGGCACTTACAACAATATTCAAGGGAGCCCTTCAATCGTCTTTCAATAAATTCATTTTGTAAAACATTTCCTTGAATAAATGGTGCCTAAAAGTGCAAACAGATATGAACACAAATTTTTCATTTTACAAAATCTTTAATATATATCATTCGAATATGGTAAAAAATATGGTTAAATTGTCTTAACATTTTATTTAGAGATATTGGAACAAAATGAATAATAAGTTTGAAAAAACGTCTTATTTTTATTTAAAACAGTAGAAAATGGAGGGGGCATACGTCCCTAGCAATGATGTTCTATACAATTCTTGTTACACTAATAATCAAAGCCATACTTCATGCACTTATTATATCCTTGAAATGTAATCATAGATGATATTCAACATCAACTATACCTTCATATTCTCCTCGCCTTTCTTTGCTTCCATTTTAGTGCACTGCTGTTTTCCGATGTTCGACTGTCTCTCTCTCTTACTCCTTCGGTAGCTCCTTAAAGTAGGCATTGTCACCTCAAACATGGATGAATTCTCTTCTGCAGTTGGGTCTGTCACATTGCAAGCCTATCAAAAATTACAAATATTTTTATTGCAAATATTGATACATAATAATCTGAATATATTGTCACTCTTATAAAAATTTGTATTTCATAAATTGATCACTCCCAAACTTAATTTTCGTTCAACTGGTTTTCAAAAAATTGATTTTAACAATTGAATAGTTCACTCAAATAATGTAGGCAATTTTTTCCAAAATCTATGTTTTGATGAAATAATGTTGTGCATACAAATGTCTGCAAAGTGCTGCAGACTTGTGGCAATATCTGAACTAAAATTCAATATATTTTGTCCACAAATGTTGGTATCAGCTGAATAATATTGTATGTAAATCCAAAAGGGCACACACACTAGCAGCTTGTGCCTCCTGGCATACTTAAAAAATTAAACATAGGAAAATAACACTGCAAATATTAGTGAATGGCAGATAAACACAAGGAAGGTATTAAAGAGTTCTGGAAATCCATACACAAGCAGAAATGGGGTTGCTCAAGATTGGAAATCAAAACCTAACCTTGTAAGTTGAATAATAGTAAATAAACAAAAACTCATTTACCATAAAAAGGAAAAGAATACTCACACTGAAGGTTGCTGGTAAACACTATCGCAGGATCTATGTCAAGGAGACACCTGCACATGCAGAAACATACAAAACCCACTCACACAGTAAAATCCCACCAAAAATCATAACTAGACAGTAGTACGTGGCATAGAAGGGAGAAGGGGGTATACACAGGTTCTACCCAAAAGATCTGGGAATTTGAATAGCGCACGCAAACCGCTTGTACCACCATGGACAATAAATTTGAGACACCTTGAAGTCGCTCTGGTGGCGACTCCATGAACTTTTTATGCTGAGGTACCGAATTGCAACCCTGAAGGTTAGCTGTGGCGGGGAGGGGTGCGGGATGGAAGAAGGTGATAAAGGGAGGAAGGAAGCGAGAGGAAGAACAGAAGAAGAGGGAGGGGTCTTCAACGCTGTCCCCTCTCATTCTGACAAGGATAGTAGGCCTAGCGCTCATATGCAATTTTTAGTCGGCTCACTAGGCAACCAAACAGTCTGCCGAAAGAGATGTGCATATGCAATTAAACAGTCGGCCGACTTTCTTTTCCTATCCTATTCCTATCAGAATGTTCTTTCATGGATTTGTAGTAAAGAGCTGGTCTTGATTCAATTGTTTGAATGAACCTTTCGGTCCAATCATCATCGTTATCCATATTATCTAAACGAATATATTTATATGTATTGAAACGAATGTATTTTTTGATATAAATATAAGAATAAATATGAGAATGTTGTTTTGTTTGACTCACCTAGTAGACCTAGCATGCACACTAGGGATGAATCTTGGTATAATTGTAACGTTGTCTTTGAGTGATTCTGCGAATTCGTTTTGAACCGAAATGGCTGATGTTAAGGAGCAAAGAATATGCATCAAAGTCTGCTTAAAACTCGGCAAAAGAGCAGCAGAAACAGACAGAATGCTTAAACAAGCATTTGGTGATGATGCTGTAAGCCAAAGCAAAACGTTCCTTTGGTACTAATGTTTCAAGGATGGACGGACGTCTGCCGAAGACGATGGGCGTTCTGGTCGACAGTCGACAAGCATAACTCTGGAAAATGTCACAAAAGTGAGTGAGGCTATCCAGGCAGACCGATGGCGAACAATCCATGAAATTGTGACATCGTCGAACTGTGGTGCAGGACGTGTCAACGCATTTTGCCAGAGGATTTGAACATGAGACGCATTGCTGCAAAATTTGTTTCGAGACTGCTTAGCAATGATCAGAAAGACCATTACATTGCTGTTTGCAGGGAGCTTCAAAATTAAGTTAGAGATGACCCCAACTTCATCTCCTAGGTCATAACTGCTGATGAATCTTGGGTTTATGGTTATGACCCTGAGACAAAGCAGCAGTCGTCACAGTAGAAGTCACCAAATTCAATGAGGTCAAAAAAAGCACATCAAGTTTGCAGCAATGTCAAGTCCATGCTGATCATTTTTTTATACATGAACTGGTTCATCCACAAAGAATTCCTCCCACCTGGTCAATCTGTCAATGGAAAGTTTTACTGTGATGTTATGAAGCGTCTAAGGGAGAACGTCCGATGCAAACGTCCAAACAAGTGGCGCAACAATGACTGGGTGCTCCACCATTACAATGCGCCTGCCCTCACATCACTCGTTATTAGGCAGTTCCTGGCTTCCAAGAACATGACAGTCATCCCCCACCTCCCCACTCTCCTGACATCGCCGCCTGCGACTTTCCATGTTCCCCAAAATGAAACTCTGGCTGAAAGGGCGATGTTTTAACACGATTGAGGAGGTCCGGGGAGAATCACAAGAGGTGCTTAATATGCTCACACCTGCGGTCTTCCAAGGATGCTTCGCATCATGGAAAAAACGCTGGGAATGCTGCATAAAAGCCCAAGGCAACCACTTTGAAGGGGACGGTGGAAATTAGGAATTAGCGTAAGATTATCCTTGATACACAAATTCCCTGAACTTTTGGGTAGTGTGCTACATTCTTTAAACCTGGTCTCCAGTTTGCATCTAGATTGTCCTATGTAAATGTTGTCCAAGGAACTGCGATTGACTTGGTAAATGCCTGATTTGTTGTGATTGGAAATTTTATCTTTTGGGTTTGGTAGTAGGTTGGATAATTTATTTTCATTGACAAAAACTCGGTGAAGATCAAATTTTGAAAACATGCATTGGAGATTTTTTGTTAGTTTCGGAGCTGCAGCATTTTTACCCTCTGACTGTTCTTCGAGTTCCTCATCAGTTTTTCATGTTCGCCAGAAGTTTTGCTCTAAATTACCATGGCTGAGATGAGAGAGACAGCTAAAGGGCCATCATCATCTCAGGCATATGAGCTTTTACTCCGTAATAGAACTGGCATGCCATTCATAAGTAAACCTTCTCCACATGAGCTAATATTAGGAGAGCTGGAAAAATTATTTTTTCGACCCTAGCCCTCAGTGGTGAGTTGAGTGAGGATGCTATTACAGTAGAACTGAATAAAGAAATTTATATTTTCCTTTGGGTGATGACTAGAATTTCTGTATTTTTGAAAACTTCGCTCCTATAGTTTCAGCAGTTTGGCTATAATACCACTTCAACATATTGAATTATTTGACAATGAATCCATGAAGTGAAAAATCTATGAACTACATGACAGATCTAAATCCAAACTACATACATCGAAAAGACCTATTTAATTCAAAAAGAAGCTTCCTAATATTCTCAGTATTTTGGCTACAATATCATATCAATGTTTTGAGTTTTTGGAATTTGAAGCCATCTAGCGGAAACTCTACAAACCACCGTGAAAGTTCAATTGGTTAAAACCTAATGGATTTATAAGAGCTATCTAATTCAGTTTTTCAAACATATCTTAAAATAAAAAAGTTAAATGTGAAGCCATCCAGTAGAAAATCTAAGGGTAGATGCCCCCAAATATTTTTCTCCCGCACATGACTTCGTCTATCAGGTAAAAATTTGAACCTTCTGGCAGATATCCTGCAAATTTCCTCAATGCTCAATAGATGGCAGTCGATCAAAATGGAAGGTGACATTGATGTGCATACGAAGCAATGTTATGTAATTGAGTTCCTCTTAGCAGAGAGCATTTTGCCAGTAGAAATTCAACGATGCTAGAAGAACATTTCCAGGAACAACTATGTTGATGTAAGCACAGTTATTAGGTGGGTAAGGTATCTCAGTGAGGGTGAACATGGTGTGAAGAACTTGCCCAGATCAGCTTGCCCTCCCATTGAGTGATGGCAAGAAATGAAGAATGAGTAGATCAGCTGATTTGTAATGAACGGCATATTATGCCACGGGAATTGTGTGAGATCATAGGAATTGGCTTTAATGCATTGCATCTTGCAAGAGCTAAAACCATATCACAAGGAGCAGAGAATGCTGATGTCTACTGTCTTGTAGAGCAATACGAGACCATGGGTGATGATTACTTCGCCAACATCACGCACAGAAACAAGACATGGGTACACCACCATGAACTAGAGTCAAAACAGCAGTCTATGGTAGAGTGACATAAGAACTCACTGTGAAAGAAGAAATTCAAGGCTCAACCATCGGCAAAAATGTCATGTGTTCTGTCTTTTAGGACAGGAAAGGACTTAGCCTTGTGGATTTCCTGGAATGGGGAAAAACGATCAATTCTGTTGGCTGTGTAGAGACACTGAAGGAGTTTAATACACAAATTGCAAGAGTGAGGCCAGAGAAGAAAGTCAAATTTCTTCTTCAGCATGATGCCAGGCCCCATACCAGCATCACAACAAGGGAGGCTATTGCAAAATTCAGATGGACTGTAGTATCGATTTGGCCTGATGAAGGATGGCCTTTGTGGGGAACACTTCCATGATGAAGATCCTGTGATTTCGGCCACCAAGAAGTGACTACACAAGGCTGATAGCAACTTTTGTGACTGAGAGATACAGGTTCTGGTTCAGCAGTAGAGAAAATGCATAGGAAGTTATAGCGATTACATGGAAAAATAATAACAATAAGTACCTTAAGACTTCAAGTATACAACACAATTTCCATTTGCATTTCTTCAGTAATAGCGTAAATACCCGCATATAATGCGTACTTTTTTCGAAATATTTGAGTTAAAAATTAGGATGTGTGTTATGCGAGGGTACATAATCTTCCTATTTTCATTTGACCCCATATTTCCACAATTTCGGCACATTAATTACTGCCCGGGTATCCTCATAATTTTATTGATGATTTTTATGAAAAGATAGATAATAGTTAAAATTTATTAACTAATTCTATAAACATATATTAATTAGATATGAAAAGAATGAAATCAGTATTTATTCATTTTAAAAGCCAAAAAGTTCTTCGTCACTGAACCATTCTTCTTCGATGTTGTTATCGGAATCGTCATCTTCGGTATCTTTTGTATCCTCCATTGACGTGGCGCTGTCATCGTCGTCCTCCCACACCATATCATCTTCACTATCATCTCAGCTATTACTGATGCAACATTTCTTAAAACCTATTATAATAACATCCGTGGACAATTCATTACATGTATTCTCACATTTCACTTTATATGATTTGCTACATTGTAACTCACCTTTCCTTTTGTTAGGACAATGATGAGCTATTTTATGCATGACGTCACCCTACACCAGCACCTGGCCTGGCGGTGAGGTACTGGTACCACTTACAATTAGAAAAAATGGCAGCTGATGTCTTTGAGTTCGCTTGGAGTTGATGCTTCTTGTAGAACTACCATCAAGTTATCGTTCCCTACTTTTCTCTCAGCATTTATACGTGATTTATTCTTGATTCTTAGAGTCTGTAGTTAATTATGGTTATTTGCTATCGTTTTTACGTGCTCCAGAGTGTTCTAATAAGGGTAAAACTGAAGGTTGGGTGAACCTGTCCACCTCAGGCATGACTAAAACGTATGTAAAAAACTTCGACATGGGATTATCGTCATTCCTTCATTTTATTAGCTCAAACAATGTCATATGCCATACTATGAAATTAATATAATTCGATTTATTGTGTATATCCTAATATCACTGTGTAAGTAAACATAGAGTATGTAATGATTGAGCTAGCTGATGTTCTTTTGGAAAGTTATTCAAAAATTTCATTTTGCACTTTCATTGTTACCAATACAATACCAATAATTTCATCATTGCTTTAGACTAAGGGTTCCCAACCTTTTTTTGCTTGTGGACCCCCTGAGTCCTAACTTTACGTATGTGGACCCCCATATACGCATATGTAATATTCCTAAATGAAATATTTATTTGCAGGTTAGTAAAAGCTAATAATTAAACAATTCCTAAATGAAATATTTATTTGTAAGTTAGTAAAAGATAATAATTAAACAATTCCTATATAATATAAAAAATGTAAATTACAAATTTTGAAAATTTTAATTGATAAAACTGAAACATATTTTTACTTGTAATGATAGAAATAGTAAAAAAAAATTTAAAAATACTATTTCAAACAACATATATAAATTTATTCCTAAGGCTATTAAATAGGATCCCATTAAATAGGCCCTACTAATGAAATCCTTGTGGCTGATATTTTGATATTAGCATATTAATATCTGGCTCCAATTTTGTGAGAGTCAGACGAAGATCACCTCTTTTTACTATATAAAGTCGATTACGATTTTTTGTCAACAACTGTGTTACACGACTAAAGCCAGATTCCACAAGATAAGATGATGGGAAAACAATGACATACATTTTAGCTTTCTCCCATAAAAGCGGATATTTACATGCAATGTCACTATTCTTCCATACATCATGCTTTCCTTTTTTGAATAGACTTTGGACTGTCTCATCAGACCGCAATTCAACAAGTTCCTCTTGTAAATCAATTTCAACATCAGCAACATTTACCTCAAATGGAATCAGCACCCAATCTGGGATGTTCAGTTCTAGTAGGTCCTTGAACCGAACTTGCATGTCTTCATAAATTTCTTTTAAATGATCAACATACACAACAAAATCATCATCTTTTAAATCACTGCTAACTGAAGCAAGGTTTGGAAACTGGTCAAAAGCACGGCGTGAGATATTAAGACTGCATAATTTGAGTTATCCTAGTAATGCATTAATGGCTTCTTTGCTAGATATTAAATCACAATTATGTCCTTGCTACAGCTTATTAAGAGAATTCAGTTTTTCAAACACATCTGAGAGGTTTTCATGGCAAACAACTGTTTTCTAATCTCCTTTTCGTTTAGAAATGATACAATACTGTCCCAGAGGACGACGAAGCGACGAAGACAATTGCCTTTAGACAACCATCGCACCTCTGTATGCAGTACAAGACGGTCAAATCCTTCTTCATTTTCATCACAAAATTTGCGAAAGAGACGATCTTGAAGAGCATTAGCCTTAATGAGGTTGACAGCTTTTATTACAAGAGATAAGGCTTCATGAAGATGTCCACTCAATCTCTTCGCCACCAGATGTTGGCGGTGAATCACGCAATGTATGCAAAATACTTTTCCTTAAATATTGTTTCACCTTTAGTTATCTGTTTTGAGGAAGCTTGCAAAAAGCATTTCCTCTCCAAGTTGATTATCATCCATATATCTTACATATGCCAATAAAAGTGCTTCATTGCCCATCAAAGTTGATTCATCGAGTTGCATTGCAAACTGTTTCACTCGTTAATTGAGCAATAAGTTCATTTTCTACATCTTCAGACATTTCATCAATGCGTCTGGATATTGTGTTATTGCTCAAAGGAAGGTTATCGGTAATTTCACGCGCATTTTTGTTTAACATTGTTGAAATTACAACTGATATCGAAAGCAAGATGACAGTTTCACCAATGCTGTGGCTTTCCAGATTTTGCTATTATTTTGCTAATTTCAGATGATGCTAATAAACTGCTATCTTTATTGCTTGCTTGTTTGCTAAAAATCTGATCCAATTTGTTTCTTCCTTGAAAATTTTCTCGTAGTTTTCGGAAATACTCCACTGATTTATTTTTCTTTTCGCTGTGCCTTGTCTCCAAATGGTGACGAAGCTTACTTGGCTTCATGCTATCATAGACAGCACAGTCATACATATAAGACACATTGGTTTTGTGATATTCTCTGGTGATTCAATAAAACCATACGACAGATATTCAGTCGAACATTGTCTTGTTTTCTTCTTTGCATGAGCCATGGTCAATCTGAATAACCATAATAATATTGAACAGTGGTAGAAAACTCCTTCAGCCAAAAATTATAGGGTAAGCCCTATGCATTTCGCCCACCAAGTGGGCATCTTCAGGGGAGAACCTGCCTTGGCAGTGAACAGAGTTCAACTGCGACAAAATTAGAAGAAAAGTTTATAACGAAGACCGATAAACATTTGAGGATCGAAAAGAATTTTGTGCGTCAAGTTCGGTCAATTTATATAAAGTTTTGTTAAAATCAGTATCTGTGTTCATGAGATTGTTTCTGTTTTTATAGATGTGCAGATTTTCTAAAGAGTTAAGTGAATGGTTGGCTGAAGTTAACAACGTTAAGTCCTCTATGTATACTGTGTCCAGTTTCGAGGATATGAGTGGCTACGCTTGATTTCTCAAAACAATTGTGTTT
This sequence comes from Tanypteryx hageni, assembly GCA_028673005.1. NCBI lineage: Eukaryota > Metazoa > Arthropoda > Insecta > Odonata > Petaluridae > Tanypteryx > Tanypteryx hageni. Next base: position 11,562,941 of record CM054119.1, on the reverse strand, counting down.
GCAATGGGCTAAGTGTGCTTTAAATCGTGTTATTAGTTTTCGTCTGGTTTGTCCTATGTACATTAAATTGCAATGTGAACATTGTATTTTATAAATTCCAGACTTGTTCAAATTCTCTGTAATAATAATATTATTAATCTCAAATATTTAATGTTGGAAATGCTTGCATGTACTAATGGAAATATAGTTCACTAGAACAATAACGTTCAATAACACAAACAATAGATTTCACCACGACGATGCCGATTACTCACTATAGAATGAAATGACTGCCTCTTACTGACTGACTCGTTCTAGATTAATCGGTGCCTAAATAATGTTTTCTTCTTCGAGAATTTTCTATGGAAAGAAATTTTTTTTTCAGTCAACTAAACAAGGTTCCAGAAAATACGAGTATCTTCTAACTGCGAATTTCTGGACTTTTCTATGATATTAGTTTATTTTATTATTATTATTAAATTATTTTATTTATAATATTTTATCATGAACCCCTTAGCTCATATTATGGACCCCTGAAATAAAATTTTTTTCTTGTGGACCCCCTCAAAGCTTCTATGGACCCCTGGGGGTCCATGTGGACCCCGGTTGGGAAACGCTGCACTTTAGACCATGTTACACCATCTACTTTATTCTGGAATGGTAACGCTAAATAAATCTGTTCGTGCTATATGTGGGTATATAGAAAAAATCATAGATTTCGAGGCTGAAAACCCCCCTGCGGGTTATATGAGGGTGCACATTATATGCTGGTATTTACGTTATATTGCCGATTCGTTGCAAATAATTCACTGAATTACTTTATTATTACAAACTATATCAATATTTACCAATATTTATGTGCAATTAATGATGCATGTTAGTAAATACCGACAATGTTTTATGCCTAATTGAGATTTTTGAAGTGCGGATTATTTTCAGAGACTTTTTTCTCCTAGATCCAGTCTCAAAAATAAAGGATGTGGCTTATATGCGAGTAAATACATACAAATACGAACCTTCAGTTGTCAGAATGATATTATTTAACCGGAGCTTTAGCAATGACATGTTTGGTAAGGTAACAACCAATTAAAATGCAAAGTTTTTTCCAATACTGATACTCTCCAACTTATCGATGGCTGACTTATGGATTCCCAACATTATGGATTTAATTTCCATGAATCAAAAAAAAATTGACTCAAAAATGTTCCATAAATGTGGTGTTTGGGAACTACTTGGCATCAGGTTTGGAAGAAAGCATTTCTGTGGTGCTGCCCATTGCAAAATGTCTAATGAGCATGTATAGTACGCTAGCCTGTACTCTACATAAGAACTTAAGTCTATAAGAGGCACTTCGGACTTATGGAATTTTCAACTTACAAAGGAATTTCAGGAACATTACCCATCTGTAAGTTGGGAAGTGTCAGTATATTTAATTTAAATGTTAAATCAGGGATTGGCAACACTTTTTCAGTCAGATGTTACTCTTTATCAATATTCATAATTTCAGACACTCCACGAATTCCACCCTAAAATTCATTTGACATGAAACTCCTATACAAAGCATTTTTATATAATAAAACATCCCGAATGTAATTTGATAAAACTGCGATACAGATTACAATTTTAAAAAAGTAGAATTCATTTAAAATTATATATATTTGAATTTCTTCCCTGAAATAGTGTGCCGTGTAAAAGTTCTTCCCCTGCCACCTTTGGGCATTGGTGATTTGGTCCCATTTCTCCTATGGTAAAGCAAATGTTTCAAAATTGAAAAAATCAAAAAGGAACTTAAAATGACAAACCTGTGCTGATTGGTCGATGGTTTCACTCTCCTTGTCCATATCCTCTTTGCTTGTGCCTTCCTGTACCTTCTTTTCATTGCTCTCTCCTTCTCCGACAATCAACTGCTCTTTGTTATTCTTTTCTTGTGAGCTCTGTATGTTAGCCACGATTACCTCAAGTTCCAGTTGATTTCCATCAAGGGATGAGACGTTTGCATCAGAATCCTACAAATAATAGAACATGCAAATTATTTAACAAATTAGGAAAGAAATGACTAATCAGGTATTAGGAGCAGGTTTTTTCATTTTATCAATGTAGAAAAAATTAAAATTTGTCACAGTAACAAGCCTCTTTATGTAGATAGATAATAGGGCTATTTCTTAATCCTGCTTGGGGCAAACCAAAATAGATGACCTCCAAAATCAATATGTATGTCAAATGGCTCTTATTTAAAAGAATGAAATTTCAAAAATAATTGGAGAGGTAATTGTCATTTTACTCATGTGGAGCCCAAAAAAGGATTTGCTTTGTATGAGAAAGAGTTGTTGCACATGTTGTGGAAAATTGGAGCCAATATGAATGTTTTGTAGTGAGCACCAACTCACTCTGAAGCAGGTGACATAAGGAAGGCTGGATGTCAGGTCGCTAAGCAGGTATGGGGGCAGAGCCTCCCTCTAGTGTACATGTGTATATATATATACAGGGTGATATGGAAATACCTCCAAAAACTTCGGGAGCTTGTTAAGCGGTTCAAAATAAAGAGAAAAGTACATATGACTATATATCGATAAAAGCACCGTTTATGAGATACAGCTCCATTTGGTCCATGCCGCTGTGTGGGAGTTAGGGTCATAGATGGAATAAAAGGAGCAGTATTGTAGCGCATAACTTTATTAGTGTTCTCTACAATCCTATGAAGTAATTAAAAATCATAATAAACGATGAAAAAGTTTTCCTTCCGAACATCTGCATGATTTAGTTCTTCGTCTTAAGGACTTCCTGATATGCTCAAAGAGGACAGGTTGTGCTGCGATGGTTTGACAAGTATTTCGAATCCTCTGCCGAAGCTCCTCTCTTGTGTTGACATATTCAGCGTAAACCATGGTCTTTAGGGTCCTCCAAATGCAGAAATCACACGGATTCTAGTCTAGAGATCTAGCTGACCAGTGCGTTGGGCCTCCTTGACCAATCCACCGAACTCCAAAGCCTTCATTAAGAACCCCTTTCCACAAACTCTGCATTAACGTGATTTTATATCCATGTGCCTCATTATGTGTCTCCACAAATCAGTTTTTACAGCAAACTTCCGTCCGCATATGTCGCAGACAAACTTCCTCTCCTCAAAATGAGACTTGTGATGATTCACTAAATCCTTCCATTTCTCAAACCCCTTCCTGCATTCCTCACATTCCCACAACCTCTCCCCATCATGTGCAGATTGATGATTATCCAGCTTAAACTTCCTCTTGAAGCTCTTAGAACAGTATGAGCACTTGTATATATATCTGCCAGTATGTGCCAACATGTGCTGATTCAGGTATTTCCTCAATAGGAACTTCTTCCCACATTCTATGCATTTAAAATCCTTTTTTGTTCCATGTATTTTCTGGTGCTGCATTAATTGGTACTTCAGGATGAACCTCTTCCAACAGATGGAGCATTCGAATGGTTTTTCCGTACCACGGATCATCACATGTTGAATTAAATGACCCTTCCTTATGTATTTCTTCCCACAATGGTGGCATTTGTATACCTTATTATTCTCCTCTTCATCTTTTTTTCCATTTCTGTGCACTGCTGCTCTCTGATGCTTGACTGTCTCTCTCTCTTCCTCTTTTGGATGCTCCTTAAGCTAGGAATTGGCACCTCAGGCAATGATGAATTCTCTTCTCCAGTTGGGTCTGTCACAATGCAAGCCTATCCAAAAATAACTAATTTTTAATGGCAAACATTGATACATAATAAATTTGAATATATTGTAACTTCAAACAATTTTTCTTTGATAAATTGATCATTCTCAAACATACACTAGCAGCTTCTGTCTCCTGACGTACTTAAAAAATTAAACAAAGGAAAATAACACTGCAAATATTAGTGAATGGCAGGACAACAAAAAAAAAGATATGAAAGAGTTCTGGAAATCCATACACAAGCAGGAATGGAGTTGCTCAAGATGGGAAATCAAAACCTAACCTTGTAAGTGAAATAATAGTAAATAAACAAAAACTCCTTTACCATAAAAAGGAAGAGAATACTCAAACTCATACTACAGGTTGCTGGTAAACACTATCGCAGGACCTAAGTTAAGGAGACACCTGCACATGCAGAAACATACAAAACCCACTCACACAGTAAAATCTAACCAAAAATCATAACTAGACAGTAGTGTGTGGCATAGAAGGGAGAAGGGGGTATACACAGGTTCTACCCAAAAGGTCTGGGAATTTGAATAGTGCATGCAAACTGCTAGCTCTATGGCCACTTCACGCTAAGTATTGCTGGCAGTATCCTTTGTGAATAAGTGTGCAACATGGCGGTTAGCTGAGTGCACGTGTTTGCAAGTTCTGTGCATTTTTATAACTTCGTGTTTGAGTGGTTCTGCGAATTTGAATCAAACTGAAATGGCTGATGTTAAGGAGCAAAGAATATGCATCAAATTCTCCTTAAAATTCGGCAAAACAGCAGCAGAAACACACACAATGCTTAAACAAGCATTTAGTGATGATGCTTTAAGCCAAAGCAAAACGTTCCTCTGGTACTAATTTTTCAAGGATGGACGGATGTCTGCCAAAGACGATGGCCGTTCTGGTTGACAGTCGACAAGCATAACTTGGAAAATGTCACAAAAGTGAGTGAGGCTATCCAGGCAGACCGAAGGCGAACAATCCATGAAATTGTGACATCGTCGAGCTGTCGTGCGGGACGTGTCAACAGATTTTCTCAGGTGATTTGAACATGAGACACATTGCTGTATAATTTGTTCTGAGACTGCTTAGCAATGACCAGAAAGACCATTGCATTGCTGTCTGCAGGGAGCTTCAAAATGAAGTTAGAGATGATCCCAACTTCATCTCCTAGGTCATAACTGGTGATGAATCTTGGGTTGTTGGTTATGACCCTGAGACAAAGCAGCAGTCGTCACGGTGGAAGTCGCCAAATTCATCACAGCCAAAAAGCACATCAAGTTTGCAGCAATGTCAAGTCCATGCTGATCATTTTTTTATACATGAACGGGATCATCCACAAAGAATTCCTCCCACCTGGTCAAACTGTCAATGGAAAGTTTTACTGTGATGTTTTGTAGCGTCTAAGGGTGAACGTCTGATGCAAACGTCCAAACAAGTAGCGCAACAATGACTGGGTGCTCCACCATGACAATGCGCCCACCCACACGTCACTCGTTATTCCAAAAACATGACAGTCATCCTTCAACCCCCCTACTCTCCTGCCCTCGCCTCCAGCAACGTTATCCTGTTCCCCAAAATGAAACTCCGGCTGAAAGGGGACCGTTTTGACACAATTGGGGAGATCAGGGGAGAATTGCAAGAGTTTCTTAACATGCTCACATCTGTGGACTTCCAAGGATGCTTCGCATCATGGAAAAAAATGCTGGGTATGCTGCATAAAAGTCTAAGGCCACTACTTTGAAGGGGAAGGTGGAAATTAGGAATTAGCGTAAGATATCTTCGATACACAAATTCCTGGAACTTTTGGGTAGCAACTCGTATACAAAGAGTGACCATTGGTGAGTGAAAGAATTTAGAACGGTTAAGTGAGTAACTGGATAAGAGAGGAGTGGAAGATGGGACCTAAGTTGTTGTTTATAACTGTGTTTCTGTTTTTATGAATGTAGATGCTTTTATGTAAATGAAGTTTATTGTATTGGTCCATTGATTTGAATAAGGATAGGTTTCTGTAGTGATATGATGGTGAGTGTCGAAAATATGAGTTACAAAGTTTGATTTATTGTGTTGGTTTGTAGTGTGCTATGTTCTTTAAACCTGGTCTCCAATTTGTATCTACATTTCCCCATGTAAATTTGGTCAAAGGAACTGCAATTGACTTGGTAAATGCCTGATTTGTGGTGATTGGGAATTTTATGTTTTGGGTTTGGCAGTAGGTTGCATAATTTATTTTCATTGACAGAAACTCGGTGAAGATCAAATTTTGAAAACATGCGTTGGAGATTTATTGTTAGTTTCGGAGCTGCAGCATTTTTACACACCGACAGATTACAATTTAAAAAAGTAGAATGCATTTAAAATTATATATATTTGAATGTCTTCTCTGAAAAAGTGTGCTTTGTAAAAGTTCTTCCCCTGTCACCTTTGGGCATTGTTGATTTGGTCCCATTATTCCTATGGTAAAGCAAATGTTTCAAAATTAAAAAAATCAAAGAGGAACTTAAAATGCCAAACCTGTGCTGATTGGTCGATGGTTTCACTTTCCTTGTCCATATCCTCTTTGCTTGTAACTTCCTGTACCTTCTTTTCATTGCTCTCTCCTTCTCCGACAATCAACTGCTCTTTGTTATTCTTTTCTTGTGAGCTCTGTATGTTAGCCACGATTACCTCAAGTTCCAGTTGATTTCCATCAAGGGACTGGACGTTTGCATCAGAATCCTACAAATAATAGAACATGCAAATTATTTAACAAATTAGGAAAGAAATGACTAATCAGGTATTAGGAGCAGGTTTTTTCATTTTATCAATGTAGAAAAAATTAAAATTTGTCACAGTAACAAGCCTCTTTATGTAGATAGATAATAGGGCTATTTCTTAATCCTGCTTGGGGCAAACCAAAATAGATGATCTCCAAAATCAATATGTATGTCAAATGGCTCTTATTTAAAAGAATGAAATTTCAAAAATAATTGGAGAGGTAATTGTCATTTTACTCATGTGGAGCCCAAAAAAGGATTTGCTTTGTATGGGAAAGAGTTGTTGCACATGTTGTGGAAAATTGGAGCCAATATGAATGTTTTGTAATGAGCACCAACTCACTCTGAAGCAGGTGACATAAGGAAGGCTGGATGTCAGGTCGCTAAGCAGGTATGGGGGCAGAGCCTCCCTCTAGTTCATGTGTGTATATATATATATATATATATATATATATATATATATATATATACAGGGTGATATGGAAATACCTCCAAAAACTTCATTAAGAAGCCCTTGTACCATACAGGTGTAATCTGCTGGAGCACCATAATGCATAAACCACATTGTGATCCTCAGTGCAGGTGGAATGTCTTTTAGGAGAGTTGGCAATGATTAAGAGCAGGCTAAAAGCCATCACCAGGTTTCTCTCCTTACATCCTATCCGGCTATTTATTGCACTAACTCTTAGATACGCATTGCACATAAGAAGAGGTGAATCAGCTGGGAACATACAAATATGCAACATATTATGTCAGCCAGTACTCTTAGGTTCAGCAGAGGTTAAAAACTTTAATCCCTTTGGGAGATCTAAGATGAAATACATTTAAACTCATGATTGGACGGAACCACATGATCCATGGATTAAAACAGATGGAGGTATGAGAAATACATACTCCCTTGTTCGGTTAAACAACACATTTAACTGATGGAATAAAGCAATCTAAAGATCCTACGATAGTTCAGTGGTAGAATATCTTCCCAGCAAGTAGAAGATCTGGGTTTGATTCCTGGTCATAGCAGACTTTTCTCTTTTCAAAATTATTCCCTATACACTTAATGATCAATGTCAACAAGTAGTGAACAGAATATTCATGAAACGGTAAGAACTTTCTTAATGCATTACGATTACAATTAGAATGTGAAGAAGCATTTTGACCATGAAAGAGAGCTGGTTGAATGTTCAGAAGAGCATGAAGAAGCACATGAATAAGGGAGTGAGCAACCAATCATCTTACATACATAGGCTGTTGGTGATTCATAGCCATGCAGTTTAGAGAGAGAATGCTATGCTATACAAAGCATAAGTAGTCGGTATGGGTATTTGAAATATGGCAGAAGGTTTCCCTTTAACGATGATAGGAAAAATGTTTTTTTTTTGCCTCTGATATTAAAATAGTGCTTTTTTCTAAAATAAGGTGCTGGAATTCAAGTCTGAAGAATCCTCATAAGGGTTAGGGTGTTCAATTATAATATAAATAATAGTCTTTAAACACTTTTTTCGGCAGAAAGTGATGCAGTTGAACTGTACATCTTGCATTGACATATGAAAACCACCTAAAATATCTAACCACTATTTTACCCTTACATCACTAGCACTGGAGGACAAAAAATATAAAACTCGCCCAGGGTAGAAGATGATAAGACTTTACAAATATGCTCATGTCTTCAGTGCCTTCGTTGTCTCGATTGTTGTTTGCTCTGTGCAGCTGTTGCAGAATGTCATCTGCAAAGTAGCTATGATTGGACATATTTTGTTGGATCAAATTGAGTCAGAGGAGGTCCAACAATCCTGATGAATAGCAGTGTTGACACAGTGGTAATCAGCAATGAAGATAAGATGTAAAGTACTGTCGAGACAGGTTTTGCCCCTGAAGATGCCCACCTTGTGGGCGAAATGCATTGGGTGTTGTAATCCCCTCTAATTTTTTGGCTATAGGAGTACTTTACATCTTATAATCTGAGCCAAAGTTATTGTGAGCTACCAACGATATAGTAATGAAGATATTGATAGAATCACTATAACATTCATTTTCAAAAACTCTATCACATTCTGATGAAGAGATAGGAATAGTGTCTAAAGAAAGTTTCAATAGCATTTATTTTTCTGGGTCCGTTTCTCAAACAGATATTCTTGAAATCCACAAATCATGTCTTTCATCGAGTTGAAGCCTTCTGGATAAGTTTCTTATTTCTTTCTCGACAAATGCCAAATTATATTCTACATCTTCTGGCCACTATTTAGAATGCATAATGTATGCCATTTCGATAAATAGGCTTTTTCATCATCCAGCAATCTTTTCGCCATGGACATCTTCAGGTTATAGTAAAAAGCAGTTGGACAGATGGGAGGATCACATTTTTAATTTCTTTAATGAAGAGCAATTCCTTTGAAGTTAAGACATTTTGCTGCAATGATGGCATTTCCTTATATGATCTGGGATATGTCTTCCGTTCTTCAAATATTTTAACAATATGCTCTATTTTTCTATTGGCTCTATGCCACGTTCTTGTAATGCTAGGCTTAGATCAGAGAGTTTTTGAAGTGCATCTCACATCATTGATAAATCCAATATTAATTCCACTGAAGTAATTTTCCTGAATAAACCTTTGTACATGTATCGGTTTTCCTTGTCTCTGCTGGAATCATTCTTAGCTTCAACAAAATGAAGCACCAAAGCTTCATAGTCTTCCCACACACTGCAGAAACTGACCTTAATCTTGAGGCTACCCACTTGGTACTTCAAATTGATCCAATTATCAACAATTTCAGTAACACCAACTTTGCATATACATTAAGATATCTACTGTTTTTTGGCGATGCATGATACAGAATACAGTTTGTTAATCAAGGATTTGAATCTGTTGGTTCATGAGACAGCTTGTAGAGCATTATGTACTGATAATTCTAACCTGTGATTAGCAGTGTCATACATTCACAGAGGGGAACCTTTCGTTTATCAGTTTCTTAACTCCGAAACAAGAAACTTCTATGGGTACAGACGTTCACATCTGCAAGGGTGGTATTCGTTAACCGATTTGAGAGTCACAATTCATTTGTATGTGGAATGTATGGAAGTATGAATTGTTCGTAAATTGAATGTTCATAAGTCGAGATCTGCCTATACTAAATATGTAAAATATAAAAATCAGTGCTACATCTAGTGTAGAAACTTCCAACAGCTAACAATAGATGGCAGTACTTGGATAGGGTAATGGAATCAAGTCTCCTACACTCAGCTCTTAATCAGAATTCAGTTATTCATTATCACTACATTAGAAAATAACAAATTACATGTGAACAAAATTTCACCGGCCCAGAAAATGAAAATATTATCAATTTAAATGTCCCTATTCAAAATGAAAAATAAAAACTGTATTTACATGTGTAATATGCAAACTCACCTACCTTGCATACCTCTAGTTCTTTTGGCTGGTTTGGAGGGAAAAAAATTATTTAAGCAGGAAGAAGTTTTTTAAAAATTCTGCCTCATCACCAATTCCTACTCCCTGAAACAAATTCTGCTCAAACTAAGCATCTCCTCCCTCCAATGTGATGCAATTTATTGAGTGATCTCTTTATGCCAACACTAACAGAAATATCCTACTCGATAGTACTCTTTTGTTAACCCCCTTAAATGTTTTTGTTGTAATATTACACAATGATACAGACCTTCACATATTGCTTGTTTCTGAAGTAATATGTCATTCGGCATTGATAGCCTGTACAGGGAGGCATTCTCTCATTGTCAGGGGAAATGGAAGCTATTACGTTTGTTGCACGTAGCAAACTGAAGTTAACAAAAAGGAACTTATTTGCGTTTACTTAATTTACATTCTGCAAGTCATTGGGAGAAAAACGGCAGCCCCAGTAAATAAACAAAGAAAATTACTTATTATTACAAAAATCTAGGTAAAAACTCATACTAAACTTTTATTGAAAACATTGTTTAAGTAACGATAATAAACAAAACTTCTTTATAAGGCAAATGTATCCTATTATAAAAATATAATGTAATCTTAATCACCAAAATATCCATCATGATCTTTAAGATGCAGGAATGGCAGTATAAACAACACATTTAAAAGAAACTCAAAAGCATATAAATAGACAAATTAAATTTTTAAAACTTTCTTGTCATCTTTATTGCTGCTAGTTTGCTCTCCTAACAAAGTCACATCTTCCTGTTACCTGTCCTAGAAAAAGACAATTTTCACTCATGTCTATCTCATTAGTAACGCAGTATTTCTTGAAACTTTTGACTACTATGTCCTCTGGAATAAAATTACATGTAGACAGGATGAATTTGCAGGTCTGTGACAACCCAAGTTTCTATATTCTACCTGTCAGCATAGGATGTGTACTGCACTCTCCTACCACTCTGTGTCAAGTTCTTTCAAGTGAGCTTTAAAGGAATGATTGATGAAAATTTCTAGTGACTGTAGCATAAATGTCGAGCCTGCTACAATAGTCACCTGATCAGTCTTCCGTTCTCTTAATCTGTTTCACGGTTTCTGGAGATGTAACCTAAACATTTGATTGGTCATATGGATATGCATATACTTCATTGAATTGAATGTCTTCTGTGAATATACACATAAATGCAAGCAAATCGCAGAGAATTTACAATCAATTCTCACAATTTATATAACCAGTTCAGAAATCTGTGTTTTAAGACATGCGTCCCTTAATATTCACTGGCGTTTCAGGAAAAAAGGCATGTGAGGTACACGAGTAAATACAGTACTTTGTTACATTACTGAAAGATATTATACACCTTGATTAATAAAATAACGAGGCATGATTAAAATGCCATTATATCACTTTTCTCCACTCTACAAAATGGAGATTCCAAATTCTTAATAATAATTAAGAAGCAAAGCCACAGTAGCAAGGAACAGAGATGAAATAGCAAACTATAGAGTTTCTCAAACATATGTACCAAGAAACCAAGGATTCCCAGCTTGCATTTCTACAAACTAACCTTTTGCTTAAATGCATCTAAATTCAAACTTCAAATTACACCACTGAAATATATTGTCTTGATTAAAGGAATACGGAAATATATTGAAATGTCACTATATCACCTTTCCATCTTCTGCAAAATCTAAACCGTTCCAAGTCTAAATAATAATTTAAAAACTAAGTCTCAGTTGATTTTTTCTAACCAACCAAGAAACATAGATGGGTGACAAAAAGAATTTATTCAGGAATAAACATCTGTTATGCTCTCTCAAAACATTAACCAAATCACAAACACAACCTCCCATTCTAAGTTAGACAAAATTAAATTTAAGCAATCAAAACCTTACCTCAGCATTAGGAGTAACATTCTCTTCATCCAACTCCAGTCTCAAGGGACTCATGCTGATCTGAAATGAAAAATGAAAATAAAGTTAAGGTACATGTCCTTTACCTACCCACAAAATTTTCTGGTAGGGAATGGTGCTGTAGGTGACGAGAAATGGACCTACGTGGAGGTTGTGCTAACTGTTTATTTGAAATTCTTTTGTTTAGTGTAGCTATTGCGGCATTGTTGAAGCAAGTTACCAAAAGCGAATAAGTAATTAATCATGAAGAATATGAATCTGAAAGAACTATTTAAAGGTTAAAGGTTATTCTATGATGAAGTGTTCATTTTATTAAAAATCAAAAATAGAAACGACAAAACAATGGCAGTATTTTACAAAACATTGAAGGTGAAAGGTCACTTGCCGAGTTATCCTGTCAAAAAGTGTGACAAAACATTTAAAGGTAATCAACTCAAGGTGGTGTTTGGAGGAAAAAACACCACTTTAACCTATTTATGCAAGTCTGCCAACATGGGTGGGGCACTGTCAATGCCTTTAAATTCAAATTATTCTTATTTTAATAGGTTTCCACAGCAGGGCAAAAATGCTGCACAAACCATTCTTGAAAAAGCAGCCATGTGACTCAAGCCTTATTGTTCGATTTCCAAATCACAGCCAACTTAATCTTCACTAGAACCTTAAAAGCCATGGGATTTTCGCTGGTATACACAGGCAAGGGTTTCAATTTAAAATCTCTAGCTGCATTGCCTCCTACAAGCAAAGTTAGTCTGTCCTTTGCAGCTTGAAATCCAAGCATGCTCTTTTCTTCCACTGAAATGTAAGTTCGAGAGGGCATTTGTTTACAAAACAGCTGTTTCATCGCCATTAAACACCTGTCGAGAAGTGACAATCTTCCTTGATAACATCAGCCAGCTCTTTTGCTAAATCACATACTGCCTCAACATCTGTACTGGCAGCTTCACCTGTCACTTTAATATTATGGAGCTTGGAATGAATTTTGAACCTTCTGAACCACCCCCAACTGGATCCAAAAGATTCCATTTCACCTGAATTTTCACCCATTTGATTTTTTAATTCATTATGCAAAGCTTAAGCTTGTACCTAAATCACAGATAAGCTTAGAGGAACATGCTTTTTTGCTTTAACATCAATCTACAATTTAAGGAGGCATTCCATCTCCTTTGTAATATTCGGCCTAGCTGTTATGCAAGACACCATTTTATTTAAATCATCCCCAATATTTACCTGCTCCATAATTCTCTTCTTGTCGTTTATTATGGTACCAATGGTGAACCGATTAAGGTCCAGTGAACGTCCAATTTTGGCCAATGACTCACCTTTCTCATACCATATTAAAACATTTAATTTCTCATCAAATGAAAGCCTGCACCATTTCGCACTTTTATCACTTGATTCTCCTCAATCATTATTATTATTTTCTTTCTTATAGGCCATTTCAATCAAAAATAAGGGCTAAAAATGAAAAAAAAAATATCAAGCACCCAGTACTAGATGCAAACACAATGGCAGGTAGCTAGAACTGACTAGGCGATGCTGCACAATTTCAAGTCCATTGCAAGTAAGCATGTTCGACCAAGTGTTTGATATTCCAGATGTTCGATAAGCAGAGGTTCAATCAGCAGACGTTGCCCGTACTTCATATATGGAGAAAGTAAAAACAATGTTGTGCATAATGATTTATAAGTTTTGAAGGTAGTTTCCAATATACCTGTGATGACGTTCTATCTGAAGCTTCTTCATGACCTGCAACTTCATACATCACTGATGTCAAAACATTGTCATTGGAATCTTTCTGACACTCTGCTCACAATTACTCACTATTTATTGATTATTTTGGCAATATTAAATCTTTTAATGGATAAATAAGTAAAAAATAATTTTCTTAAAGTTTATCTGTAGTACCTGTTCATCTTCTTCTCTCATCATTAGTGTCAAAACATTTTCATCTGCCTTTTCCTGAAAATGTTTACCGATTAGTTTTACAATATAGAATCTTTTAATGAACAAATAATTAAAAAATTGTTATAGTTTACCTGTTCAATTTCTTCATTCACCACAGATGAACAAATATTGTCATCACCCTCTTCCTGAAAATGAATACTGTATCACTCATTGCATAAAAATTCTAAATCCTGCTTCACAACCAGAATAATATAAATATAAAATGATTGTTTTCTCAAAGTTTACCTGTATTATGTTTTCTTGATTATCTTCATATTCCCACGTAAAGTTTTCCAATTTTGGACCTTCATCAATATCCATTTCCACCTGAAATGAGCATTGTACATACCGGTAAAAGAACTAGATAAATTATTTGAGTACATTTGAGTACAACTGAGCATATAAAGACTTAATCTTTGAGAAATTTATACTTTCATATAATGTTAACCAATTTCTGCAAAAAAAAGTATGTAAGTAAATTAAAGACATTCAAGTATACTTTTATGCATAAACCCAGGAATATCTAAGGTAGCTATCATTCCTAATGTTTTCTTGTCCAGAAAATTTGTACACTCCATCACTGGAAATTATATACCATATTAACCTGAAAGGAAGATGAAGATTTTGTTCCCAAAACTTTTGACAAAAATCTTAGGGATAATCTTAAAATCAAGTACCGTAAATACCTGTGTATAGTGCGCACAGATTTTTTTTAGCGTTACCTTTCCAGAATAAAGTGTAACATGTTCTAATGCAATGATCGAATTATTGGTATTATGTATTAGTAACATAATGAAAATGCGAAATGAAATTTTCGAATAACGTTCCAAATGAACGTCAGCTAACTCAATCATTACAAACTCTGTTAACTTACAAGGTGATATTAGGATATACACAATAAATCGAATTATATTAATTTCATAGTATGGCATATTACATTGTTTGAGCTAATAAAATGAAGGAATGACGATAATCCTATTTTTGCATACGTTTTTGTCACGCCTGACGTGGACAGGTTATCCCAACCTTCAGTTTTACCCTTATTAGAACACTCTGGAGCACGTAAACACGATAGCAAATAACCATAATTAACTACAGACTCAAAGAATAAATCACGTATGAATGGTCCAGTGACGAAGTATTTCTTGCCTTTTAAAATGTATAAATACTGAATTCATTCTTTTCATATCTAATTAATGAATGTTTGTAGAATTTATTAAAAATTTTTAACTATTATCTATCTTACGTTTCGTAAAAATCACCAATAAAATTATGAGGATACCCGGGCAGAAATTACTCTGCCGAATTTGTGGAAATATGGGGTCGAATGAAAATAGGAAGACTATGTACCCTTGTATAACACGTATCCTAATTTTTAACTCAAATATCTCGAGAAAAAAATATACACGGGTATTTACGGTATAAAGTTTTAAAGATAACAGCATTAAAACCAATTCTATGTCCACAAAAATACATTTATACAAACAATACATTACATTTAATTTACTACTACAAATATTTATTCATACGAGCAGAAATACCTGTTGAACAACAATGGGATTTAGTAGTGTGATTAAAAAATAACTTCTGAGGCGTGTAAAAACTTATATATATATATATATATATATATATATATATATATATATATATATATATATATATATATATATATATATATATATATATAGTAAGTGTAATTGTTTGATTAATTAATAAATTCCTGAGAATCATTTGATTTGCCACAGATCTGTCAGACACACCATACTGATTGCAAACACCGGCAAGAGTCGGGGGCTTCAATCTCATTTGGTTACATTGTCATTGGCCTTTGAAGTTGAAGGTTCTAAAATATTCTTCTCTTGCAGAAAATAAATCTGCTGTCAATGTAGTAGAGATATGGCTGTCATTATATCTCTTAGAACTGTATTTTTAATAACAGTGGTAATGCATTTATGTTCGTCAACTCTTGCAGCCTCTTTATTTATATCACACCTCTGTTTGTTTTTTTTTGTTTCGATTAAGTCAGTACCACCTAAAGCCATTTTTCTGGATGTTCTCTGATCAACCAGAAATGACTGTTCATTAGCAGGAACATTGCTCAATTTAAAAAATGAACATGATGAAAAAGCTATGCATTTACAAGATCCAATATTGAAGAGCTTAGATTTAGTGTCATATAGCTCATATACATTTTCTATTACATACTGTACTAAATAAACTTTTACAGTCCTTTTAAAGGGAGTGTGTTTGAGACCGCTTATAATTTTTATCACACTCTTCATTATATTTGTTAGAAAATAATAAAAATCCAACATTCTACGAAGAAATCACCTACTTTTCTTCCTGTGAAAAACTGTCCTGCATGCCGTGCGATGTTTGATACCGCTATTTATCGTATTTATATATATAATATTTTAACTATTTCAATGTGTCTTTATTGATGCAAAACCACTATGAACATAAATGCATTTCAAAATACAGAAAATGTTGAATAAAAAATATATCTTCGGATATTTTTGCCTCTTTATCCAACATGGTCAGAAAGACCGTGCGTGACCACCCACGTCGCAAACCACCACGTGACCTTTTTCATTGTTTCTGCCACAAATAAAATAACATTCCTATACCATTAACCCTTCAGCGACAGGCTACATTTAAATATTACTCTACCTTAGGGTACTATTGTTATTTAATTGAAATGGCTGATTCTGATGTAGTTCATTATAAAGTTTGACCTAATAATCGGAATTATGTGAAATTTTCGGAATATACACATCATAGTATGTTTACTATACCATACGTTTTATATAATTCTATTACGATAAGTGTTGAAGAACGATAAACGTTTATTCCACACAAATGTTTAACACTTACTCACTGTTTTACGTGTTAGATTTGTTCCCACCTATTCAAATGATGCGCTCAAGTTCTCCGTATATAGTGGAAAGTTGCTCTATTTTCATAATGATGCAGTAGTTGAGAGCCACCTCCTATTTTCTTTATGTCTTCCAAACAGACATGGCACTCAAGAACTGTTTACGAATAACATCACATGGATGCTATTTATAAAATTGAGAATGAAACACCTCTAGCTGACCCCTATTTTCCTTCATCTTATGGTGCCTAGGGACCAATACTAATTCATACTGATTGCAAACACTCGACTTGTGTTCTGTATGTTTGATCGTATTCCTTCTGAAGATGGGATTTTCTGATTAAAAGTATCGATTATCTTTGAATTATTTAATTTTATAAAGAATGACCAAATTTCTGAATGTTTTATAGAAAAATAAATCTTTGGAAACTGATAGACATTAAGGGTGAAAAAATAGTGCAAATAATTTTTACTTGCGTCAACCAGTGGAGCAGACATCGTCACAGTAGATGGAATTTAGTTTTGTGTACTAAAACATTAGGAAAATATTGCATTCAATTCTTCTTAAGGTGAAAACCTTTATATATAATAATGTGAAAGCCAAATAAAAGAATAAAAACTTCTCTATATAGCAAATTAAAAGTAACACGGCATGGGTCTGTACCATGCAGAGAGGCTGGCGAAATGGTAAGAAACTGAGGTCCATAACATGCAGAGGCCGTTGCTGACGGGTTAAGTGACTATAAAATAGTGAAGAAGATATTATTCCATTGTCACCAAATTTTGTAAGATAACTGTTATATACTAGTAACAACTTTTGATGGGTATTACAAATTAAATATCAAAATTTACATTGTTTGCCACACCCTAGTGAATACCCAGCCTCACAAATGATCAAATTACCGGAAGTTAAAAAAATAAACATTTTGTACAAATTACTATGGTATGCCATTAAAATGTCAATTTGATTATTTGTTTAATTAAAAGTTCTTCTTGTGTATATCATTTCATTTTTAAATTCATAGAAAAATATATCTTGGCTAGGTAACCATAAGGAAAATAGATCTTGTATGCAAAAATAGTGGGCATCCTTGATTCATAAGATCCATTACACATGGTGATATAAAGTATAGAAGACAACATTTGATTAACTGTTTAGACCTTGTAATCATACAGAAAAACAGTGGCATGGCAAAAACTACTTTTTTTTGGATTCAGCGGCATAACTGAACAATGTAATGCCATAAAAATCCCTAAGTCAATTTTTTCCACATTACAATACTTACTTACTATACTTATTTAGTATATAGGTATTCTATTTGGAACGTACACGGGAAAGTAAAATTTATTAATTACCTCATTTTTAGGTTCACCCCTCTCCTCTCCAAACGTATTTATCACATTCACAGCATTTTCCTCAAAATGTTCTTCTCGTTTGATAGAAATCTACAAGATAAAAGGGTAAATAATGATGTGCTGGCGTTACAGTAAAAACCATTAAGTATACAGCATACTTATGACAAAAGAACGCACTAGCTACAAGTTATAGTTGACGGTTTCAGGCATTACATGGCGGAATTTCTTCATAATGTAAAATAAAGAGACTTGTTGTAATTCCACATAAATTTATTCAAAACGACCCAGGTTTCATCGCAAAGCAACATCGTCGGGTGAATACTGGAAATCGCAAAGCTCAACCGTTTTCTCAACCTCCCCTTCCCACGAACATATGTTCACTCCTTTCCTCCAATGATGTTCGCTCCACAATTTCTTTCTTTATTCTCCCAAACTCACCCTCCCCCACCCACCCATTGTACCTATTACTATAAATTGCAACCGGCTTTGAATTTATTTCACCTGACGATGTTGCATTGCAAAGAAACCTAGGTCATTTTGAATAAATGTATGTGGAATTACAACTTCTCTTTATTTTACACTAGCTACAAGGGTCGAAAAAGATCGATAGCCATTACAATGGCAATCTCCTATAATGATAGACACTTGGTTAGTTGGTGAACATTTCAAATCATTTATAGCTCAAAAACAGTAAGAGATAAATGATTCAAAATTTTCCAGGATTGCTTGATTCGCATATAAAAAGTGATGAAAAAATATTTGGAAAAATGCTCCAGGATCGACTCTAGTGAATAATTTCTATTTCTCATAAGGTAGCAAGTAAAAATAGAATGACATGCAGGCAATGAAATCCCTTACCATTTGCGTATTTTCCTTTACATATTGGAGTACATCCCTGTATTTGTGTGCCTTCATTTTAAATAATTTGAAATCTAGCAATTTTGTATAGCACTCTTCACAAACGAATTGAGGACTTCTATCCTCTATAGTTATCTGAAACAATTAAATGAAAGTATTATTAGAACACTAAAAACAATAAGACTAACACATTGTAATAAAGAAATTGACAGATTAAAAAATAGTAAAAGGGCATGTGACTATTAAAATAGAATATTTTCAATTTAGAAATGAATCATTAACCATAGAACTACAAAGGGGGAGCCTCCGAGGCCCACAACATATTTTTCATGTTTCTCTATTAAAAATAAAGGTAAGGTCTTGATATGCAATTGCAGATCAAAACAAATACTAACAGACCACATCTAAACCATTTACGCAACGTTTCAATGAAAATCCTAATGACTCTGTGATGTGGTTATTTGGCTGCAGTAAACTAAAGAAACTACTGGCTCTTGCTCTTTTAAGCATTGAGAAAGATTTGTTGCTGAAATTAAACTGGGGGCAGTGTTACGAGGACGTGACTGACATCTTTGCAAGAAGAAACCGGAGAGTAGAATTACACTACAAATAAACTGATGGGGGCAACTTTCTCCATATTTATATGGCAAATTACATGTTGTTAGCTCTGGGATCGTTGTCAATATTTACTTCTGCTTGACAATTAAGAAAAGAAAAAGGAGCGTTACTTAGACGTAACTAAGCATCAATTGTTAACAATAGTCTTCGGTAGGTGGTGTGGTGGTGGTGGCAGCTAAATATATAAGATATTTCTAAAACAATGCATTATATGGAAAAATGTATCAAACAAAGGTTGTAGAAAATGAAATTTCCTACAACTTTTATTCCAATACATTTTTACATTTATGATATATTAAAGCAAATATTTCAAAATAACGGATAAATGACAAGAGTAAACACCCACTTCTGGTTGACCAATTTTTACCAAAAACTAATCAGATATTCCAACTTTTATAAAAATGTTAAATATAAAATTTTGGGTTGACCTGATTAATAGTTTTTGAGTTAGTGTGCCCACAAAAATCTGTCACATACAGATAGACACAAACATCATCGAGAAAATAGTCAAAACGTGTTCAGGGGACCTTAAAACATGTATTTCCGTTGAAATCTTGAATTCGATTTTTTCATGAAAACAACAATTTCTCTATACATCATATAAGGAGAAAGTAAAAATGACATAATTGTACATTTTATAACACTATATATTGCTTATTTTGCATGTCAGTGTAGAACAACTCCCCCTATTTCAATAATCATGCCTCGCCTCTGGATTTTTATTGTATTATAGATGGTGGACCACTGAGGCACGCCCCCCACTTCTCCCCCTGGTAGTTAAAAATTGTCGGTAGTTCTAGGGTTAATATAACATGCACAATATGGCAAGTGGACAAAGTTGTAACAAACAATAAGAAAAATGATCATGTCATATGAGAACAGTAACATAAATATGTCCATCAAAATTTTCTATCATCACTTACATCCAACTGACAGACGTCATTTATGATCTCATACACGAGGTAATCGTCCAAAGCATGCCTGTCGTAAATACTAGCATATGCACAACTATCCATTAAACAAGTAGTGCAAAGATCATCCGTGTCTAATTGAGCCATTTTTGCCAGTTAAATCAAATGGCTCCACCAATCTCTTATTCTTAAATCAAGGAATAACTAGATAAAAGAAGAAAATGGAGGCAGTTATACAAAAGATATGCTACAACAAGAGTCTCAATAAAAATCCAATAAAAAAATTTCAACATCGGTGGTGGGATTTTTCTCAAATGCAAAACATAAAAAATAAACATGGTATGCATAAACACTAATGTACAGCATAAGCAATTTAAGCCGAGTACAGAATCGCCCATAACAAATTATTGCTAACTATTCAATCAATGACCTACATTTAGCCCCAGTAAGCTTGGCAAACTCAAGTGCTTAGAAATAACAAGCATTTGAGTAATTTTTAATAACTTCTATATTAAGATCACTGAATATATATGCATCTATATGTTGGTTTATAAAAGGCCTCATAAAATCATAAATAACACAGAACCAGTAAGAGATCCTTAGGTATCATAGGGTGGGTGGTTTGTGAATTCAAAAGTATTACTAATGGTTCACTTTGTCGATGTATACAATGAAATAAACCAAAATTTGTCTAGCTAACAACCCAAAACAGGTAAACCTCATTCTAAATTATCACTACCTAAATGTGTAAGTGAAAAATCTAAAATCACTATAAGACTTTCAAGAAACACTTTTTGTTAACTTAGGAAAAGACAGTTAAATATTCCAGCAAGAAATATATTCCATGGACCACAGTGAAGAATGGTTGAAGGAACGCATCTTTGAAATAATAATGTTAATTAAATCTTTAAAAAAGCATTGGTATTTTATAATGGCCTTTTCAAGCACAGGAAACATTTGCAAACTATCCATGCTTTTAGGGAGACCTATGAAATGTCAAAATATTTGGTTGAGTGAATAAAAAATAAGCAAATGCTTAAGATTTCCGCCACTTTTTAAACAAATGCTTAATTTGGGGTGAATAAAAAAAATAGTATTTGCTTTTGCTAGAAAGAAGCATTTGCTTATTTTTAGGAATTTTCTTAAGCATTTACTTAAAATTGTGTGAATAAAACCGAGCTTTTGCTTAGTGCTTGAAGCATATGCTTAAATTTTTTTAAGTGAGGTAAAGGGCTTGCTAAGATATTTCTAAGTACTCTATTTTCATGATAATTGATCCTAAATATAAATATGGTAATTTATGGTGACACGAAAGGTTAAAAAATATGAGAAAAGTTTCAACAACCAATGGTTATAAAAATTTATTTCGTTTCTCTGATGAAAATGTTAAGTACCTATATTTCAAATTTGTTTCTCAGAGAATATCAAGAGAGACATGGTGGGGCACTGTCTTCCAAACAGAAAATGGAAATATTTTTAAGGTACTTAAGTGATCCCGAATTTCAAATAGGAGTCGGGGAAGATCACAATGCACAACTGTATGTAAGACAGAAAAAATTGTGGTGTCCAAAATCACTATGAAGGCAAATGACTGGATAAAATTACTATAACTAATTGAATAAAAATACACCCATGATTTGTGATATTATCGAATTCACTTATAAAAGAAATAGTTTTAAAAAATTATTAATTAACTTTTAAAAAGTATTACCCAATATATTTATGTTTTTAGTTTGAAATTCAACTATGTAAAACTTTAAAAGTAAACAAAAACAAGTGAAGGAAGAGTTGCAAAGAGCTTTCTTCCGTAAAATTTAAGCATTTGCTTAAAACTGAGTAGCAAATGCTCATAAGCAAAAGAAAACTTTTATTCACTCAATATGAAGCAAATGCTTTTAGCATTTGCTTATGCTTTCAGCAAATGCTTTTACTTTTACTGTTTGCTTTAAGCATTTGCTTAATTTGTATTCACTTGACCCAATGTTTGAAGCCCTTAGTGAAAAAACAAAGTCAACTATTAACAAATTTAATAACACAATTCCAAAGCCCCATAATTTTATAGCTCATGAAATGCTATTTTAATCAAAGGTGTATAAAAATATCATTCGCCGTAATTCGAACACTAACAATCTTTCGAAAAGTCTGATAATTATCACTAACCTTCAAAAACACTCATAGCACCAACAAAATATGATTTATATAACGCCGTACATCGATTTAAGGCAATAAATTAAGCAGACTGGCAAACGAACATATTAAAGCTACGGATATTATGGTGTCGTACACGAATGCGTAACAGATATTTCTCGTCGCAATGACTTCTCACGCGAGGAATACACAAAAATTTACAAATAAAATAAAATCCAAACATGCAGTACAGTAACAAATCACTTTAAAATAAATCAAGTAATAATTCACTCGTTGTTACGGTGACGATGTTTATATTTACTCAAAGCACGGCAAAAAGCTGAGCATCAGAACTCCAGCGCACTAAATCATTTAAATTCAACAGAGAAAGTAGGAGTAATAAGTAACGACAAAAACTCTACAAACATAAGCACTTGGAAATATTTAACCAGTTGCTTCAAAAACATGGAAAGCATTGTAAACACCTGAGCGTCAGGAAGCGTGACGTTGCCAACTTGTCAATGTCATATATAGTGTTGCCAACTATGTTATTTTCCCCCGGAGATTACCGATTAAGTAAATGTTCTCTGGTTTCAAGGTTTTACATCAATTTTTCCGAGTCAGTGCATTTAGTTAGTAATTACGAATAAATGGAAACTCGGCCTAAAGTACAAATGAACTACAGGCTTGTGACAGCTTAACAGAGATTTATAATACATTGTGCTCTAAATGAATGCATTTTCCAATAACGTTCCAGGGGATAATTTTTGCTAAGATTGAAGGCCCGAGTTTGATTCCAGAAACTATATTTCACACTTGATTTATATGGAGATTTTAAAATCCACCATGCTTGGTATTTTTTTATGCTGAATAAAATATTTTAATATATATATATATAGGTACCTACATCGAAACGGGGTTTGTACAATGGACCAGGGCCGCATATATGGGGGGGTTTGAGGGGTTCAAACCCTCCCCTTACGGATTTTCCTTTCTTAAGAACCTAAAAAAATAATGCCTGTGGAAAACACAAAATGTTAAGTTTTTAACTGCAATTCAGACAGGCGGATTTATGCTTAGGCACATGAGGCGCTACTTAGTGACCTAGAAAGGTTTGACCATTGGAGAGGGGAACATTTAAGGGCGACTCATAGGGTGAAGGTAGTGAAATAAACTGCTCAAAACATACTTCATCAGTGTAGACGGGTTGCCAGATGATAGCTCCGCAAAATCACAATCGGAGCGCTTTCAAATCGCCCAAAGTCGCACATTTCCATCAATTCGTTGAATAGTAGGAATACTTTTATAATTTATTACGTGAGATTTATGTTTTTGGAGCCACAGGAAAGATAAAATAAATTGAATTGAAGAGCACATTCTTTTATATCAAAATGTTTATCATTTGTTTATGCGGGAGTCATAAGACAAATATACTTCTTTATTATACAAACGGTGGTTCAAAAAATTCAATTTTCAGATGGGTGGTTAGGGCTGAACTAGTGAGAAAAACGAAACCAATACGAAATATTTTTAAAATTATTTAAATATTAAGGAAAAATTAATACAAACATTAATTTGCGTGAGAAAAACATAAGAAACGCGAAAATCATGAATTTAGAATGGGTACAGAGATGGTGAGGATGGAAAAACAAACAAATTTAGGGTTATTCCTTAGCTGCGGCCACGATCAAAGTGACACCCTCCAGGAATGCCTCCTCTTCTTCCATCAAATTATTATTAAAAGGTCAAATTTTTTTGGAATCGCACAGTTGAATGTTTGAACTTTAAATCGCCCAATTTGTGACCGGTTGCAAAAGCCAAATTTCTAATCGCAAATCACTGATTGTAATCGCCCAAATCGCAATTAATCGCCCAATCTGGCAACCCTGTGTACTGTACTGCCAAATCTTCTGAAACCTCGGAAGGAATGCGAAGCTTCAGAATGTCCCTTCCCCTTTCCGTGCTCCCTTTAAACTCTTATCACTGTGATTTGCTCCTAGCAAAACACTCCAACCCCTCCTCCACCACGGTCAACGTGTTTTCTCTGCGGCGTTGCTACTTCTAGTTTTAGAAGATTTGGCGCGTCAGTCATACATGCTTTTGAAAGAGTGACGATTCAGATGATTCGGGGGTATGGCAACACAGCGTAAGGCAGGAGGCACGAAACTACTCCTGCAAACCCGCACCACCCTTATTCACTGCCGAGGCAGCGCCGCTCACACCCTCAAGGGCAGGTCTTCAGAAGTTGTGGTGGGGTAGTAGTATCCGGTACTCAGAAGTGTATTCCAACTTTTCCCGCAAGAGGAATCCCGTATTTGGGCGCCGTAGCACGGCTCCGCGCAAGGGAAAATTGCAGGATAAAATACTTGTTTGTTCCTAAAAGTTCATCTTCTAACATCATTGATTCATTTGAGGTAGGCCTAACTTTTATTATTTTTCAATAATAAAATAAAACAAATAAATTTCATTTAAAAACTTTTTAAATTATAATTGTTTGCTCACCAAGTTGGAGGCAGAGGAGATCAAGCATTAGGAGCATTAGTAACAACAGCCTATCTAAACTGGAAGAATGCGAAAGAATATTTTGGAAAACATGAGAAAACAAAATATCATATTGAGGCTAGTATGCATGCAGATAATTTTCTAAATGTTATAAGTGGAAAGCAAGTTGATATAGTGTGTATGCTAGATTCCGAAAGAAAGCGTCAGGTAAAGGAAATCAGAGAAAAGTTACATTCTATAGTAGAAACCTTAATTTTATGTGGTCGCCAAGAACTTGCTCTGAGAGGCACGAAAGATTCAGGTCCCATTTCTCTCCATGAACCAGACTATAACGACGGTAACTTTAGGGCTCTTTTACGATACCGTGCTAAATCGGGAGATAATGCACTTTTAAATCATCTTTCTACATCCTCTGGCTCCAAAAGTATGTATACTAGTCCAACCATTCAGAATGAAATTGTTGAAATTTGCGGAGAAATAATACAAAATGCAATTGTTTCTCGAATAAACGACGCTAAATGTTTTTCGTTATTGGCAGATGAGACACAAGACATATCCAGGAAAGAAATGCTAGCAATTTGTGTTCGATATATTGATAGTAAGGAAATCTTAATCTGAGAAGATTTTTTGTTTCATACCTGTAACTGATGTGACTGCCTCGGGTTTGGAGAAAATCTGAACAGCATGATTGGCCAAGGCTATGATGGGGCTGCTGTCATGAGTGGCAAGTACAGAGGTGTGCATACATTAATATCAGAAAAATACCCAAAAGCACAATTTGTGCGTTGCAGTGCCCATGCTTTAAATGTAGTTATTGCATATTCTTGCGATTTGTCAGTCATTAGAAATTGTATTGGCATTATTAAAACAGCTGTGGATTACTTTCATCTGTCTTTTCAGAGAAACAATATTCTAGAGAAAATAGCAAAAGAAAATAAAAGGCTAACTCATAAAACAGTTCTAGGTTTATGCGAAACGAGATGGTATGAGAAACATGACTCCGTATCCCGTTTTGTGGAATTGTATTCTACAATAGTAGAAGCTCTGCAGCAACTTCAAGAATCCGGAACAAAAGAAACCTCTGATCAGGCTTATCAATTATTATTTTCTATAACTAGTTCAGAATTTGTAGTTGCATTATTGACATTAAACAAGATATTTTCTTATAGTGTAAATTTATGTAAAAGTCTTCAGAAAGTAAATGTGGATTTAGTAGAATGTTGTGAGCACGTTGATTTAATCATTAACGTGATAAAATCAATGCGTATAAACAGTGAAAACTCATTCAATGAAATATATCTGTCGGCAGAAAGCATGTTGCACAACGTTGGGAGTGAAATGATCAAACCCCGAGTAATTGGAAGACAATCAAAGCGTCAAAATGCCCCATCAAATGATGCAAATGAATATTACCGGCGTAATTTATTTATACCTTTTCTTGATCACTTTTTAACTGAATTAAAGGATCGCTTCTCAGCACATAATAAACTAATAGCTAAACTGCAGCTACTGCTTCCTACTAAATGTAAAAATGAAAAGCCGGAAATTTTCCAACAGACTTGTAAAATTTATGGTGAAGACTTTGGAGGACTTAAAGTAGAATTTGAAATATGGCAGTGTAAATGGAATTTGCAGTCAGATGATGATTTACCAAAAACGGCATTAGAGGCGTTCAAAGTTTGCGATGATATGCTATTTCCTAGTATAAAAAGACTATTAAAGATTCTTGCTACCTTGCCCTGCTCTACAGCAACCCCCGAAAGATGTTATTCTTCTTTAAGACGCCTTAAAACCTGGCTTAGGAATTCAACGGGAGATGAACGTCTAACGGGTTTGGCATTGATGAGTGGGCATCGCAGTGTGCCTTTAAATGTAGATGATATTATATCCAAATTTGCTTTTAAAAAATAGAAAAAAAAAGAATTTGTAATTTAGAGAATAATTTTTATTTTACATTTTTTTATTTAAATAAAATGTATTTTTATGATACTTATAGTAATGTATTAAAATATTAAAACTTGGAAATTATTTTTCATTAAACCCCCCCCCTTTACGAAACTGTATCTACGGTCTTGCAATGGACCTTTCCACTAGGTCACTAGATTGAAACGAAAACCTATGAGTTAGTAGCATTAAGGTATTATGTATGTACGTCATGAAAATTTTGATCCACAAAAGTCATTTTAATAACGAAATTTAATCGATAAAAAAGTAAGTTGATTCAAACGAAGTCAATTTCGGGAGGGAAACACTTGATTGGCTGAGAGTTTGGCATGACGCACTTGTTGGTACATGGTAGCCGATTAATCCAGCAACACCGGTGATTGATATACATTTCCCTTTCTGGATACAAATAAACCGTTTGGAATCATTAATATTGTGATTTAGAATATAAAAACCATGACGTTTTGTAAAGCAACTACAAATAACCTAGCCAAGAGTGGTATTGAGATGTTTCGGATTATTAATGTACAAATGTATGTTCCCAGCTGATTCACCTCTTGCCTACACGCAATGGCTACCTAAGAGGTCGTGCAATGAATAGCTGGTAGAAGAGAAACCCGGTACCGGCATTAGCTTACTCTTAACGAAGAACACCAAGGGGGCCAACGGCTTAACGTCCCTCTCTAAGGATGGAACAGCTGAATTTGCGCGGTCTCCACAAACCACACAAACAGGGGGCCGGACAACCTTGGAAAAAATCCTACTTGCGCAGAATTCGTGCCCGTTGCCTTTTAAAGCAGCAGACGAGTAGCAGCCAGCGTCCTTACCGCCACTGCTGAGAACAGAGGAGCTAAACAAGCGAGGTAAGTGACTTATATAATATTAATCCTTATATAATAATTCTGAAGTGTCCGTCTGCCTGTCTGTCCCAGTAGTTTTGGGCATTTCGCAATGGAATTAAGAGCTGAAACTTTCACAATCGTTAATCCCCCTTGAAGTGGTCCCCAGAAAAATCAATCATCCCGGATTCGACTCCGGGAGTAGATTATATTTTACCATAAGTTTACACGAGATTTTCGATTTTTCAAGGTGTAAGGTTTATTTCTTTCAGTCATTAAAATATGTAAATACGGACCGAATTGCCATGTTTTTGTGCTATTCGACGGCTAAAACTATAAAATATCTTATTCCTGCGATATTAAGATGTTAGACGGAAGAATTTGCTCTTCATTCCGCCTCTGCCAAAGACCATACATTTTGAAAATCCCTATATTCCCATCAGAATATTTCTTTCCCTTGTCTTACAGACTTTATCTTCGCCGTAGACACAAGGAATGCTGCGCGGAATGAATTTAAGAATGAACCCAGTGGAGGGTAATGGGATCGTCCAAGGGGAGGGCGATCGCCCCCCCCCCCCTCCCTCTTGGATCCGCCATTGTCATGCACATCATCATACATGCACCTGTTACAAAGAGAATAAACTGATGAGAGCAACACACGACTTTCTCCATATTTATATGGCAAATTACATGTTGTTAGCTCTGGGATCGTTGTCAATATTTACTTCCGGTTGACAATTAAGAAAGGAAAAAGGAGCGTTACTAAAAAGTAACTAAGCGTCAATTGTCTTCGACAGGTGGCGTGGTGGTGGCAGCTAAAAATATGATATCTCTTAAACAACGCATTATAGAGAAACATGTATCAAACAAAGGTTGTAGAAAATGAAATTTCTTACAACTTTTATTCCAGAATATTTTTACATTTATCAAATATTAAAGCAAATATTTCAAAATAACGGATAAGTGACAAGAGTAAACACCCACTTCCGGTCGACCGTTTTTTACCAAAGACTAATCAGATCTTCTAACTTTTATAAAAATGCTAAATATAAAATTTTGCGTTGACCTGAATAATAGTTTTTGAGTTAGAGCGCCCACAAAAATCTATCACATACAGACAGACAGACGCACAGACATCATCGAGAAAATAGTCAAAACGTGTTCAGGGGACTTCAAAAAGTGTATTTCCGTTGAAAACTCATATTCGATTTTTTTCATTAAAACAATACTTTCTCTGTATCTTCGTATATGGAGAAAGCAATAAACAGACTGATCACGAACATCTCGGACTGCACGCAAGTGCTGAGGTGCCTACAAGCGCCAGAATCAAATTCTGCGACCAAACCTAAAAATATTTGTGTTTAACGGTAACTAATAATTTCGGGTTTTATCCGAAATTTAAAAAAGGCATTCAGAGGGTAAATTCTGGTATAACCCGAAAAATCCATACCATATCTCTACTATATTGAATCTTCTTACTTATGATATATCATTATTAACACACTGGGGAGATGCCCGCTGAAATTGAACGGGAAAGGTTTTTGTGAGATAAAAAATGAACATAAATATCCCTTGACTTTCTTTGGATGGCAAGGGAAAAAACTTTTGTTCTTTTAGGCGTTCGTTGTTTCAAGTTTCGAACTCCTACGATGATTCTAAGTACCTAATTTTAATATGCGAATGATTAATGTTCTACAATCAAATGTACTCCTTCTCGTAAATAAGGTAACGAATGTTGTTTACATTGGTTGCTATGAAAAGAGTTTCTCTCTCCTCTTTCTCTCGTACTAATTGTAAGAGAATTCAAAGCACACTTTCACGCATAAGAATTGAAATAACAATAGGATTTCGAGGTTTAACAATGTAATGGTTTGGGAAGGCATCACCCCGATAAAATGCCAAGATTTCTCCAAAATATGTGAATTAAATGTTTAACATGAGGAATTTGGAACTGTAGGCGAGAATAAATGAACGGAATAAGAAACTTCATAGTCTTTTATTTGAAATGGGCTGGATTCGAAGATCATAGGTGAATTATTTATAATTATGATCTCAAAAAGAATAAAAGCCTGCAAGTCAAAAAAGTCGATTTTTACGTGTTATCATAAGGGAAATGGAATTGCCTACCTTGGAGTCGAACCTAGGACTTCTTTCCAGTTTTCTTTTCGTCATCATCTTACGATATCATTCCGGCCAAATATAAAAAATGACTCTCGTTCCATTATCGAGTTATTCGCATTTTTATAGCGTGACAGAGGGAGCCACAAAGGGACAGAAGTAGCCTTTTATTATTGTCAGATAGGAGGATACGAATGTTTAGCCACTTCCAGATGAGCTACAGACCTGAAATTTGGCTCGATTGTAGGTTTTGAGTCACAATCAACCAGAAAAGTCGAAAATTCCATAAAGGTTAATATTTAAGGGGTGTATTTTGCCCCAATCTTTCATTTCAACAACTCGTAAGAAAAGCATGGGATTCAGTGCAAGGCTTTCTAAAAATGCATTTTGCAATTACTTAAAATTGGAATAGGATCTCGTGAAGAGAACAGTTGTCTAGCTGAAGGAATGGAGTTATTATATTTTGAAGGCAGAATAATAATAATAATAATAGTTTATTGGTCCAAAGATCAAAGTACATTGATGTAGGACAAGTCAGGACAGTACATAGTAAAATTACAATTGGTATATTATTACGCAGGTAATGGGTCCATCAAATAGTCACTGAGGCTATAATATAGTTTATTTTGCAGGAAAATCCTTAACTTATGCTTGAAAGCTGAAATTTCTCTCGTGATTTTCAGTTCACGAGGGAGGTGATTGTATAAATGCAATCCCATCACTTTAGGGCCAAGAGCAGTTGCTCGAGTACGAACATAGGGAACATGGAAATCACTATGCTGCCTAGTATTATAGCTGCGAATAATCGAATTTTTCTCATATTCATTTAAATTCATCCTAGTATGTATCAGAACTATCATAATGTATATGCATGGTACTGGTAAAATATTTATTTTTTTAAAAATAGGTCGGCATGGAGCATCATAAGATGCACAGGCAATCAGCCTAGAAACTCTTTTTTGCATCCTAAATATGGAGATAGCATGCGGGGAGGAGCCCCAAAAAAGTATACTGTATATTAAAATACATAAATAATTATAGCGTAAATATCTGCTTTTAATCGGGAAAAGTGTGAATTTTCCTCTTTTCAACGCGGACTTTTAATCACTGTAACGACAGTAGTGCGCTCTATGTCTAGCCTACGGCCTATCTTACTGTTTGAAACACCGTCCTCACTAAGTTTAATAATTTTGATCTTTGTGTCTAAAGTAATAGTCTTGCGACTTTTCTTTCCACTTTTATCTGCGATTATTATGTTATTTTAAATTTTAATCACAACAAAAACAGTAAAATAAAAGTTATAATGTAAACAGTTTAATAATATTCACCTAATCACAGAGACGCAAAGCGAAACGTGTTTGAAAGCGAACTGACGACAGCAGCGCCAAGTGGTGGAAGCCGATGCGAGCGGTAGCGCCATGTCGCTAAGGTGTCGTAACTGCGAAGCGAGCGTCTCAAGTTCAGGGCGTGGTGGCAATTGAAAAACGTCCTAAGTGCAAAGTGTCGTAAGTCGGGGTATGCCTGTACACTACTCCCCCGTTATCCGCGAATTCACGTATCCGCGAGTTGGTTTTATCTCCCATTACCCAGTATTCGCGAGAAAGATCTCGCGTATCCGCGAATCTCTCCAACACGTAATTTTACGTAACCTCTTTAAGGACTGAGTTTTTCATAAGCATTTTGTTTAGTAGCGATTAATAAGTAAAAATTGATCGTTTAAGATTATTTATTGCACATATAAGAAATGATAAAACAAAAATTGTAAAAATAATTTTGACTTTTACAATTAAAATCGTTATTATTAAGTTTAGTTTTCCATTTTCTTTTGATTGGCTGTTCGCTTTCACTATCGTTATTTCAGACATTAGAAGGAGTAGAATTGCTTTTAGTAGCAAGAAAATTACTACACAATTCTTCTAAATAGTATTCACTTCTACTGTAAGAGCTTAATTTTTATAAATTCAATAATTTCATAATCTTGCCATGTCCGACTTTTATTCAAATGTCCCATGCTATTTATCACATATGCCGTGACTTGGCAATAAATATGTATTAGGAAACCTTTTTATATTTGATAGCAGTGTCTCTCAGATAAGCGGTAATTGGTATATACTTATAGCATCCGAGTCATATTCTTGTACAATATATAATGATAGTATTTAATATTTTAGTTTTCCTTTTAGAACTACGAACGTAGGTAACAGTTCGTAGTTCTCAAAGGAAAGGTAAAAATAACGCAGATACGCAAGGCTATTAGTATTTCTTTTATCCCTAGTAAAATATGATGCTAATAGTAATTTACTCTATGTAATACGATTTCTTTCATAAAAATGGACAAATTCAATTATTCTTCTTTAATTACTGCATGAGGATCCCCAGCCTTACTTGCGACAAACCGGAACGAACGTAACTGATGAAATATTCTTCAAATTCATATACATAGGTGATATTATCTAGTACTATTACCACTAAAAATAAGCCTAAATAGCGCATAAAATTTGTTGTGATTACTTTATTTTGTATAGTGACCCTATCCTAAGATATAATGTAAATATAAGGCCCAGTATCCGCGACGTTTTAGTAGAACGCATCCCTCGCGGGGAGTAGGGTATTCTAAATTTCTACAATAATACCCGAGCCCCTGACACACCGGCAACTCGCAAATACCCATCTGTACTGCGGGTCATCAGAAATCACAGGATACTAATATTACGACTCGACCCGGGGGTGGCCAAATTACCTACCCTAGGAGCCTCATTCGATAATCTTCAGAAGTTTGAGAGCCGCATGACAGATTCATAAATTTACGAACAGTAAAACAGATTCTATATCAGAAGCGATTCAGATATAATACTTGTCCCTGACATATCCCCAACACGTTTCAAATCACATCATGGTCTGTAGGGAAAACTGTCGACATGCCTTGGATTGTACATTTAAAAGAGCCGTATACTAAGTTAAAAGAGCCGCATGCGGCTCGTGAACCGCAATTTGGCCACCTCTGCTATATACAGGAGTCCCTCACTAACCTGCTATTTACAGTAAAATCTCAATACAAAATACTAGACAACATCTTTTACAAAACCCATAAAGAAAAAATCAAAAAGTGTTAGATCCAGTGATTTTCATCTCTTACCACTAGCTGACTGGAACTCTTCTTCTTACAGAGGCATACATCATTGACAAACTGCCTACACCACAGATATCGACTGTTTTCTTGGAGGATATTTGCTATAATGAGCACAAAATTCTCTGAACTGTAATGAAAGAGTTTGCATTGTGGTATGTTAACACGATATGATTTCTCTAGTCCAGATGCCATTTTCAAAACTGTCAATATTACCCCATCTGGGGAGTGTTACAAAAAGTAAAGTGACATGGAATAAAAGTTTTCGAGCTGCTCTTCAAGATGCTTTCTGCTTCACGTTCTTATCTTTCATACTTTCTGAGAAATAGTAACTTGTAATGGTTCAGAACATTTGTAGACCCCCTGTATTTATACAGTAACAGCAAAAGTTACTCGGCATTCCCTGGGATACCACGGATGCCTTCAGTTAATCAAATTAGATCCCACACACCACAAAATAGTTGAATTCTTTGTTGCTAGTCCACTCTACTGCCAATACCAACTCCATCAAGTAATTTTGTATAGTAGCTTTATGCGCGAAGATTGATGGGACTCAAAAAAGTACATTAATTTGAAACATACATGATTTTGAAGTACAATGTAACAAGATATTTATTTATTCATTTAAAAAGTTAGTGCTACAAGTTGGCGATCTGCCAGGTGGTAACATAAGGAAACCTCGTAGGTCTCTCACACTCCCAACAACAAAATCTGAAGACAAACAATAGGACAGCAATAAAAAGATCTATAGTAATGACATTAAAAAAATAATACTCATAAGAAATATCACTACAAATAAGAAAATTCAGGTTTCAAAAAGAAAGGAGAAATAATAAAAAAAATCACAAAATCACAGAAAAATCACAAAACAGCTTTACATCTGTTCCTAAAAACATTTACACTCTTTGGGAAGGGCTCAAATAGCTCAGCAGGCAACTCATTCTTGTCAACAATTCTGTTTAAATATGAATATTTTTGTTTGTTTTTTGTTTTCTACACTTAAATTTGTAATTGTGATCATTTTTCCCTTTAAAAGATGGTTCTTCCACCCCCTTTTGTAACTCACTCCATGCTGCCTCCATATTTATTACATTAAAAAAACCACAGAGTGGTTGTTTCTTTCTCCTTTGCAAGCTTTCCCAGCCCAGTATTTCTAGCATCTCCGTCACGCTATCCATTCTCCTGTAGCAGTAGTGGCCAAACCTACTTGCTCTTGGAGCTGCATAGGATAATCTTCAGAAGTTAGAGAGCTGCAAAGGTAGATGTAATTTGTTCATTAAGACACACACCAACTCGTATTTCTAGTCACGTGACTTCCGGCAAATAAAAGACTATCGTAAAGACGTCACCAGTGTTGCCAGATTTTAATTGATATATCGAAACAAAAGACGATCTTAATTGCCTTATCTCAGTATTGCAATTTAAATCGATATATCGAAACAAAATCCTATCATGAGGATGTCATCACAGTGTTGCCAAGTTATAATTGATATATCAAAACAAAAGATGAACTTGCGTATTTTCCCGGTGTTGCCAAATTTAAATCGATAAATCCAATTAACTTTCTTGGTTGGAATCTGTTACGGCATTAGATTTGAATTATTTTAAAACTTTCTGGGTTGGCATTTAACAAAGGAATAACTAAATCTGAGACGTTATATAGGGGTGTCTTGAATTAGTCAATCAATTGATGATGGTGACTTCCATTTATCACAATAAGTGTGATGTCATTATCAGTTCTCATCCAAAGTGGGGGTGTGATTCATGCAAAACTGTGGTGCACAAGATGTTTTTTTCAGGACACAGAAAATGATCAATTTGATAATTTGAAGTGTTATTGTGGAGCAAATGTTGGGATCGTTAAAGCTGAGGGAGGAATGCATTACAATTTTGAAGGAATGGATCTTTATGATGGCTGTGCTAAGAATTTGCAAGACAAGAATTTGTCTACAAGGCGAAAAAAGAATTTATTTAACATCCCTTCTGAAATGACTTATCAATTTCACAATTGATGATTCTAAAGAATATATTGGTGATATTGCAAATGCAATTAAAGATAATTTGAATTGTTTTGATTGTAATGATTTTAATGCTGATCTTATGAAAGTAATAAATAAATCTTAGTATTTTGTTTTAATTTTTTTACTCTCCCTAAAACGAAAAGTCACTGCTTTATTCTTCGAGCATGTTTCGGACTTTGAAAATATTTCTCGAGTTAGAGTTAAGACTTGAATATTGAATATAAAAAAAATATTTTATTTAATTTTAGATTCTTTTTTGAGATGACTTTCTTTGATGACTAATTTATCTTAAGAGAAATGAATCGGCATGATTGAACTCATATAGATATGCACTAGAAGGTTTATGGATAAATTAATAAGACAAACAATAAATTATGAATTTCCACCTTTTTTATTAGGTCAAATTTATTCATATCTTTAGAGGTGTTATATTTTTGTATTTCTTCCCCTGTTATTGCATTATATTTGTGAGGGAGATATACTCTCCCTTGCCAGCTGGTGACGTCTTTCAGGGTTTTCTGTCAGCCCATATCTGGCAATGGTTTTCATCATTGTTAAAATGGGGTACATAACCCCCTCCTGAATATTCCCTAATTTAATGTAGGGGGCCTCTATCTGTAGTGTCAACATTTTCACTATGAGGGATTCCATCTAAAAGAATGGAAAAAATGTGAGAATTTGCTATAGATTATAATGAAATTCGATGATAAATATTAAAGCGCACTCGCATTAATTCCTATGTGGGCAACTATCTTTGCAAATTAAAACGTCATATGCTTCCTCCCACCATTCAAGATTTTTGCAAATCCCCACATGCACTTTTCCATTACAAATGTATATATGGTGATTTGCAATATGGTTAATTCATTCATATTCAAAACTTACTCAAAAACAATGTCTTTTTGCTTCCTTCTCGTTTCATCCTTTGGGGAAGTTTTCGATCCAATTCGGTGCCATTTATCCAAGTCATTCAAATCTTTTCTATTCAAAATATTTTGCATCTCATCATCCAATCTCAATACTCAATTGTTGGATTGTTCTCTATTGAATAAATCAGGGTTAATTAATAGCATCTTTTTAAGACTCATTTTCCATTCAATTAACTTCCCAACACACTAGAAAGAAGGGCACCTACTAAAACTGGAATAAAACCTTTTTGCATGAACAATTTCCTTTTTTACTTCAATGATTTATTTTTATTATCTATGACTCTTATACTCTTACGATATTTAGATAACTTGTTCTTCAATGATGGGCTCGATATTTCTGTTTAAGGTATTCAAACAGCACTCGAACAAAGTTTTAATCAAATCATCGCTACCTTCTTTTAGAATCACTTTACATAATTTAGGTTTGGCTACTTTCAATACATGCAGCAAATGTTTATTAGATTTAAATCTTTTCATCTTCAATCATATGTTCCGGAGCATAAACGATTGTAATTAATTTCATTGGGGAAAATTCTTGCCCTAAATCGAAAGAGATCATAAACCTGACAAAGTTATATGACTAAATAACTCCTTATATACTTTCATCAACTCGGTCGAATTCCCTGGATATACCTGCCTCACTAGATAATTAAACTGAAGTTTATTGCAAGGATTTCGGAACACTACAATATACTTTGCATTGAGAGAAATATTTTTCCATTGAGAACTGATAAAATGTGTTCTGTGTAATCAGTATGACTGAAATATTGAAATGGTGGGAGGCTCTCGTGAATAATTTGCTGACTCGCTTATTATATGCATCAAATCATATATGACATATAATATTGGTATTCTGCTAGTGTTCTTGAAGGATGGGACCTGATTTTCAATTTTAACACCTTTCAATGAAGGTTTGCTTCCAGGACTGCAACACCACACAATATGTCTAATTTTTCCCTCAATCAAATGCAGTCAATTATTCAAAAATGTTTCTACAAACATTGTTTTTCCAGAACCACTTGGACCCATACAGATGCAAGTAAATGCACACTCATAATGCTTACCGAAAAAAAATTTCTCACAACAAAAATATTTATTCGAGGATTGCCTTCAACGGTTTCTTCCCAGTTTCTCTTTAGATTTGGAATTTAAGTTTCCCCATGCTAAGGTGTTTATCCTATCATCACAAACAACATTAGTCATCAGAAGAAGAGGGAAAAGTCGAGGTTAAAACTTTTATGATTCCAAAATTAAATTTCGATAACATTGTGATGGGACAATTACCAGAAACTATGATTTTCATTATGGTAGATAACGGATCGTACGTTGGAGAGAGGGAAAAAATCCTCTCTCATTCAATCATTCTCTATCAGATTTCAATCTTTTGCTTAATGGTGTTCAAATCCATCCAGGAGGGTCGAAGATGAGTTTTACAGAGAAATTTTACACTCATGCACACTATTCCCTATATCAAGGATTAGGTAGAGAACACCATGATAAAGGTAATTAAATATTGACGGAAATGTTTGCTCAAGAGTACTTCTTATTAGCATTCGATTTAACACCCGATGGATCTGGTAACACTGATTATAGCAATCTGGCAGAAAGGGGAAATGTGAAGATCGAAGCCAATTTTGAAAATCCTCCATTTAAAACAATTACCTGTATAGTTTGTGCCAAATAAATGACATCCATCATGATAGATAAAGATAGAAACATCCCCACATTCTTTTCATAAATTCACAATGAACATGAGAGGCATCATTAATATGCTATCTCGAGACAATCAAAGATTTTTTCATCAGATCATGGGCCTCATCAATCAAAACCTGGAATTTACATAATAAACTTTGATCCATCTAATAAACCTGGGAGTCATTGGGTTGTGGTTAATATGATAAACAATTATTATGCAGACTATTTCGATTCATATGGTTGTCCGCCTCTCATTCACAAAACCATCTTTCCTCCAGCAATTTTCCCACACCAAAAATTTATTTCAACTCAAGTTATCACTCTGACCTTTGTGGAGAAATTCACTGTCTTTACACTCTCTGCAAATCGATTGGGGGAACCTTATCGTATTTCATTTCCCAATTTGCTCACCCTCGCCTCAACGACTCTCAAGTCACAAAGCTCTTCTTCAAATTTTGGAAGTGCAACAAAGAAGACATTGCGATCCCCAATCACAAAGCTGTTGCTCAAAGATAAATCAACTCCATCGCACGATGCGATAAAGGACAAGCATCCGATAATGCTAAGACTTCTGGCCCCCCTTTTCTATCTTAACATTAACCTCCCCTCCAACGGCTGTCCCCCACCGCTCCATCAAATATAGTAGGTTATATTGGAATATATAAACCTCGCACAATCATTTGCTATGGAGAGTTCGAGTAATACAGGGGTTCTTCTGCCAAAATGGGGGAGAAAAGTTCCAAGATCAGAGTTATACAATCAGCAAACATCACCATTATCATCACCATCATCATTGCTGCCACTGCCATCCAGTCTGCAAGCAGCTCCCACATCGCCCCCAAAGTCAATGCAGGAGAAGAATACTTTTCTTCAGTCAGGAAACAGGAACACAGGAGTGCCAGGAGAGCAGGAACAGGGATGCAGAAATCTCAGGATGTGGAGGAACTTGAGGAGTTCAGATACGATAGGATCTCAGAATATAAAGATGCACAATTCGTGGAACGAGAGTTGTTGTTTTACAGGCACACGGGTAGGAAAGGAATATAAATAGTATTAAGAATTTATCCTTCTTTAATTAAGTTTTGTCTTGCTCAATGAATACTAACTACAGCATAACTTGTAAGGTTGGGTAATGAAAATTCCTGCTGCATGTTTTGTAACTCCTTCTCATTGGTGATATGAAAACAACCACCATTATGGGATAAGGCTATCATTTTCCCATCTTGGGTCCAAACAGATCTTGGGCCAGATTTTCTTGGTGGGTAGCACATGAATTTGACTTGCAGAGTGAGGCACAGGTTGACATGCATATTGCACAGGGATGGAACCTCTAGTCTCCTTATAAACTGTTTTATAGTAACTTGTTCCATCCACTACTTTCCTCACCACTCTTGAGCTCCATCCCTTATCAGGGTCATCTTCAGCAAAGATCTCTATAGCCACACTATCAACTGAAAGGCTTTGGAAAGTCATTATGTAGGCAATACTCATTTCTTGGGTTTTCTGCAGTTGTTAACTTCAAAGGCTTTCTGTAAATCTAGATCCATTAAGTCATCATAAGTTCTTTATCATAAGATGCAAGTACCTCATTGATGTTGGCCTCCACCATTCCCATGACGCCCACTTCCGCAGCTGTTGTCAATCACTTGACACACAGTAAGCACATCATCAATTGCTGATGGAACCTGATAGTGAATGCATTCTGGCCATATTGCGTGCCAAACACCATTCATACAAGAAGATTTAACCTCCTCCCACGAATCTGAGATGTTGTCGATGGCCGTGATAGTTATATTTTTTCCAAAACTCTTTCATGGTTGGTTTATATTTTGCCTGTTGCTGTGAAGAGCTGCTTGAAGGTATTCCTGAGGTTAGGGATATACAAATAATTATACAAGCGGGCCATTTGGTTAAGAAATTTTATGCTCAAGGGTCAGAGCATTAACATGAAAAACTTTTTAAAAATATAGGTGCACAATATATAAATTTATGCTATTTTCATACTAAAAGGCAGCTTAGTGAATTGGGTAAATTAAGACTTTTCTGGGAAAATTTTCAACATGTCCAATCAAACTTTTATTTTTTCTTCACCGAATATGAATTGAAATCAGACAAATGGAGTAGTTTCACTGGACCTCTGCCATACTTTGGGACAAGAAATCATTGTCCTCGGAGCACTTTATGATGGTATGACTGTATGTGGTGGCTAATAAAACAGTTGAGGAAGAGAAAGAAAAGAAATAGGATGGGAAACCAGGGACAAAATGCCACACAGGAGAAGCATAAACATAACGAAATAACAATTATTTTGTTTCATTTTTCGTTATGGTTTCTTGAAAATTTCGTTAACATTTTTTGTTATGTTGTTCAAAAATCATATTTTTTTGTTATGCATAACATTTTCCAACAATTCTTGATTTTTATATCTAGTAAAATGGCAAAGACCTCTTACAGGCTCGAGGGGTACATTAAATGGGGCCATAGTTTGGGGAGCCTTGCATAACCTAGTAGGATTTAAAGTTTGATAAAACACTCTTATCCATTGGCTGGATCAATGATGTGGTGTTTGATGGCATGAACACAAATTTCACATTCACTGACAATTCATTTAAGTGGACTGGACGGTCTGAAACATTATCCAAGAGAATTAAGAGCTTGCCAATGCCTTTCTGGTCTTCTTATCACTTGAAACTTTACCACTTGCATGTCTTAGATTATAAACAAAATAAGGGTAAAAAATCTGTAAATATTTATGAAATTTCACTCAATTATCACTTTTGAAAATATTTTTCTCACACTTTGCACCCATGTGTAGAGCGTGACTCGACATTACTAGCATTTGCCACAGCTGGCAGGATATTCACACTGCTGGCTGGGTTTTATAGATGAGATAATGTTGCTTGCATCTGCAAGCATACTCTAAATCATGCATAAATGCACAGAAGATATGTGCAGTAAGTATTGTGATGGTGGTCATTATTAGCCTTTTCAGAATTGGCAGTGACCACTTTCCTTTTCAAGGATATGGCAGCACCGTCGTAGGTGGCCAGGCGGAGAGAGGACGGACATCAAGAGGAGAGAAGGCAGTCGGAGCTAGGTAGGCAGGGAGGAGAGATACCGGAAGAAGCCCGGAAAAGAGACCGGCACGGGACCAGCCCGAGCCTCCAGACCTGGAACCATTCTTGTGTTGCTTGTGATTTATTTTCCGAGAATAAAAAGCCACTGTTACCCATGGAGAATTGCGTATAATTCAATACTCTGTTACTCTTTTCCTTTTGCATAGGGGCAGGATTTATAACTGTTTTCGCATAATGGCTGTCCCTGCAGGAACGAGCTGGATCATTAACTTTTTGAAAAGACGAGATTGTGCAGTGGTGCCACCACCTCCAAATTGACGACTCCGGTACGTTGGATGACCTCCTAAAACGTGTGAGGGATCACGTGAGGAAGATCGAGGCCGAAGAAAAGGTGTCGATTGAAGCTTCACCGGGGTAGATGAAAGTAAAAAGAATGAAATCTCTGCTCTAAGTTTCTAATGTGCCAAATTAGATAACACAAAATAAAATATGAGCTTTTAATAGTAAATTAATATCTTTATTGATGAAAAAAAATATTTGAATTTTACACAAGAAAGTTTTACACAATCAGCTGTTGTCTTCTATAAGATACTCTTGTCTTAAATGTTCAAAACAATACTTCATTTGGTTATTTTATTTTTGGAATGCACTCTTTGATGACACTTAAGATGAAGTTTAGAGCGGAACGTCTTTCGACACACAATGCACCTAAAAGGCTCATCCTTCAAATGCAGCGCCTCATGATAAACCAAACCCAACTTTTGCTTAAACGAGCAGTTACATAATCTGCAAGGATAAGGGCGTTCTCCTGTGTGGGTCCTACTGTGAAGGACAAGGTAGCCCTTTCGCAGGAAACTCTTCCCGCACACATCGCAGAAGAACAACCCTTCACCCGTGTGGAGTTTCATGTGCAAACTGAGATAATCCTTTCTCAAGAACCGCTTTCCGCAAACCTTGCACTCGTATGGTTTGATACCAATGTGAGTCATCGCGTGTCTCTTGAGGAGGTTACTAGACGACAGTTCTTTGCCACAATGGCCGCACTTGTGTAACTTCTGCCCTTTAATGTGTGACTTCTGCCCTTTAATGTATACCTTCTCCTTCGTTACCTCCACTTCCCTTTCCGTATTCCGAACCTGCTCTCCAACCTCGGACAGCGTGTCGATCTTCCTTATTAGTATGACCCTTAAGTTATGAGCAGGCGTCTCGGACAATGATGGAGCCTCTTCTCTTGTTTGGTCTGGCACTTCACAAACCTATCCAAAATGACACAGATCGGGTATTTTAAAAAGATTCCTAATTAGCACAAATGAAAATATCACTATAATAAGGGAGTTTCATTAAATATATGTGTGTGTGTGTGTATATATATGTGTATATATATATATGTATATATATATATATATATATATATATATATATATATATATATATATATATATATATATATATTAACTTAAGGAAAAGAAAAGGTAGTGATGAGGGTGGCAACAAGGTGTTGAAGAAAGCCCTGCAGACACTTACTTATATACATACATACATACACACACATATACATATATATACATATAATATCATTAAATATATACGT
The DNA here is from genome assembly GCA_028673005.1 of Tanypteryx hageni. NCBI lineage: Eukaryota > Metazoa > Arthropoda > Insecta > Odonata > Petaluridae > Tanypteryx > Tanypteryx hageni. The sequence continues at coordinate 11,520,659 of CM054119.1, read as the reverse complement.
TCCTTACAGAGGAGGAGGATATAACATACATATAAGAGGATACTAATGTTTAGGCACTTCCAGACGAGCTGGAGATTCGAAATGTTTTTCTTAGGTAAGGTTTTGTGAAAAACCGACTAGAAAAAACGAAAATCTTGAAAAAGTTCAAGAATGCGCCCGCTAAAAATTCGCAATTGTTTAAAATAATTTTCATAGTTTATGTATTTCCGCATGTGCTACGGAGTTGAAATTTTTTTTATAAGTAGAATTTCTAAAAAAACGAAATAGGGATTATACAAATTTTCATATTTTAATTTGTTCGGCAGGTAAAAATTCTTAAAGTTTAAACAATTGGATAACTGTTTAGGTACTACAGTATGAGCTAGGAAGCTGAAATTTTCAAATTATTTACAGAGTAGTGAATTTTCACAAATAAACTTTTCAATTTCACCATATATTTATTGCGGCGGCCGTTAAAATTTATTTAAATTTAAACAATTAAAAAATATTAATTTACTTCTAGAAGTACTACAACTTTAAAATTTGGCTAAAATGTGTAGCGTTAGTACCCCATAATGAAGATAGTGTAAAATTTTTAAAATTGCAACATTTGGGGATTGTTTTAAACTATTATTTTTACATGTGGGAAAATGAAAATCCCTGCGGAGTTGAAATATTTAGAATTAATAGAATATTTGTAATGATGAAATATCAGTATGAAAAATTAATGTTTTTTCAAGGTGAGATGAAATGCTTGCAGTATGCAAGCACCTTCTACTAGTATATATCATTATATATTGACGTTTCTTACAGAGGAGGATATATATAACATATAGGAGGATACTAATGTCCAGACCAAACTTCAAGAGCTAGAGAGCTGAAAGTTTTAGTTTTTGTAGATATGATGGAGAAACCTTAAGATAAAATGAGACTTCTTACCTAAGTGACATGAGCATGGGAAAATGCAATCCAGTGTGTAGACCAATCTAATAAGTTTAGGTAGCTGAAATTTTGCAAGATTATAGAACTTTTCTCATAACCAACTATAAAAATCGAAA